>JAWWQZ010000084.1:0-1200000 GCA_033815515.1 Cryptocheilus praepositus | reverse complement strand
GCTTACATGAATAGCGCCGCACTAATATTATCGAAAGTAAAAGATCAATTTATACGTTATTCGACATTACGTTCACGAAAATCTGTAACGAGAGACGTAACTGTTTTACGGATAAACTTTAAGTCTGCACTCAAACATGTTTTTTTACAAAATAGTGCATAGCGCATCGTGTCATATAAACTGCATAGTTTTGGAATAAATTACTTGCATAGAACAATTTAGTGCTCACATGAAGAGCACCGCACTGACATTACCGAAAGTGAAAGATCATTTCATACGTTATTCGACATTACGCTCACGAAAATTTGTAATAAGTGACATAACTGTTCCACGGATAAACCATAAGTCTTTGCATTCAAACATGTTTTTTAACAAAATAGTGCATAGCGAATCGTGTCATATAAACTGCATAGTTTTGGAATAAATTACTTTCATAGGACAATTTGGTGCTTACATGAAGAGCGCCGCACTGACATTACCGAAAATAAAAGATCATTTTATACGTTATTCGACATTACGTTCATTAAAATTTGTAACAAGTGACATAACTGTTTCACGGATAAACCTTAAGTCTGCACTCAAACATGTTTTTTACAAAATAGTGCATAGCGCATCGTGTCATATAAACTGGCATAGTTTTAGAATAAATTACTTCCATAGTACAACTTGGTGCTTACATGAAGACCGCCGTACTGACATTACCGAAAGTAAAAGATCATTTTATACGTTATTCGACATTACGTTCACAAAAATTTGTAACAAGTGACATAACTGTTTCGCAGATAAACTTTAAGTTTTTGCACTGAAACATGTTTTTTTTTACAAAATAGTGCATAGCGCATTGTGTCATATAAACTGCATAGTTTTGGAATAAATTACTTCCATGCCACAATTTGGTGCTTACATGAAGACTGCCGCACTGACATTGCCGAAAATAAAAGATCATTTTATACATTATTCCGCATTACGTTCACGAAAATTTGTAACAAGTGACATAACTATTTCACGGATATACTTTAAGTCTGCACTCAAACATGTTTTTTTTTACAAAATAGTGCATAGCGCATTGTGTCATATAAACTGCATAGTTTTGGAAAAAATGACTTCCATAGTACAATTTGGTCTTACAAGAACGCCGCACTGACATTACCGAAAATAAAAGATAATTTTATACGTTTTTCGACATTACGTTCACGGAAATTTGTAACAAGTGACATAACTGTTTCACGGATAAACTTTAAGTCTTTGCACTCAAACATGTTTTTTTACAAAATACTGCATAGCGCATCGTGTCATATAAACTGCATAGTTTTGGAAAAAATGACTTCCATAGTACAATTTGGTGCTTACATGGAGAACGCCGCACTGACATTACCGAAAATAAAAGATAATTTTATACGTTTTTCGACATTACGTTCACGAAAATTTGTAACAAGTGACATAACTGTTTTACGGATAAACTTTAAGTCGTTGCACTCAAACATGTTTTTTTACAAAATAGTGCATAGCGCATCACATCATATAAACTGGGATAGTTTTAGAATAAATGACTCAATTCAAATTATATCTCGTATAAAAGCTTATTGATTTACATGTTGTGAAATAAAAATGAAGTGCTGTAGCTTATACTTAAAAAAAATGTGCGCTAACGTTGAAAACAAATACCAATACGCATTGCGGAATTGGTTGAACAAGTATCGCAATAATAAATTGTTTGTCATCTCTCACTTGGCGTTTTTCTTTTCGAACATACAATACAGTCTCGGTTATTTCTTCACGCACAAACAATAGATAATTTGTCATTCAAATTATTGCCTAAATATATTGTCAAACAATATTCTCGCAGTTGCTGGGATTCAACTGTCAGTCGATAAACCAAAAACTTTAGAAGTTTTTAACTGGGTAGGGGTTTTTCATTTTTTCATTGCTTTACTCCCAATGGATTAAACATTTTTAAGGAAACAAATAATCGAACAAACTCTGTGTTTGTATACATGTTTCTCGGTAATGACATAGAATCTCGTCGTGTTTCCTCACATGCAAAAAATTAACACTGAAAATTAGTTCATACACAGCCTATACTTGACCTGATTAATGCTAGAGACACGTAAGAAACGGCATACGTTCGTTAAGGGTTAATTTGTTTGATTTATTCCGACCTTTGGTAGTTGAAACGATTCTCGAAGTCCTTGTTTTTATTAGTATGTTTATTACGAGACAAGTACACATTTGAAACATTATAGCACGTTTTAGTGAGTACAAAATAATTGTAGACTCTTGTAGAAACAACTATCACGAAACATGTCGAGTTTTTAAAAACATAGTAATAAAGATACTTGAACGAAAACAAGGGCTTAAAGGATCTGTCAAGCATTAACTGTTGCTCATGGCACAACAATGTCCAGTTTCACGTATCTGTATTTTACAACACTACTCTACGTATTCTGAGTAGTCACTTGTTATTAAACTCTTGTTGTTAACACATGTTACATGCACATTTTAATACACAATATTTTGGTATAAATGATTATTGTTTTCGGTTGATATAATTAAATTGTTTACCAAACTAACTTTTACACACTAGCTACATTTCAGAATCATAAATTTCCTATCAAAAGTCTATATAACACATGAATAATCAAAATAAAATACAATCTTGTTTCAAACGTTGCGATAAGCGATATACAATTTTTAATAACATCTGTTCAAGTAATATGTACATACAGTAATAAGTACATTCAAGTAATATGTACATGAAACAACACAATATTATCCTACCCGCTGAACACTTCAAAAATGTATACCAATACGTTCACTGTGATGACAATACAAGTAATATGTACATGAAACAACACAATATTGTCCTACCCCCTGAAGACTTTGAAAATGTATGCCAATACGTTCACTGTGATAACAATACAAGTAATATGTACATGAAACAACACAACAATATTGTCCTACCCGCTGAACACTTTGAAAATGTATACCAATACGTTCACTATGATGACAATACACGTGGTCAGCTAATGCAGAGAACGTAAACTTGAACTAAAATTCCAATCATCAGCACACATGTTAATCTTGCTTTGATGTTACATAACAATAATCGTTATTAAGAAAACATTAGCACAATTATCGAGTATACGACGTAGGCCAGAGTGCCAGTTGGCGCAGTCTTGTTGTTTGGATCATAAGATTGCTTCGCGAAACTGTGTTTCAAAATACCAAAGCTCGTAGCAGCACGTGGTCTCTTTATATTGGAAAAATAGAAGTACAGTTGAGCCGTTTATTTTGAAAGTGGCCTAACTCCATTTATCTTCAAATCGAGATAAATAACATTTACTGATAAATAACATGAATTTGTACATGTAACCATTGTAACCGGAAAATATTGAAAAACGGAGTTGGGCCACTTTCAAAATAGACGGCTCAGTTAAGAAATAATACAAATAATTATTACGTTATCTTTTTGCGTACAAATAAAGTTCTCTGAGGAAATGTCATGGTCTTTATGTTCCTAGGGCAACGATTATGCAGCATGAAACGAGCAATATTGGCAAAGGGAACGTGGAAGCTGTGTCAGTTGCCATTCCAGCCGTCATAAGAGTCGGTGGAGACGGTAAGATGTCATATGATTAGCCTATTTACACAGAGAAAAGGATTATAATTCTGCTGGTTTGCTGTAGTAATTCGTTTGTGCATATTTGCGTTATTATTGGGTTCTTTGAACGGTTTCTGCGTTTTTGACTTTAAAGGACAAAACATATTCCTATACAGATCCGATTCTTCTTTAACACTTTGAGTGCCAAGCATCGTAACAAAAGTATTTCATATGCCTTATGTATACTAGAGGTCGTCATAATTCACAAAAATTGAAGACATCGTTGTGTTAGATTACAATGTGGTATAGGTGGCATATTTTTGATCAACTGGTTTTTTATGTATCGACACTGAAAAAAGGTATAAGATGGCAGCGAATATTAGGTTTATATTTAATTTGTAGATTATCATTGATAAATGCATCCGTAGTTTACATAACTACGATCAAGTAAAATATTAAAATCACATATTTGAGAACTTGTTAGTTTCTGAATTAATGGTTGCATTATTGTAGCCAATGTGTATACAATCAAGTACAAAATCTCTCCCCTGCAAGTGAATACCCTCCGTTTTCGGGAAACATGGCACAGAAAGTGTTAAATTATTCCGAACAAAAACCCAAAAAAGGCACAAATCCATTTTCAACGCTTCCGCAACCTTCTTAAAATGATGACACACAGTGGTCTACCATTTCTTTTGAAAAGTATCCTATTTTCTCCGTAAATAGTCATCCAGCTACACCCACAATATTTCTGAAACTGATAAAAAACGCGGAAAACCGCATTAATCTCTCCAACTAGCAAATGATATGCACAATTGAATCCTCGGTTGCTTATTATATGATTTTCTCTACATATACATATATGTAAAAATGTATATACATCCACTGTTTTCTTTTGTACATACACCATTGGTTGGCTTTGAAAACCTTTATGAAACGCTTGATTGAAGTCTTACGCTTAGTCAACATCACCGGGATGTTGCTCCCTAAAATGAAGTATATCGAGGAATCGATCGCAACCGACTGGTTTTTGTACATACGCATTAAAGAATTACGGGTTAGAATGCATGGTGCAATTTATAGGGGCTCGACCTTATGGAACCGGGCACATGGGTAGTGCCCAGTATACGACAGTCAGTGGCCAAGTAAACATCGCCCATGCTCCACCAATGGTAAGATTTGCGAACAATGCAAACTGAACACTCCTGTTAAAGTTTGACCATTAACATCGATTTTAAATGAATGTTCATCTCAGATATATTAGAATTGTCGAGCTTCAGCAGGAGTTTACTTGTACGAAACCTTATTATAAGTATGTAAAGATTTTCAAGCATAAAGCATGTACCTACGACGTATATTCAGTTGCTACATGTAAAAATTAATATGCGTTATGTTTGCGCGGAAGAGTAATGAGTAAGAAACTAATAGACGGTTAAATTTGTTTTCATGCAAGGCGTCTTCTGTTATGGACACAAAGTAGGTACAATTTGATGACATTTTTGGTCCATACCGTTTACCGTTCACCTTCAAATTGTCTTGTTTTATGCAATATTTCACTCGTTACATTGTAGAATACAAAACTGTTGTAAAGTCTATGACGACATGCGAACCGTTGCTTTGGATGGAATCAAGTTCATACACTTTTCTGGAAACTCTGATAGATACTCAGAACCATATTATGAGAACAGCAGATCACTGTTACATAGAACACTTCTTTCAACCATTTTCAACGTGCTCCGCCCAATTAAACAAAAATTGCCTTCCATACCGAAGCATCAGACTCTATTTTCCGTCAATTTGCGTCTTCAACTTTCTTCGCCTTTTACTACATTAGCGCCATTCGTTTCAATCCGCCCGCATTATCTGCCTACCAGAACACGCGTCTCGAATTATTTTGGCAAATATCGAAGCAGTTCGCGTAGGGCTTGATTCCGTTCACATTGCATCCTGCACACACCGTACTTACGTTAGCACAATGAAACAGGTGCAACAAACAAAGATTACATCCGTCCTGTCTGAACCGCAACGTGCCTTACTCTCGACCATCACAGCAGGCCATGAAGTTATTCACATCGCAGAGAACGAGTTGACATGCAAGGCTCAACTGCCAGAGCTGGGATCCGATCCGGCGTCTCTCAAGTGGATTGAGCAGACAATAGATACGCACAAGCAGAATGTCGGTTCACAAATCGCAGCGATGAACGCTGCCACGGCTCAAGTTGTGACTCTCACCTCAGGACCTGCTGACGACGTCGACCATACGGCCGTTGGTGCGGCAATCACAACCATCACCACCAATCTCCCCGAGATGACGAAAGGTGTGAGAATGATTGCCGCATTAATGGACGACGAAAATTCTGGCGAACGTCTCCTGGACGCGGCCAGAAAACTGTGCTCCGCCTTCTCGGACTTGCTTAAAGCCACGGAGCCAGAGACCAAAGAGGTAAAGTTAACGTTCATTTACGGCGCCAACTCTATCTCCTTTGAGCATTGGGTGTTTGACGAGTAAATACGGTTATTTGATATTTTGTTAAGGTAACTTTCATTCTCGCGAATGACCGTAACGAAATTGCAGTGTTTACATCCTAGCAGTTGCACGCTTGTCATTAGATTGATTAGATTAGATTTTACTTCTCTCTTATCTTTACTCCGTTCTCTTTCTATTTATTTGATAACATACGTCAGTACGTAGTAATGTACCTTGATTCTGCAGTACCCCTACACACATTCAGACAGTGCCAATTTTATGGCACAACCCTTATAATCTGTTGACGTACATGAAATGTTCCTGTTCTCATCATACACCGTCACTGCTTTGCGTTTCCAACATCACAGACTTACTGAAAGCCTATATTTTCACTTGCAGCCAAGACAAAATCTCCTGAACGCAGCATCTCGCGTCGGCGAAGCCTCGCACCAAGTCCTCACCACCATCGGCGACGAGAACGATTCCAACCGCGAACTTCAAGACCTCCTCCTCGCCCTGGCCAAGGCCGTGGCCAACACCACCGCCGCTTTGGTCTTGAAAGCCAAGAACATCGCCGCCACCTGCGACGACTCGGCCACCCAAAATCGCGTAATATCAGCAGCGACCCAGTGCGCATTGGCCACGTCCCAACTAGTCGCCTGCGCAAAAGTAGTAGCTCCGACCCTCCAATCGCCCGCCTGTCAAACCCAATTAATGAACGCCGTGCGCGAAGTAACCAAAGCCGTTGAGAACCTGGTCGAGGTCTGCAACGAGACGTGCAACGACGAGGACCTGCTGAAAGAACTAAGCGCCGCCGCCAACGAAGTGAGCCGTACGCTGAACGACCTGCTAAACCACATCAAGACTGCCACCAGAGGCGAGCGGGCCAAGGAATCTGTCCAAGAAGGCGCCGTTGAGACGATCTTGGTCGCAACCGACAGACTCTTCGCCAGCACCGGCGATGCCGGCGAAATGGTGAGGCAGGCCAGGGTCGTGGGTCAAGCTACTGCCCAACTGATCCAGAGCATCAAAGGCGAGGCCGAACGGCAAACCGACTCCGAACAGCAGAGGCGTTTGCTGGCAGCTGCGAAGGTCCTGGCCGACGCCACAGCCAAGATGGTCGAAGCTGCTAGGCAGTGTGCAAGCAGCCCACACGACGCACGCATGCAGGACCAACTGAGACAAGCGGCCGAAGAACTAAGAGCCGCCACTACCGCCGCTGCCATTCCTGCACTTCGCAGAAAACTGATCGTGCGTTTGGAAACGTGCGCAAGACAAGCGGCGTCCACCGGAACCCAATGCATCGCCGCGGCTTCCGGGGTTTCGCATCACAACACCAACACTGCCAGTCAGGAAGAACTGAACGCCGAGTGCCACGCGATAGCGCAACACGTCCCGTATCTGGTCGCGGGGGTCAAGGGCACGCAGATGCAGCCGGATAATCCCACGGCGCAGTTGAATCTTATAAACGCGTCTGAACAGTTCCTGCAGCCTGGCACGGCTGTGGTGAAGGCAGCCAGGGCTGTGCTTCCGACGGTTACCGATCAGGCTTCGGCTATGCAGTTGAATAATAGTTCACAGCAGTTTGGACATTCTTTGGCGGACCTGCGATCTGCAGTAACGCGGGCCAGGGAGGCTTGCGGGGGCTTAGAGCTGGATGCGGCCGAGGAGTTGATCAATAGTCTGAAGGATGAGCTGAACGAGTTTTATAGAGCAGTGGAAGCTGCGTCGTTGAGGCCCCTGCCCGAAGAGACCACCGAGTCGACGGCTCTGAGACTTGGGGCCACGTCGAAGAACGTTGGGTTTGCTATGGCACAGCTTCTGTCTGCGGCGAAGCAAGGCAATGAGAATTATACTGGCAGTGCAGCCAGGGAGACGGCTTCGGCGCTGAAGGATTTGACGTACGCGGTGCGAGGAGTAGCGGCGACGTCGAGTTACACGGAAACGCAGAAGAAGGTACTGATGACAGCGGATGATGTTATTATAAAGTCGCTGCGGTTGGTTAAGGAGGCGCGGAGGGCGTTGAAGAATCCGGAGAATGCTGATAATGAGGCTAACCTGGCTGCTGTGGCGAAGGATGTGTCGAACTCTCTGAACAAGTGCATTTCTTGCTTGCCTGGGCAAAGGGATGTGGACGAAGCTATCAAGAGCATCGATGATATAAGTCAAGTTCTTAATATGGGCGAGTTTCCGCAAACCAATAAAAATTACGGGTAAGTAAAATGTAGATTTTTGACGTTCTTTATTGGAAGAAGTGGTATATTGGGTCTGGGAAAAAGTTCGTGGCGTTATTTTAGTGAAATTCAACTGGTTTTCTTATAGCGTGAAAATGAATTTATTTAAACCAAATATGCTCCGTTATTATCGAAAATGTTTCGCCATTTTTCGGTGGAGCCATGATGCCATCGGTGAAGAACTTCTATGCTTGTTGATTGAAAAACTGAATCAAGTGGTTTTCACAGGCCTCTGTTGAAACCAGTTTAATTCCATTGAGAGAGTTTTGCAGAGATCTGAACAAATGATAGTCAAAGGGTGCTATGTCTAGACTATACAGTGGGTGCATCAAAACTTCCCAACCAAGCTCTCGCAATTTTTGACGGGTCATCGAAGAAGTGTGTGTTCGGGCGTTGTCTTGATGGAAGACAACACCTTTCCTATTATTCAATTTGGGCCGTTTTCTTTCAGTTGCTTGGCGTAATCTCTCTAGTTGTTCATGGTAGAGTTGAGAATTAATCGTCTGATCTAATGGAAGTAGCTCATGGTGGACGATTCCCTTCCAGTCCCACCACATACACAGCATCACCCTTTTCAGCATCAATTTCTGCTTCACGAACTTTTGTGACGGATCACCATTTCTTATCCACGATCTTTTACGCTTCCGATTATCGTACATGATCCATTTCATCACACCGGTTATGACACGTTTCAAAAATGGCTCGATTTGATTGCGTTTCAGCAGCGCATCGCAGATGTTAATTCGGTCCATCATGTTTTTCTCGCTCAACTCGTAAGGAACCTATACATCGAGCTTCTTCTTGTAGCCAGCTTTGTGTAAATGGTTCAAAACAGTTTTGCGGTCAATGCCTAATTCCATACTAATATCGACACTGCTGATATGCTTATCTTGCTGAACTTTTTAACACTAGGTTTACGGGCGTTTCTTATATACCTATCTCTACGAGCACCCGTCAAATTGACGGGTAGGTGAAAATACGTATTTACTTTAAAAAATCAATTTATTCAAACTAAGTCTGAGTTGAATAATATAAGGCTTCACGTAAAAATAAAATATTAATAAGTCAAGATTTTTTTTCCGAATATCTTTTCGATACGACATTTAGTCTGCTGCATGCTTTGAGTTTCGAATGACGCGAGGATCAGTCTGGTAAGCGAGTTCGTTCAATACGAAGTAACATGGCACCCGGGCCACACAATTCGTTTTGTATCACATTATCCAGGCGCTATTGAGATAATGAGTTGGGGGCATCTTAGACTTTTCTTTCACTCTTATATTTACTATTGGAGGAATAATTTTACAAACGAAGCAAATATATAAGGATTGTTTACGTAATCAGCTAACCTGTCAATTTGACGGGTTTCGTAGAGATAGATATACCACCTACAAATTTCAAAATTTGGAAAGCTTAAGGAAATAATAATTGTGTGTATAAACTCTTTTAATGAAATTATGAATTTACGATGCACAGTAGTTAAGATTATTGCTATGGTTTTTTGCGTGTTTCATTTCAAAATTTGAAATCCGTCAAATTGGCGGGTCCCGTAAACCTAGTGTTAAAGAATTTCATCAGCTTTTTCAGTGATTGGACGAAAAGAGCGTGACGCATCTTTTATATCAAAATTACCAGATCGAAAGCAAGCGAACCATTTCCGCGCAGCAGATTTTGATAAAGTACCTTCACCGTACACAGCACAAATTTTTCACAAGCGTGCGCAGCGTTCTTCCTTTTGTCGTAATAATGTTACAAAATTTAGCGTAATTTTTCATTATTTTTCTCCATATTCGAACGTAAACAACTTTCCAACCACTTCGTCAATTTCAATGTTTATACAGTCAAAGTAACATGCATGAAGTGTCACCACTCCAACAAGCGTTTAGTGGTGTTGTTGCGATCTGTGTTTCCTGAGTTATTTACAATTGCCGTCATCTACCGGGAAAAACGCCACGAACTTTTTCCCAGACCCAATATAACGGTATAATAACAAAAAAAAACGAAATACTTTGTACATTTCTTTGATGAAGTCTTATACTATAACAAAGTTTAGATAAGCGTTAACACACAACTTCGTTTATTTGCGCGCACACCTAAGTTATTTAAACGCCCTGATTTAATTCTGTACCTTCTAATATTTTCAGCCAATTACAAAATGACCTGAACAACGCAGCCGCCAACTTAAACGACGCCTCTTCGCACGTGGTATCTTCAGTGCGTTCACCGATTCAGCTCGCGAGCTCTTCAAAGCAATTCATAAACGCATTCGACGACCTTCTGGGTGTCGGCATGGAAATGGCAGGCCAAACCACCGTAGAAACCCGCGGGCAAATGGTCGTCTCTTTAAGAAACGTCAGTATGACGTCCAGCAAACTATTAGTAACAGCCAAATCAGTCGCTGCCGATCCCAGCGCGCTGAACGCAAAGAACCAATTATCAGCGGCAGCTCGAGCAGTAACGGATTCCATCAATTACCTAGTGGACGTGTGCACATCCGCTGCCCCTGGGCAGAACGAGTGCGACAATGCAATCAGAAACATCCAATCCATGCGACCGCTTCTGGACAATCCCAGCGAGCCGATATCCGACGCGTCTTACTTCGAGTGTCTCGAGATAGTGATGGAAAAGAGCAAGAGTCTCGGCGACGGCATGACAGGCATCGCGAACCACGCGAAGAAATCAGAACACGAGGAATTCTCTGTAGCAGTGCGAGGCGTGTCCTCTTCAATTTGTGGCCTAATCGAGGCAGCCGCACAGGCTGCTTACTTAGCAGGAGTCAGTGATCCAACGTCAGTAGCAGGTAAACCGGGCCTAGTAGACCAAGCACAGTTTCTACGAGCGGCCCAAGCCATTCACACGGGTTGCCAGAGTCTGGGAAATCCAACCAGCACCCAACAGCAGATACTGTTTGCAGCCACGACGATTGCCAAGCACACGAGTGCTCTCTGTAACACGTGCAGACTAGCATCCAGCAAAACCAGCAATCCGGTCGCAAAGAGACACTTTGTGCAGTCTGCGAAGGACGTGGCCAATTCGACTGCGTGCCTCGTCAAAGAGATCAAGGCTTTAGATCAGAACTATTCGGACTTGAACAGAGAAAAGTGCGCAGACGCCACGAAACCGTTGCTGGAAGCCGTCGATAATCTCTGCACGTTCGCCAGTTCGCCAGAATTCGCCAGTCAGCCCGCAAAGATATCGATCGCCGCACGAGCGACCCAAGAACCGATCACCACGGCTGGCAAGATGATAATCGACGGCTCCTGCGCCATGGTGCAGGCTGCCAAGAGTTTAGCCATCACGCCGAAAGACCCGCCGACTTGGCAGTTACTGGCCAATCACAGTAAGAGCGTGAGCGACTCCATAAAGTCCCTGGTCGCTTCTATTCGCGACAAGGCACCCGGGCAAAAAGAATGCGACGCCGCGATCGAGAAGCTTTCGGCGCGAATTCGAGAGTTGGACGCTGCCTCGTTAAGCGCAGTCTCCCAGGCTTTGATGCCGAGGAAGGAGAACACCGTGCAGGGATTCACGGATCAAATGGAGAGCAGCGTGAACGAGCTGAGAGAAAAGTTGGAGCCGCTTCGCACCGCTGCGAAGTACGGAGCTGAGAACATAGGACACGCTGTAAATCAAGTCGCGTTGTATTGCGAGCCACTCGTGTCAGGAGCGATCGGTGCTGCTTCGAACATGGTGCATTCTAAGCAACAGATGGTACTGCTGGACCAGACGAAGACAGTCGCGGAATCCGTGCTGCAGTTGGTCTATGCTGCGAAGGAGTGCGGTGGGAATCCAAAAGCTCTTAATTTACATACGGAAGTTGACGAGAGCGTAGAATCGACGAAAGACGCGCTTCAAGAATTGCAGAACTCGCTGGAAGCTATTTCGACCTCGAATGGCATTGTCACAGGACTTATTGATACTATTTCTCGCGCGATGGTCAGACTGGAAGATCATAGAATGTCCACAATTGACACTGTGGATTCATATGTCGATTATCAGACAAGGATGGTAGAGGCCGCAAAAGAAATCGCTCGTCTGGCACAGGAAATGGTGAGTTTTACAACGCTTTGCGTGTGTAGACAATCTTTTGAATGTGCTTGTAGTATCATTTTCATCATTTAATGAGAATAAAAGGATTGTTGGGAAAAATTAATAACTTCGATTTTTGGGCGCTATATGTAATAGCTGGCATCAAATAATTATTGTTAAAATAGAAAGAGGAAGAAATATATCTTTGTTAAAATTTATCTTAAAGCTTTTAATTAAAAATTCGAAGGTCTATTGTCCAATGCAGTACTTAGAGAAACTAAATAATATTATTAGTATTGCAAATAACATGTGTTTTTTAAATGTAATTATTGTGGATTATCTTAAGCTAATTCAAAATGTTGGGTTCTCGAAATACTAATATCGCACTTACCATTAACCCCTTGTACTATTTTCACGAGTCTGACTCGTGATGAAAACATTAGGCCAAACTTGAATATCACGAGCCACACTCGTTGTTTAATTTCATGTCAAACGTGAATATCATGAATCTGGCTCGTAATCGACATTTCGGGCCAAACATGAATATTACGAGCCGTACTCGTGGTCCTAATCTCGGGCCAAACAAGAACGTCTGAATGGGCTCTTATCTCTTCTTTTACCATCTTTATATGAATGGGTATTTTATATGTTATGTCCCAATGCAGTATAACTTGCGTAATATTTCATTTTTTTTTTAAACTGGTCTTACACCACTTTCAAAATAAACGGTCCAAATATAAGAGAATGTCAACCAAGTCGTTTTCATAACTGGGAAGCTGAAATAAAATATTTATTCTATTTTACTCTACACATACCCACAGAAAAAGCCTACAATTTTCCAATATGCCCACAACTTCCGCCTTCAGTTTAAGAGGCAGGTAGCAGCTTCGTTCCCCAAGAGGTCCTTAATGTGTGGGCCCTCCTTGAATCTCATCCTTGTTCCGGGTTTGGGTGCCGACAATTTCGTTAAAATATGAATTAATGTTCGGTTAATCCGTTCGACCTGTCCGTTTCCTCTTGTGTTAAAATATAATGTTAAAATAAAACGCCTACCACTTGGTCGGAAATAATTCTTCGCGGATCCACTACTGTTGCGCCCGTAGATTTCGTTGGGTAAAACCACATAAATTTAGAGAATGCATCCATGTTTATATTCTTCTGTTGGGTGCGAGGCGATTTCATAATTGACCCGCTTCAGCTTTTGACTCTTCCAATCAACGTTCATTTAGACGTTTACATTATACATAGGTTACATTAAATTAATACGCATTACACGTCTTAAATTAAGACGCATACAATATAAAAAGTTTACATTAACACTTTGACTGCCGGTGACCGGCGCAAGAAATTTTAAAAAAGATCCAAAATATTCGCAATGGGTAGCAATAATTATTTTATAAATGCAGTTATTGCTAGAATAGTGATGTGATCCTTTAGTCTCCAATACCTGCACATTATTTACATTTTGCGTAATTCAGTCAAACGCTGTAGTATTGCATAGCATCGCCGTTCTAATGCAGCAAAATACGATCGGTAGTCAACGTGTTAAATTAAGCATAAATTGCGTGATAACTCATGTAGGGGGAAAGTTTCGGGTTAGAATAAAAATGATTTCCCCTGTTATAATAGAAAAAGAAACAAAATAGTTTATTATAAGAAATATAAAGATAACACACATTTTGCACACACGGGAAAAATTAAGAAAACATTAAAATACGTCTTTCAAATTGTTCGCGTCTTTTACGTCTTTAAATGCGTCTTTGCTCGACGGACTTCGTCTTTATACGTCTTTCGTCTTTGATCGTCCGACTTCGACTGCCGAATATGAAAACAACATCTTCGACCTTCTTTTGTTATATGCGTCGTCGCTCACGCCACGCATCACACATCACACTCCAACTTATACCCATTCGATACGCACTATTTTTTCTCGAATTTTCGATCCTACACTCATTTTTTTAAAAATCGACTTACACCACTTTCTTCTTCTTTCCAGTCCACCAAGTCCAGCACCGACGTGGCCAGACTCGGGCCCCTCGCCGTGGACATCTCACACAAGTACACCCAACTAGCTCGGGACACTTCCGGTGCCTCAGCAGCAGCTTCAAACGCCGACGTCTCCGTAAGACTGCGCACCGGCGTGCAAGAATTAGGCCGAGTCTGTGCGGACATCGTCCGAGCAGCCGGAACATGTCAAATGTCTCCGGGCGACGTTTACATCCAGCGGGAGATCGCCGAACACAGCAAGCTCGTGACTGAGCGAGTGTCGCAGGTGTTAGCAGCCCTGCAGGCGGGGTCCCGAGGGACCCAAGCCTGCATCAACGCCGCCAGCACCGTGTCTGGCATCATCGGCGACCTGGACACGACCATCATGTTCGCCACGGCCGGAACTCTGCACGCCGAGAACGAAGGCGACACCTTCGCTGACCACCGCGAGAACATCCTGAAGACGGCGAAGGCCCTGGTGGAAGACACGAAGACGCTCGTCGCCGGGGCAGCTTCTTCGCAAGAGCAGCTGGCGGTGGCTGCGCAGAATGCCGTTTCGACGATCGTTCAGTTAGCGGAGGTCGTGAAGTATGGGGCCGCCAGTCTGGGAAGTCAGAACCCCGAGGCCCAGGTCATGCTGATCAACGCTGTCAAAGATGTCGCGTCCGCCTTGGGCGACCTCATACACGCGACGAAGGCAGCCAGCGGGAAACCTATCAACGACCCCAGCATGGCACACCTCAAAGACTCGGCAAAGGTAAACTGGCCAATTCTTACGGCGTCTTTTGCGTCATGGGAATGTGGGGTGCCGTGGACGCTGAAGTGCTTGACACGTTGAGTGGTGACCGCTTGTTTACGGCTGTCTTACTGCCACCCGGGTAAAAGGGCAAAAGTTTTGAGACGGTGGGAGAAAGAAAAAAGGGAATGATGCTTGCGTTAACCCTTTCGAGACGGATTTTTTTTCGGAGGAAATAAAAGAGGCGGGTTACATTTCCAATAGTTGGATTACATGTCTAATAGTAGTTGAAGAATATATTCATTACAATAGGGTACAAGAAAAAAAAGATCTTTTTTACATCAGTGCAAAATTAAAGCTTGGGACATATATGTCTGATGAGTCTTATAAAGATTATGACAAAATTTATTCTCAATTGATAGACATGTAGTGTATTATATGTAATAGCAAAGAAAATAATATAACAACAGTGTTTGGAACCTATAAGACAATGCAATATTTGGTATATGACATTCGTTTTATTGCCATCGGGGTAGAAGGAAAAATGTTGCGAGACGGCGGAAAAAAGAAAGAAGGAAATAATGCTTGTGTTAACCCTTTCGAGACGAATTTTTGTGGAGGAAATAAAAGTGGGGGGTTACATCTATAATAATTCAGGTGAAGAATTTATTCATTATAATGGAATAAAAGAAAGGAAATGATTTTGTTCACATCGGTGCAATGTCAAAACCGGGGACATATATGTCCCATTTGTCTTATAAAGATTATGACAAAATTTATTCTGAATTTATACACATGTAGTGTACTAAATGTAATAGCAAAAAAAAAGTAATATAACAACAGCGTTTGGAACCTATAAGACAACGCAATATTTGGTATATGACATTCACTTTATTGCCATCGGAGTAGAAGGGAAAATGTTGTGAGACGGTGTAAAAAAGAAAAAAGGAAATAATGCTTGCAGTTTAGGTGAAGAATTTATTCGTTATAATAGAGTAAAAGAAAGAAAAATGATTTTTTTGACATCAGTTGAAAATTAAAGCCTGGGACATATACACAGTATGTCGGGAAAATAACGAAACTTTTTAAATTAAAGAAAAAAGTGCTTATACTTAATTTCTTTGTATGATAAGGTGCAAAGCACGTGTCGCAGAAAGATATATCACATGCGGTACACATCATGTTTGTTCGTTTTTCAATGTTTTTTTGGGAACAAAATTTACAACGTCTGATCGCTCCTTTTATTGGCATACCAACAATCAGCATTGTCTTAGATTTTCTTGACGAGCGCACCGATCACTTGTTAAAAACTACTAAATCTTAAAGAATGTACAAGAAATTTTAGTGAATTGATAGTTAGAATCTACGATTAATCTTAACTTGGACATATGTGTCCCAACAGTCCCCAGTCTCGAAAGGGTTAATTTTAGTTACGTACTTTATTGTTGATGAAGTTGGAAATTTGTTTGGAGTGTTACAGTACAAAAATGTAACTTATACGTTTCATTGCTTTTGCTAATATTTTCGTCTGCAGTTGATAATGAATTTTGCTCTTATTGTGAATATGGAACAATGATTGGTCATCGGTAATACAAAATTGAATATTCGTCTCTATATTAACAAGAAGAAATTTGTTTAAATATATACTTTTCAACCTTGTTACAAACTGGATAAGAAATAATGTGCCCTTCATTCGTTGAAACTTTTGAATGAATTATATTTAATAAAATTCTCTATGTGTTCCAAGCCTACTGGAACCTTCTGATCAAGAGTCTGCAATTACAAAATATGTGCCAGGATGTGTTTTAACAAGTTTTATTAAATATAATCCATTTGAACGTTTCAACTGATAAAAAGCCACATTATTTTTTATCTAAAAGTGGAAAGCTTCTAAGAGTATAAACAAAGAAATCTGTTGGTGAATATTGATTTTATTATATCAGTTACGTATTTTATATATTTCGTTGATTTTATTACCTTTGCTAATATTTTCATCAACCGCCGACGAAAAATGTTAATATTTCCTTACTGTTCTTGATGCTATTAGAGGTACAAAAAATGAGAAGCAGAATTAATTTACTGAAAAGTAGAAGGCATCTTCAAAGGATATAAGAAGACACTGGTCACGTGTCAGCACTTAACGTGTTAAGAAGTTCTCAAAATCTGTACGTTTACAGACGAATGGAAGGGAATGTGTAACAAGATTCTAACGCACACGAGAACTTTAATAGCACGCTTTCGCCGAACTAACTCGATGCGTTGACAGTTTCTCAAAACTAACAACAATTAATTCGTTTTCCCGAAGCGCTCAATTAACGCATCATCTAATTGCGCAATTTTCTGGCATTATTTTGGGTGGACTTTAATTTGACATGCCGTCATACACGTATACACATATCTGTGCCCTTGGTCTAACAGAGTTCTTTGCATAGACGTCAACGAAAATATGATATCCTTCGCCGTTGCACAAAATATAAAATACGAACGACGGAACGAGAAACGTCCGGAATCGTCACGGCCAGAGATCCTTGAAATTATTAAAGTCCACCTTGCACAGTCTTCTTATTAATATTAATTCTCTTCTATTTCTCACGTGTGTCTAGCAGCATCTACCGTAGTAATGAGATGTGTTTTTTACGTTTCATCTATTTGAAAGGGAGTCCTTTGGCGGCGTTAATGCGGCGGAGAATTTGATAAACTCCGCCTGATCGTAAAATGACGACGCAATGCTTTGTTTATCGCGTGCCTTGATTATAGCGAATGGTGGACTTTGGCAAGTTTCATTCACGATTTTGGTCTGGGCGATTCGAATAGGTCTTAGAACGACAACTGCAGGAGCAGCTTCTTCCTTTGAGCGACGTCGGAGGCTCGGAATCAGAGTGGTTCGTGTCTGATCAAGAAGAGGAACTCATTCGTTTGCTCTCCGTCTCCGAGAGTAGTCAACCGATCCAGCCGACTTCCGACCTGCTCTTGCTTATATAGTCGAACGTACATCTCTTCTCTCAATAATTAAACGTCTTCAAAATTTCGTATTCTTAACGGTCGACTTTCAACGCCGTTACTGACACTGAATTCAGTTTCCTAGAATTCGTCGTATTTTTTACTCACGTTAAGCGCCGTGTCAATCACCTATTAAAGAAAAAATCAACCCTCTATAGACCGATGTAACTTTGAAGTGACTGACGTATCGAAATTTTATTATTTTTCTTTCCGCACACTGGTGCATATGTTACAGTGAAACACCGAAATCTGGAGAATGTCGACTTTCACCAGTGAATGTCAACATTCACATAAATCGCTTATTTCTATGTCCGAAATATTGACATTCACCATACACTAATTTCGACACACACCGGTAAATGTTGACATTCGAATGTACAACAATGTAATGAAATATTCGATCTTTCACCGACGTATTTGGTATTTGTTGACATTCGCCGGTAAAAGTCGATATTCTCCAATTTCGGTCATTCACGGTAACACATACATGTTGTTATATAATGACATTCTGATAACCAATAACAATTTTGGTAATGGCCATCAACGCTAACTTGAGATGTCAAAGTAAATGCTTCTCCAAATTTTTTGCCGATAGAGATTATAAAAACCGTTTTTTGCACTTGGCATTCATTTTTTTATGTCGATACTTGACAAAGAAGAAAAAGCCACATAATAGGTCCGGGTTTGTATTTCAATAATCTTTTGTTCGTTTAAATTTGAACAATCACTTCATTATTATTTCCACATGATGTGGCTTTGTGATTTTAAAATTATAATCACCTGTAATTGCGCCCTTCTTGATTTGAATTCTTTGAATGTTTTACTCTTCTCGAATAGAATTTTTTCAATTTAGTCATAGCATAAAATAAAATAATTTATAGTTACGAAACGTTTTATCTATCAGATATCTGAAATATAAATGTTAAAACAGCAAAATGAAAAAGCAGTAAGAGTAAAACGTATTAGCGGTAATAGATATCGAAGATTTTTTATTGGAATCTGACTCAGATGCAGATCAGTCAACAATATTTACCAGATCCGATAAAACTTTAGCCCTTTTCATTATGCTAGTTGTTTCGTTTTATTAAAATAATTCTTTGCTAGATTACCTCTTCAGGAGATAAAGTGTGTTTCTCTTGCTTTATTTCAATGCACTCATAATTCGACCATACTGATGGTACTTTTCTAATAAATTACATAGTATTAATTTTAATATATACAGTTTTTAAGGCATTGAAACAGGACAAAGAATTATTTTAATACAACCAAACAACGAGCATAAAAGAGCTTCAATTTTATCGAATATATATGGAATGAACGGTAGTTCTGCATCATTAAATATCATTACATATCATTCCACACGGTGCATAAATATTATTTGCAGAAACGACGATTCGCCAGATGAGGAAAAGAAAAATTTAGAGCTACAAAGAATGTCTTGACACGCATTGTCCTACGCTAAGAATATTTTTCGAATTCCTTGGAAAGACTGATCTATTCCTGAAAACTGTTTGATCATAAAGTTTCAAGTAATATAACTGGCTTTGCCAATACAGATGCACCGCAATGTGATTCAGAAAAACACATAGATATTTCATGCAATGAAATAGAACAAACTTTTATGGATTTTCTTTTATGGAACTTTTATTTCATATTTAAGATTTTATTGAAACTTCAAAGTTAATTTAGAGGTCGATATTTGCTAATTTGACGTCATATACATTTTCGTACAGTCACAAAAAAAACGGGTTATAGAGTGTTAAAAAAAATGGCATTCTTATATTATAATGGGAAAGTTTGCAAGTTCTAAGAAAATTGTATCTAACTATTATTACTTATCAAGGTGACAATGTAGGTTCGGCGCTTAACGTACTAACAGTGTTCCACAAGTATCCAGTTTATCGTGTAAGCTTAATCCGACGTCGAGTTTTATATTGCGCAAACGGTTCAACTCATTTGTTCCACGTTCCATACATCATATTCATTTTACTGCAAGTGTACGCCAGTAATTGTGAAACGTTTCGTCCGATCTTGTACTCCCAGTGAGAAATCACTTATTAGTAGATAATAGTAACTGTTATTAGTTCCGGCAAGCAAAAACGCGTCACGTCATAAATAAAGGTACCTGTTGATAAGACGCGTCAACGGTTAGTCGAGCAAACCCGATTGCTTTGTAAACGTTGATGAATACAGGAATGTTCGTATAACAATTTGCGACTATTCCAATTTCACGGCAGTCCGATAACATAAGTAAGTTCTTAGGCTACGTTTTGTACTCGTCAGATAAGATACGATGAGATGGAAATAACATTTGCTAAATTGAAGAAAAACAGACAGTTTGATTCTTCGAAACATTTGAAAATGACATACTCAGACTATGCCCGCGGCACGAATTGGTCGAATCGATGTTAGGTACGTACACACAGCAATTATTAACGACGTGTGCCTGTTCTATCAAAGTAACCAACAATTAGACGCATCCACTAACGCTACTGGACACAAACACTCAAACACGCCATGAGGACGCCACCAAACTCCTCACAAGCACACCATCACTGACGAACCTTTTTGCGTACCACTAATCATTAAACCGCCTCTAATCGTAGCTTGGTGACTAGTAACGTTTTCACGTCTAATCGCGTGGTCCACTAAAATACCGGTCTCTCATTAGCAGGATGCCGCACACAGACCGTCTCACAGTGCTAACTAACGATTTTTCAATGCGCAGGTACTAATCATAGTTAGGTGAACTGTTCGGATATGTGTATACGTCGTAAGCCAGCAAGCATCCAACTGGACCGTTTCACTGTCAGACCGTAACACCCCACGATTATCATTTCCCGAGGCACGTCTCACGAGTTGCGCTTCTTCCAGGTCATGGTGACAAACGTAACGTCGCTCCTGAAGACAGTGAAGGCCGTCGAGGACGAGCACACAAGAGGCACGCGTGCCTTAGAATCCACGATCGAAGCGATCGCCCAGGAAATCCGTGCCTTGAACACCCCGGAATCCTACAGAACCGCAGTCACCCCAGAAGATCTCGTGCGTTGCACCAAGAGCATCACCATCTCAACAGCCAAGGCCGTTGCCGCAGGAAACAGCTGCAAGCAAGACGACATCATCGCCGCAGCGAATATGGGCAGGAAGTCCATCAGTGATATGCTGACGATTTGCAAGGGTGCCGCGTACAGTTGCGCAGAAACTGCCGAAATGCGAGACAGAACCCTGCAAGCTGGTCACGACGTGGCCATCAACTATCGAGAGTTGCTGCAGACTATTTTGCAGATTTCATCGAGACCTGGCGATGCCAAGCACACGCTCCCGCCGATTTCTAGAAAGATCGCGCAAAGCGTCACGGAACTCGTGGCGGTCGCGGAATTGTTGAAAGGAAATGACTGGGTGGATCCTGATGATCCGACGGTCATTGCTGAGAATGAATTGCTGGGGGCTGCGGCGAGTATCGATGCGGCGGCTAAGAAGCTGGCTAGTCTTCGACCGAGGAAAAGTATACAGGTAATGTAAAGCATATGACACATATTTTCACTGCTACGTCATAAATGTACGTGTGGGCGCTTCAAAGTATAGGGTGGAGGGTGGAAGATTATATTTTCAAAGAATTCTTCAAGAAACCATACATGAAGGAAGATATGGTACAAAATATACTCTTTTCGTGTGTTCAGTGCTTTTTAATGTTTCGTATAATAAGAGACCTGTCATTAAAACGCCATTCTATGTGGTAGTTTTCATTACGTTTTGCTACCTAGTTATTGTAGATGTCAGTGTGTTCTGAATAGCTTTGGTTGTATAAGATCGTTTATGTCTTGAACTTCACTTGAAACGTGTATTCACGATAGCACAGTAATTATAACGTTATGCTTAACGTCTATCATTTTTGTTGCTATACCATACGTACCTGTATCTGTGTTCTGTTTGTTGTGAATAGCTTCAGTCGCAT
Organism: Cryptocheilus praepositus; assembly: GCA_033815515.1. Classification (NCBI taxonomy): domain Eukaryota; kingdom Metazoa; phylum Arthropoda; class Insecta; order Hymenoptera; family Pompilidae; genus Cryptocheilus; species Cryptocheilus praepositus. Next base: position 1,177,998 of record JAWWQZ010000084.1, on the reverse strand, counting down.
AAGAATGTTTACGTTTTGAACTGCACTTGAAACGTGTATTCACGATAGCACAGTAATTATTACGTTATGCTTAACGTCTATCATCCTTGTTGTTGTACCATATATACTTGTATCTGTGTTCTGTTTATTCTGAATAGTCGTATAAGATCGTTTGTCTTGCACTGTACTTGAAACGTGTATTCAGGATAGGACAGTAATTATTATGGTATGCTTAGCGTCTATCATCCTTGTTGTTGTACCATACATATCTGTTTCTGTGTCCTGTTTATTCTGAATAGCTGCGGTCGCATAAGATCGTTTGTCTTGCACTGCACTTGAAACATGTATTCACGATAGCACAGTAATTATAACGTTATGCTTTGTGTCTATCATCCTTGTTTCTGTACCATACGTACCTGTATCTGTGTCCTGTTTATTCTGAATAGCTTCGGTCGCATAAGATCGTTTGTCTTGCACTGCACTTGAAACATGTATTCACGGTAGCACAGTAATTATAACGTTATGCTTTGTGTCTATCATCCTTGTTGTTGTACCATACGTACCTGTATCTGTGTACTGTGTATTCTGAATAGCTTCAGTGGCATAAGATGCCTTGAACTGCACTTGAAACATGTATTTACGATAGCACAGTAATTATAACGTTATGTTTAGCGTCTATTATCCTTGTTCCTGTACCATACGTACCTGTATCTGTGTTCTGTTTATTCTGAATAGCTTCAGTTGCATAAAAATGTTTATGTTTTGAACTGCACTTGAAACATGTATTCAAGATAGGGCAGAAGTTATAACGTTATGCTTAGTGTCTATCATCCTTGTTTCTGTACCATATATACCTGTATCTGTGTTCTGTTTACTCTGAATAGCTTTAGTCGCATAAGATTGTTTATGAACTGCACTTGAAAGATGTATTCACGATAGGACAGTAGTTATAACGTTATAATTGGCGTCTATCCTTCTTTTTGCTATACCACACATACCTATATCTATGTACTGTTTAACTTTATATCATCGGCGACGCCTTAATACTTCCAGCAACGCTGGAGTCGACGAAAAGCTGGCTTCCGCAAGATATGTTTGATATTCTTGGTTGTTTTATGATAATCGACCAGGAATCAAACATATTATTACGGCGGTCAGTACGTGCCACACCAAAAAAACATCTCACTAACCTTTAACTCTCTATCCACCCTCGCTCATAAGCGTCACCGACCCTGACCGACTGCATTCTCTATTTTAGGAAGCCAGCGAGAACATGAACTTCGACGAGATGATCCTCGAAGCCGCGAAGTCAATCGCTGCGGCCACATCAGCTCTAATCAAAGCAGCCAGCGCTGCCCAACGAGAATTGATCGCCACGGGAAAGGTCTCCAGAACCCCATTGACCAGCTCCGACGACGGACAATGGTCCGAAGGCCTAATATCAGCCGCAAGAATGGTCGCAGCTGCTACTCACAGTCTCGTCGAATCTGCGAACGCCCTCGTGCAAGGCGTCAGTTCCGAGGAAAAACTGATTTCCAGCGCGAAGCAGGTAGCCAGCAGCACTGCCCAATTGCTAGTCGCCTGTAAAGTTAAGGCGGACCCCGACAGCGAGAGTACGAAACGTCTCCAAGCAGCAGGAAACGCTGTGAAGAGAGCGACGGACAATCTTGTTCGCGCTGCACAGCAAGCGATACAGCAAGAAGAGGACAGATCGTTGGTCCTGAACCGTCGAATGGTGGGAGGTATCGCGCAGGAGATAAACGCACGATCGGAGATCCTGAGGATCGAGCGAGAGCTGGAAGAAGCGCGCGGCAGGTTGACAGCTATCAGACAAGCGAAGTACAAAAACAGGCCTGACCTCACTGACACCGAGACCGACGCCGAGCAAAGTGGCTATGAAAGCTACACGACCAGGTACGAAACAAAGTCTTACGACGCCTACGGAGCAAATAATCTGGACCAGTCGGTGGCTCAGTTGAGACACAAGGTCGGCGACCAGGACACTTTGGTCAGCCCGGAAAAAGTGTACTCGACGCAAAGTACTCTTGAGAAGAAGCTCAAGGACGGGCAGTACATGTCGATGCAGGAGAGAGAGTTCAGCAGCGTGGATGGAAAATCTGACACGCAGTATGAACGGAAGTACACGTCCGATAGTCCGTACATCATCACGGAGAAGAAGATCACTGACAGCTCGCCAGGACAGTACAGCTCGATCGAGCGGAAAATTAATATGGAGAACTACATGGGCACGGCTGAGAAGGAGTACGTCGAAGGACCTTATCCGCCTGTTCATCAGAAGCCCTATTCGCCCAAGTCACCCACGCGCAAAGCTTTCCAAGATACCGAGTACATCGTCGACGAACGTTTCGAAAAGTCTTACTATCCCGAGCAGAAGATTTACGGCGGCGGCACGTCGGACAAATTTTCCACGCAGAGTCCCATGAGCACTTTCCGCTCGGAGAAGTCTGAGGCGCAAAGATTGGTGAACGTCAGCCTGCCGCAGAACTTCAGAAACGTGGAGAGTAAAGTCACTCCTGGTGGTCGAGTGGAAACCGTCACCACAAAACTGTACACTTCCGGATCCGACAAAACTAGCAACCCTGCCTACGCGTCGACAGAGGAAACGAAAGAGTACGTCAGCTCGAAAACCGAATTGCCCACGTTGAAAACCTTCGAGAACGACACCATCGCTGAGCGCACCGTAAAGCAGAGTACCACGCACAAAATCACTGAGAAGAAAACGATAACCATGACGACGTCCAGTCGACAGGAGATGAGCACGAAAACTTTTCACTTCGACGACAAGTAATCAGTACAGTAAAGGTTTTCTATGAATTTGTACGAAATTTTGATAACGTCTTTGATCTGGGTGTAGCGAGAAGTAAGTACATAGGGCGAATCGATAATTTACTAACGGATCGCTGTTTTTATGAGCTTTACTGGCAAGTAATGAGCATAGTATACTCGTGTACGTTACTTGTCACACTGCCGAGGACTATAATCTCTCATGACAAGATGGTCGTTGGATACTAACGACGATTATGTTGTTCGCCACTAACTGATTGTACGTGAAAAATCATTACAATCGCTCGACGAAATTCTCCCAGAAGTACCTACGCTTTTTACCAAATATTTCTCCTCGTTTCTTAATTCCACTGTCTATTGGAATGCTAGTTGTATCGGTATGTGGTGCTAACGAACTAACGAGCTTGCATGTCAGTCTCTTCTTAGCCATACGACGCTGAGACGAAGTGGTCGACTTCTTTCGGTAATTACTAGCTTATATGCCATAAGACATCGCAAGTCATATTCGACGATAAAACCAATGACCGTGAAAATGAACGTTAAACGCCTTACTTCCTGACGTTATGCGTCAATATTCAGTTTTTTGCATTTGATCTACCGTGTGTATGAATGCGTTTTATTAACAAGGTCAATCTAAGAGAATGCCAATGTTTTAAGTAAAGGAGATGAAATAACTTGTCATTTGAAAAGTTTTAACGATTCTTACAATTTTCAAATGATCGAATAACAGAAATGATTGCTTTCAATATAAGCCGCATTAATACGTCTACATATTATATTTCAGTATTGATGTGTTGAACCTTTTGTTTTCCCGTATTACATAGTTTGTTACATTAAAAATAGTATCTATACGATTAAGAAGTACAAACAGTACGTCGCATCCGAGATTTATCTTAGCCTTAGTTCACGATTAACGTTTACGTTTAAGCTGAAGATAACAAGCAAGAAAAGTAACATATCATTTTATTTAATTAATTTCCCGAAATTGCGGGACACCGTTTTTATGCGGACCCGCAATTCCTGGTTCCTTAACATTTTCTATTTGCTTATATTCAATTTTACTTTGCCTCCATATACTAACCCATTTCATCTTTACGAATACCGAACGATTACTTATCAAGTCGAGAATTAGCAAATTGTTAGTACAATTGTCTCGTGTAAATGCTGGCCAATGGAATTTCTGATTTTATTAACTGTGAAGAGTTTTGTACAAGAAGTTTATATGAAATTTTTGAGGCGACCGAATAATATTTTAACGAAACCTAAAATTTACGCCATTTTATGCATGCCTGCGTTTCTAAACATATTTACTTATTATTTTTACTTTTATACTATCTACTTTAAGAGTAACTCCAGTGATCGTAACATTATTTGGTACTTCTAACAGAAATGTGTCATGATATGAAATAATACGCCAGAGATTAATCAGTTGTATAGACATACGCGTAAAGTAGATATTATGTATTGTATATTATATATTATACAATGTTAACATTTAAACACTTATATTTGTTTTTACGAACATAGCAAATGCTTTAAATTTTAACTTATACACATTATATATCTTTTAATATCGTTTATATTTTCGACGATTATGTAAGTTCACAAGTCTATCATTGTGGAACGCTTCATATTATCTTGTGCTACCATTATTGTTCTTATTAATCATTATCGTTTTTATTATAGTTATTGTTGTTACGATTATTACCATAGTAATTATTTTCATTAACATTATATTGAAAATTTGCAAGCTAAGACATTTAAATAAAAGTCAATATCTATGTTATATATGTAAGTACAAATTAACTCTTTAGAAGAATGTTGGATTGTTTCAGAGGGAAAGTGTAATAAAGACAAAAAAATAAAAAAAAATCCTATAAAATTGTCATCATTTATTTAATTTGAACCTTTCAATTATCATTTCTTTTTACTTAAACCTTAACATTCTTTGTGAACGAAGCAATATACGTTTTGCGTCGTATTTTTTTTACAGAGCTTATATAAAATTCTGCGATGCCTGATAATGTACCGTTTTTTAATCATTGCGAAATGTTCCTTGATTAGGTGAATTCTCGATAAATACGCAAAGCGAAACATTACATTTTTATTAAGTGTTACATAATATAAGAAAAATGTACACATCATTATAATGTGCCGTATTTAACACTAGAACTACCGCACCAGTCATTTTGACTGGTTTTACAATTTGATTTAAATATTTCTACTTTATGTTACATTTTTTCCCCAAAATGGTGTAATGACTTTTGCAGTGATAACTAAAGAAATAGTAAAATATATTTTTTAAATGTTTTATTTATTCTGAATCAAAATAAATTGATACTATGGTTACTTATACCAACAGCAGTCATTTTGACTAGTATTTAGTAAGGCATTTATTTAGATCTGAAGTCGTGAAACATTTGAAGATTCTGTTAGGAATGTGTTATTGTTTTATATAGTTTATATAGGAATTTGCTCGCTTGCCAGATCACGGTATTATATCAGGCAACATTGCAAAAACAACCATCAAATAGAGAAGTTACTGCATTCAATCAGTGCGTTTACAACAGCCGCTGGAAGACCATCATGCTGTTGTTCATATAACAATATATTCAGTATACGACATATTATTTCAATTAGTGTAAGATGAGAAAATAAATACAAATATTATATACTCATTTTTATAATAAATAGTTTTGTTCTAGTCTTTCTAAGCCCTGAAAATGGCAAAACGATTGAAAACTTGTGAAGTATTGCAAAAATTGAATGATATACCAATGGAATGCTCTGGTATAGAAGATGGTGAACTTTATGACTGTGAAGATAAACCAGAAGAAAATGAAATTGAATCGTGGGGTATTCACGATAATCTTGTTGATAGTGACAGAAGTGACAATGATGATTTAGACAAAGAATATGTTCAGAAATCTTCAGAAAGCGAATGTGAAAGTAATTCAAATTTACATAAAAGTAAATGTTTCCGAGTGTTTTCAAGTTCTGAAGATTCTAATGAAAGTATTTTACTAGAATCATAAAATGAAATTGCTGCAGACGGAACCATGCGCGAGGAGCATTGTGTTTACTAATGCGTAAGGGATAATCCTAACTCATTAAATAAGTTAATAATACCAAAAATGTATTACATAAAACATGGATTTCTTTTTGTAAGAAAGTAATGAAGCAACAAATTTAAAATTATTCTATTATTAAGTATTTTTTTAAGACCAATAATTTTGACTGATTTTGGTAGAAGTAGGTTTGCTGAATTATCGGTAGTTCTAGTGTTAAATATGGAACAATTCAAAACAATCATATTGATCATCCATCCCTATTAACTATTGATCATGACAGACACGGTGAAAATCACAATATTATTTATTTGAATGGATGACACCATGCTCACGATTTTTTGCTTCTTAACACTTTGCACTCAACTGTCCCCTCTGAGGGGACACGAAGATACTTCGTGTTATTACTGAGGAAAATGTATGTACAGAAAACATTTGTTCAAATATTTGTTTCCTTAAGATTTTTCTGAGGAGTTACAAGTTAAGGGGTTATGCCTACTTGGGATCGGCGAAATGACATGATTTTCAAGATTTTTTTTTGCCGTTTTAGTGAGTACTAATTAAAATTCGCAAAATACTACCAACAAGTACGTATTTAGTGGTATTTGTATAATTTTTTTTATAAGAAAATATTAAAAAATGGAGGAAATATAGTCCTTCTCCTAGAGGTTCCGTTTATTTTCATCACTTGCGGTGACCACGATTTCTAAAAAACTACTTCACCGATCGAACTCTAATTTTATATACTTATTTGTCATTACAATAGGCAGGGCCTGAACGAAGGATTTTGAAAAATTTTAATTTTTACAAGAATGGCAGCAATTTTACGGAAAAATCCGTCTTTTGAGGTGGTCTAACTGTCGTTTTTATGTTGTAACTTTTTTTTTTATTACCGAAATAAAAAATCCTTCGTTCAGGCCCTGCCTATTGTAATGACAAATAAGTATATAAAATTAGAGTCCGATCGGTGAAGTAGTTTTTGAGAAATCGTGGTCACCGCAACCGTATGTTTTTAAAAACACAGTTTCGAGATAATCGCGTTTAAAGTTTCAAGCTCTTTACTAATTATACATAGTAGCGCTCCAGATAAACGCTTATAATTTTTGAACGTGCGCTCCGATTCTTATGTACTTTTGAGGAAATATTCTTAAAATGAATTAAATTAAGAAAATGTAATAAAAAAAAATCGATTTTTTTCACCAACCCAAGTAGGCATAACCCCTTAAAGCAATGAGATACAATTAATAATCTGTGTGCTATTTAATATTTAGTAAATTCGTGGTCAATAAATTGAGAGGAGAATTCTAGCGACTACAAGAACAACTTTCTATATATTATGTTAATAATATTCCTATATATCTGAATGATACACTGCAAGTTATTGTGTAAACATTGTATATGCTCGAAAGAAAAAATGACACGTGAAAGATCATAAACAAGTTATTACTGCGATATGTGTTTGAATAAACCCGCAATGCACATTGGTGAACGAACTATGACGCATTCAAAAAGAATAGGCTATAAAATTTCAATTTTGCTTCAACATAAATGTATCAGCAAAGTTGTATGCAAAACATGATTTGAGCACAGTATTTTTTTCAAAACTATACCATTTTAAACGAAATGTTACGCTATTCGCTACTTCGTGAAGAAACATGTCCGAGTGCAAAGGGTTAATAGTTTACCAACTGGGAACTTATTAATCGAATTTTTGTCTCCGACGTTTATATCACGACAGCCAATAATTTATTATGTATCATTGATGTACAACTATTAATTTATATTACAAGGTTCCATATTCTTGTATAATTTTTTGAACCTTACCCTTCGCGATGAATAAAAAAACGACAATGGATAGTCTTATTTAACTGATCTGTCTGATTGTTTTGAGAGTTACTCAGTAAATAATAGTGGTAATAAAAGTAATTGCAGTGATATAATGATCTGAAAGCGGTGTTGTGTATTGCCACTGGAACATAGTGACTCAGAAGATCATGATCCAAGGTGGATGAATGATGGATCAATAATTTTGAAACCTTTGAAGGCAGCCCTGACATAAAAATTATGCTGAGGCCTCCAAAAAATGTGATAATGCAAATTTATTAATCGGAAATTCATTTTTTGTGTACTTGGTCAGGAAATAAAATAGGTATCATTATCAAGTCGTAGATAAATATAAAATCGTATAAAAAACGGGAGAATGCATAAATTTCAGTAGAAACAAAGAAATTTGTACGTCTAAATACTTCTATACACAAATAAAAAAAAATACTTTATGCAACGATTGGTCAACTGATCCAAGTATGGAAACTCCAGTCTTCTTGCAAGTAATGAGCAGAAACAGATTTTTATCAATAATGCAAAGCTAACATTTCTATAACAATGAGGAAATTACTCTTAATTTTGATAGCCTTATTAGCGTTCAGCCTGTCATTGATTATTTAAAAATCAAAAAGTTTAACAAAGTATATAAACCATGTCAACAATTATTTTTGAGTAAGTGTATAATTCCTTAGAGAGGCAGACTTTTAACCCTAGAGAGGGTGGAAATTTCTATCATAACATTGAATGCCCAAAAATTATATAAAAGAACAAGTTCACTTTGAAACATGATGATGGAAATTTCCATCATATTGTTTTTTGCTAAATTTATACAAAATATATACAAAATTTTTTTAACCATTTTTCCTTTAATTTTGAACATGAATTATATCACCTTGATTTATTTCACCAATAAAGAAAAAATCATGCAAAGAAGGGTTAATTAAAACATGTAATCCTGCAAAAATGATAAAATAGGAAATACTTGCAGGAATGGTATATGAAGCTCTCATAGGATAGGTATGTATCTTTCATGTGTACGCTGCCAAAGGAAAAAAAAGTAAAAGAGATTGTTTTAGCGGTTATTGAACCTTATAAAAACATGTGGCACCATAATTATCGGAGTAACTACTATAACAGTGTTAGTATGCCTAAAACTCTTCTAAAAAATAAAATGCGAGTACATGAAACAATTTAAAAAAATGGAGGTCTTCCCCAATCACTCTAAACAATAAAACTTTGAATACATTCTGCATAATTAGTGGATTCCAGAAACAGAAATAAAAAATCAGATGGTCCAAGCTTGATACGATAGTAAATTACAACAAATATGCAAAGAGTGTAGATTTTACAGATCACAATGTATCCTATTATTCAATTTTTAGGAAGACAAAAAATGGGCTAAACAAGTAGTAATGTTTTTGATCAATTTTTATCACTTTTCAATTAATGTAAAGCATATACAGTGCTAAAAAAATGGAGGTCTTCACCAATTACTCTAAACAATAAAACTTTGAATACATTCTGCATAATTAGTGGATTCCAGAAACAGTAATAAAAAATCAGATGGTCCAAGCTTGATACAATAGTAACTTACAACAAATATGCAAAGGGTGTAGATTTCATAGATCACAATGTATCCTATTATTCAATTTTTAGGAATACAAAAAATGGGCTAAACAAGTAGTAATGTTTTTGATCAACTTTTATCACTTTTCAATTAATGTAAAGCATATACAGTGCTAAAAAAATGGAGGTCTTCACCAATTACTCTAAACAATAAAACTTTGAATACATTCTGCATAATTACTCGATTCCAGAAACAGTAATAAAAAATCAGATGGTCCAAGCTTGATACGATAGAAAATTACAACAAATATGCAAAGGGTGTAGATTTCGCAGATCACAATGTATCCTATTATTCAATTTTTAGGAAGACAAAAAATAGGCTAAACAAGGATTAATGTTTTTGATCAACTTTTATCACTTTTCAATTAATGTAAAGCATATACAGTGCTAAAAAAATGGAAAAAAATTACTCTAAACAATAAAACTTTGAATACATTCTGCATAATTACTCGATTCAATGGTCCATGCTAGATAGAAAAATAGCAAAGTTGTAAACCTAAGCAAAATAATGAAGATGTACACAATACAGTAAACACTTTTAAACCCATAAGAATATCCAGAGTACACCATGCGGAAAGATTATCAAATTTTGGAAAACATTAACTTATAAATATAATGACTAGTGGACGAAGTAAAAAATCCCATAAACAGTGGTTTGTGCAATTAAAAAAAAAACTTTGAATACATTCTGGATTCCAGAAACATAAAAAATCAGATTGTCCAAGCTTGATGTAACAACAAATATGCAAAGAGTGTAGATTTTGCAGATCACAATGTATCCTATTATTCAATTTTTAGCAAGACAAAAAATGAGCTAAACAAGAGTAATTTTTGATCAATAATCATCACAATGTAAAGCATATTGCTAAAAAAATGGTATTAAACTATTACTTGAACTATTGCATAATTTGGAATCTTATATAAATATTAATCTGAAATTACAACAAATATGCAATAGATCAAATAATGTATATTATTCAATTTTTAGGAAGACAAAAAATGGGCTAAACAAGTAGTAATGTTTTTGATCAATTTTTATCACTTTTCAATTAATGTAAAGCATATACAGTGCTAAAAAAATGGAGGTCAAATTACTAAACAATAAAACTTTGAATACATTCTGCATAATAATGGATTCAGAAACAGTAAAAAATCAGTTGGTCCAACACTTTCAACAAAGTTTGTAGATTTAACATTTCTATTATTCAAGTTTTACAGTCAAGTAAATGTTTTTGACAAAACAAAGTATACAGTGCTAAAAAAATGGGAATATATTCTGTATTTGTTAAAACAGATAAAAAATCATAAGTATGCTAATGTACATAGATTTTGCAGAGCACAATGTATCCTATTATTCAAGTTTTAGGAAGACAAAAAATAGGCTAAACGAGGATTAATGTTTTTGATCAACTTTTAAAAATGTAAAGCATATGGAGGTTGAAAGTTTCAATGACAGTGGTGGATATAAAAATTGATTTGATAACATTCTTAATTCAAAGAATACAAAAAAAAATGGAGGTCAATAAAACAATAAAACTTTGCTATGATTTTACACTTACATTTTTAACTCAAAACAAGTTTGTTTTTGATATGTTTATCACTTTTCAATTAATGTAAAGCATATACAGTGCTAAAAAAATGGAGGTCTTCCCCAATTACTCAAAACAATAAAACTTTGAATATATTCTGCATAATTAGTGGATTCCAGGAACAGAAATAAATAATCAGATGGTCCAAGCTTGATGCGACAGTAAATTACAATAAATATGCAAAGGGTGTAGATTTCGCAGATCACAATGTATGCTATTATTCAATTTTTACGAATACGAAAAATGGGCTAAACAAGTAGTAATGTTTTTGATCAACTTTTATCACTTTTCAATTAATGTAAAGCATAGACAGTGCTAAAAAAATGGAGGTACCAATATATAATAAAACTTTGAATACATTCTGCATAATTACTCGATTCCAGAAACAGTAATAAAAAATCAGATGGTCCAAGCTTGATACGATAGAAAATTACAACAAATATGCAAAGGGTGTAGATTTCGCAGATCATAATGTATCCTATTATTCAATTTTTAGGAAGACAAAAAATGGGCCAAACAAGTAGTAATGTTTTTGATCCATTTTTATCACTTTTCAATTAGTGTAAAGCATATACAGTGCTAAATGGAAAAAATTACGCATAAGAATTTCTTGGACAAAGTGGCAATGTCGTAGATAGAGGGTTGTAAACTTAAGGAAAATAATGAAGATGTACACAGTACAGTAAACACTTCTAAGCCCAAAAGAATATCCAGAGCAGACCATTTGGAAAGATTATCAAATTTTGGAAAACATTAACTTATAATTAAAGTGACTAGTGTTCAAAGTAAAAAATCCCATAAACAGTGGTTTGTGCAATTAAAAAAAAAGAATCAGAACATGTGTTGCCTGTAACTTTAGCAATGTTCCCTTACATAAAGGTGACTGTTTTCAATAATATCACACTAAAAAGGTATTAAACTATTACTTTGAACTATTATATCCATATAATCTGGAATCTTATATAAATATTAATCTGGCAACAATTCTAATAGATCAAATAAATATTGTTTATTACTCATATCATAAATTTAAAAAATGTTATTCAATTTCATTACCTGATAATAACAAAAAGCAGATAATATAGTAAACACTTTCACAAAGTTTGGTTTAACATTTCTATATGACAGTCTAAGACAAAACAAAGTCAGTGTCAGGGAAGTATTTGTTAAGATACATAGTAGCTAATGTACATAGTAAATATTTGGATACGCCTTAAAAATATTTGAAAGTTTCAATGACAGTGGTGGATATAAAAATTGATTTGATAACATTCTATGATTTTACACTTACGTAACTCAATTTGGTTGTATGTGTGGGATGTGTGATTTTGTACGAACGAGTAATGAGAAAGTGTGCGTATGAGAGAGAGAGAAAGCGAGAGTGAGAGAGTGAGAAAGAATGCATGTATCTATTTCGTTATTAGGAATGTTCTAGAAACCAATCAATATAAAAGTGATGAGCGCGATAATAAAAGAAGTGAGTCTTTGCGAAACCTTCAAGCGTAACAGTGTGTACCTCATAGCGAATATTTAGAGATTATAAGCGAATGCATTTAGTGAGTTTTGAGCGAACATTTATTAGAGTTTAATACAGAGTGAAGTGCGAAAAACATTACAATTACTACTTTTGTGTTTAAAACTGTTTAATATCATTCCAATCAAAAAATCCTACATATGTGTATATCTTCAGATATAAATTAAGATCTTTATGCAAATTGCAGACACAGTTCTAAATATGCAGGCATAGAGTAAAGTCATCTCTGCATACGTTTGGCACTTCTGGACAAATTAATGCTTTTTCCACAAGAATGTATATATGCATAGTATATATAAGGTAAATATGTCACTCATATTTCATGAAATTAAAAGAATTCAGTGTCCATACATACGTTTCAAGGTGTGCGTATATACTTATATACGTATAAATTATTCAATTCTGATGGAATCAATATGCAAAATAATTGTGTTAAACAAATTTATTGATAACACTAAATTCAACGAGTTTCACGTTTTAATGCTTTTGCTATAAACCTTGGCAAAACGAAGGCAGCAGAATGGACTTCACCATTGTAATACCTCAAGTTCATTGAATCAAGCTCCTCTTCACTGAATACCGTAGTAGGCCTCTTGAAATTTGTTTCCTGCAAAATTGTTTTACACTAAATCCTAATCCCTGAATAATTTTAATATTTTATATAGAAATATATCAATGCACCCAATGAATACAGCCCATATATATCATCATCATTAATTACACATTTCACGTTCACAAAGATATAACTTTGCTTTTAGAATTGTTTTAAGTCTTTGTGCCAAAGTACATGATTAACACGTTAACTGCCACGGTGGTCACTGGTGACTGGTGCAAAATATTTTACTAAAAATACAAGAAATTCACAACGAAGCCTATTTGCAATCTTGTAAAAGAAATTAATATTGGAACGGTGCTTCAATGCTTTGGCTTCCAACAACTCTACGTTACCTTTATTTTGCACGATTTAACTATGCTCTGCAGTATTTCATCGCATCGCAGTTCTAACATAGCAAAGTACGCAGTGACTGGCGCAAAAGATTTTACTAGAAATGCAAAAAATTCACAATGAAGCCTATTTGCAATCTTGTAAAAGCAAATGATATTGGAACGGTGCTTCAATGCTTTCGCTTTCAACAACTCTGCATTACCTTTATTTTGCATGATTTAATTATGCTCTGCAGTATTTCATCGCATCGCAATTCTAACATAGCAAAGTACATGGTGTCTAGCGCAAAAGATTTTACTAGAAATGCAAAAAGTTCACAATCAAGCCTATTCGCAATCCTGTAAAAACAATTGATATTGGAACGGTGCTTCAATACTTGGCTTCTAACAACTCTACGTTACCTTTATTTTGCACGATTTATTTATGCTCTGCAGTATTTCATCGCATCGCAGCTCTAACATAGCAAAGTATGCGGTGACCGGTGCAAAGATTTTACTAGAAATGCAAAAAATTCACAATGAAGCCTATTTGCAATTTTGTAAAAGCAATTGATATTGGAATGGTGCTTCAATGCTTTGGCTTCCAACAACTCTGCGTTACCTTTATTTTGCATGATTTAATTATGCTTTGCAGTATTTCATCACATTGCGGTTCTAACATAGCAAAGTACGCGGTGACCGCTGTAAAATATTTTACTAAAAGTGCAAACCATTTGCAATGAAGCCTATTTGCAATCTTGTAAACGCAATTGATATTGGAATGGTGCTTCAATGCTTTGGCTTCCAATAACTCTGCGTTACCTTTATTTTGCACGATTTAATTATGCTCTGCAGTATTTTATCGCATCGCAGTTCTAACATAGCAAAGTACACATTAACCGGCGCAAAAGATTTTACTAGAAATGCAAAAAATTCACAATGCAGCCTACTTGCAATTTTGTAAAAGCAATTTATATTGAAACGGTGCTTCAATACTTTGGCTTCTAACAACTCTGCGTTACCTTTATTTTGCACGATTTAATTATGCTCTGTAGTATTTCATCGCATTGCAGTTCTAACATAGCGAAATACGCTTGGCAGTCAACGTGTTAACACTCAGCCTTTAATATAACACGCCTCATATAATACTGATTCCCAACACTTTCCTTAATGCGATAGAAATATATGTGAGTTAATACGTGATGCCGTACAAAAGATTTTGCTTGGCATGCATAAAACAAAATGCTTATTGGTTAACTAATATTATTGAGAATGACTTACTGCGCTTAATCCACCTAGAACGAAGCCTATCTGCCCAGTGGGATAAGTGGGGACAGACGCTATGCCATACTCTGCTGTTGGAAATGCAGCTCTACAGTTCCGTAGTGTTTGACACACGTGATCTAAGTTAGACCAAGCGGTACCAGCTTGGCTGCAAACGATACCGCCAGGTTTTAGAGCTGTTTTCATTAGATTAAAGTATGATTCTTCAAACAGACATTCAGCGGGTCCTAGAAACATCAAGAGAGAAATGAACACAATTCTGAGCAGAGTCCTTACTGTCATGTTTTTTATAACTTATGGTTAAACATTGATATTCAGAGACTTTGAAGTTTTTTTCAAATTGGACGACATTATTCCAATTCTATTGCGACGTTAGAAGAGTGCATTTACCAAGTGACATACAGTTTGCAAAAAATTGCATAGAACTATAAAGAAAGTAGTAAAGATAGCTTATCGTAACGTTTTTATGTGACTCTTTAGTGAAGATTTAAAACATAGGTTTTACACGTTTGAGTCATTAAGATTAGTTTGTGTTCTTATGAGTTACAAACAATGCAAAATAATGACAAGTGATTACACCTTTTAAATTCTGTTTTTTGTTTCTGTATTAACCGAGTTTGATGAAATTCTTACCATCTATATAACTGACCTACGTCTACAAAAAGTATTGTTGAAACTGTCGTTAGAAACTGGAAGGAAAACTATATAAAAAGTAACGTTTTCCTATTCTTTTCTGAAAATTCTCTAAATTGCATTTTTTTCAATATGTTTGTTATATGTTGTTTACTAGTGTATCTCTTCCAACATCTCAAAGTAATTAAAATCGTTCTAATAGATTTGGAGAAAAGTTATTCTGTTTTAAAGAGTATCCGAATATTAATGTGGATAACTGTACATTAAAATTATTCTCATTTTTAAATATTAGCTTGAAAGGTACGATACGAAAATTTCAAATTAATGCATGTGCTGAAAAACCCAACAAACGAGCGGCAAAGTATAAAAAGTACATACAAAATTGTGACTAGTACTTCGGACAGAAAGTAGTAGCACGACATTTCAAAACATTAATTATGTCACCAGAAAACAACTCTTTTATTAAATTACATTGAAAAAGAAACGAAAAAAATCTTTGTCCTTTCCTAATAAAGTTTATTTAATTTATATTTTTTAGTTTATGCGTCTAATGTATAATTATCTTGTATTATACAATTCACGATGTAATATTCTTTCCCTTTTCTCATCCACCTTATTTCAATTTTCTTTGTCTCTTTTTTTAATGTAACTTAATAGAAACATTAACTCCTGGTGATGGCATCATATTAACTACATTTAATATAATATTATACAAATTGTATATTGGAAACATAAATGTATATATACGAACTAATAATAATAATTGATGTGGCGTAATATTTTATCCCAATAACGCTGTTACAAGTGCAAGTATTGAATACATCCAATCTTAAAAAGATATTGAACCTCTTTTCACATTTAAATATACATACAATATCTGTTTTAGATTTAGAAATCATTTTTCTTTTAACGTGTAGAATTTATATTAATTTAACATTGGATATAAAACGCTGTTTTTCAGTTGCGAAATAGCCATTCTTTTAATATTAGGAGACTGTATGTTTTTCCTGAAATGCTAGCGCACTGAGAATTAATTTTTCCACGATATCAATCAATAATTGAGTATTACTTAAGTACTCAACTCATACATTCCACATATTGGAATTTAGATTTTAGACATTTTATACATTTTAACACATATTTTAGATGTTTAGATATCTTTCGAATATCTGTTTTATACTCTCGGAATATTTAATTCACGTTTTCCAAACATTCATTTCATGTTTCTTTTGCATGTGTACGATATTTGGATCGAATATTTAACCGATATTTTAAATAGACATTTGACCGATATTCTTATGCTACTAGGTACGGGGAATACAAAATCTGCAAACATTTACAATGCATCTCTCAAGCCTGGCATTTATATTATTATATTAACTATATTTATGTCACATTAATATACATTAATTATATATATAATTGTAATTATACATTTATATCTATACGTTTAAAATACACATGGGTGTCCCACGTAACATGCTCACCTGTTTTATTTTTAAAGTATGCATCGTATGAAAAAACTTTTTTTTTATATTTGTATGGTTCCTAAATTATTGGATCGCGCGTGAACAATGGTCGCGAGACACGATTACTTAATTTTAGTTTAATCACGTGTGGGATATGTGATTTTGTATGATACGAGCAATGAGAGAGTGTGCGTATGAGAGAGAGAGAGAGAGAGAGAATGCATGAGTCTATATTTGTTATTAGCAATGTTCTCGAATGAATTTACTATCATGGAAACCAAACAGTATTAAAGGGTTGAGCGCGATGTTAAAATAAGTGAGTCTCTGCGAATCTTTCAAAAATAACAGTGCATGCGTCTTAGCGAATTGTTAGAGTATATTAGCGAATGTGTTTAGCGAGTTTTGGCTAATCTTTGTCAGCGTTTAATACAGAGTGCAGTGCGAGTAGCATTATAGCATTTGTGACTAAAACCGTTTAATATATCATTCCAATCTAAATCCTACACACGATTTAAACACGATATCTTATGACTGAGTGCGAAATAGCTGCGCTCGTGTTCTTCAAAGATATAATTATTATCTCATTAATTTTTTTCTCATCACTGTTTATAACTCTTTTAATATCTATCGACTGACTGCTTGAAGGATTGGAAACCTTTCCACTACTCTTACTTCCACGCGAAATACTTGCTTTTTTAGTCATTTTGCTCATTTTCTTTACACATGCAGGAGTGTTTGGAAAAATAACGGAATAGTAAGAACTGAAGAACGACTGAAGCTTTCTTAGTCTCGCCGAATGCATATGTTTACTTAGTTTTCAAATGTTATCTGGACTACGACAAGGTATCCGAAGCTGCACGTAAACTGCATTGGGATACAATATATAAAATACCCATTCATATAAAGAAGAGAAGATAAGAAATAAGAGCCTATTCAAACGTTCTTGTTTGGCTTGAGATTACGACCACGAGTACGGCTCGTGATATTCATGTTTGGTCCGAAACATTGATTACGAGCCAGACTCGTAATATTCACGTTTGACATAAAATTAAGCAACGAGTCTAACTCGTGGTATTCAATTTTGGCCCGAAATATCGACTACGAGCCAGACTCGTGATATTCACGTTTGACATAAAATGAAGCAACGAGTCTGACTCGTGATATTCACGTTTGACATAAAATGAAGCAACGAGTCTGACTCGTGATATTCAAGTTTGACCTGAAATTTTCATCACGAGTCAGACTCATAAAAATAGTGCAAGGGGTTAAAAAAAATGAAGTTGACCTTCAAATCTCTGAAACGACTCCACCAAAAAAAATAATGCATCTAATAATGCAGCCCTTGGAACCATAGAAATATAAAAAAAAAGTTTTTTTCATACGATGCGTACTTTAGAAATAAAACAGGTGAGCATGTTACGTAGGATACCCTGTATATCGATAAATACAAAGGTATTTGTAAAGTATGTGTAATGTAAAGGTATTATGTAAGATATATATAAAAATTTATAAAGGTATTTTAGGCACCTGCGACAATCTGCGTGACACAATTTATACAGATAATATAGATCAGACGGTAGACTCACCAATGGGATCACTGCTGTCCGTTATGATAACGTCAAATTCCGCACAATGATTCTTCATAAACTGGAAACCGTCGCCGACTATCAAGGTCAACTTCGGGTGTTGGAGACCAACGCCCATAAAAGGTAGATATTGCTTGGACACATTGAGCACCTTCGCATCGATTTCGACTTGCGTAATTTTCTTCACCTTCGGATGCTTGGCCACTTCTCGTGCTACGCCACCATCTCCGCCACCCACGATTAGAACCTTCCGTTTAACACATTTTAATACTCCTGCTAAACTCTACTAGTGAACATTTAAGCGAGAAAAATAAATTCCATGGTCAAACGCGAAAACTATTTTTATGGATGGCGTGTAGAAAACTGTTGCATAGGTCAGAAAGAAAATATTAAAAAAAATGTAGTCACGTTGCGTTGGAAAAAAATGGAAAAAGAGGCAAAAATTAAATTTAATCGTTTTTTTAGTATGTGTATAAAAATGAAACTTTGATGTACTATTAACACATTCGTGACCGCTGACGTGTGTTCACGTTTTTACAAGTTCTATTCCTGGTTGCCGCTGATGTGAATTCACGTCATTTTAACCCTTAGCGAACGAATGCCGCCATACTCGCGACATGATAAATATTCTAAAAAAATCAAATGCCGCCATACAAGCGGCATGACTTGATATTTTGGGAAATCTATTAGATTCTGCCTTAATTGTATACGTTGCAATGAAGGACAACTTGCAATCGGCAATTGTTTCTTGACGCATTCTGGAGCATTCCTCCCCAAGCATTGAGCGAGAATACATCATTTTTTACACGTTTAGTAAAGTTTATTATCGTGATTTCCGGACGAGCACTATTTGTTAGAAGAAGGAGGCACAGAGTTCTGCGTGCTCATTTTTCTATCCAGAATTTTAAAAACCTGGATTCCATAGAAGTACCACACTCAACAAAAATATAAGTAATTTTGTATAAATAAATTGTAAATCTATAAAAAATAAATGTATAAATGTATCTCTAATCTATATATTATGCATACACGTAGCAAATTAACGATCAAAAGTTTTAGCACCGGTCTTAAGTGTGACTCGATTGAAATTTTTTTTTGTTAAAGTGAATTTACGCCACATCTGTCATTAACATTCCCATCAAATTTCAGCGCCATAGCTTGACATTTGAAAAAGTTATACCATGTTGAGTACATCTACCTTTGTGCGTGTTTTCGATTTTTTACATATTTGAAAATGGCATCAACTTTGGATCAACGAATTTGCATGAAATTTTGCGTGAAAAACGGATTTAACGGTCCACAGACCTTGGAAATGTTGGAGAAGTGTTTCGCCAACGATGCTCTTTCGAGATCAAACGTTTTTCGGTGGCACGAACGCTTCCGAAGAAACCACCTTGTTTTCAGTCGAAAAAGAAGGTGATGTTCACGGTTTTCATGCATTACAACGGTGTTGTGCATCATGAATTCTTGCCAGACCAGCAGACAGTCAACAAAATGTATTATTTGGGCTTTATGAGACGTTTGCCTGAAGCAATTCGCCAAAAAAGACCGAATTTGTGCGCAAACAACTCGTGGATTTTGCACCACGATAACGCACCGTCGCACAATGCGATCCTTATTCGCGAGTTTTTCACCAAAAATAATACGAATACTATTCACCAGCCTCCGAATTCACCTGATTTAGCTCCCTGCAACTTTTTTCTGTTTAACCGACTTCAAAACCGTTTCGCGGAATCACTTATTTTTGTCACTCAAAATTTTTTGGAAAAATCGAAAAATTCAAATGGACCAAAAGATATCAAACAAGCAGCGATTTTTCACATCAAAAGATGAAACATTTTTCAAAAATGGATCAAATTGCGCTGGCAATAAGTCATTAATAATAATGGCAATTATATTATTTAATAAAGTTTATTGACGATATCAAAATTATAATTTGTTTTATAAAACTTGTATTTTCGATTATAAATAATTTTGTATAAATAAATTGTAAATCTGTAAAACATAAAAGTATAAATGTATACAAATCTATATATTACATACATATATCTTGTTTATTTTAAATCTGGTTATTTTTCCATTAGTTTCACCTCAGTATCCTTTTGTATGAACAAATCTCTTAATGTACTACCTATTACTACTGAAAATTTCCATAAAATCCAATAAAGCAATATTAATTATACACTTTTTCTCGCTCTGGAAATAAAGCATTAAATATCTTAAAAATCCGTTGATCTACTGGTCATTATTCTAAAAAAATGCGCTCGTTCGTTAAGGGTTAAATTCGATTCCTGATTGCCGCTGACGTGAATTCACGTCCTGCAATTTGTAGTCTGCATTTCTTGTGGAAAACGTCGTGGTACTTCATAAATATGCAAATTATGTAAAGTTCCTTTATGCAAAAGACATTGCTTTCGGTTTATCACACTAACTATAAATATTAAATTTTCTTTTTACTTGGCTTTTCCAAAACACCTAATATAATGCAAAATAAATTCAGCGCAATAATATCAAGTGGTCCATTGTCTACCTATGATACAAATGTACAAATTATACAAATCTTCTTATTTTAAACAACACATAACTGCAACAGTAATATTTAAAAACAAAATTTTAGTATTTTTACCCTTCCTTCAACAATACAATTTTGCGGCAACCAGCTTCAATATTTCATTATTTTCGCCGGTATTCAGTATTAGAAACGGAAAAAATTTGCCGGTCGCGAATGTGTTAAGAGACCAGAAAAAATAGAAAAACAAAATTAAGTTTTGACTGTGACAATTCAATAAAGAGTCGGCATATTATTAGTTCATCTTGAAAAGAATACGCAGACATGTCGAAATTTAATAGTGTTTTATTCATTTTTCCTAACCGCATAACAGAATACCAGCGTTTTCTATATAGAAGGATGACCTGTAAAAATATGTGTGTAATTGAAACTCACTTAATATGTATATAAAAGATCTGTGGCATGCTGTTATAAACCAGAAAAAAGGAATGGAAGAAACAACATTAATTTTCGACTGTAATGGTCAACAAATAGTTAGCGTACCATTAATTTGCCTTGAAAAGGCCTATAAACTCGCTGTTTAACAAAACTAAGTTGATAAACTACAATTATACGAAGTACTGCTCGATATTCATGGGTGTACGAATACTTCCTACACTAACTGTACTTTTTGATTCATAACGTTTACATTCCAAGCAATAAATTAATTGTGTATTGTTTAAAACAACCATGTTACGTACCATTATCAGAGAAATTTGAAACCCTTTTCACTAGTTGTCGCGTTTAATATGCAACATTCGTTTGCATTACATTTTTCAAAAAATCGCATTGTAGACAATCTATATTACGATCCCTGTTGATAAATTGGTGATCTTTTTTCTTGCAAAATTCATGGAAAGTCTTTCCCATATTTACACTTGCTCTCAGCGACACCGATTAAAAAATTTATAAATCTCTTCCCAAATATGTAAAACGTCGCATATTAACAGAGGCCGACATTACAACCTTTTTCAAATTACTTTATTATATTACAATTATAGAGATTAAAGATAAAAGTAAACTTATCAAAGTAGCACTTTTTAACACGTTGACTGCCATGCGGGTTTATAAGAAAATCTCCGTCAGGCCTATTGTTTGTCATCGTAATAGAAGATTATTATGTTTAGAACGAAATGCCAAAGGATTTCGATCGAGTCGAAAATCTATACTGGAGAATCTTACTGGGCCTATTGTTTCTTATCGTAGCAGAAGATAAGCACGTTCGAAACAAAATGTTTCTGGACGCGCGTTTAGTTAAAAATCTTTCCTCAATGAAGAATCTGAAAGAATGTGTGAGATTCAAAAATCCTTTTTTTTCAAATATTGTTTCTGTAATGTGAGATTCGAAAATTATTTTTTTTTAAATATTCTTTTTGTGGTGACGAAAGATTAAAGTTACTTTTATAGCCATTTAATAATCTTATTATATCCTGTGATGTGTCTTTCCAAATATCTACTGATTTACGGCGCAAGTAGTCAAATAAACGTCACCCAAATAGAGATGACATGGCCCGATAAAGATTTTCTTAGTCACCTAAATATGGGTGACATGGCAGTCAACGTGTTAACCCTTTGCACTCGAATTTTTTCTCCCCTAAAGCTTTCAGCAGCTCGGACTTTTTTTTTGCTGTATCTGGCCTTGTAATGTGTTATTTATTTGAAGGTAAAATATGCATATAAAATTTAAAAGGCAGGATATTTTTAATGTTATTTTATTATTATTATTATATGAACATTTCGTAAATGAATATTTTAATTATAAATTATTGTCAGTTTTAAGTGTATGAAATCGTTTAAAGCAATTGGCAGGATGAAGACTTTGTTGACGATCCTGCATATTGTTCATAGGCATAGTTCCCATATTCAATATGACACCAATAAATCCTTTCATCATTTCCTCTACTGTTACATCTTTCCAATTTTTCAAGGTAGAACGGTCAGTAATAGTTTTTCTACTAATAATATATTGTGCATATCAATTTGTGTGCTTTACAATGCTGTCTATCGAGTCACTTATACACAATAAACCAAAGTATTCAAAGGATTCGTTCAAATAATTTAACAAATCGTTCAGGAGTAGTGTCTTCTTCCTGATTTCTTGCCAATTACTAAATGAATGATTTTTGCTAAGACTATCTAAATTTGCTAACACCTTTTCATCACTTTCACTAGAATCACTATATTGCAATACTTTTTTTCTTTACCGATGGAAAATGTCGCCGTCATCAGAATCACTTTCATATTTTCACCCACACTAAATTCATCATCTCTGCTATTTTGAAATAACGCTTCTTCCGACGCATTTTTCGCCATGTTGAATAGTGCTTTTTTCCTTTTATCGACCAAGCAAATTACTAAAAACTGAAATCAACGAAACACGTGCAAGCAAAATTGAATTGTAAATTACAATTACTTGACCTTCAGTGCAATATATTGTTGATGTACACTTCGAGTGCAATGTCAAATTTTGCCAGTGCCTGTGAGGAATGCATATAAAATTTAAAAGGCAATATATTGGGTCTGGAAAAAAGTTTGTGGCGTTTTACCCGGTAAATAACGGCAATTGTAAATAATTCAGGAAACACAAATCGCAACAACACCACTCAACGCTCGTTGGAGTGGTGACACTTCGTGCGTTACTTTGACTGTATAAACATTGAAATTGGCGAAGTGGTTGCAAAGTTGTTTACGTTCGAATATGAAGAAAACTAATGAAAAATTACGTTAAATTTTGTAACATTGTTACAACAAAGGAAAGAATGCTGCACACGCTTGTGAAAAAAATTGTGCTGTGTACGGTGAAGGTACTTTATCAAAATCTGCTGCGCGGAAATGGTACGGTCGCTTTCAATCTGGTAATTTTGATGTGAAAGATGCGTCACGCACTTATCGTCCAATCACTAAAAAAGCAGATTAAATTTTTTAAAAGTTCAGCAAGACAAGCATATCAGCAGTGTCGATATTAATATGGAGCTAGGCTTTGACCGCAATACTGTTTTGAACCATTTACACAATGCTGGCTAAAGAAGAAGCTCAATGTATGGGTTTCCTATGAGTTGCGTGAGAAAAACATAATGGACCGAATTAACATCTGCGATGCACTGCTGAAATGCAATGAAATCGAGCCATTTCTGAAATGTCATAACCGGTATGATGAAATGGATCGCGTACGATAATCGGAAGCGTAAAAGATCGTGGATAAGAAATCGTGATCCATCACAAACGTTCGCGAACCAGAGAGTGACGCCGAAAAAGGTGATGCTGTGTGTGTGGTGGGACTGGAAAGGAATCGTCCACCATGAGCTACTTCCACTAGATCAGACGATTAATTCTCAACTCTACTATGAACAACTAGAGAGATTACGCCAGGCAACTGAAAGAAAACGGCCCGAATTGAATAATAGGAAAGGTGTTGTCTTCTATCAAGACAACGCCCGACCTCACACTTCTGCGATGACCCGTCAAAAATTGCGAAAGCTTGCTTGGGAAGTTTTCATGCAACCACCGTGTAGTCTAGACATAGCACCCGTTGACTATCATTTGTTCACATCTCTGCAGAACTCTCTCAATGAAATTATGCTGGTTTCAAAAGAAGCTTGTGAAAACCAATTGTTTCAGTTTTTCAATCAAAAAGCACAGAAGTTCTTCACCGATGGCATCATGACTCTACATGAAAAATGGCGAAACATTTTCGAATATAACGGAGCATATTTGGTTTAAATAAATTAATTTTCACGCTATAAGAAAACCAGTTGAATTTTACTAAAATAACGCCACGAACTTTTTCCCAGACCCAATATTTTACGAAAAATTAAATCGTTCAGTAGTGTCTTCTTCAATGATTTCTTGCCAATTACCAAAGGAATGATTTTCGCTAACACTATCTAAATTTTCTGACACCTTTTCATCACTTTCAGTGAGTATTTTGAGTGCAAATGGTTAATAAAGGAACTATTTACATGCGTATTGCTAGATCACTGCAGACACGCAAGTTTCTTATTTCAGGTTTCATAGCGCGTCGTTACTTCTTTCGCCAACTTTTTGACAAACTTTCTTCCAAATCGCGCTGCACTGTCTACGTGCCATTTTTTGCAACGTTTTCGAACTTTAGATACTTTTTCAGTTGTTTGTCGAAACCTTGCTTATTTCTCCAGCTGACGGCATAAACGGAAAAATAAACAAAATGGGTTCAATGCCTGACATATTAAACACAACGACTAATGAAAAGGGGTTTGACGTTAGATTTACAGAGAAATATGTACGTATGCGACATACAGAATTTGAAAATTAGAAGTTTGAAGAGAAAATGAATTTGAACGTACGGGAAATCCCGGGATTCTCCAAAAAAAAAAGTGCGACTATGTATTTTATAGTTTACATGTGTTCTACAAGTGAAAATAAGAAAAAAAGCGATATTTGAAGTTCGGTTAGAAAGGGTTTATTACAAAGTTGTAAGCAAATTAAATTGACATAAGTAATAGCGGATTTATTTCTATGTCCTCCAAGATCACCAGATTTAACATCCCTTAACTTTTACCTATGAGGAACTTTAAAAGATAAGGTTTACAGTATGACAGTGACTCAACGTGAAGGATCAGTACAACGAATTAATAACTTAGTTACTGAAATGTAATAAAATGATACAAAAATTTGTGCTCCAATAACAACAAAGTTATTTTCAGATACAAGGGTGACATTTTGAAATTATAACATAAACACGTTCAACCACTCATATTCTGTGAAATTAAGTCCGCTGTTACCTATTCCAATTTTATTTGTTCATGATTGTATAATAAAAGGTTTCTAACCAACGTTCAGATACCTTTTTTCCGCTCATAGAATACACCCCTACAGTTTAATCGAAGAAATATGGGGCACACTGTATGCTCGTATCTTTCCATCACTAAAAATTAGGAAAAGTTACTAATAAATAACGGCAACAGGTTCTGTAATTTTGTTTAAGAAATTCAATATCCGTGATAATGAAAGGTCACGTAAATCTACTGTTAACACTTAGCCAACCGTGCATTTTTCGCAAATAGACCGATTAGTAGATTTAAGACTGATCTTAAATACTTGAAAGACGGGAAGAAGGTATAAATACTATTTTAACGGTCAAATTGTATTTAGTAATGATTATGTGTTCGGTGCAGTTGGTGAAAACATATGAAATTCAATTTATATTACGTATTAAAGTATTTTTGTTGTTTATGCAAAACCAATTAATTGAATTTATGCGACCAGTTTCATTGAAAATTATGTTGTACGAAAGCTATATAGAGATATAAGAATATAGTGTAAAAAGTTTTGGAATAATTTCTTACCATATAAGCAAGTACCGAAGAATAATTAAGGAAAAATAGTAAATAATAATAAAAAAAATAGTAAAACTTTCACGAAGGTTAATACTTTAACTACGAGACAAAGACAGTGTTTCATTTTTGAGACACTATGCATTTAAGGCTTAAACGTGAAATTTAAAGTATGTAACGTACTTTAGTATTTTTTTAAAACGTGCTAACGTGAAAATTATATAAAATATATATTGAAATTTCTATTATTAATATAACATTTCTAAGTATATAGCTAACGTGATAACGTTTCCCATGAACTTCAACTGAATTTATGGGACAAGTTTCATTGAAAACCATGTTTTACGAAAGCATAAAAGGTTTGACGCTTTGCGCATAATTTCAGTACAAGATTGTTTATATAATAATAACACGCGCAGAAGTAAACACAATAAAGAATAACGTGTTATTAAGGAAAAAATCGCAGATTTCCCCATACGGTTGGCTAAGTGTTAAATGAGGGTGGACCGGTATTCATAATTTCGATAACTTCGGTTCGACTTGGCATGCCGAATGCTTATCATTTTTGGGTACCCCATGCTGAGTCGAATCGCTTCGGCATCCCGAAAGTTTATCGTGTTCGAGTACCCGAAGGCGGAATCGGGTCGAGTCGGATTAGATTGGAATAAGGAAAGTAGACCTTTACATGTTTCTGGTACAAAACACGGAAATCGCCGCTAAACCATAAAGTTACGTCGTTAAGTACAACAAAACACTAACTATTTTATGGAATTCCATACTTAAGCTCTTATACACACAAATGCAAACGTTGTAAGCCGTTGTTACTTCAAAGTTACAAAATGTATTCGTTATAATAAAATTGTTGAAACTGCTGAATTCATTGTTAATATGTATTTCAAGGCTGATATTTGTTGATTTTACGTTACATAGACTTTGTATAGCCACCAAAAAAAATTCGGCCCATAGAGGGTTAAGCGCGTTTGACGTGTATACACGTGGAACCAAATATCAATTGCGGTGCGTATGACGTGTATACTTGTCGTGTAAAATAAAAAATTACCATTGACTACCAAAACTCGAAATTTCGATAAAATACAATAAGAATATTATAAGGTCAAGTCATAAGTAACTTTCGATGCAGCTAGGCAGAATCTATTGTTTGTATTTACCCACTATAAGTCACCGAAACAAACGAATTTTTGTTTTCACTATGTACAAAAATAGGTTACCCATGAAAATATCGTCCGCAAAAAGACAGTGGCTTGATAAGAATCTAACCACCCCTACAAGATCCGAAAACAAACATCCATGGCAAAAAGGTTTGATTACGTGGATTGTGAAATTGTCGAGGCATAATTCATTACGAGCTCTTGAAATCAAATTTAAAGATTACTGCGGATAGATACGTCCAGCAGCTGCAAAGAGTGCAAGAGAAACTCCATAAAAAGCGTGCTGCACTCGCCAATCGCAAAAACGTCATTCTTTTACACAACAATGCGCGACCACATATATATATATATGTATAATACATATATATATATGTACACATGTGCATATATATGTGGTCGCGCATTGTCGTGTAAAAGAATGACATTTTTGCGATTGACGAGTGCAGGACATTTTTCATGGAGTTTCTCTTGCACTCTTATATACCAATAATATATATATATATATACACTATCTATATATATATATATATTATTAATTGATATTTAATTAATTAACTAATTCATTAATTAAACAGATATTATAAATGATATATAATAATTTTATGAATATTATAAATAAATTTGAATGAGTGAACTGTCAATCTTTACAGACATCCTACATATCGTACACCGCATGAATCCGTAAGCAGAATAAACTAATTAGACACGATCTTGGCTAACGCTAACTCGTGACTGAAAGGACTCTAACACAAAAATGGCGCGTAGGTGCGCAGTCTTACGTTTTGTGGATTCGGATGACTGCATAGTGGGAGGAACGCGATCATTTCTTGATACGAAAACTCGTCGCTCTCTGCGCACTGTATGATGCCGTCCAACGCCAGCACCTTTCCATGTGACTTTCTAGACGGGAAACGTATTTACATCGTTACGAAAACCTCACAATTTCCATACACGCTCATTTATATTAACACGTTGACTGCCGCTTCACCAGCATTCGGGTGACGATAAGAATCTCGATTGGGCTGCTTGCGTTCCCCGAATTCGGGTGCCTATAAAATTCTAGATTGGGTCGCATCATCCGAATTCGGATGACGATAAAAATCTTGATTGGGCCGCGTCACCAGAATTCGGATGACGATAAAAATCTTAATTGGGTCGCCTCAGCCGAATTCGAGCGGCGATAAGAATCTTGACTGGGCTGCGTCACCCGAATTCGGATGACAAAAATCTAGATTGGCCCGCGTCACCTGAATTTGGGTGCCTTTAAAAATCCAAATTGGGTCTCGTCATCCGAATTCGGATGGCAATAAAAATCATGATTGGGCCGCGTCACCCGAATTCGGATGACGATAAAAATCTAGATTGGGCCGCGTCACCAGAATTCGGATGACAAAAATTTCGGTTCGGCCGTGTCGCCCGAATTTGGATGACGATAAAAATGTCGATTGGGTCGCCTCACCCGAATTCAGACGATAATAAAAATCTCCATTGGACTGCGTCACTCAAATTCGGGTGCCTATAAAAATACAGACTGGCTCGAGTCATCCGAATTCGAATGACGATAAAATTGGGCCGTCTTGATTGGGCCGCGTCGCCCGATTTTGGGTGCCCATAAAAATCTCGGTGGGCTGCGTCACCCGAATTTGGGCGACGCTAAAATATCTCGATCCGGCTGTGTCACCCGAATTTGGATGACGCTAAACGTATCAATTGGGTCGTGCCACCCAAATTCGGACGACGATAAGAATCTTGATTGGGTCGCGTCACCTGAATTCGGATGACGATAAAATCCTGATTGGATCGCGTCACTCGAGTTTGACTGACACTAAAAAAATGATTGGATCACGTCACGCGTTTCGATACTTTCGGGGTGAGTTAGTAGGTATTGTTGCAGTTTCTTTAACACGTTCCGTGCCAAGCCCATTTTGCCTGACTTGGCGTTCAGGCCATTTGATATTTCGACTAAAGAGTGATATATTATCACACGATATTTCATTATGTCGTCAATCGATAAGCAGTTACGTTGTTTAGAGTAGTTATCACATCGTGTACTACTTGTGGTACACGTGGGGCTGCGATCAGTTGGATTGGAAAAGTGAGTCTGCTCGAAACATATCGCCTAATGAAGAATATACTACATTCGAATTTGTTTTAAATAAAAAACGAGGAAAACAAAATATTTTCCAAAGAGTACGTAGAAAGACTAAAAACTATAAGAGTGATGATGGTTTGCAGTGGTATCCGGATAAAGCCGTTTTTATGTATCGCTTGCTTTAACAAAATCAACCATTACATGTAATTATTAATTATTGCAAATATAAAAATTAAACAAACTTATGTGCTCCGTTCTATATTGCATTTTGTATAATGACTCAATATTTTAATAGAAATATTTTTTTATAGCATTAAATTTGGCATAAACATATATTTTCAATGCATTAAATAAACACGTGGCACAGAACGTGTTAAGCTAAGTTTAATTATTGAACGAAACGAAGTTTAAAATACAGTTAATACGAACAAAGTCTCAAGAAATATAACGGTTTTAAAATAATTAATTCACTATTTTCTCTTCTTGTCATGTCCGTCTTGTTAGGAGATCTGATCTTTTATTTTCTACATTTCGTTGTTTCCCTTTCCTCTGTCCTTTTGCAATCACACAGTCGGTAATGTAGGATATAATTGAGCCGTTTATTTTGACAATGGCCTAACTCCGTTTTTCAATATTTTCCAGTTGCCATAGTTACATGTACAAATTCATGTTATTTATCAATAAATGTTATTTATCTCGATTTGAAGATAAATGGAGTTAGGCCACTTTCAAAATAAACGGTTCAACTATCTCCAACAGGTATTCGGAAAAATATTTCACAGGATATGCCAACACTGTTAAATTGTTATAAAAGTAACTTTAATGATGTGCCAGTAGAGAAGAGATATTTGAAAAAGAAGAAATTTTCGAAGCACACAGATTCTCTTAGATACTTCATTGTTAAGGAAAGATTTTCAAGTGAATACATGTTTCGAAACGTTTTGATGTAAACGTGCTTATCTTCTACTACGATAAGAAACAATTGGAATGACAGAGATTTTCTTATAAACTTGCGTGGCAGTCAACGTCTTAATTTATATTAACACACGATCATTTTACGAAATGAAGAGATCAAAACGGCTGAATCTGCGAATAAACTTATTTTTTGTTAAGTCTATGCACTTATTTATATACTAATATGTTTGTAATGAATATGCATGCTTGTGTTATTTCTTGCCGCGAATCTAAAAGGATTTCAGGAAGCATGCACTTTAACTGAAACTTTTCACTTCCGTGCAGTTTAGAAATGTTCTAGAGTGTGTATGTCGTTGGTTTGATACATATTCATTATGTGCAAGGTAGCGTAAAGTTGTAGTGAAAGTACACATCGTCAGAATATTCCTTTTAAATCCAGCGCGCATATTTCGTACGGATCGGATTTATTACTAGATACCTAATCAATGATGCACGTATAACATTACTGACATTCTTTACAAAAATGTACGTTCTATCAGACTCCTTGGTGAAAGATTTATTGAGACCCATTCGAAATATTTCGTCACAAATTGAATATTATCTTAGAATTTCATGACTTAAACTAGCGTATTCATAATTTTCGATCAGTTTCTTTTTTTGTGAAAAGGTCTTGAAAGTTTTGCGGCTATTATTTTGAATAGAAATACTCATATCCGCAAAAAAATAACGAAATTAGAGACTTACTTGGGTTAGGAACTGAAACTTTGAAGAAATTTTTGAACTGCATTGACAATTTCTTTGAAACGTTTAGTCCAATCGACACAAAATTTCAACTGCATATCAAACACCCGCCTGTTTATTATTACTACTACCGGCAGTGCCATTTTTTATCAAAAAGGGTAATGGATTATTTTATAAAATGTTATATTCTCACGATTACGTGCCGTAATCTTATTATTAATATTTCTGTTTGGTTGCTGTCCATAATAGCGAGATTCAAGTAGTATAAATTGATGAACTAAAATTATGTTTACAGATAACCTACCGAAAATCGATAAAAATACCTCAGCTGACAACTATTTACTCTTATCAAACATACGGAAAAAAATTTGCGGAATGCAAAACAGACTTCCTGTCTTAAGACGTTGCACGTCACTTCACCCATAAAAAAGACAAATCTAAAGATAAGAAACCGCTTCATATTTGACAAATAAAAGCTTACTACAATTGTTACTACAACGTAACATAGCATGTGCAGAAACGGTTAATTTTGATATACCCGAATAAAAAGCTCAATAAAGCAAAGCGATGGGGCTAGCTACGAAAATGTATATTGGCCATATTCAGAGTTTTGTCCAATTTAAATGAGAAAGTTATTCTCTTTTAACGTCTGAATATTAACGTCAGTAACTTCAAAATAAAATTGCTTAGCACACTTTGAGTGTAAGTTACCTCGTCACCCGAAAATGAAGGTGACGTTTCCGCCTAATTTACAGGAATACGAATAATTTACGAAAGTATTCAAGAATAACAGATGTAATTAATAGCAATAGTGTAAGTAGTTGGTGGTAGTAGTAGTATCAGAGGTAGTAGTATAGCAATAATAGCAGTAGTAGTAGTTGTATAGCAGTAGTAGTAGTATAGCAATAATAGTAGTAGTAGTAGTAGTAGCAGTTGTAGTATCAGTAGTACTAGTACTAGTAGTAGTACTAGTACTAGCAGTAGTAGTAGCAGTAGTAGTGGCAGTAGCAGTAGTAGTAGTAGCAGAAGTGGCAGTAGTAGTAGTAGTAGTAGTAGTACTATCAGTAGCAGTAGTAGTAGTAGTGCTACTAGCAGTAGCAGGAATAGTATCAGCAGTAGTAGTAGTACTACTAGCAGTAGCAGTAATAGTATCAGCAGTAGTAGTAGCAGTAGCAGTTGCAGTAGTAGTAGTAGTATTACTAGCAGTAGCAGTAATAGTATCAGCAGTGGTAGTAGTAGTAGCAGTTGCAGTAGTAGTAGTAGTAGCAGTAGTAGTAGCCGTACTAGTTGCAATAGTAGTAGTAGTAGCAGCAGTAGCAGTAGTAGTAGCAGTAGTAGTAGTAGTAGCAGTTGCAGTAGTAGTAGTACTAGCAGTAGTAGTAGTAGTAACAGTGGAAGTAGTAGTAGCAATAGCAGTAGCCGTACTAGTGGCAGTAGCAGTAGCAATAGTAGTAGTAGTAGTACTAGCAGTAGCAGTAGTTAGTAGTAGTACTAGTAGCAGTAGCAGTAGTAGTAGTACTAGCAGTAGCAGTAGTTAGTAGTAGTACTACTAGCAGTAGCAGTAGTAATAGTAGCAGTAGCAGTAGTAGTAATACTAAATACGTAAAAATCTATGAAGTACTCATCAACAGCTGTATGTAGTTGTGTGTGCTTGTTGCTACCATTAACTACTTTTATCACTATTACATCTATATATATCATACTTAATTGATATATTATTATGTTATATAATATGTTATTTGATTCTGTTTGTGATTATAAATAATATTGCCATTTTTTATTTTTTTGCCATATCGGGCCCTATATATACAAGTTGTCCTGGAGTTACCTGGCGAAACTACGAGAACATATTCTACAAGCGGAAGTAAGAAAAAAAATGTTATCTAAAGTTTGATTAGAAGTGGCTTATTACAGAGTTATAAACAAATGGCATTGAAATAGATAACAGGAGATATTACTTCGCAGAATATGAATAGACGAACGTGTTGATCTTACAGTTTCCAATGTCGTGATTGCAGGTGAATACAAGTTTTGATATCGATTCTTTATGAAACTTATTCCAGCCCGAATTTGCTGATCATTTTGTTGCATTTCAATAACTAAGTTATCAATTTGTTGTACTAATCTTTCACGTTAAGCCGCTTTTATACGGGAAACCATTTTTCTTAAATTTTCTATGGATGAAAATCAAAAAGTATCATAACTGCTGGTCTCAGAAGCCATTGCGTGTTTCAATTTCAATTATTTATGACTTCATAATAAAGTATTTCTAACCAAACTTTAAATAACATTTTCCTTTATTTCCCCTCGTAAAATATGCTAAATTACTGTATTATTATATCATACACATCTGTATATAAAATATAACGTTACAAATGTTTTTATGATAATGATCGAAAAAATGTAAACATAATCAGGATTCCATAGGAAACACACTCAACTGCAATTATTGCTCAGGTCTTTACAAATAATTTGCACGAACTTTTAATAGGCACCCGGGTGATTCATAGTAGCAACACGCGCACAATTGTATATACATATTATATGAGTACTTTATACGTTAAACAAATATATATATACGTTATATATATATATATATGTATATATATATATATATATATATATATACGTTATACATATATATATATACCAAGTTGTTCAATAAGTTTTGTTTTGTTTTGTTGAGGGCGTTGCTACTAGTCCAAATTTGTTTTTGTTTTGTTGGTTCACTCTTCTTATCAACGTATGTGAAGGTTCATTTCAATCAGTCAATTCATTCTTTGTTTACAAGCCATTTAGTGTCGCCGTGTCACAGTATTTTCGACAATGGAAAAAATTGAATATCGTGCAGTGATATAATTCTTATTTTTGGAAGGTGTAACACCAAAAGAAATTCACGAACGAATGTTAAGAGTGTATAATGAACGTTCACCTTCAATTAGAACAGTAGAAAGATGGGTTGCTGAATTTAAACGTGGTCGTACAAGCCTTGAAGACGATCCACGTGAAGGACGTCCAAAAACCGCATCAACACCAGAAATCGTAGCCAAAGTACAGGATATGGTTTTGGAAGATCGTCGATTGACTGAGAGGGATTTAGTAGAGGCTCTACACATCTCATTAGGCAGTGTGAGTCATATTTTAAATGAAATTTTGAGTTTTAAAAAGCTGTGTGCACAATGGGTGCCGCATTCGCTAACAATTGAACAAAAACACATTCGAATGCGACTTTCTCAACAACATTTGGAGCGTTTTAAAAAGGATAAAGTGGATTTTGTGCGTCGATTCATCACTATGGATGAGACTTGGGTCTATCACCATGATCCTAAATCAAAACAAGAGGCTAAAGAGTGGTGTGAACCTGTTTGTTCGGCTTCGAAACGAGTTCGTGTCCAGAAATCGGCCAAGAAGGTTCTGGCATCAGTTTTTGGGATGCGAAAGGAATTTTATTTGTGGATTACTTGCAAACTGGTAAAACAATTAATTCTGAATATTATTGCAACCTTTTGGACCAGTTGAAGGAAAAAATTCGTGAAAAAAGACCCGATTTGCAGAAGAAAAAAATCCTTTTTCATCAGGACAACGCACCGTGTCACAAGAGCATTTTGACAATGGCTAAAATCCATGAATTAAAGTTCGAATTGTTGGAGCATCCGCCGTATTCACCAGATTTGGCCCCCAGCGACTTCTATTTGTTTCCAGAACTCAAAAAATGTATGCGTAGCAAGCGTTTTTCGTCAAATGAAGAGGTCATAACGGCTGTTGAAGCGTATTTTGCAGACCTTCCGGAATCTCACTTCAGGGATGGGATCCACAGATTGGATTAATGTTCAGGGAGATTATACTGAATAATAAAGTGTATTTTGAACCATAACATTGTGTTTCTCTTATCGAACGACAAAACTTATTGAGCAACCTGGTATATATATATGTTATGTAACGTTACCGACGTTTTTTATGGTAACCTTCGGAAAAATTTAAAAGTAGGTGTCGTTTCGTAGAAAACATACTCAATTTATGCCCGGCATCAACACGTTAAAAGACTTTCCTTGCTCTGCACATAGCTAATTAATCTTACTGTAGTTTAACACTAGATCTACCAAGTGGATGAAACTAACTTTCTCATTCCTCATTTACAGTATGACTTATTTTTTATTATTTTACGGCTTTTATTGAAATATTCAAACAATTCATTCCATGAAGTGGTTTTTCATCTTTAGTGTTGTTTTTGTGAAATTTATATGTAATACACCCGCGTGTACCGGAATGGGTAATTTTGGACGCTCACGAAATATCGGTGAATTTTGTTTTGGTGCATTATTGCATTTCTTTCGTTTATTTATAAAACGTCTGTTAACACGTTTCCGTCAGCAATACACTGCATCTTCGATATACTTGAAATTTATACTAAACCAAGTGCTCACAAAACCAAACGCTTTCTCACTCACGACACATTCGGAAAATCGGATTTCAAATCTGCATCGTGATTTGCAAAATATTTTTTTACCCATGAAATTACTTTCAACAAACATTAAACCACTGAAAAAAGGAAATATAAAAAAACACGCTTCTATTAATTCGTTTGGTATTTTTTCTCCATCAACAAGTCATTCTGGCCCTCGGCAGAAGTAGATTTACACGAAACGTCGGTACGTCCAGCATTAATTTGAAAGATGCCCGACCGAGAAAACTTGAAACTGCAAGATGAAACTCACGATTCGAAAACCAAAATATCCTGATAGTCCGATCGTTCGGCATGGAGAACTTTGACAACTTGCAACGAGAGACTGACGCCTGGCCAAAAATCGTTCACTTCGCTAAACCAGCCTGCTTTCATGATGTCCATTATTTTGTGCTTTTCCTTGCGCGCCCGCCGCTTCCCGTACGGTTCCTGCTGAAAAGTGACAGAGGCGAAAAATAAGAGAGCGGGAATTTACATATTAGGCGGTCAAACATGTTCCATGTGAATTCCTCCCGCTTTTCAAGATCTGCACTGCGGTAGTGTGTGTTTACGCGTCAAACTTGGATAATTGCGTTTATAGGAAAGTGCATCTGCTGTTTACGATTCTGCACTGTACCACCTTGATCAAAAAGTTTTAGGACCGGTCGCCGTATGGCGCTTTCAGTCACACGATTGAATTTTTTTTTTTTTTTTGTTAGGTTGCCACATCTGGGTTAGGTTGTTTTCATTGTTTTCAGTCGAAAAAGACGGTGATGCTCACGGTTTTCATGTATTACAACGGTGCTGTGCATCATGAATTCTTGCCAAAGCAATAGACAGTCAACAAAATGTATTATTTGGGCGTTATGAAACGTTTGCGTGAAGCAATTCGCCAAAAAAGACCGAATTTGTGGGCAAACAACTCGTGGATTTTGCACCACGATAACGCACCGTCGCACAATGCGATCCTTATTCGCGAGTTTTTTTACCAAAAATAATACGAATACTATTCACCAGCCTCCGAATTCACCTGATTTAGCTCCCTGCAACTTTTTTTCTGTTTAACCGACTTAGAAAACCGCTTCGCGGAACGCGTTACAGCACTCGGAAGGATCTTATGGAAAAATCGAAGACGACTCTGATGGAGATACCAAAAATTGAATACCAGCGATGTTTCGATGATTGGATCAAGCGCTGGTATAAGTGTCTTACAGTCGATGGGGGTACTTTGAAGGGGACGATATCAATTATAATGGATAAACTTGTATTTTCGATTTTATGAATAAAGTCCTAAAACTTTTTGATCAAGGTGGTATTTTGAAGAGGCACGTGTCAATTTGCGATAATAAACTCCGTGCTACTCGCGTATACAGGTTTACCCTCTTGCTTTCGATAATCTGCATTTACGCGTCAAATGTGAATAATTGCGTTCATACGAAGACTCATCTGCTGTTTACGATTTTGCACTATGCTCCGAAGACGCACGTGTCAATTTGCAACAATAAATTCCGTGCTACTTGCGTATACACCTTTACCTCTTGCTTTCAATAATGTGCATTTACGCGTCAAACTTGGATAAATGCGTTCATAAAAAAATTCGTCTGCGCTACTGCTGTTTACGATTCTGCACTGTGCTACGAAGACGCATGTATCAATTTGCAACAATAAATTCCATGCTACTTGTGTATACCCGTTTATCTGTTGCTTTCGATAATTTGCGTTTACGCGTCAAAATTGAAAATTGCTTTCATACGAAGGTTCATCTGCTATTTATGTTTCTGCATTGTGCTCCACAGACGCACTTGTCAATTTGCATCAATAAATTCTGTGCTACTCGCGTATACAGGTTTACCCTCTTGTTTTCAATAATGTGCGTTTACGCATCAAACTTGAATAATTGCGTTCATGCGAAGATTCATCTGATATTTACATTTCTGCGTTTAGAAGACGAACGTGTCAATTTGCAACAATAAATTCCGTGCTACTGTCGCTTCAATAATTTGCGTTTACACGTCAAACTTGGATAATTGCGTTCATAAAAAAATTAATCTGCGCTACTACTGTTTACGATCCTGTACTGTACTCCGAAGACGAACGTGTTAATTTGCAACAATACATTCCGTGCTACTGTTGCTTCAATAATGTGCGTTTACACGTCAAACTTGGATAATTGCGTTCATACGAAAGTTCATTTGC
The DNA here is from genome assembly GCA_033815515.1 of Cryptocheilus praepositus. Lineage (NCBI taxonomy): Eukaryota > Metazoa > Arthropoda > Insecta > Hymenoptera > Pompilidae > Cryptocheilus > Cryptocheilus praepositus. Next base: position 1,140,263 of record JAWWQZ010000084.1, on the reverse strand, counting down.
TGTTTACGGTTCAGCACTGTGTTCCAAAGACGTACGTATACAATTTGCAACAATAAATTCCGTGCTACTCGCGTATACCCATTTACCCTCTTGCTTTCGATAATTTGCGTTTACGCGTCAAACATGGATAATTGCGTTCATACGAAAGTTCATCTGCTGTTTACAGTTCTGCATTGTGTTTCAAAGACGCATGTATCAATTTGCAACAATAAATTCGATGCTACTCGCGCGACACGTTTACCTCTTGCTTCGATAATGTGCGTTTACTCGTCAAACTTGAATAATTGCGTTCATACGAAGGTTGATCTGCTGTTTACGGTTCTGCACTGTGTTCCGAAGACGCACGTGTCAATTTGCAACAATAAATTCCGTGCAACTCGCGTATACCCGTTTACCTCTTGCTTACAATAATTTGCGTTTACGCGTCAAACTTGAATAATTGCGTTCATACGAAGGTTCATCTGATATTTACATTTCTGTGTTCCGAAGACGAACGTGTCAATTTGCAACAATAAATTCCGTGCTACTGTTGCTTTAATAATTTGCGATTACGCGTCAAAATTGGATAATTGCGTTCATACGAAGGTTCATCTGCTGTTTACGATTTTGCACTGTGTTCTAAAGACGCACGCGTCAATTTGCAACAATAAATTCCGTGCTACTCGCGTATACCCATTTACCCCCTTGCTTTCAATAATGTGCATTTACGCGTCAAAATTGAATAATTGCGTTTATACGAAAACTCATCTACTTCTGTTTACGGTTCTGCACTGTATTTCAAAGACGCACGTATCAATTTGCAACAATAAATTTCGTGCTGCTCGCGTATACCCATTTACCCTCTTGCTTTCGATAATTTGCGTTTACGCGTCAAACATGGATAATTGCGTTCATACGAAAGTTCATCTGCTGTTTACAGTTGTACACTGTGTTTCAAAGACGCATGTATCAATTTGCAACAATAAATTCGGTGCTACTCGCGCGACACGTTTACCTCTTGCTTCGATAATCTGCGTTTACTCGTCAAACTTGAATAATTGCGTTCATACTAAGATTCATCTGCTATTTATGTTCTTGCACTGTGTTCCGAAGACGCATGTATCAATTTGCAACAATAAATTCCGTGCTACTCGCGTATACACATTTATCCTCTTGCTTTCAATAATTTGCGTTTACGCGTCAAAATTGGGTAATTGCGATCATACGAAGGTTCATCTGCTGTTTACGATTTTGCACTGTGTTCTAAAGACGCACGTATCAATTTGCACCAATAAATTCCGTGCTACTCGCGTATACCCGTTTACCCTCTTGCTTTCGATAATGTGCATTTACGCGACAAAATTGAATAATTGCGTTTATACGAAAACTCATCTACTGCTGTTTACGGTTCTGCACTGTATTTCAAAGACGCACGTATCAATTTGCAACAATAAATTTCGTGCTGCTCGCGTATACCCATTTACCCTCTTGCTTTCGATAATTTGCGTTTACGCGTCAAACATGGATAATTGCGTTCATACGAAAGTTCATCTGCTGTTTACAGTTGTACACTGTGTTTCAAAGACGAATGTATCAATTTGCAACAATAAATTCGGTGCTACTCGCGCGACACGTTTACCTCTTGCTTCGATAATCTGCGTTTACTCGTCAAACTTGAATAATTGCGTTCATACTAAGATTCATCTGCTATTTATGTTCTTGCACTGTGTTCCGAAGACGCATGTATCAATTTGCAACAATAAATTCCGTGCTACTCGCGTATACACATTTATCCTCTTGCTTTCAATAATTTGCGTTTACGCGTCAAAATTGGGTAATTGCGTTCATACGAAGGTTCATTTGCTGTTTACGATTGTGCACTGTGTTCTAAAGACGCATGCGTCAATTTGCGACAATAAATTCCGTGCTATTCGAGTATACCCATTTACCCTCTTGCTTTCAATAATGTGCATTTATGCGTCAAAATTGAATAATTGCGTTTATACAAAGGTTCATCTGTTATTTATGTTTCTGCACTGCTTCAATAATGTGCATTTCAACATAAAAAAAAGTTTATCTGCTGTTTACGGTTCTGCACTGTGTTCCAAAGACGCATGTATCAATTTGCGACAATAAATTCCGTGCTATTCGAGTATATCCGTTTACCTCTTGCTTTCAATAATTTTCGTTTACGCGTCAAACTTGAATAATTTCGTTCATACGAAAGTTCCGAAGACGCACGTGTCAATTTGCAACAATAAATTCCCTGCTACTCGCATATACCCATTTACCCCCTTGCTTTCAATAATGTGCATTTACGCGACAAAATTTAATAATTGCGTTTATACGAAAACTCATATACTGCTGTTTACGGTTCTGCACTGATCCAAAGACGCACGTATCAATTTGCGACAATAAATTCCGTGCTACTCGCATATACACAATTACCCTGTTGCTTCGATAATGTGCGCCGCACTGTACTAGATTAATAGTTACGCATTGCACTGTATTTTGATAAACACCTGCTGTTCTCGTATCAACAGTCCCGTAATGGCCGAGCAAGAAGTCTTTCCTCTCCCCGTTTGTCGACTTTCTCTCATTAATACCACGCCGCTTCGAGAACAATCAAGAACCGATCTGCGACGCATCATTCGTTAGATGACACTTGTTGAGTGAATTATAGATCGCACGGGACGACACGTTGTTGACACGTGTTGTGCGCGGCAAATTCTACTCCGGAAATAGCTGATTAGCTCATCTCCGACGGTAAATTTCTGATGCATCCTGACAGGCGGCCAAGGTAATCAATTCAACCAGAAACATTCGATCGTGTCTTTCGACTCTGCAAAAGTGTTACCATGAAGGGTCGACGAAAAAATCTGGCGCACCAATGGATTTTTGTGGTAAAACTGCGCAACATTTTTGGGTTCCGCGTGAAGACGGCTGAGGGATCAGAATGTTTGGAGTCTGGCGAAAAACGTGCGGCAGTTTGGCACGTGCTCGATGACCACCATGGTTGACTGTCAGGATAACACGCTTTCTACACAAATGCCAGGGAAATAGGAGAAACAAACGTGTATGTGTTACGTACGTTCTGCTGCACGCGACGACGAACGGACTCGGAACTCGTGCAAGACTAATTTCAGTCTTCGAACGACGATAGTTTTCGCCGTGGTAATTCCACTTATCGGTTCAGCTACGTGATAATAACGACTCAAACAGCTATGCGATAAAGGTCACACCGTATAAACTTGTGTACTTGAACTTTAAACCCGCAAGCTCGCGCAATGTCGACAGATTATGGTGACTTCGACGCGAGTTTAAATTCGGTCTCTACGGGACGTAAATAATTCATTAAGGACCGAGCCAGCTGCTTTATGGTGATAAATGAAAGTTCGATTCAATTTCACGTGCGCGTATGCTGCGAATGACATATAAACGTGTGCTGCCGAAGAAATTCAATTGAGATTTCACCGGTTATGTTCCTTTTTCGATTGTTTCTGCTTATGGGACGATATGTTTAACACGTTGACTGCCGTGCGTATTTTATTATGTTAAAACCGCAACGTGATGAAGTTCTGCAAAATATGATTGAATTGTGCAAAATGAAAATAATGCGACGGTACTGAAGACCAAAGAATTGAATCATTTAATATTATGATCTATTTAATATTAATTACATTTACAAAATTATAAATGGTACCGATTGGGCATTTATTGAATTTTTCGTGAAACGTTTTGTGTCGGCCACCGATAATCACCACGGCAGTTAATGTGTTAAGTATTGATGTGGAAAAATGAACGTGCGAAAAGTAATTAATAAAATTGTTGCGTGTAAATTTTGTTATTTTATTCGGACTTTTTGGTATCATAATCCTTTGTTGCACTGTATTCCATGTCTTGTTGTGCTCTTTGAACTGCAAATATGGCTTTAAATTCATTTAACTCTGACATTTTTGTATAATTTTCAAGTATATTTCTCACTTGCAGTCTATAATGATCCTAGTACAAATTGCCAGAATATTTCTAGTTTTGAACTTGTGCATAGTGACTGCAATATCAACCGTGGATAAACTTTAAAATAAATGAGAAATTCCATTATTTTTCAGACACTGTATGCAGTATCCACAGAAAAATACAATAAAAATATAATACTGTAAAAAATAACAAATATGCAAAGAATATAGCATTTAATTATCACAATTTTTGATAGACAATTAATGATTCAAAGTTTCAAAGATTACAATACATTGTATTTTTCATGATATATGAACATATTGAAATATATCAACTAAATATACAAAGGCATAAAGACATATTCAGTGATCAATCTTCCAATGTACTAAAACAAGGTTGTACAATTTAATAAACGATGGCAGAGATTAATAACAACAAAACTTAATTCAATCATCTACCAACATGAAAAGACAGTAATCATTCAATAAATATGGCTTTTCATTTATTCCAATAAATGTTTGTATAAAATCTAACATATACCCCTCATACGATACTAATCATCATGTCTGTAAGATGAGGCTGACTGTTGAATTTAATTGTAACCCGTGTATAACATTGCCTTCGCTACTCCAGAAGCAGTTTCTTTGTCAACTAATTTTTCCACAATTGCCAAGGCAAAATCAAATACGGTCGCTGGTCCTCTGCTTGTAATTAAATTGCCTGAAAATGAAGAAAACTGTGCATAACACTGTGCAATGCCGATATAATATTGCTTCCTCCGTAATATTTGTTTCTTACCGTCAACAACAACTTTTTCTTCCAAGTACGTATATTCTCCAGCCAACTGATCCTTCATCGCAGGATATGAGGTGATTTTTTTGCCCTTCCCAATGCCATGAGCTTTCAATGCTGTGGGTGCGGCACATATAGCTGCAATAACTCTGGCTTCCTTCTCTTGTTCTTCTAGTAAACTTTTCACTTCTGGTGACTACGTTTTAAATATTATGATGAGTATTCTGCTTATGAGTAGGTGAAAATGCGTAATGTATGAACCTTACAGATGCAAAGGCCTTAGAGCCGCCTAGACCTCCTGGTAATACGATAACGTCAAACTTTTGCTTGCCAATTAAATTTACCAACTTAGCATCGGCACATACTGTCACATCCCGACTGCACTTAACACCATTATCGTCGCCAAGACAAGCCAAGGTGACTACAATCTGCAATATTATGAAAAATATCATTGTGACGTACTGTTGTCAAAGCAATGTACAGATGAATATGTTCAATGCAAGTATCTCTATTTTTAATAGGTAGGTAATTTTTCTTGTAAATAAAAAAAAACATGTAGCTAGTGAGTCATTCGGATTTTTTGTTGTTGTTTATAGCTGCTGTATAATATAAAAGGAGTCCTTTTTTACCATTCATCATTTACTTGTGATATTTAAAGTGAAAAACATGTCAGTAGATAAAGTGCATTTACGACACTGCATTTTGTATGAATTCCAAAACTGCCAGCTACAAGTTATCTGTAAAAAGTATGTGTTTTTTTTTTCGTACTTGTCAATAAAAATATCTGTAAATGCCATTACAATCCAATGTAATCAGTTTTACGTAATATTATCATATTTTATAAAAGTTTATGTCTTAAATGTATTAAAATAAAACACATATTTTTATAAATTAATTCAATAGTTTCTTTAAGACACAGAACTTTCCCTCCAAATATTGTGTGGAATATTCAATGGTAGTTAAGCTGTGTTGTAAATGAATGGATTACGCTAAACACATTATTTCCAAAATCCAACATCTGTTCTTTTGATGCTTGGGCTTTTACGTTATATTATACTGTGTACGAAATTGAGGATGATAAAACTGAGAAAATTCAAGAAAATTAAAAGTCAAGGTAAGCTGAACTACAATGTTGCAATTTCATATAAATTATGTTACAAATGGACCAAAACAGTTAGCCTTGCAAGAGCTTGGAAACAATATTTGTTAATTTAAGTAAATATTCTTTCAAATGTATTTTAGATAACCAAATGTAAAATAACCATTTTTTGCGTATATCACACTTAAACAGACAATGAACATAGAAATTATGGTTAAATAAAGAAGAAGCAATTTTGACTTTTTAAGTATAGCAAGATTAATATCAATGGGTATATTCTATTGATACCCTCAAAACGGGAAATAATTAATATACTAAATGGAATCTTGAGTATCACATTTACTCTATTACATTTAACAAATTCTAATAGCTTTAATTTAACTGACAAAATAATTATTTGTGTATAAATGTAATAATAATAGCAGTTGGAAAATTAGATTAAATTAAATTAAATATAGTTATGATCATAACATCATTTATGTTTTTACCTATATTATTTTCATATTGAGTACATATCTCTGTAATACAAATGACATAATAAATGATAAATTGTCAATTCGTAATACTATACAACACTTTAGTTTTTTCACTATCCAATTAAACTTCTTTTTGCAAACTGCAATTAAACGTCAAGACACGATTAGCTGTTTATTAAAAAAATTACATTTTACAAACCCCATGTTGTATTTGCCAGTGACAACAAGGATCACTATATTAAGAAATTGTGTCATTGTCTACTGTATTTACATTATATTATATTTTGTAATTTTCATTATATTTCCCTGTTTATAATAACACATAGGAACATTAACAAACTGCAATAAAATTTTCAACATGTATGTAGTTGATCAAAACTTATGAAACTTGTTATTTAAATTTTCATTATAGGCTCACATAACAGCATTGCAAAACAAAATCTTTACTACTTTCTCTGTTATTTCTCTAAATTGCAATTTTTTCACTATATTAAGAAATTGTGTTGTTGTCTACTTGTATTTACATTATATTATATTTTGTGATTTTCATTACATTTCCTTGTTCATAACACATAGGAACATTAACAGACCGCAATAAAATTTCCAATATGTATGTAGTTTATCAGAACTTATGAAAGTTGTTATTTATATTTTCATTATAGACTCACGTAACAGCATTGCAAAACACAACCGTTACTTCTTTCTCCGTTATTTCTCTAAATTGCAATTTTTTCACTATATTAAGAAATTGTGTTGTTGTCTACTTGTATTTACATTATATTATATTTTGTGATATCCATTACATTTCCTTGTTTATTACACATAGGAACATTGATAGACCGCAATAAAATTTTCGACATGGATGTAGTTGATCGAAACTTATAAAGCTTGTTATTTAAATTTTTATTATAGGCTCACGTAGCAGCATTGCAAAACACAATCTTTACTATTTTCTCCGTTACTTCTCTAAATTGCAATTTTTTCAGTATATTAAGAAATGATGTCGTTGTCTACTTGTATTTACATTATATTATAATTTGTGATTTTCATTACATTTCCTTGTTTATAACACGTAGGAACATTAACAGGCCACTATAAAATTTCCAACATGTATCTAGTTGATTGAAACTTATGAAATATGTTATTTAAATTTTCATTATAGGCTCACGTAACAGCATTGCAAAACGCAATCTTTACTACTTTCTCCGTTATTTCTCTAAGTTGCAATTTTTTCACTATATTAAAAAATTGTGTTGTTGTCTGTTTGTATTTACATTGTATTATATTTTGAGATTTTCTTTACATTTCCTTGTTGATAACACATAGGAACATTAACTGACCGCAATAAAATGTTCAACATCTATGTAGTTGATCAAAACTTATGAAACTTGTTATTTAAATTTTCATTATAGACTCACGTAACAGCATTGCAAAACACAATCTTTACTACTTTCTCCGTTATTTCTTTAAATTGCAATTTTTTGCTATATTAACTCATTGCGTGCGGGTGACGAGAAATCTTGTCTTTAGCAAACCGAACATTGAGGCTGGGTGACGAGACTTGACGAGTTGAGAAATTAAACATGATAATATTGTCATTATTACGATACCAAGGTAACAAAGCCTTGCGTGAGCTTATAACAGAAGATTCGCGAAATAAATGAATGTCAAAATGTCCAAACAGTAAAGAACAATCAGCGAGTATCGCAATATTACATCAGTGAGTCGGGTCCATTAGTCTATCGCATCTTATAAAAGATTTTATTATCGTGCATTTTATTATTTGAACGATAGCATTTTAATTTGTGAGGAAACAGTTTTTGAATTAGTTCACAAAATAAACCCTAATTCTAAAAAAGTCAAACATGTCTCATGGAAACTAAGAAAATGAAAGCCAAAATGAATTATTGTTTGATGATTTATCTGATGTACCAAATAACATTTCAAGTGAAAGTGAACTTAGTGACGATAGTGACATTGTTGCAATAAGTGCTGGTATTAAACGAAGAAAGAGGATGAATATTTTATAAATGCGAATTAAAAAAATGCATGTATGCATTGCACAAAGTTGTGTTGGAGCGCTCGAAAATATGTCGGCCCTGGAAGCACGTTGGGCAAGCAGCGTGCCATACGCAATGAGTTAAGAAATTGTGTTGTTGTCTACTTGTATTTACATTATATTACATTTTGTGATTTTCATTACATTTCCTTGTTTATAACACATAGGAACATTAACAGACCGCAATAAAATGTTCAACATGTATGTAGTTGATCGAAACTTATGAAACTTGTTATTTAAATTTTCATTATAGGCTCACATAACAGCATTGCAAAACATAATCTTTATTACTTTCTCTGTTATTTCTCTAAGTTGCAATTTTTTCGCTATATTAAGAAATTATGTTGTTGTCTACTTGTATTTACATTATACTATATTTTGTAATTTTCATTACATTTCCTTGTTTATAACACATAGGAACATTAATAGATCGCAAAAAAATGTTCAACATGTATGTAGTTGATCGAAACTTATGAAACTTGTTATTTAAATTTTCATTATAGGCTCACGTAACAGCATTGCAAAACACAATCTTTACTACTTTGCCCATTATTTCTCTAAATTTCAATTTTTTCAATATTAAGAAATTGTGTTGTTGTCTACTTGTATTTACATTATATTATATTTTGTGAATATCATTACATTTCCTTGTTTACAACACATACAAACATTAACAAAATTTTCAACATGTATGTAGTTGATCGAAACTTATGAAACTTGTTATTTAAATTTTCATTATAGGCTCACGTAACAGCATTGCAAAACACAATCTTTACTACTTTCTCCGTTATTTCTCTAAATTGCAATTTTTCAAAACCTTTTACGTCATCAAGTAAACGCATCTTTTTAATATCGCAAGGCCATTCAAGTTATTCTGTCCAATTTTAAAGTTATTAACATGACTAACTATATGTTCTTAATGTACTGTCCTCTCGTAATTATCAACTAATAAGTACTTAACAGGTAATCATGCGGCGCAATAAATGACCGGCGCCGTTCGCTTTGGTTAAGAAACATGCATTGACATGGAACGTCGGTTAATTAAAGGTTAAACAAGAATATATTACGCACTCCGCCACGTCTCAAAATATCCACTGTTCCAATGGTTTCTAATTCTTCGGACCCTTCTGCAATTAATACAAGAGCTGTCTTTTTTGCCATTTTCAGATGCAATTCTGCTTCTAAGAGTTCGAACTGTGCAATACGGCGTTAAAGACGGTATCTGCTATATATTCTCACTGCTCTGTCGCTGTTTCTACACTTCCCCTTCCTTTTTTCTTAACTGCTATCTTTGTTTCTTTCTTGCAATTTCGTCCGGCACTAAATATAATCTTTAGAGTTGCGGTTTCGTAGTTACAAAATGCATCGATTGGAGACATGTATATTTGGGTTTTAATAATGGAAAAATAATGATTTGTTACAGAATGATGTAGTATATGCAGAAACTTGTAATTTTTATGTATTTTAAAAAAAATCCAATACAATAATAAACTTAGCTGCAAAAATGTTTTTGATTCAACATATATATACCTATATCAACATATATAAAAGGTAAAAGAAAATAATAGATACAATTCACTTGGACTGCAGTAGCAAATAAATTATTTTTCTGAATTCTCTTTCATGCTTAATGTAACTTTTAGATTTTCAGTCTTTCAATTACAAAAATGATCAAATTGACACATATGAGGTTACTACAAAAATATGTAACAAATCTTTTTTTTGCTAACTTATCACTGTTATATTTTGGCAACAAACCCAATGAAATGCAATAACACAGTATCTGCAAATATATTTGTCCACCGTGCCGGATGTATAAGTGGGAAAAAGAAAAGTATAGACAATGCGCTTGAATTATAATAAAAAGAAAAGTACTTTTTCCAATTTTATTCTATACTTAATATAACCTTTAAAGCTCTGATATATAGATTACAAAATATATCTATTAGACATATGTAAGGTTCGCTGCAGAAATGTACAATAGTGTTTACAATAATAAATAAACAATGTCTTCGTACTAGAATATAATATGCAGAAACTTTTAATGTCAATATATGTGGAAAAACAATAAAATACAATGTTAAACTTATATAAAGAAGTTATAAAGGTAAAAAGAAAAGGATAGATACACGGCACTTGTATTTCAACAACAAAAAAAAATAATGCCGTATTGGCATATAGTAATGCAACGCTTTTTAGCTTGTTAAAAATATATTCTTATTTTTATCATAAAAAAAGTTCTTGATAGTTGCTTAAATTTTCAATATATGTGTATATCTACTTTTTTGAGCTATCAAAATGATTATTTTTATTCATCGCAACACAGTATCGAGTTTGCAAAAAGTCTATAATTGTCCGATAATTATCAAATTTTTAGTGATAACTGATCTTAAATCATGCACTAATTTTTTTGTGAGATATTTTCTTGGTGTTGCGGTAGGTTTTAATTAATTGGGTGTATTCAATTTGTTTATCAAATTTCTGGTTGGATATTTTGACTTTACGTCCTCTTTTACAATTCCCTTTTTAGTTTGTTAAAAGTTTTTGGTGATATATTCCCAGTTATTATTATCACAACTTTAGTTCTTGATAGTTGCGATTAAATTTTCATTAATTCTATAGTGTGCTTGGTTTCCTTCATATTCTAATTTTTTGAGCTATCAAAATGATACAATTTTTATTCATTCCTAAAAATAACTAAAATGGAGAAATTCAAATGCAAAAAGTATTAAGAAAGTTAAACTATAATTGTCAGGTACTTTATCAAATTTCTGGCAGGATATTTTGACTTCATGTCCTTTTTTACAATTCTGTTTTTAGTTTGTTAAAAGTTTTTGGTGATATATTCCTAGTTATTATTATTATCACAACTTTAATTCTTAATAGTTGCAATTAAATTTTAATTCATTCTATAATGTGCTTGGTTTCCTTCATATTCTAATTTTTTGAGCTATCAAAAATATGATATGATACAATTTTTATTCATCGCTAAAAATAACTAGTATGGAGAAATTCAAATGCAAAAAGTAATAAGAAAATTAAACTATAACTGTCAGGTACAAGTTCCTCTGTACCAATAATGGTATGACGCATATAATAGGAAGCTGGAATATGTAGGTTCCATATGGAATAGAATATAGATTTCAATATACATTGGAATGAACGTATATAATTAAAAATCATTGTCGCTTCATATCTATATAAAAGACTGGCGTTCTATTTCACAGTTAAGAAAAGTGGAAACTAAACTAATAACCTAAATCCAATATTTAGTTATTACCATATGCCCTTTTCAAAGAAAACTAACAATACGCTAAATATTTATTAAACTATACATTGGTTTTGCAGTACTGAATTGAATAGTCCTGCAAAAATTTTTTGTACGCTTCCCTCCCCTGAAAATTACATATGGGACTGTCCAAATATCAGATTTGAAGAATTAACTTATTTTTTATTTTTATTGACTGTGAAATAGACCATCAGTCTTTTATATACATATATAAATATATGAGTTTATTTTGAAAGTGGCCTAACTCCGTTTTCCAATATTTTCCAGTTACCATGGTTACACGTACAAATTCATGTTATTTATCAGTAAATGTTATTTATCTCGATTTGAAGATAAATGGAGTTGGGCCACTTTCAAAATAAACGGCTCATGTCAAAAACAGTAAAAAAAATAATGGTAAGTTAAAGATGTTTTCATATTCCAACAAACAAAAATATTGTGTATATAGTGTGACTTATCAAAGAATGCATCATGTGCAACATCGTTCATCAGTTAAAAAACTATTCAAAAAATCCGCATATTAACTCAACAGCGCACTTTGGACACAAAATTAAAAAAGGAATTGACAAATTACCACCTAGAAATCGGAACGAAGTAAAAAGACCAATTTGAAAAAAGTCGACCATGAAGTTCAACAAAAAGATGAGTCAAATCAGTGTTCAGTCGACTTAAAAACTACTATAAACCCAAAACGTGAGTTTGGCTTCTGAGTTTACGACTTAACCTGATTTATAACGAACAACTGAACGAATAAAGCAGACGATTTTTATTCTCAGTCGTCTGACGCATGTCATACATCGTTCAGTTTCTTTCGACGGTACAAACATTACAATTTTCCTTTCTGCGTGAAGAATTAACTTATTTTTCATTTTTATTGACTGTGAAATAGAACATCAGTCTTTTATATACATATATAAATATATGAGCCGTTTATTTTGAAAGTGGCCTAACTCCGTTTTCCAATATTTTCCGGTTACCATGGTAACATGTACAATTTCAAGTTATTTATCACTAAATGTAATTTATCTCTATTTGAAGATAAATGGAGTTAGGCCACTTTCAAAATAAACGGCTCATGTCAAAAACGGTAAAAAAAATAATGGTAAGTTAAAAATGTTTTCATATTCCAACAAACAAAAATACTGTGCATATTAGTGTGACTTATCAAAGAATGCATCATGTGCAACATCGTTCATCAGTTAAAAAACTATTTAAAAAATCCGCATATTAACTCAATACCGCACTTTGGAGACAAGATTAAAAAAGGAATTGAAAAATTACCACCTAGAAATCGGAACGAAGTAAAAAGACCAATTTGAAAAAAGTCGACCAGCTTCAACAAAAAAATGAGTCAAATCGGTGTTCAATCGACTTAAAAACTACTATAAACCCAAAACGTGAGTTTGACTTCTGAGTTTACGACTTAACCTGATTTATAACGAAAAACTGAACGAATAAAGCAGACCATGAAGCCAGCTTCAACAAAAAAAATGAGTCAAATCGGTGTTCAGTCGACTTAAAAACTACTATAAACCCAAAACGGGAGTTTGGCTTATAACTTTACGACTTAACCTGATTTATAACGAACAACTGAACGAATAAAGCAGACGATTTTTATTCTCAGCCGTCTGACGCATGTCATACATCGTTCAGTTAAAAAATCTATTAACTCAACTGTACAAACAAAAAAGGAATAAAAATTTTCGGAACGAAGTTAAAAGCAATTTGAAAAAAGCTACGTAATTCCGCAGTCATAAAGTATCGGTTTTCCGTTATTAAAATGGAACTCCATCGCGTACTTTATTGCAGGTAAAAAAGGAGCACCTCCACAATCAAATATTTCTACAGACTAGAAACATTTTCGTCGCATTCCAAAGACGTAAGCTTGGCTTGTGATTTGTGTTGGGGATAGAGGAAAAAATGCAGGAAGTTCCGGATGAAAATGTTGACAGGCCGGGGCCCGGTCGGTGACAGTCGGAAAACGTTTTCATCTCTGGCATTTAAAGCGTCGAGATGTTGTGATTTCGGTGCCAGACCGTTTCCGCGGCTGTTTGCAGCGTACGCAGGATAAACACGGCGGAACGCAGCCGGAATAGGAACGCACCCCCACGAAAGAAAAACGAAACAAAATGTAGTACAAGATGGCTGCGTTTGGGTACTGTAGCTACTGATTTGTGCAAGACGTGAATGAGCGAAACGTGTCGGTCGATTTTGATGCCACGATACGCCAGAAATGTTCGCCGCTAGGTAAAGAGTCGGCGCCACGACAGGATATAATGTGCGTAAAAAGGTGCTGAGGGCGAAGCGCGGTGGGAAGAATGCGAGTACGTCGTTAAACATTTACAGGACAGGTGAGTTTGTCCTGACGATTTTTTGGCTTTCTCTTTGCTCCTAACTCCGTCGAATTTGTTGTAACCGTGACCGTAAACGAGAGCGCGCTTGGTCGGGGCTGGTTGAGTAAAAAACGGACAAGCGCGGCGAACGGGACGGTCGGTTTAATTAAAGAAATTCGGGCTCAGGCCGGACTGCGAAATTGCGCAAATATATATCCTTTTTTTACGCTTACTCGCTGTGAGTAACACTATGATTATGCTTGCTGTACTTTCGTGCACCTCGTGTAGTACGATTAGTGGTAGAACGCTTGCAGTATGAGAATAAATTTCGTTACTGCCTATTCACACTATTTATCATTTTCACCGTGACTGAAGGCTCCTTAGAAGTATGTGATATACATGTCTCGCTTCATCAAAGAGGCGACGTCAGATAATAGCTCAGTATTTCTTTCCTTTTACCGTGGCAGTGGGCATCAGTATCTCTCGAGAAATGTACCATCTACGTCTTTTGTTCCTTCCTACCAATATATAGCTGAAGTACTTTGCGAGTTAGAGGTTTATATATTGACGTCGCAACCGACGAACACGGAGTAAGATTCCAACTTTTGGTTGATTACACTTTCGTACGCATAAGTAGTTCGTTTTATCAAACACTTCCGTTTCGTCATTTAACGTTGTATAGTCGAACGCGTACACATGTATATATATACTCACACATAAATGGATACATACATGTAATCTGCACCTAATAAAGTATAGTTATCTACATGGTTTCGGAAGAATAATGACCGATGTTAGCTGGCGCCTAAAATGTGAAAACGTATTTGTACAGATAACATAAAGTATGAGAGAAGTACAGTCTGTAGGTTTACACGGAGCTGAGAATATGTACGAATAACATATGTTATATGCGAACTTATAATATAGTTTGAAACTTTCACATCCTTAATACTGTCTTGCGCTATCTAAGTTGTTTATGTTATAAAGACAAAAAAGATTTTAAAGAACGAGCATGTTACTGATAATGCTGTTGTAAAATTATCAATACATGTTGATGGAGTAACTATGTAGTTCAGGGGGTGGATGATAGAAATTTACTGAAATCCAAGATTGAAGCCATTTGATACGCTGGAGAAAGACAGTGGAGCTTTGGAGGAGGGGGAGATGTCTGCCGGCACCCAGGGCGAGATTCGTGTTGGCCCTTCACACCAGGTTTGCCACATACCTTGAAAAACATCTTTGCTATTTAGCTATAACGCATAACGTACCTATCTCAAGGCTTGTTTTGATAATAAACAGTATCTTTTTTTGCATACCATTTATGAAATGTCTAAATGTGTAATGTGTTAAAAATTGGTCGCATTTTGCATTATATTTGTCATTTGTTTGTAAGTATTCTCGTAATTTTCTTTTCTGAAACAAATTGAGCGTAACGGAGTTTGTCTGTAAAGTTTGAGTCACCTGAGTTGTAGAAGAACGTTTCAGTAATTTTTTGTTGTAATAGCTTTGAGCACAATGAAAAGACGTATAAGTTTTACTGTCAAATTGTAAGTATCAGTAACAGTTTGTATGTGATACATGAATGGATTCTTTATGCATTTAAATAGCTTGCTTTCAGCGGTAATGTTATCACAGGAGGTGTGCCAAGATAACTGAACACCTGAAATACTTACTTATGTTGCCTTTGATGTTATAAAGGAATGCCTAAGAATGGGGTTATTTCACTGTGAAGAGTAAATCTTATAATCTATAAAACTCCAGACTTAAAGATCTGAATGATATCATTAATTTCCTCAATGAAATTATCTGTCATTGATAAGACAGTATTGTAGATAATAACAAATGATCTCAACGATGCATAACAAAATTTTGATATGTGACTTCTTGTAGATGTCAACTTCTATACTGTTACTTGCATTTTATCAAGCACAATTTTTTTTTTTTTTTTCATTAATAGACTTTTTCTTGATTACCATGTCATAGGTCGTTGAGCCAGTTCTTTTTTTATCATTTATGATGCAATGTTTAATAGTAGTACGTTACAAAAATGTTTGAGAACATAAAAATATTTCATGAAATGTCAATGACTTGGTGAGAAATAATAATTATAATAGAAGCGCTAAGTAAAGAAAGATTTTATCGACTATAAGTATATTTTCCTGTTTAAATTACATAGTTTCTTCGTAAAGACACTTTTCCGTAACATCAAATGCAACCAAAGTACTTTAAGCATTTAATTATCCTGTGATATCTTTTATTACTCTGATTTGCTATCCCCATTGAAAGTAATTGTTTGTACATATCATAGAATTTGCAAGTGTTACAACAATTTGTGAATTGGGGTTACTGTGTGCATTTGCTATATGTCACAAAGAAGTGAACGAATTATTTATATCGCATCTTCATTGCAATTTCATATCTGTTTTATTAAATGTTGCCATAACTAATAATTAAAAATCAAAATTTTGTTTAACAAAGGGAAAGTCAACATATAGTTAAATTACATTTACAAAGTACTACTCTGTATTATGTTGATGGTTCAAATAACAAAATGTTTACATGAGGTGTTACGAACATCTGGCATTCTAACAGACATAAATGAAACATTGATACTTGCAATTATTTAATCATCGTGTACTTTGTAATTTAATGTCTTACCTGCTGCACAAATAATTTTAAACGTACAATGGTTTATGTTTTCACTCCGAATACTTGTTGTATATTCATCGCTTTGTCATCAGATAGTAGTAAAATTAATTCTGGACGTATTTATGTCAAACAGGCAGTACTACAGAGAAGCACAGAATGAATTATTTTGTTTCTATATGTGTATATGCCCTTTGCAGTTGATAAGTTAATCTATGCTGTATAAAATTTAGCGTAAACAGTCATTGTGAAAGACAAGTTGTAATAAAATAATATATAAGATAAGGATAGGATAAGAGTTTATATTTCTTTACTTATAATGGTTTTCAGTCACGGTGAAATATTTATAATAGTTCCAACGAGAGTAACGAACGAATATATATATATTGTATATATATATATTGTGTGTGTATATATATATTCATGTAAGAAGTGTCATTCTGTCTCTGCAGGATACTATTGGTTACTTGAACCATCGATTATCACTGAGTATTACGAGCAAAAATGAATACGACACAAGATAATTCCGACAGCTACTTACTCAGCACATTGTTATTGATTGTCTCTACTTACCGCATTTTCCCTTTGTACAAAATTCTGTTTATCGTAGTTTATCACTGCCATACATGCATCGGACAATCTACAGTATACTTCGTTAACAGATCTATTTATTTCTTATGTATCAGTACAACGTTACGATCAGTACAAACTTGTCACTCCATCTAAAAGTAAGAGCGCGCATTATACGTAATACCATACAATGTGACTACTAGATGAAACGTAACATCTTCCCTCGCACCGCTGTTCATGCCAGTATCATGCACAAAGATAAGAGATGTAATACTAAATACTAGTGCCTAAGTAAAGTGTCTAAAGGCTTGTGTAGTTTTGAAAGACAAGCCGGAGTATAGGTGCGTACAACTAACTCGCTTTGCCATTGGTTGCTAACCGCGCGCAATCCCGAATTTTGGGTACAGGAATTGGTTTCTTGTCAGGCCCGTTTGCCTGAGTACCGGCCGGGTATACCACCTGGAGAGCTGCTTCCTGATCCAGAGTTTTCTAAGGAACGAGAAGAGTTAAGATGGATTCCAGCCATGGCATTGGACGGAGATCTTCTCATGTATTTAAGAGCAGCTCGATCGATGGCTGCGTTCGCTGGCATGTGTGACGGAGGATCACCAGATGACGGATGTGTGGCAGCTTCACGCGACGATACAACCATCAATGCACTCGACATTTTGCATGACTCTGGTTATGATCCAGGAAGAGCATTGCAGGCTCTTGTCAAGTGTCCTGTTCCAAAAGGCATTGATAAGAAATGGTCCGAAGAAGAAACTGTGAGTAAACTCGTTCAGAGCCAGATCTCTTTCGACTCTCTTTATCGTAACAGAAGATCTGTCTAATAGAATTTTGTCCGCTAGAAACGATTTGTCAAAGGTTTGCGGCAATTTGGGAAAAACTTCTCTAGGATTAGAAAGGATCTGCTCCCGCATAAAGACACGGTAAAACAAAAATGTTTGCTAGTACGTTTGAGTATCGCTTCGGAAGTAATGATATTACCAGTTCTTACTTTGACCGTTTTGCTTTCCATCGATGTGTAATATCGAGAATGCTTGAGCTATTATTTTCTGAGCCAATGCACGGTTATTCAGCGTTGTTAAACGATGCCGTAATGTTTCGTGTCTAGCCGGAATTGGTTGAATTCTATTATCTTTGGAAGAAGACGCCAGGCGCTAACAACAATCGCCCCCACCGACGACGACGCCAAGGATCGCTGCGACGTATCCGGAACACCCGAAACTCCCGAGCCGGCACACCAAAAGAAGAAGTGCCGACTCCGCCGAAAGACACGCCACCGACAAATACTAATGCCAAGGAGCCCGTCTTGGAACCGGAAACTGTACCAGTTGAGACGCCGGCAAGCAATAATCCCGGTGGTGAGATCAGTTCCGTGACTGAGGACGATAACTCGGAGGAAGACAGTGACTCGCGCGACACGAACACAAACGGTGCATCGCACTCCTGTCAGCATTGCTTCTCTACCACTTCGAAGGATTATCAGATAGCGGGCAAGGATAGACTCCTACTCTGTGCGGAATGCAGGAGTCACTTGAAAAAGACTGGAGAGCTTCCGCCGGCTCCGCCATATTTGTTCCGTCCAGTGCCAGCAGAGTCGCCGGATAGTCCAGGTAGGATGCGCACACGAAACAAAGCAAAAGAAACGCCGAGACCAGCGAGACCACGACGTACTGGAGGCAACGATACGCCTGATCAAGAGAAGCAGCAGCAGCAACAGCATCAAACTCCAGACAAGAACAAGAAGAAGTCGAGCAAGCCGGAAACACCGAAGAAGGGACAGAAGCGATCGCAAACTGACGATCCCGAGGAGGACAAGGAATCGCAGAAGAGGAAGCGGGGTGAACAGCAGCGACCTGAAAGTCCCTCTGAGTCATTAACTACTGACAGTAATTCACTCATGGACGAGCCTGAGCGGGAGGCAGAGACTGATACGCACGAAAATCAGCCGATGCCTGTTACAGTGTCGAACGAGGAACCCGTTAGTCCTGCTGTCACGACACCGGAGGAGCCAAATGAGCCTACTCCAGCGTCGACTCCAGTGCCCACGCCAGTGCAGAGCCTTCCCATATCTGTTCCTGTTATTCACTCTCTGGATAAGAAGCCATTGCTCGAGGAGCCTATCGACACGAAAGATCATGTCGAGACAGTGGTTCCTTTGGCTATGAATCAGCCGTTGAAGCTTGAACCAATGCCGATTGAGCCAGCCATGTCACCGTCGAATGAGGAAATGAAGGAACCAGAGCCGCAGCAACAGCAGCAACCGCAACAGCAGCAGATAAATCTTAGTACGCAACCGCTGAACATTAATGATATGAATCAAAGCAGTGTGCTGCCGCGTAATCTCTCACAAACGATGTCGGGTGCAATGTGTGTGACGACAGGTTCGCAGGGCATTCAGAACGCACAGATAATTTCGCCGAATCAGCAGGGCTTACCGCTGAATATGCAGTATGCGGCTAATGTTCCACCGGTACAGAATGTACCGCAGAATCTGTCTCAAAGCATGCAGGTGCCGCCGAGTATATCTCAGAATATAAGCAATCCTCCGTCATTAGGATCGGCGCAAAGTATGCGTGTCCATGTAGAGAACATGGCGACTACGCAGCACTTACCGGCGAACATTTCAGGGCCACCGTTGAATCTTAATATTTCGCAGAACATATCGAGCGGCATTTCACAGATTTCTCAAATGCCTAGTTCACCTCAGCCTTTGGGACTGACTGTCATTTCGGCAGAAAATAGGATGCCAGAGCGAATACCGGACGAGAGACTACCGTCAGAACGAATACGGGACAACCGAGTTGCGGACAGGATATCTGAGCGCGTACCGGAACGCCCGGATAATACTGAATCCGAGAGACCCGAACCATCTAATCTGTTCCAGCCTATTCAATCTAGTGGGATTCTTGCCATGGAAAAACCTTCTAATATTTATAACTTAACTGGCACCCCGCCTATGGAACCGCAGAACCTAAAGATTAAACAGGAAATTATACCGCCAGAACCCGATCCTCTGCAGAGCCTGAAAGAAGTGAAGGTTCCCGGTTTCCAAACTGGTTTTCCGGGGCCAAGTTTGGAGAACATTAAAAAGGACCCAGACAGCTCCAGTAAACCACCGACTCCCAGTAAACACTCACTGCCCAGTAACCAGCAGCAAGTTGCACAGATACAATCCGTCACTGCATCGCCGACACCGACGTTACCACCTCCACCAACATCTATCCCACAGCCTGTCATGCACCCTGCTCAACAACCCAGCCCTCATATGGCTCATCCTTTCCATCCTCATCACCCTTTGATGCATCACTCACTTTTCACCGCAATGCCTCCTTATCATCCTCACGCCTATCCCGGGTATGCACCAGTCAGTAGTTATCCGTCTTTCCCTCCATATCCGTACGGCCCAGTTCCACATGCAATCCCACCCCCATCGCCTCAGAGAAGTCAAGAAAATGCAACTATGATGACCACTCACCATTCCAGTACCAGTTCCAGCGCGACTACAAGAGAAGAAGGCGAAAGTCTTATTGCCACGCATCACCATTCCTCCAGCATGCATCAAACGACCAGCTTGCATCACGATAAACTCCTTACAATATCCTCCCATAGTTCCCACAGCCATTCTTCCTCGCACAGCACCCACAATACTCAGCGCAAACCTTCAATGGTCTCTGCCACGTGCTTGACGTCTACAAGCTCCGTACATCATCATCACAGACCGCCGCAGTCTCAGCCCCCGCAGCCTCCAGAGTCGAAAATGGAGCAAGAACTTGAACCGGAACCGGAAGAACCACCTAGTCCGCGAGGTCCTTCCCCGGAACCAAGAGTAGAGGATTCCGAGTGCCACAGGTCGCAGTCAGCTATTTTCCTGCGCCACTGGAATCGGGGAGAGAACAATTCCTGCACCAGGACAGATTTGATGTTCAAACCTGTGCCAGATTCGAAGCTGGCGCGGAAGAGAGAAGAACGTTCTAGGAAGCAGGCTGAAAGGGAACGAGAGGAAAGAGACAGAGCCGCGGCTCAGCAAGCAAGGAAAATGACTACTCCTGAAAAGCAGCCGGAGTCTTGCAAGCCGCCGAGTCGTGGACCTTTAGAGCCTGTCGTATCTCCGTACGACAGATACGCAGCTAGGCCTGGTTCGTACGCTGACACGCCAGCGTTGAGGCAACTGTCAGAGTACGCCAGACCCCATGCAGCATTTTCACCGGCAAGACACCCAGCTCCACCTGATCCCATGCTGCACTATATGTATGGGCCGGCAGCTAGAGAGAGGCTGGAGATAGAGCATTTGGAGAGAGAGAAGAGAGAACGCGAGATCCGGGAACTGCGGGAAAGAGAACTGAACGACAGACTTAAGGAGGAGTTGTTGAAGGGAACGACGAGACCTATGCCTGCGCCTGTTGATCCGCATTGGCTAGAGATGCACAGACGTTATGCTGCTGGTTTAGCACCTGGACCATCTGGGCCGGCTCAAGCTCTTCATCAGTTTGGACTTTATGGAGCTCCACCGGCAGCCAGTCAATTAGAAAGGGAACGGCTCGAGAGACTAGGTAATTTATCTTCTCTTTACTCTCTATAGATTTCATCGACTAACGAGAACGTATACAAAATTCCAAATGTGCATGTTTCGATTGTACGTTCCGTACATACGTCATACTAAAAAGTGATTGTTAAGTCTAGTTAGCGTAATTAAATATATCGCTTCATCGACTGATTATGAGAATTCGTAGTCGTTCGTCGGAGACTTATGTCTACCGTACTTTCCAAAATGTCCTCATGTAAAAGATTATTTTACAATGCACACGTCCTTCACGACACACACACACACACGATACAGGTAACACAATTGACGTAACGGTGAAACGATGAAACACACAAAATCCGAAAGAGGATAAAACATTAATAAAATAAACCATTGACTGACACGTCCTATGTTGTTATGTCATATATTTAGTAGAATATTTATTTTAGTACGCCCGTCTACATACGTCACGTGGCGCTATAATGGCGTAAGAGAGAATAAAATGAAAAATAAGTATACCTTTTAATCTAATATCTTAAAACTGCCTATAGAATTAACTTTTTCATTGCCGTCTACCGGAAAATGCGTAATGCAAACAACATTTAATGCTTCTTTCTGTTTTAATAGACAACTTGCAATGTTTTCTATGTAAAGGCACTTGAGTGATTTGTATGTTGCCTGGACAAATTTAAGACAAACAGGAAGCGGCGACAGGCAGCGTGAATGATAGATGATTCTGGAATTTAGGGATACCGACAGCAGCCGGTGGGGGGCCAGCAGGTGGAGGGGCTGGGCATCCTGTAGCAGCTCACCACCATGGACAGCTCGACGAACGGTTGGCTCTAGCTGCTGACCCTATGGTCCGCTTGCAGATGGCCGGCATCTCACCCGAATATCACGCCCACACTCACGCGCATACACATGCGCACACGCACCTACACCTACACCCGGGACAGCAGCAAGCCCAACAACAAGCTCAACAACAGCAGGAAGCCGCTGCGGCAGCGGCTGGGTTTCCTTTGCCTGGTAGGTCTCGTACGCTTCAATGTGCGCGCCAAACTTTCGTGAAGTATGTAGACGGATGTCAAAGTTATTTAGAGATTTGTGCTCCACCGGCTTGTGCAACATTACAAGCGATAGTAATGCACGGTGATAAAGCACATTGCAAATTCAATTGGCGTATTCAGTCAGTCTGTTTAAAACTATGTTGCTAAGTCAACCTTTATATACTGAGGTATATATACTGAGAGGAATTTCTATGTTGAAGGGTTCTAGCGTTTCGGCACTGGGTGTGTGCTCTTAACGAACGACTCAATTTTCTGTACTAATTTATTTAGAGATTTGTGCTCCACAGACGTTTGTACAACATTACAAGCGATAGTAATGTACGGTGATAAAGCACATTGCAAACTCAATTGGCGTGTTCAGTCAATCTCTTTAAAAATATGTCGCTAAGTAAACCATTATATACTGAGATAGGCACTCATTCATCATTTGTATGTTGTTGAAGGATTCTAGCATTTCGGCACTGGGTATGGGCTCTTAACGAACGACTCAATTTTCTGTACTAATTTAGAGATATGTGCTCCACAGGCTTGTACAGCATTACAAGCGATAGTAATGCACGGTGATAAAGCACATTTCAAATCCAATTGGCGTATTCAGTCAGTCTCTTTGAAACTATGTCGCTAAGTCAACCTTTATATATTGAGGTATATATGCTAAGGTTGGCACTCATTCATCACTTCTATGTTGAAGGGTTCTTGCGTTTCGGTCCCGGGTGTGTGCTCTTAACGAACGACTCAATTTTCTGTACTAATTTATGTAGAGATTTGTGCTCCACAGGCTTGTACAGCATTACAAGCGATAGTAATGCACGGTGATAAAAGCACATTGCAAATTCAATTGGCGTATTCAGTCAGTCTCTTTGAAAATATGTTGCTAAGTCAACCTTTATATACTGAGGTATATATACTGAGAGGAATTTCTATGTTGTTGAAGGGTTCTAGCGTTTCGGCCCTGGGTGTGTACTCTTAACGAACGACTCAATTTTCTGTACTAATTTATTTAGAGATTTGTGCTCCACAGGCTTGTATAACATTACAAGCGATAGTAATGCACGGTGATAAAGCACATTGCAAATTCAATTGGCGTATTCAGTCAGTCTCTTTGAAACTATGTCGCTAAGTCAACCTTTATATACTGAGGTATATATCCTGACGTTGGTACTCATTCATCATTTCTATGTTGTTAAAGGGTTCAAGCGTTTCGGCACTAGGTGTGTGCTCCCATTGAACGACGTAATTTTCTGTACTAATTTAGTTAAAGATATGTGCTCCACAGGCTTGTACAGCATTACAAGCGATAGTAATGCACGGTGATAAAGCACATTGCAAATCCAATTGGCGTATTCAGTCAGTCTCTTTGAAACTATGTCGCTAAGTCAACCTTTATATACTGAGGTATATATGTTGAGGCACTTTTTCATCATTTCTATGTTGTTGAAGGGTTCTAGCGTTTTGTCGTTGTGTGTGTGCTCTTAACGAATGACTCAATTTTCTGTTCTAATTTATTTAGAGATTTGTGCTCCACAGGTTTGTACATTACAAGTGATAGTAATGCACGCTGATAAAGCACATTGCAAATTCAATTGGCGTATTCAGTCAATCTCTTTGAAACTATGTCGCTAAGTCAACCTTTATATACTGAGGTATATATGTTGAGGCACTTTTTCATCATTTCTATGTTGTTGAAGGGTTCTAGCGTTTTGGCGTTGTGTGTGGGCTCTTAACGAATGACTCAATTTTCTGTTCTAATTTATTTAGAGATTTGTGCTCCACAGGTTTGTACATTACAAGTGATAGTAATGCACGCTGATAAAGCACATTGCAAATTCAATTGGCGTATTCAGTCAATCTCTTTCAAACTATGTCGCTAAGTCAACCTTTATGTACTGAGGTATATATGCTGAGGTTGGCACTCATTCATCATTTCTATGATGTTGAAGGGTTCTATTGTTTCGTCCCTGGGTGTGGGCTCCTACCGAACGACTGGATTTTCTGTACTTATTTATTTAGGGATTTGTGCTCCACAGGCTTGTACAACATTACAAGCGATAGTAATGCACATTGCAAATTTAATTGCACGGTGATAAAGAGCATTGCAAATTTAATTGACGTATTCAGCCAGTCTCTTTGAATCAATGTCGCTAAGTCGACCTTTATATACTGAGGTATGTATGCTGAAGTCGGCACTCATTCATCATTTCTATGTTGTTGAAGGGTTTAAGCGTTTCGGCACTGGGTGTAAGCTCTTAACGAACGACTGAATTTTCTGTACTAATTTATTTAGGGATTTGTGCTCCACGGACTTGTTCAACATTACAAGCGATAGTAATGCACGGTGATAAAGCAC
The DNA here is from genome assembly GCA_033815515.1 of Cryptocheilus praepositus. Taxonomy (NCBI): domain Eukaryota; kingdom Metazoa; phylum Arthropoda; class Insecta; order Hymenoptera; family Pompilidae; genus Cryptocheilus; species Cryptocheilus praepositus. The sequence continues at coordinate 1,115,118 of JAWWQZ010000084.1, read as the reverse complement.
ATTGCAAATTCAATTGGCGTATTCAATCAGTCTCTTTGAAACTATGTTGCTAAGTCAACCTTTATATACTGAGATATATATGCTGACGTTGGCACTCATTCATCATTTCTATGTTGTTGAAGGGTTCTAGCGTTTCATCAAAGGGTGTGTGTTCTTAACGAACGACTGAATCTTATGTACTCATTTAAAAATTAAGAATTTTGTTGAGGTATGTGTGCTTTGTGAAATGTCGAAATGGAGGGAGAAGGCTTGTAGATTATTATAAACAATATCGATACATAGGAATATAGCGCATCGCAAATTTAATAAGCATATTCGGTTAATAGTCTCTGCGAAACTACGTTGTTAAAAGATCCTAACGTTCCGGCACTTGATATGTGTGTTTTAGCAAATGACTAAACTTTCTATGAAAAGATTTCTTTCTCATTTAAAAATGAAGTACTTTTTCGGACTATATATGCTCTCCAAAATGTCAAACTGGTTGCTGAGAGTAAACAGAATGTTTCTGAAGAAGTGGCACATCGAAGGGTAATGACAAGGTTGGTGTTGAGGAATAAACACAAACATCTTCCCGAAGACAGTGTGTTCACAACAATTTAGTCACAGGTCAGCGCTTCTGGTCATACGACATTTCGAAATTCTTTGTTGGTTCTTTCTCCAGTTTAACTTTTCGGGTGGTATATTTAGCCGAACAATATTCTTCATTTAAAATTGAGTGCATAAAGTGGACGCATTCAATCCTGAAACCTTAGGATCTTTTAACAATAAAAATTTAAAAGTATCAATTGGCCGGACACGCCTATTGAGTTTGCAATATCGTTAATAACAATGGTTGGAATAATATAGTATATTGCGCATCGATAGATTCTCTTTCACACTTTGAGTGCTGAGCGTATTTTGTATTTGTTACCGGTGGAACCCACAACTCAACAAATATCTCACTCCAGCGTAAATCTTACTAAGCAAGCTTTTATCAAGCGTTGTGCTCCATAATTAAAATTACACAGTTACACAGTGTACTTATACACTTACACAGTTAATATTTCAGCTCTCCCATCAGTTGCTTTTCCATCCTCTTAATATTTTTTTGACTCTTTCAGTTTTGTATTCGCAACAAAGTTTTTCACATCTTTAAATCGGTTTAAAAATTTCTCCCGCTCCATAAGCTGATTTGTATTCTCACATTCCTTAGTTTTTCATCCAAACTTTATGTTCCGGACATATTTTTGATTTACTTTACTTCGACTCTCCTGAACAATGCAATTGTTTGTAATTATTGCAAATTGCATTGCTTCTTTTGCATTCCATTGCTTCTTTGGAATTATCTCAATCGGTTTCGTTTCTTGTACTCTAAAATTTCAGCGATTCTCCATTTCCTACGACCTTTAACGCCATTTAGGCCACTTTCATATATATTGTGGGTGTTTCAGTTAACTAATATCTCAATTTTCCTTTTTATGGAGTACGAATCAGTTAACTAAAAAAGTTTCTGGTTCCTTCTGCAACCAAATGGTAAAACTAGTTATTCTTCAAAATGTCGCACAAAATGATTTATTCAATTAAAATTATAATCTTTACAGTTTGTCAATTATAAATTGCAGATTGGAATTAGGAAACTATTCGGACGATTTTATTATAGCAAAAATATTAGCCATTATTGAAAATTAATTTTTTAAAACGATTCTGGTAATTTACTAACTTCTCTTCAAAAGGCTCAAATATTTTATGAGACTTTTCTAACTTTTAAATGAAATTTAAACAAATATTTTAATCAAGCACGAGTTACGTTCAACATTTTAAGAAAGTTGAGTTTCACTTATGAACAGTGCCTGTCAAATTGGAATATATTGGTTGACTGATAGATGCTTATGAGTTCTCTTTGCAATTCATTATACCGCATTATATATATACGTGTTATGTTCTTGCATAGAAACCTCAGAAACTTTATTTAATAATCGGATACTATCATAACGCTTTTTGTTTATGTTTCTGGAAAAGTCACGTCGAGTAACTTGTATTTTTACTGCACATACACTGTTCTGATAAACTAGAAAGTATGTATAACAGGAGGCTTCATAAAATTAACGTTAAAATTATTATGTTATTTCCTGGTGGGAGTTTACGCGCTATGAACACGGATAACAATCTATTGCACATTTTTGTGTAGAGAACTGACATTTACCATATATTTATTAAGATTATTAAGATTATACATCAATTATAACTGCATGTGAAGTTGGTTCCGATTATTAAATTGGAAATAAATACCATTTGTCTAAATTATGTTATATAATCAAGAAATTCTAATAGTCACAAAATAAGATTTATATGTTAATGCATATATGCATCTTGGACAGTCGTGTTTCATCTAAATTGTGTCTTTACTTCAACTTTGTCGTCAATTTGACATAACATTCAATACTTACGTCAAGACAGTATCAAACACACTATTAAAACAAATAGGCCTCCAAACACTGTAATTTGTTACTGATAGTACTCGGTATGCATAGGTATTGTGCATGTAACAGCACAAATAATTGTCTATAGTCTGTAATGTAAACATGCTGTAGTATGCATAACGCTTCACAATACTATGTTAAATATTGTCATTGAATACCCATGATTGACAATGACACTTACTGATATGTAAACTACAGTAAATATCAAATGTACAGTATATTTAATGCGCCACTTTTATTGTATATTAAGAGCCTAATATTACAAGCAACATTACTCAGTTATGTGATAAACATGAATGACCGTATTTCAATTTAATAAGACAAAATGTACACTCTATGCCTATATCCTGGTCAAAGTTTATATTTAAACAAGAATGTACAAAGTCAACAATCTGTTTGTTGCATGAGTCTATATTGTTCCGTTATATGTCTTTTAACACTTTGACCGCCACGGTGGTTAAAAAAAATGTGAAAGAAAAGTGAAAAAAAATTCGCCATGAAGCCTCTTTGCAATCTTGTAAAAGCCATTGATATTGGAATGACGCTTCAATACTTTGGCTTCTAATAACTCTACGTTACCTTCATTTTGCACGATTTAATCATATTCTGCACTATTTCATCGCATCGCGGTTTGATTGCAAAATACACGGTGACCAGTAAAAGATTTTATAGAAATGCCAAAGTTGGCAATGCTTATTTACAGTCAATTGATATTGAAACGGTGCTTCAATACTTTGGTTTCTCAACGCTGCGTTACCTTCATTTTGCACGATTTAATCATACTTAGAATTTGATCGCATCCAGTTTGAAAATACACAGTCAAAGTGTTAACATTATACTCCATAAATTGATTGAACACTGACCACACCAAGTTTGCTAAAAAAAATCATACAATGGATACAGATATAATCTCTACAACGTTAACAATATTTTTGTTACACAAGCCTATGGTACCCTGCGATATAATCTCTACAACGTTAACAACATTTTTGTTACACAAGCCTATGGTACCCTGCGATATAATCTCTACAACGTTAACAACATTTTTGTTACGCAAGCCTATGGTATCCTGTGATATACGTTTTACCAGTGGATTTTATGTTTACAGCTGCAGCAGGCGCAAATTATCCGCGTCCAGGTTTAATGCCACGTGACCCAGCATTGGCACTGCATCCTGCGGAACTGCTTGGCAGACCTTATGCTGATATGGCCGCCCATCATGAGCAACTTCAACGTCACCTCATGATGGAACGCGACAGATTTCCACCTCACGCTTCTCTCGTTGCGCACCACGAGGAATACTTAAGGTTCGTCCTTTGATGTAAAAGTATCAAGTCACCGCGTGCATGTACGACCGCAGGGTTATTCTACTAATTCAGCTAAATGATACAAAAACCAGCTTGTAGAAGCTTTGAAAATGTCTTCATCGGCTAACATATCGGACAACGTAGAACATACATACGTAGATAGTCCCTTTGCTAGATCATCGAATAGGGTACGTTTATGAAGCGATCGGGAAAATGTGTGCCAAAAGTGGAAGAACTAGACGAAATATTATCTCTTCTTCTTCGAAACTCACAGATTCTAAGCGCAAATAAAATTGTAGCTAATGAAACGATGATACTAACTTTATCAGTTTAACAGGCAAACATAAAAATGTGTTCAGTTTGCAATGTCGTGTGTGGAAAGCAAAGGGTCTATCTTGTATGTGGAAATTGTGATATATCATTGAAATTAGAGCATAATGCACGGCTAAGAAATTACGAGAATAACCCCGCCTGCAGACGACCAGGAGCTCTGTTTTGACATTCGGACTAACAAAGGGTGTTTTTTAGACAACAACGCGAGCGCGAGCTTAAAGTTCGCGCACTGGAAGAAGCCGCACGTGGATCACGTCCATAAGCATAATTGTATTTTATAATTGTATTTATAATGAAAATGATTTTATCCAGTGATAACCAGGAATGCAATGGCTCGTTGCACAAGATACACATGATGATGCTAGTGTTACGCCGGTGTTCATGCTAGTACAATATCAACTAACGCAAACGGTCTGTTTGCGTCTATGTACGTATGTATCTATGTATGTATATATATATATGCATGTACATACATATATACAGGTGAAAAACATTATTTTTACGGTTTCTTAATGTTATATAAATGAAAATAAAGTACCGTGTATCTTCGCATAACTTCATTAATAATGTAAATACGACGGTAAGAGGTTTAGGGCGGGCGGGATTAATCTATGCACTATAGAAATCAAAATTTATATATAGCGAGCGTATAAAATGTAAATTGTTTGAGGCAACATAGGATGTTATCTATAGCTGTGGCTGCAATAACGCATTCGGTCAGTTTTTCATTCGACCTTAGTTTTCACGCGGTGCAAATACCAAAGTGTTCAAACGAAAAACCTCCATCGCGTGGAAATGTCATGCCGTATCTTTAGTTCTTTTCCCTCGAAGATGTGACATATTAGGTGTATCGAGTATTTCGACATCGAGCATGTATAAATCATGTTAGAATAAAAATCGCATTATGTCTTTTGTCCGATTTTCATTGCCGATTGGAGGAGGAAATAGCAGAATGTTTTGATAATGTGTGCTAAGGCGTAATCTTAAGTTTCGTATGTATATTTTGTATTTGTATTCGTTTTAGCTTATATCCTAAAGACCACGAGTTCTAGAAGCAAATCACGCGAGCAACAGATGGTAAATAGGGGAAACATTCAAATGTAATGACCAAAGCAAAACGTTCGGGGAAAAACGTTGGGAATAGTGTGAACGTATAAGATTTCTCGGTCGTGCACTGTATAAAAGCACTTCGCGAAACGTTATTGTTAAACGAGTGCAGGCACTGGAAATTTATACGTAACGTTTTTCACATTGGCGAACGGTAAAATGCCCTTTATTCTGATGATTATAGGAACAAGTAAATTTTATGCTATTATTGTAATGTAACCTAGTTATTTAATTAAGTAAATATTTCATACCAACGTCTGAAACAAAGTGTATTTTTTCTTTAAAACTTCGGACTCAGAATTTGTAGCATTTGAATACATTCAGTAAAGGAAACGAAAAACTTAATATACCGTTTACTGGCATTAAAACTTAAAGACAAAGTTTGTAGCAAATATGAGAAAAGCAATTTTCATAATAAAACTCATAAATCAATCAGATGTGTCGAAGTGGCGTGCAAAGAGTATGTTTACAAACCACACAATAGTGCTTTAAGATTTCAGAGGAAGTTTACTCTCGTCGTGATCATTGGCTTGTTTTTATTGAAGGTAATGTGAAACCCAGTCTTTCACCAATTTCCGTGGGAATCGTCCACGACGCACGCATGTTTCAAAACACACGTTTAAAAGAGACAAAATGCATTCACACACCACATGTATTTACATACGTCAAACGTAAAAAGTATACATTTAGCAACAAGCGCATCAGGCTATAATTATTGATACAAACTTCAGATTATAAGTACTCCATTTAAAAAAAAAACGTGTCATCAATAACTAACGATTGCGAAATTATTGTTCTGCCGGTTATTTCCTTAAAATGAATGCATTAGACTTGACAAAGAGAAGCCTGGAATGATCACAACCGATTAGACTAAAAAAAATGCATTACGTAATGGTCTATGGCGAGGTTACAGCGTTATGAACAGTTTTTTGCAACGCATGTAACAGAGCGACCGTAGAGTGCCTATGAATCTGTCTTCTGTCATTTTCCCTCAGAATCATGTGATAATTACATCAGTCGACCGCCAAAACAGCACTTGACATCGCTTCTAATTAATTAGGCGTCGCTTGTCGTAAACTGGCAGTAATGAAACGTAACGCTAAATAGCCCCACAGTGCACACTTTTTTACACTCTGAAATGACATTTCATCACGCCAAACTGTCACAGATTGTTAACACTGACTGCCAAGCGTATTTTGCTATGCTAGAACCGCGATGCGATAAAGTACTGCTGAGTATGATTAAATCGTGGAAAATAAATATAACGCAGAGTTGTTAGAAGCCAAAGTATTGAATGATCGTTCCAACATCAATTGCTCTTACAAGATTGCAAATAGGCTTCATTGCGAATTTTTTTGCATTCCTAGTAAAATCTTTTGCGCCGGTCACCGGTGACCACCATGGCAGTCAAAGTGTTAAATAGAGGACACGAACACATATCCACTTATGACTGCATCCGTCATCAATTTTGATCAAATCAACTAGCTGCGATAAACAAAGGGTTGACATTTTGCACAATACATCTTATACACTATACGATTTTCAGTGCATAAAGTGTCGACGGCATTGAAGTCGTATTTTACCCTCAGAGGCGATTGATTCCATGGGTTTACAAATTGCCCCAAAAAATGTCACGCTAGCGGTGACGGAGTTTCTTATGATCCACCAGTTATTTGCATTTTTAGAGAACTCTGGAGGAAAGGTTCGAAGTGTATGTCCGGCTTTGCGAGATGTAGCTTGGCTAAATGAAGCTGTTACAAAGCCGATCTATCCTATGGCTGGAATAGTCATCCCATGCGCTCCTAGCTTTAGCGATAAACAAAGGGTTGACATTTTGCACAATACATCTTATACACTATTCGAGTTTCAGTCCATAAAGTATCTACGGCATTGAAGTCGTATTTTACCCTCAGAGGCGATTGATTCTATGGGTTCACAAATTGCCTCAAAAAACGTCACGCTAGCGGTGACGGAATTTCTTATGATCGACCAGTTGTTTGCATTTTTAGAGAAGTCTGGGGGAAAGGTTCGAAGTGTATGTCCGGCTTTGCGAGATGTAGCTTGGCTAAATGAAGCTGTTACAAAGCCGATCTATCCTATGGCTGGAATAGTCATCCCATGCGCTCCTAGCTTTAGCGATAAATAAAAGGTTGACATTTTGCACAATACATCTTATACACTATACGATTTTCAGTGCATAAAGTGTCTACGGCATTGAAGTCGCATTGTGCCCTCAGAGGCGATTGATTCAATGGGTTCACGAATTGCCTCAAAAAACGTCACGCTAGCGGTGACGGAATTTCTTATGATCGACCAGTTATTTGCATTTTTAGAGAAGTCTGGGGGAAAGATTCGAAGTGTATGTCCGGCTTTGCGAGATGTAGCTTGGCTAAATGAAGCTGTTACAAAGCCGATCTATCCTATGGCTGGAATAGTCATCCCATGCGCTCCTAGCTTTAGCGATAAACAAAAGGTTGACATTTTGCACAATACATCTTATACACTATACGATTTTCAGTGCATAAAGTGTCTACGGCATTGAAGTCGTATTTTACCCTCAGAGGCGATTGATTCAATGGGTTTACAAATTGCCTCAAAAAACGTCACGCTAGCGGTGACGGAATTTCTTATGATCGACCAGTTATTTGCATTTTTAAAAAAGTCTGGGGGAAAGGTTCGAAGTGTATGTCCGGCTTTACGAGATGTAGCTTGGCTAAATGAAGCTGTTACAAAGCCGATCTATCCTATAGCTGGAATAGTCATCCCATGCGCTCCTAGCTTTAGCGATAAACAAAAGGTTGACATTTTGCACAATACATCTTATACACTATACGATTTTCAGTGCAAAAAGTGTCTACGCCATTGAAGTCGTATTTTACTCTCAGAGGCGATTGATTCCATGGGTTTACAAATTGCCTCAAAAAACGTCACGCTAGCGGTGACGGAATTTCTTATGATCGACCAGTTATTTGCATTTTTAGAGAAGTCTGGGGGAAAGGTTCGAAGTGTATGTCCGGCTTTGCGAGATGTAGCTTGGCTAAATGAAGCTGTTACAAAGCCGATCTATCCTATGGCTGGAATAGTCATCCCATGCACTCCTAGCTTTATCGATAAACAAAGGGTTGACATTTTGCACAATACATCTTATACACTATACGATTTTCAGTGCATAAAGTGTCTACAGCATTGAAGCCGCATTTGCCCTCAGAGGCGATTGATTCAATGGGTTTACAAATTGCCTCAAAAAACGTCACGCTAGCGGTGACGGAATTTCTTATGATCGACCAGTTATTTGCATTTTTAGAGAAGTCTGGGGGAAAGGTTCGAAGTGTATGTCCGGCTTTGCGAGATGTAGCTTGGCTAAATGAAGCTGTTACAAAGCCGATCTATCCTATGGCTGGAATAGTCATCCCATGCGCTCCTAGCTTTAGCGATAAACAAAGGGTTGACATTTTCCACAATGTATCTTATACACTATACGATTTTCAGTGCATAAAGTGTCTACAGCATTGAAGTCGTATTTTACTCTCAGAGGCGATTGATTCAATGGGTTTACAAATTGCCTCAAAAAATGTCACGCTAGCGGTGACGGAATTTCTTATGATCGACCAGTTGTTTGCATTTTTAGAGAAGTCTGGGGGAAAGGTTCGAAGTGTATGTCCGGCTTTGCGAGATGTAGCTTGGCTAAATGAAGCTGTTACAAAGCAGATCTATCCTATGGCTGGAATAGTCATCCCATGCGCTCCTAGCTTTAGCGATAAAGAGAGGGTTGACATTTTCCACAATGTATCTTATACACTATACGATTTTCAGTGCATAAAGTATCTACGGCATTGAAGTCGCATTGTGCCCTCAGAGGCGATTGATCCAATGGGTTTACAAATTGCCTCAAAAAACGTCACGCTAGCGGTGATGGAATTTCTTATGATCGACCAGTTATTTGCATTTTTAGAGAAGTCTGGGGGAAGGTTTGAAGTGTATGTCCGGCTTTACGAGATGTAGCTTGGCTAAATGAAGCTGTTACAAAGCCGATCTATCCTATGGCTGGAATAGTCATCCCATGCGCTCCTAGCTTTGTACACATGCGGTTCACATGTGTATCATCGCAGCGAAGGGTGGGGGCCTGGAGTTGATGATGATACCATTCGGGAGACGGAGGAAATCCGTGTTCCGAAGAAAGTGGCAAACAGCCTGATGCTTAGTCATTTACAAAGAAGCCGTCGTGATGTGAGGACGCTCGGACGGGAATAAGCGATAGAAGCCCGTCCAGGAAGGGAATCTGCAGTATGGCTGCGAGAAAAAAGGAGGAGCCGACTAAGCAGCGATACCAGGCCAATGCACGTGAGAGAGATCGAACTCACAGGTAAATGTTAGTTCTTTGTTATTAACTGTAGACACTTCGTTTGACTTCGACTTGACAGGTTCGTGAAATTCAGAGAAACGTATTATGTACAGTATTTGTGTAATGTAAAAAAGATTGTTCCACAGATTGTATCCTGCGACAATTACTGAATTTCTTCTGTAATTGACACTTCACACTTAAGATGTTAGAAAAATTATCAACGCAGACATTTCTTTTTGCAACATATTTCTTGTGCAAATGGACTCGTTAGAAAATGTATTAATGTCTTTTAATGTAGTAGATACAGATAGTAGTGTTGTGTTATTTATTTTTGGTACATTTTCATCTTCCTTGTTTCTGACAATTTTTTTTAATGCGAAGAAAGTAGTTGGTGCCATTTAGGTACATTACTTGTAACAACTATGCGGAACATTGTCGTCATATTTACTAAGGTGAGGTCGGAGCAGATGTATGACAATTTAATTCTTACTGTGCAGCGTAAATACAGCGTTTACTATGCTGAGAACATTAATACCGACAGAACCGGCTAACAGAAAATTATCAAAAATAGAGACTTTAAGATTGGCCAGTAGTTACATCAATCATTTGGGTGCTGTACTGATTGTCGGCGCCATGGAACAACCTTGCCTGCAACTTGAACACAACGCTACTGTCTTCTCCACAAACAACTGGAGTAACGCACAAATTGGATCGCAAGTTTGCACTTTTTGTCTCACCATGTATAAGAAATATGTAAGTTTAAAATGTTCCGCAAAGTTTCTATGTTTCAAAGAATGAAATGCTTTAGTTTTTAACAGAAACTCTGTAAATTACAAGGAAACATCTCTTTCTTCCAGAAGCGTGGGATGTTGTTTTTATTTCTTTCTGTTTTCAGAGCTTCAACACATTGTCGTAAATGATGAATCCATATCATGACCAAATGTTGCTACTATACCCAATGAACCGCTTAAAATATAATTTTAACACTTTGATATCTATGTATCATCTGTAAATATTTTCTACTCATAAATATATAAATAACCTTTTCTTGAACATCGTAGTGCATTATTTTTGCAACTGTGTCTATATAATGAATTACTCCTGCTCTCCTTTTGGGAAAACAAAATAAATTACTGTAAATCATAAAAAGAAAATGCACTATCCTCAACATTTTCCTTCTCTCTACACACATAGAGCGCTGTAATTAAAAATGTGTTATATGACTAGCATATATAATCGACATTTGCATTTCTATGTGTGCAGACAGATTCACATTCAAACATTTGAACTATTAAAATATATATACTTTTAAAATATAATGTTTAATACACTTTGATATATATGTATCATCTGTAAATATTTTCTACGCATAAATATATAAATAACCTTTTCTTGAATATATTGCGTTATTATTGCCAGTGCATTATTTTTGCAACTTTATATAATGAATTCCTCCTACTCTCCTTTTGGGAAAACAAAATAAATTACTGTAAATCATAAAAATAAAATGCATTTTCCTTCTCTCTACACACATAGAGCGCTGTAATTAAAAAATGTGTTATATGACTATAGCATATATAATCGACATTTGCATTTCCATGTGTGCAGACAGATTCACATTCAAACATTTGAACTATTACCCAATACTATATATACTATACCCAATGAACCGGTTAAAATATAATGTTTAATACACTTTGATATCTATGTATCATCTGTAAATATTTTCTACGCATAAATATATAAATAACCTTTTCTTGAACATACTGACTTATTTTTGCCAACGCATTATTTTTGCAACATTGCCTATATAATGAATTCCTCCTACTCTCCTTTTGGGAAAACAAAATAAATTCCTGTAAATCATAAAAATAAAATGCATTTTCCTTCTCTCTACACACATAGAGTCCTGTAATTAAAAAATGTGTTATATGACTATAGCATATATAATCGACATTTGCATTCCTATGTGTGCAGACAGGTTACATTCAAACATTTGAACGATTGATATCACATGCACGCGCACTGCCGATGTCAAAACAACACCAAAATTTCGGATTACCGTATCTACATCTTTTACCCTTCACAAATATTTCATATCGCATTTCAATTCGTTAAATAATATTGCCATATTAATTGTTGGTTCGTAACCAACAGATAACAAATAAAACCTGGGGACGTTCGTACTCTAAAACAGTAATAATGACGAAAGTAGTACGGCGGCGAATGCTTTTGTTTTTCGAAATTAACAATGCTGTGAAGAGCAGTTCCCTCGTTTTTCTCTTCGTTTAGGTTTCTCGTTTTGGTTTCAGTGTTTTCATTCAGTTTCTTATTTCTTGGTAATTAGAAAGTAATGACCGTTGTCAAGAAAAGTTAGTGTGACTATTCTGCGAAGAAATTGGGTGAGTTTTGAGCATCATTTGTCGCACCTATGTCCAAGCCGTACTAACCAACAATTCTCGCCATTGTGACGAAAAGAGAATCGCCTCATGCGATTATTTTTCGACATTCTCAAATTTCCTTTTCATGAATAATGATACGATTTTACATTGTACGAATCAAATTAAGACTATCGTTAATGCGGTCTCATTGTTTTTATGAAACGCCGCATATGCAATTGTCCTTTTACATTTAATACGACATTCGCAATAAGTCGGTAAAATCATTTCTGCACACATTTTTGCTTATCGGTAATGCTAACGTGCATAAGCGTTGTTTGAAAACGGTTATTACGCTTTGCAGTAATATTTCTAAAAACGCTTTGATATATCGAACAAATTTTCTTGGTCTTCATAAAAAAAGTCAAATCAATCACACCCAAATGTGGCAGTGTTTTGTATTATTTTGTATGCGCCACATTTCCAAACTATGTTGCACGATCCAACCTGCGAGACAAGTTAAAAGGATCGTGCACTTGATCAGTCGTGTCCGAAAATGCATTATCACGTTGACTGCCAAGCATATTTTACTATGTTAGAACGGCGATGCTATGGAATGCTACAGCGTTCGACTGAATTATGCAAAATATAAATAACGTGTAGGTATTGGAGATCAAAGAATCGCATCACTTTCTAATAACTGCATTTATAAAATAATTATTGCTAGCCATTGCGAATATTTTGGATCTTCAGTAAAATATTTGCGTCCGTCACCGGTGACAATCACGGTAGTCAAAGTGTGAATGTTCATAACTGTAGATCCGCATGATAATAAAAAGCGACTCATTTATGCAAAATGTAAATAACGTGCAGGTATTGGAAATCAAAGGATCGCATCCCTATTCTAATAACAACTGCATTTATAAAATAATTATTGTTACCCATCGCGAATATTTTGGATCTTCAGTAAAATTTCTTGCATCCGTCACCGATGATTATCACGGCAAAGTGTGAATGTTCATAAATGTAGATCCGCATGATAATAAAAAGCGACTGATTTATGCAAAATGTAAATAACGTGCAGGTATTGGAGACCAAAGGATCGCATCACAATTCTAACAAAAACTGCATTTATAAAATAATTATTGCCACCCGTTGCGAATATTTTGGATCTTCAGTAAAATTTCTTGCGCTGATCACCGGTGACCATCACGGCAAAGTGTGAATGTTCATAACTGTAGATCCGCGTGATAATAAAAAGCGACTGATTTATGCAAAATGTAAATAACGTGCAGATATTGGAGACCAAAGGATCGCATCACTATTCTAATAACAACTGCATTTATAAAATAACTATTGCTACCCATTGCGAATATTTTGCATCTTCAGTAAAATTTCTTGCGTCCGTCACCGATATCCATCACGGCAGTCAAAGTGTGAATGTTCATAACTGTAGATCCGGATGATAATAAAAAGCGACTAATTTATGCAAAATGTAAATAACGTGCAGGTATTCGAGACTAAAGAATCGCAACACTATTGTAACAAAAACTGCATTTATAAAATAATTATTGCTGCCCATTGCGAATATTTTGGATCTTCAGTAAAATTTGTTGTGTCCGTCACCGATATCCATCACGGCAGTCAAAGTGTGAATGTTCATAACTGTAGATCCGCGTGATAATAAAAAACGAATGATTTATGCAAAATGTAAATAACGTCCAAGTATTGTAGACCAAAGGATTACATCACTATTATAATAACTGCATTTATAAAATAATTATTGCTAGTTATGCGAGTTGGGGGCATCTTAGACTTTTCTTTCACTCTTATATTTACTATTGGAGGAATAATTTTACAAAACGAAGGAAATATATAAGGATTGTTTACGTAATCAGCTAACCCGTCAATTTGACGGGTTTCGTAGAAATAGGTATACCACATATAAATTTCAAAATTTAGAAAGTTTAAGGAAATAATAATTGTGTTTATAAACTCTTTTAATGAAATTATGAATTTACGATGCAAAGTAGTTAAGATTATTGCTATGGGTTTTTGCGTGTTTCATTTCAAAGTTTGAAATCCGTCAAATTGACGGGTCCCGTAAACCTAGTGTTAAAAACCTTAACCGACTTTGTTGAAATTTTCAACACGTGTACAACCGATCTAAATCTACAGCAAAACATATTCTTCAAATTTCCATTAATATTTCCCATAAAATAGTTGTAAAAAACGGCCTTTACGTTTTTTCTATAATTCCGTTCAATTGCAGTTTTTTAAACTATTTTTTTCGCAAGTACCTTGTGCAATTTTTTGTCAAAAGTCGACCTGCATTAGTGTGTCCGTATATTAACACGTTGACTGCCGTGCGTATTTTGCTGTATTAGAACATCGATGCTATAAAATACTATAGCGTTTGATTGAATTATGCAAAATGTAAATAATGTGCAGGTTTCGGAGACAAAAGGATCGTATCACTATTCTAATAACAACTGCATTTATAAAATAATTATTGCTACCCATCGCGAATATTTTGGATCTTCAGTCAAATTTCTTACTTTCGTCACCGGTGACCATCATGACAGTCAAAGTGTGAATGTTCATAACTGTAGATCCGCATGATAATAAAAAGCGACTGATTTATGCAAAATGTAAATAACGTGCAGGTATTGGAGACCAAAGGATCGCATCATTATTCTAGTAACAACTGCATTTATAAAATAATTATTGTTACCCATCGCGAATATTTTGGATCTTCAGTAAAATTTCTTGCGTCGGTCACCATCATGGCAGTCAAAGTGTAAATGTTCATAACTGTAGATCCGCATAATAATAAAAAGCGACTGATTTATGCAAAATGTAAATAACGCGCAGATATTGGAGACCAAACTATCGCATCACTATTCTAACAACAACTGCATTTATAAAATAATTATTGCCACCCATCGCGAATATTTTGGATCTTCAGTAAAATTTCTTGCGTTGGTTAGTAGTGATCATCACAGCAGTCAAAGTGTGAATGTTCATAACTGTAGATCCGCATGATAATAAAAAGCGACTCATTTATGCAAAATGTAAATAACGTGCAGGTATTAGAGACCAAAGGATCGCTATTCTAATAACAACTGCATTTATAAAATGATTATTGCTACCCATCGCGAATATTTTGGATCTTCAGTAAAATTTCTTGTGTCCGTCACCGATGACCACGATGGCGGTCAAAGTGTTAAAAGTCAATTTTATTAGAGTTAATCAAAAGCGAGTTTTTGCAAAACGTATTATATTGCGTGAACTATTTTTTTCTACGAAGAGGATCCATCAAAATTCTAAAAAAACTGCATTTATAAAATAATTTAATACATTGAATATTTTGGATCTTCAGTAAAATTTCTTGTGTCGATCACCGGTGACTATCAAGGCAATCAAAGTAAGAATGTTCATAACTGTAGATCCGCATAATAATAAGAAGCGAATGATTTATGCAAAATGTAAATAACGTGCAGGTATTGGAGGCCAAAGAATCGCATCACTATTCTAATAACACCTAGATTTATAAAATAATTATTGCCATCCATTGCGAATATTTTGGATCTTCAGTAAAATTTCTTGCATCGATCACCGGTGACAATCACGGCAAAGTGTGAATGTTCATAACTGTAGATTCACATCATAATAAAAAGCGACTGATTTATGCAAAATGCAAATAACCTGCAGGTATTGGAGACCAAACGATCGCATCACTATTCTAACAACAACTGCATTTATAAAATAATCATTGCCACCCATTGCGAATATTTTGGATTTTCAGCAAAATTTCTTGCGTCAAGAAATCATGGCAGTCAAAGTGTGAATGTTCATAACTGTAGATGTAAATAACATCCAAGTATTGGAGACCAAAATATCGCATCACTATTCTAATAACTGCATTTATAAAATAATTATTGCTATCCATCGCGAATATTTTGGATTTTCAGTAAAATCGTTTGCGTTGGTTAGCAGTGATCATCACGGCAGTCAAAGTGTGAATGTTCATAACTCTAAATCCGCATGATAATCAAAAGCGACTGATTTATGCAAAATGTAAATAACGTGCAGATATTGAAGACCAAACTATCGCATCACTATTCTAACAACTGCATTTATAAAATAATTATTGCTACCCATCGCCAATATTTTGTATCTTCAATAAAATTTCTTGCGTCAAGAAATCATGGCAGTCAAAGTGTTACACAGCGGACATTCCACTTGACAAATTACGTCGACCCTCGTTTCACGAAATCCGCGTAGAGAATTTTGAATCGTGTAAATTTGCCGCGTTGCGTGACTACCGATGACCGCCATCTTGTAAAACTGTTTCTGTAGTGTTTGGAGGTTTAGCGAGAAAGAACAGCAGCTTCACTGGAGGCTGGAAGTCCTTTTGAAATAGTTGCAACGGTCCTTGGCTGTCCCTGGGCATCCAGGTGACCTTGTGCGAGGCCAGGGTACCTTGAAGCTGTTAAAACAACTCCACGGCTAGCTGGCTATCGCCTACACACCCGACTTTCGTGAAGATGGTGAGCGCCGTTAAGCGACCAGTCTCCTTTTACACTTTTCCTACTCAACTTTACCGTGAATTTCGTTCAGCGAGCGTCGCAGGCCACGTTTAATTTGTTAGTCGATCGACGACACGCGGCGAAGCCGGAAAATTTCGAATAATTTTACTCGTGTCAGTCATCATGGGGTGGAAATGAAACTGGAACGATTCTCGTGTGTCAATATTTTTAGGTAGCGCTCGCTGACTTGTCGCATTTACGAGAGACGTTCGCTAAATATTACCAACGCGCTTTCTGCCCACTGCTCGACAGCAACGTCGTGCCGACAGACAGGCATAACCTATGCTTTGACAATGAAAAAGGGTGTTTGTAAAGTGTAAAGCTGTATGGGCGCTTATTTTTGTTTGATGGAAGCGCGATTGTCGGAACTTTTTGTCATCAACGTGACAACTTAACCGAAAGCGTTGGGACTTTCGTACGCGGCTATTTAAAGACGTTTTATATGACAATCGTGACATCTTTAACACAGGCTTCGCTGTTTTGCAGAATATGTGCTATCTATGTTTATCCAAAAATATTGCTAGCCACATATAGGGGCCTGGGAAAGTTTAGCTGTATCTTTCATATGAACCTTACTCGTGCTTACATTGTGACATTGATTACACAATGAAATAACATTGTATATCCTCCTATTTTAGTGCATTCTTTTGTATCATACAAATTGTTATTAACTTTTTTCATTATTTTTTTTTGTTAACGCGTTCTTTGTATCGTTGCATTTGAGACAGTTACTTTTTAAGAATGTTGAGCAGATGTCATTGTTTGCATCATATTCTCTGTGCCAGTATACAATCTATATATACTATGTATATGTATATCTATACATGAACACCGCAACGAACGACTTACATATATCTGACTGTAGCATTCTCCGTTAAAGGAACAAATTTGAGACACTTATAGAAATTTTATTGTTTAGAGTTCAGCATCCATAGGCGGCACCGAGGGGTCTAGTCCAGCCTCTAGCCCTGCGTCAGCTGCAAGTCTCACAATGGCAGCACCCAAATACGGTATACTCGTACCTAACCGTATTTTTGTAGGTGGAATATCAGCGAACACTAGTGAAGCAGAGCTTGCACAACTTTTTTCTGCCTATGGCAAAGTCAAGGCAACGAAGATAATATTAGATCGTGCAGGCGTTTCGAAAGGTTACGGTTTCGTTACATTCGAAACAGAAGAAGAAGCTAAACGACTTCAACAAGAGGTTTGCAACTTTTCGTGACGCCGATAGCGTTGATAAATATTGATGACGACTTATGATCGTTTTGTTAGAATCTTCCAAAAAACTAATAAGACTCGTTTCAACTGATTACAGTCAGAATGCATTGTTCTAAGAGAAAGAAAATTAAACATTGCTCCTGCTATCAAGAAACAGTCCTACAACAGATCATACGACGGTGGGTCTGGTTCACCACCTTCTGTGCCTGCTAATCCTTATTACTATCCAAACGGTTAGTGAACATTAAAATAATATTTTCATTATCAAAATGAAATTACAGTATATCGCTAAGTAATTATGTCTTATGTAGGAATGGGACTTACATACCAAAATGGTATGACGTTCTACAACACTGCAGCTCCTGCACCAGGTACAGCTCTTGGTCCCCCAACCGACCCTACAACCATTTACCAAGCAGGAGTGTTTGGTACGCTATATTTTCTATCGCATACCTAAATAATCTTATTTTCCATCGTGAAACAAAGACAGGCTAAATCAGAGCACTTATAATCTTTAGGACCGCAAGCGACCACAGGTCATCAACCATTCGCACCGGTGATGTATCCGTGTCCAGCACCATCCCTGTATGTGCCACAACAGTACCCGTATTCCCCTATACCGGTGAGCATTGCCAAACAATTGTTTCCTAGTTTTATTTTGTGACCTCTGTAACTGTGTAATAAGCCTTGGGTCCTATGTACATCCTAGCATATGCTCTATTGTTCACGGGCAAGATTAATTGTATATCTATTAAAACGTATAACGGTTACGGTTTGACAGACAAACGGTCTGATGGGAGAAGCCATACCACCTGCGTTTCTACCCAACCCTCAACAATTGCCTACTTACGTCCTTCTCGACGCTATACAGTATTGAGGTTTAAAGGTACATGGTCTATGATGCTAAGTGATTAGCATGTAACACATCCTTGGGCTGTTTTTCTTTATCAACCTACTTATTGCATGGCCTACCGTTGTATGGCAGTTTGACATTTTTGGTTCATGAGTTGAGCGTAGTTTATGTTCGTGATGTACGAGTTGTCCATAGTTTATGTCGATGACACCACACTGCAGCTGTCTGTTTATCCAGGTACATTTCGCTTTTGCGCTCATAATATCATTGCATTCATTTGCATTGAGAATATTGTTACATGGGCCGCAATGGTTCATTCAGCACTGAGTGCGCACTTTCCGGTCGCTGTCATTCCATTTACCTTTTGCAAACTTGTTCTTCATTTGTTTCTAAATAGCTCTTGCATCTTCAATTCGCCAATTGCTTCACTGGTATATGACACTTACGATGTAGAGAGCCATCGTCAATCGCAGTTTTCTGTTGTCTAGCATCTACAGGAACATTGTCGCTTGTTCAGCATGAGTTTTATTTGTGTTTAATACAACGATTTGCTTTAACTTTAATTTAGCACTGATTTGTTGTACTCGGCATTAAGTAATGGGATATGTTAACCGAATATTCTTCCGATCCAAACACAACCTGGTGTACAATTAAAACCATTATATTCTCAGTATAGTGCGTGTCCGATTCTTCACAACTGGTCGTTCGTATGTCTACTACATGTAGCTTTCTCCCTTAGATTGATAAGGCTGTAATGGAAAGTATCAAATTGGAATAGAATTCTTAAATCGTTACACAGTTCGATGGAATTTTTACATTATTTTATGTAGTCAGAGAAGGACGTCTTCGTTAATTTGTTTAAAACGTTATACCCATTACCGTAAAAAACGCGATTTATTGAAAATAAGACAGAGTACAACATTTACATAATTGAACGGTTTACATTCCAACATTTGCTGCAATAGTTTCTTATTTTACTTACGAATGTTAACGACTTCGTTAATTTGTTTAAAACGTTATACGTAAAAACGCGATTTCTCATTTACATAATTGAACGGTTTACATGATTTCTGCATAGTATTTTATTTACTGTGTTCTACAATACGGTCTATGTCAGTTATACTTAGGTACATCTTTTGAACATGTTAGTAGTGTGTGTACTCAAAGATTTAAGTCGCATTGACATCAAGGACCCACATATAACTTGATACCTGTATATAAAGTGGGTACAACAAGTACTTGTACACCCAGTTTTTCTGGAATAAAATAATTTGATGAAGTTAGATATTAAAACGCCTTTCATGCGACAAAAAGCATGAACTATGATAATACATTTATAAAAGAACTTCAACAAAGCGATACAACAAAAACATTTATGAAACGAGAAAACATTCATACGTTAAGAGATGACAGATTATAAAATAATAAGCAAGAATGTTTTACAAGTGCTGAGAATTTTAACACTAGAACTACCAAGGGGGTCAAAATGACTTGTTTGACATTTCTTATAATTATAACTCATTTCAGGTACATTTTGTTTCTGAACATTTTGCACGACTTTTTCTAAGATATACCAATAATTAATTCTGTAAAACAGTTTACTTTTTTGTTTATCATTTTGTTGTAAATTTGTATGCAGTATACCTACATATACCGGGATGAGTCATTTTGACCCCCACGGAACATTGGTTTTCGGTGCTATTCTATTGTATCGTGGAAATTTTTGTGGTACGTAATCTAAAAGATACACAGAGAAACCGTTATTTTGTGTCCTAATACCTCTATAAAATCGAAGGATTATATTTTTGTTGCGTTACGCGCCCAATAAACCTGGGCACTCATTAGCGTAGCAATTTATTATCTAGTCGTAAAAGAAAATATTTCAAACTCAAAGATCTGTCAACAACCAAAAAAATGTTGTTCCCACGGCTTGAACTGTTCGCGCTTGACCATTACTTGCAGTATTTACTTCAATCAAGTTCCCTCAGATTACTTTCAGTCGATCATCAGAAACGCTGCCATATACAACTCAGTCGTCTATCAGAAACAGTGAAACACAACTCTCAGTACAACTATATTCACTGTAACCTTGTCCTAACTAAGAATGTTTTACAAGTGCTGAGAATTTTAACACTAGAACTACCAAGGGGGTCAAAATGACTTGTTTAACATTTCTTATAATTATAACTCATTTCAGGTACATTTTGTTTCTGAACATTTTGCACGACTTTTTCTAAGATATACCAATATTTAATTCTGTAAAACAGTTTACTTTTTTGTTTATAATTTTGTTGTAAATTTGTATGCAGTATACCTACATATACCGGGATGAGTCATTTTGACCCCCACGGAACATTGGTCTTCGGTGCTATTCTATTGTATCGTGGAAATTTTTGTGGCACGTAATCTAAAAGATACACAGAGAAACCGTTATTTTGTGTCCTAATACCTCTATAAAATCGAAGGATTATATTTTTGTTGCGTTACGCGCCTGGGCACTCATTAGCGTAGCAATTTATTATCTAGTCGTAAAAGAAAATATTTCAAACTCAAAGATCTGTCAACAACCAAAAAAATGTTGTTCCCACGGCTTGAACTGTTTGCGCTTGATCATTACTTGCAGTATTTACTTTAATCAAGTTCCCTCAGATTACTTTCAGTCGATCATCAGAAACGCTGCCATATACAACTCAGTCGTCTATCAGAAACAGTGAAACACAACTCTCAGTACAACTATATTCACTGTAACCTCGTCCTAACTATATCAGAAAATATCTGTAAAGTTTTAGAATTATATGTTTGTGCAAATCATATCGCAAACTGCTGAAATATTGTAATTTAAGAAACAAGTCATTTTGACCCCTCCGGTAGAAGTAGGTATACGTCAATCGTCGGTATTTCTAGTGTTAACCCTTTGCACTCCGAATTTTATTTCAATTTCGTTACCAGCAGCTCCCAACGCTTTTAAGTGTTTTATTTGAAATTTACTTTAACTAAAAATATAAAGCAATTTAAATAAATATAGGAAGAAACAAATTCACTTAAATACCAATTTTATTTACAGTATTGTCGTATATTGACATTGTCAAGGGTATGATATCTTTTGAAAGAACTTGCAAGATGTAACCCTAATTTTCTTTCACACGTTTCACAAAAATAGGTGGTTTCTCTTTTTCCTCCAGATGTTTTTCTATTTGAGTAAACTGCACAGTCTTTGTGTTTTCCTTCGGGATGTAGGAAGATTAAATGAGGCTTTCCATCTAAGCGATCGTGTTTATCATGTGTTCCAGACCTCCCCAATTTCATATTTGGATGACGACAATCACGAATTAGCATTGACAAAATCTTTTCGCGAAATTTTTTGTGGGCTATAGGTTCTGTTCCTTGGTTTTTTGTTTTTTCTTTGTATAAAATATACGCATTTACCATGGAGATTTCTAATCCCCAAAAGAAATATTCCCTCCACCACTTGAGTGCTCGACGTAAAAAACAGTAAGATGTCGCGTATTAGTTCGCCATATCGACACCATCTATATTTTTATTATAATCTGTGATCACATCCAGTTCTTTTATTTCTCTTCGATTACCTGAACGTCTAACCCTTCTAGTGACATTGCGAGAGCGTCGATAACGTGTGCACGATATCTATTTATTTAGACATGAAAAAATGTCGAGTGGAGCTCGACAAAGGAGCTCCTGCCATAAAAACTGATGTCGAGTCACACTCGACATAGGAGTACAAAGGGTTAACAGCTGATTGTGCGACGACGCATTGATGTTCGAGGTATTAGGAATGTGTTGCACGATTCTTACTTGCATGGTAGAGTTGCCAGGAAGGAACATTTATAAATAAATGGAACAGGTAGAAGTCCAAGTTCTTTCTACTGTTGTGTTGCTGTTTGTTGATACAACATTACGGTTTCATAATCTACTATCCCATTGGGTGCGAATACTTCTTCGGTTTCTGAATATAGGTTTGCGTTATATTGTTTCATTTGTTATTAGAATATGTTGTTACGATTAACAGTAACTATCGATATAGTTCCTGTATTTATGCGTCAAGCAAAGCTTGCCCAGGAAGGTATGATTGATACTCTTTTCACTTGAATTTCATATTGTATTGGATGATCATAAATCAATTATCAATACAAGTCAGGATGGATTACTTATAATGTGGATTACTTATAATATGGATATAGTTCCTATATTTATGTTGTCAAACAAAGTTTGCCCAGGAAGGTATGATTGATACTCTTTTCACTTGAATTTCATATTGTATTGGATGATCATAAATCAATTATCAATACAAGTCAGGATGGATTACTTAATCCGGGTGGTTTCTTGAAATTCAAAACTTACAAATACTTGTCTGCTAATAGGAATGTTGTTTATGTCATTATAACGGCAATAGCATACATGATAAATATTAATTCGGTACTTATACGACAAGAATTGCAATGTGATGTGTCGCTGTTTTTGCTGATATGCAAAATTAGGCTTTATCAATGTTGCTGGTCTGCATTTCAATGTTTGCTTATGGGGGTTCTTGAATTTACTATATTGCATTGAGACTGTTTTCAGTGTCACAAAGGAGTGTACGTTATTCCAACTTTTCCTTTGCGGATTGCACAGCTTGCAGTAAGTCGATAGTTTTTGAAGTCATCGTCAATCGGTATTTTATGTCTGGCGTTTACTTCTGCAGCTTTAATTTACTGTTATTCATTGCATCCACAGAAATTCCGACAAATTAGTATGAAAGATTCTTGAAGCCCTTGTTATGTCTGAAGAATATTTATTAGTATGTTTGTTTTTCTTCCCTTACAAAACTTGGTTGTTGGGTCCCCTCTTCAGGCGATTACAATTGTTTTGCAAATGTTTAGAATGTATATTTGTGTTATTATAACTTACATTGAGTATATAAAGTATTTATGCATCGATGGATTTCGGATGATACTTCGTCAAGTTGTAATTTCTTAACTGATTTTTATAAATCACAAGTTCGTATTTTTTCCGGAACTCTCTATAATAGATACAGTGCCAAAGAATTAGGTATTCAAATAATTTGCAGAGCAAACCAGAAAATACAAAAAAAATCACATATATATGAGCAATAATCCTTGCTTTTTAATTATGATTAACATCGTCATTATGTTCGGATATACTTACGTTAGTTTTAATATCATAATTGTACCATTAGCAGACTTCGAAACTTTGTAATATTCGAAATTATCGTTAAGGAATGGGCAGAAAACTGCGATAGAAAGAAAAATACATTTTATTAATTTGCACGCCATTTGGTTACATTGATGTGTTATACAGTCCTCGAAATATATATACAAACTCGTTGTTCATAAAAAATTTATTAACAAACTACAATTTTACGAAGTATCTTCGAAGTGGATTCGTGTATAAATATTCTGTACATCAGCTCTGTATACAGTGGGCCCTCGACTTTTTCACACACAATTGGTTCCTGAAAGTGTGTGCGAATGTTAAATGTTCGAAAGTAAAGGGATGTAAAAAATATGCACCAAAAACTGTGTTTTAAAGTATTTATTTATCAATATGTACACAGACTGAAGTTAAAGACACGTGTTTAAATACTTTCGGGTGTTTTCTTTATAAACTTGTCAAGAGTTAGTTGAATACTGTCCATTTTCTTCTTTTCTTGATAAAGGTTTCTATAACATGCTGTGTCTTTCTGAATTGTTCTATGTACTTGAGATATTCTTCATAGGGATCACATTCTTCCATGATAGTCAAAAATTTGTCAAGATACATGAAGGCTTTATTCATGTTTTTAATTGTCAAAGTCTTGACGTTTCTATCAGCTTCTTCTTCCTCACTTTCATTGTGTATTTTATTGTTACTCAATTGTTACTCAATAGTTATTTATCAATATGTGTGCATAATGAAGGTAAAGAGACTTGTTTAAATACTTTCGGGTGTTTTCTTTATAAACTTGTCACGCGTTAGTTAAATACCACCCTTTTTTTCTTTTTTTGGTAAAGATTTCTATAACATGTTGTGTCTTTCTGAATTTCCCTACGCATTTGAGATATACGTACTCCATTGGGATCACATTCTTTCATGATAGTTAAAAATTTGTCAAGATGCATGAAGGCTTCATTCATATTTTTAATTGTCAAAGTCTTGACGTTTTTATCAGCTTCTCCTTCCTTACTTTCATTGTGTATTTTATTGTTACTCAATTGTTACTCAATATTTATTTATCAATATGTGTGCATAATGAAGTTAAAGAGGCGTGTTTAAATGCTTTCGGGTGTTTTCTTTATAAATTTGTCAAGAGTTAGTTAAATACCGCCTTTTTTTTCTTGGTAAAGACTTCTATAACATGCTGTGGCTTTCTGAATTGTCCTACGTACTTGAGATATACGTTCTCCATTGGGATCACATTCTTTCATGATAGTTAAAAATTTGTCAAGATGCATGAAGGCTTCATTCATATTTTTAATTGTCAAAGTCTTGACGTTTTTATCAGCTTCTCCTTCCTTACTTTCATTGTGTATTTTATTGTTACTCAATTGTTACTCAATATATTTATCAATATGTGTGCATAATGAAGTTAAAGAGGCGTGTTTAAATGCTTTCGGGTGTTTTCTTTATAAATTTGTCAAGAGTTAGTTAAATACCGCCTTTTTTTCTTGGTAAAGACTTCTATAACATGCTGTGGCTTTCTGAATTGTCCTACGTACTTGAGATATACGTTCTTCATTGGGATCACATTCCATGATAGTCAAAATTTGTCAAAATGCATGAAGGCTTCATTCAAATTTTTAATTGTCAAAGTCTTAACATTTTTATCAACTTCTTGTTCCTCACTTTCATTGTGTATTTTATTGTTAGTCAATTCTTACTCAATATTTATTTATCAATATGTGTTCATAATGAAGTTAAAGAGGCGTGTTTAAATGCTTTGGGGTGTTTTCTTTATAAATTTGTCAAGAGTTAGTTGAATACTGTCCATTTTTTTCTTTTCTTTTCTTGATAAAGATTTCTGTAACATGCTATGTCTTTCTGAATTGTCCTACGTACGTGAGATATACATTCTCCATTGGGATCGCATTTTTCCATGATAATCAAAAATTTGTCAAGATGCATGAAGGCTTCAGTCATATTTTTTAATTATGAAAGTCTTAACATTTTTATCAGCTTCTTCTTCCTCACTTCCATTGTGTATTTTATTGTTACTCAGTTGTTGCTCAATTAAATATTCATTTGATAGCGGTGCTAAGTGAGATTCAATCAATTCATTAACATCTTCATTGTCGACGTCCAAGTTTAGTTTATTCATTAAGCTAACTATTTCATCTGTGATAGTTTCCGGTGTTTCTTCAAAATTTATAAAATCACTCATCATTTGTGGGCATAATTGTTTCCAGGAACCTTTCATTGTCGATTCTTACTTCAGCCCACGCGTCTCCAATATTGTTTATTGTTTTCCATATATTATAATTCTTCCAAAAACCTGTTAATGTTGGCTCATCTTCACTGTCAGTTGCCTGGATGGCCTTAGTCATTATTGTCCTCATATAATATCGGTTAACCCCTTAACTTGTACGCCCGAGATAATTCGAAATAAAAAAATCGTTTTATTGATATTTATCATTTGCATAGGACTGTAAGGTATAACACTTATTTATTCAAGAATAAAATATATCAAAATTCTCCACCAAAAGAAAAGTTGAATCAGGGGCGGTAACAAATGGAAACCTTTGAGAATGTGGATTTGGTTGCATACTGCTTATCTACTTCCAATCAACGGCTATATCTTCTTCCCGAACTATCTTTAGAATCACTACTGTACTTGATGAGTGTGATAGTTTCCGGTGTTTCGTCAAAATTTATAAAATCACTCATCATTTGTGGGCATAAATGTTTCCAGGAACCTTTCATTTTTGTAAAATGTGCGAAAGTAGAATGTACGAAAGTCGAGGCCCGCCTGTATTCGTTTTTCATATAACTTCGTTGTTGACAGATTTGTCCGCAGTTTGCGTTTGATTTCTCAATCGCAGCTGCTTTCTAAGAATCAGGGTTCCAAGAAGCTTATAACCTCTGAGCTGTGAAACACGCTTTTAAAATTGTATACCTACGTTGTCCCACTAGAACGAGACGACAACGAATAAATTCATTAAATGCAGAGTACATGTGGCTATTACAAAGTTGAAGTAAAATATAACGAAAGAGCACTTGGTCTTTTGGAAAATTCGATGGTTTTGTTGCTTAAATTTGCTTGTACAGTAAAACCTGTTTTTGTGCGGTGGATAGGGACCGCATCAAAGAAATCGTACAAAAAAAATATTCGAAAATTTTATAAATTCTTACATATAATAAACAATTTTGTACGATGTAGTACCTAAAATTTTTTTATGCGATAGGGACCGCATAAAAAAAATCAGACTGAGAAAATATCAATGATTTATGAAATTGATGAGAGAATGCTTTCAATTAAATAAAATAATTAAATTAGACCTAAAGAAATTGTAAAAATATTTAATTCTTCATTGTACATATACA
The DNA here is from genome assembly GCA_033815515.1 of Cryptocheilus praepositus. Lineage (NCBI taxonomy): Eukaryota > Metazoa > Arthropoda > Insecta > Hymenoptera > Pompilidae > Cryptocheilus > Cryptocheilus praepositus. Next base: position 1,087,991 of record JAWWQZ010000084.1, on the reverse strand, counting down.
TGAAGAAGTTTTCACATTATACATTAAATAGTTTGCTGCTACTCATTGTAATCCAAAACGCGCATCTTCTTGTGATGAAGTGGTTGAAAATCGCTTTTGTCGCTTAAAGATAGGATTTTAATTGATTTGTTTTTTGGTACCATAAACTCAGTGATCAGTTTTTGTGACGACGGTCGACTGGTCAGTTGCTTGTAAACGCCACGATAGTGAGACATGCATGATTTCAGCTCTTTTTGGAATCTTAAGCGTCTTTCCGCATTGGTATCTATTTTAAGAAAATGCGTTTCCAATTTTTTCGAGATCTGGATCCCTGCATCTATTTTATGTGCTGTAATAGATTCCGGTTCTTCTTGTCCATTTTCATAATCTATCAAACTATTGATAATGTCACTATCATCGACAGTTTGGTGCTCAATCATCTCGTCCAATCATTATCGCCAAAAGAATCAAAGCCTTCTCCGCCGATGTTATGTGCGAGCGCAGTAATTTCAGATAATAACGTTGACGCGTTTTCGGTAACGTTTCGATTAATTACACATTCATATATTTCGTCCACAACATGTATATGTACATTGATAGGTAATATTAAACTCGTGCTAACGCCGCTAAGATTCATATACCGCATAAAAATAAATCGCACAAAAAAAATTGCACAAAAATAAAATCGCACAAAACCAATCGCATAAAAAAGGACCGCAGAAAAACAGGCTTTACTGTATTTACAAAACTTGAACATTTATAGTGCCGATGAGCAACGTTTTTACGTTTTTCCTTTCTCTGGGTCGAACTTTGTTTCGTCAGAAATGGAACAAATTCGTCAAAGTAAGAAATAGAGTACTAAAAGAAAGCAAACAAAGAAAAAACGTAGTTAAGAATTTGCAAATTTTATGGTTTGAATTTCTATTTCATATTATATTATATTTATATTTTGTACTAATATAATTGTTTTTTCTTATGTAGACCTTGCCTCAAAAATTCTAGACTGACCCAAAATCCAAAATTTACAAATGCGCTTTATTTTTTACAGAGATTTCAATTTAAATGACAATTACTTTTTTTACATGACGAATATACTGGTAACATAAAAACGCCATTTCTTCATAACGCATACATTCGTCATTCACCGTGGAGAGATTGAACTAGCTCTGAAATAAATCAAACAAATAATAAATTCGTACGGGATCACTGAATCTGTAGTTGACGACACGAGTCTGAAAAGCTATGCTTTCCGTAGCTCATTCAACATTCGTCGGTCGGGCGAAATAATATTCTGTTATGATGTATCTAAATGAAAGCTACGCACTTCGAAACATTGTAAGGCCTACGTAGTGCTTGTAAACAGTGTAACTCTTTGTTTCCCTAGTGGCCTTAGCAACGAACGCAAATGTAGTTCCGAAAATTCCAGTACCCTTTCTAAACTGTTATTCAGCTGTTCGTCAAAGCGGTTATATGTGTGAGAATGTGTGTACAGTACCGACACAATTATTGCTCCTTTGTACACGTCGACTGCCTTGTTGGTCATCTATGTCCGGAGTGCTTCGAATATTTCGGACAGCTAAAATAAAATGAATATCGTCGAGGCGAAAATATTGAACATCATAACTGAGAAAGACGATGTTATGAAATGGACCGTTTATTTTGAAAGTGGTGTAAGTTCATTTTGAAAAAAATGGGATATCACGCAATTTATGCTTAATTTAATGTAAACTTTTTATGTATAGCTAGTTAGTATTTAACACTTGGCATGCGGGCAACGTAGTTTTACGTTTTTTGTAGTCTGTCACTGGAGCGCGGGTCACGTAAAAATACGTATTTAGTAGATTTGTTGTTGTTAGTGGATATCTACCACAAATCTACCAAATACGTATAATTACATGAATGTGTGACTTTATATGCGTGTTGTTTGCGTTGCTAGGCAACGCTTTGCATTTTTTTTCCCATAAGTTATGATTGTTGAGTTACTCGATCTTTTGCCGAGTTATTCCGTCTTCAATCGAATTCTTAGCTCCAGAACGTGTTTTATCAATTTGAAGCTTGATTTTTTATTATTGATTACAAAATTGATCAAATGAGCCGTTGTGACAAAGATAGTGATGAAGAAATATGCGCTGACAAATTATCGGACTTTTCGTATGATAGTGTGGAAAACTTTAAAAATCGCTTATTTTTATGATTTCGTGAAAATATCGTTTGTTTTTTGTTAAATAATCGTACAGTATATATTTAAGTGTGGAATAAAAAAAGTTTCGTTCATAAAAACGAAGTAGTTTTCGATTTACTGCGATTTTTCTGAATAACCAAACTTCCACGCGATTCAAGAAGAAACGCCCGCTGCACGCGAAATTCGGCGGCGAAGTATGCCCGCATGCCAAGTGTTAATGTAAACTTTTTATGTATAGCTAGTTAGTATTTAATTTCGTAAAAAATGCCCATGTTTAGTACAATTCTAAATTGGTCGGTAAAAGAAGTAGCGAAATCATTGATTATGAAAGGGGTGTAAGTCGAATTTCCAAAGATAGGTGGCTTAGCAGATCGTTGCCGGTCAGTAGCCTGTTATTTTACATTTCCTTTAGATTACGTGTCATATTACGTGTCATATTGCGGATTTCAAATGAGAAGGAAAATTCTTAATTTTTGTTTAAAAATATAACTTTATTCAATTAGATACTGTCCGTTTTTGTCGATGACCTTTTGCCATCGTTCTGGCAGTGTCAAAATTCCACGTTCGTAAATTTTCTGATCTTCGCTATCAAAAAACTGAATTAAATGTGATCTGATATCATCAGCGTTATTAAAAATTTTACCATTTAAGGAGTTCTGCGTGGAACGAAACAAATGGTAGTCTGAAGGCGCAAGATCAGGGCTATATGCTGGATGTGATAAAACATCCCAACCCAGTTCCAATCATTTTTGGCGAGTGATCAAAGACGTGTGGGGCTTTGCATTATCATGGTGGAAAACGACACCCTTACGATTTGACAATACCGGCCGCTTTTCTTGAATTGCATCGCTCAGTTTGGCGAGTTGTTGAACGTACACGTTTGAATCGATCGTTTGGTTTTGTGGCATAAGTTCAAAGTTCAAAATTCCTTTATAATCCCACCAGACTGACAGCATAATCTTTTTTTGGTGAATCTCTGCTTTTGATGTCGTTTGGGCTGGTTCATCTTTCATCACCCAGGATCTCTTCCGATTTACGTTGTTATAGATTATCCACTTTTCGTCGCCAGTAATTAGGCTTTTCAGAAATGGATCAGTTTCGTTGCGTTTCAGAAGCGAATCGCAGATGCTAATGCGTTGCGTCAAATGAATTTCCTTATGCTAGTGAGGGATCCATAAATCGAGTTTCTTGACATAATCAAGCATTTTTAATTTCTTTTTCAATGCATGTATGCGATACATTGAGCTTCTCCGGAATATCACGTGTTGCACTATGACGATCTGAATCGATAATGGCCTTGATATGGATTTCATCGACTTCAACTGGACGGCCAGATCGTTGAGCATTTTTCACTGAAAAATCACCAGAACAAAATCTGGCAAACCAATTTTGACACTGCCTTTCTTTCAAAGCTTCATTTCCATATACGGCACATAACTTATTTTGTGCTTGCGATGCGTTCTTGCCTTTTCGGAAGTAATACAATAAAATATGTCTGAAGTGCACGTCTTGCTCTTCCATTTTTAAATTGGGATAAAAACAAAACTAAAGCATATCGATATCATTTTTTTGCTAAATTAAATGTAGAAGTCCAAATAATAAGAAAAAAATATAGGTTAGTTGCAATGACCACGTCAACAAAACAAAAGAAAGTGTAAAGTCCATCCAGCGACAAAATCCGCAATCACTTAGTTGCCAACCCAATATATCTTAGTAATTTTACTATACTTTGATTTGATTTCTTGTGCCATTTCAAGAGAAAACTTCAGGCAAACGTGCACGTCTCAAAAAGTTGCGCTGGAATAAGTTAATTTCCTGTAATATCTAACCCTTTGACTGCTGAATACTTCCGGCCGAAGCGCTCGCTGAGGACGAAATACTTTTTACTAGTGTAAATTTGGTTGATTAATTATGTAAGAAGCAACGAAGTTCTACCGGTAATTTTTCATTTACGCCAATTTAACACTTGGCATGCGGGTATACTTCACCGCCGAATTTCACGTGCAGCGGGCGTTTTTTCTTGAATCGCGCGGAAGTTTGGTTATTCAGAAAAATCGCGTCGATCGAAAACTACTTCGTTTTTATGAACGATATAATTTTTTGCACACTTAAATATATACTGTATGATTATTTAACAAAAAAAAACGATATTTTCACGAAATCATAAAAATAAGCGATTTTTAAAGTTTTCCACACTATCATACCAAAATCCGATAATTTGTCAAAAAACGCATATTTCTTCATCACTATCTTTGTCACAACGGCTCAATTGATCAATTTTGTAATCAATAATACACAAATCAAGCTTTAAATTGATAAATTTGTATGTGGTATAAGAATTCGATTGAAGACGAAATAACTCAGTCAAAAGACGAGTAACTCAACAATCATATATTATGGGGTTTGTAAAATTATTCCTCCAGCAACGCAAATATAAGAGTGAATATAATGTCACAACATTATCTCAATAGCGCCTACGATAATTAGTAGATTGTGTGGTGGATATCCATATTGAACGAACTCGCTTACCAAATCAACTAAATACCTTCATTCGAAACTCAAAGCTCCAGCAGACTAAATGTCGTATCAAAAATATTCGTAAAAAAAAAAATCGTTGACTTATTCAATATTTAATTTTAAGTGAAGCCTTATATTGTTCAACCAGACTTAATGTTTCAATAAATTGATTTTTTAATGTAAATAATTATTTTCACGAAGAACCGTCAATTTGACGAGAGAGTGGTAGAGATAGGTATATAAGAAACGCCCGTAAACCTAGTGTTAACAAAACAAAAGAAAGTGCAAAGTCCATCTATCGACAAAATCCGCAATCACTTAGTTGCCAACCCAATATATCTTAGTAATTTTATGTACTTTGATTTGATCTCTTGTGCCACTTCAAGAGAAAACTTCAGGCAAACGTGCAAGTGTTAACACAGTTGCGGACGGAATACGTTAATATCTCGTCTCTAACAAACTTTAATGTCCCCGTTCGGGGCCATTGACGAGATATATCGTTAACTTGCATATGTACACTGATTTGATGACACAGTTTGAAAAAAGAAATTAAAAATGTAATTTTGTTATGTTTCCCAAATTCTTTCGTTTTGTGTTGCACACAATTATCTTTCTGATTAATATGGATAGCGACAAAACGATTAGCATGTTTCCCTTATTTTTCCCATCAGATTTAACGGATGCATCAAGTTATGAAGAATTTTATTCACATATTTGTGAGGACTTTGTCGTATTCCACTTCACTTAGTGTCATTTTTACGAAATATCATAATTTGAAAAATGTTTAGTGGTTTAACACATTTTTACCTATTCAAAAATATTAGAAACATTTATCTGTGTGTCAAGTTTCTAATTTAGTAAATATTTCATGCAATGATTTTTAACATATACTTTCCAATTTTTTGGTTCGTGTAATCGCATCGTTCCGTGAAGAAATTGCTTTCACAAGATTCAAACACTTTTTTGGCATTTTTTGCATTATTGGTGTGAAACGCGTTTAGCAATTGTATTGCAAAATTCTGTCGGCGTAACCGATTGGTTATAATGTATAAAATTGTGTAATTTGTTGAGAAGAAAAATTCTAATGTTTCGGCCACTTGGTCTGTGTCGATTGAGCAATAGAAGCATCGGTATTTAACACTGTTAACTTAGGCATACTATTTTTACTTTTTGATGACTGTCTGAAGCGAGAGATTAAAAATTTAATTCTATCATGTTTCCCAAATTCTTTCGTTTCTGCACGCACACATGGCTGTTTTTCTGTTAGTTTGTGCACGCTGTGCAAAAGTTCCATGTTTCCCTTGCTTTTCCCATCTTGATTTGCATGACCCTGCTAGTTATGAAGAATTTTATTCACAGTATTAGTGGATCGTGTGTTTCTCTTACCTTTGTCTTCCACTCACGAACAATTTAATTTGAAGTCAAGTAGTGGTTCGCAATAAGCCCCTCAGGTATAGATGACAGTGCATCTGTGTGTCACTTTCTAATTTAGTGAGTAAGGCTTATGCATTGGCTTTATTATACTTATATACTTTCCAATTTTTTCGGTTCGTGTAATCGGCGCGTTCCGTGAAGAAATGAATTTTTTTGCTCAAATAATCTTTTTTCGGCATATATTTATTGGTGTGAAAAAAAAGTTTAGTTGTAAAAACAAAATTCTGCCGGCGTAACCGATTGGTTACAATGTATAAAATTGTGTAATTTGTTGAGAAGAAAAATTCGAATGTTAGGCACTTGGTCTGTGTCCTTATTGGAGGAATTGAAGCATCTGAATTAAATTGACAAGAAATTATACAATTTTGTGCATATTAATCGAACGGTAATACAACTAGAATTTTGCGATACAATTGATCAGTAAACCGTCTGGAATAAAATAATATAAGAGCCGTATTTAAGTATTGCGGGAGTGCTTTTTCGAATGGGTAATACGGTGAGGGTACTATTGGAAAATTCGCTGATGACAATTAGGAAACGAGCGAGTGTTGCCAGGGGGAATTTTGAAAAAATTATTGCTCGTTATCATTGAATGAAAAAGTATGCAAGCAAAAAATTTGTTTGAATATTTCTTTCCTTTCCTTAACCCTTTCGAAACGGATTTTTTTGGAAGAAAATAAAAGAGGCAGGCTACATTTTTAATACTTCACGTGAATGATTTATTCATTACAATAAAGTAAAAGAAAAAAATGATTTTTTTTTATATTTTTTCAAATTTTTTCATATAAATTGTTCTTGATTGCTGGAGCACCTCCAAAATATTCATACTCACTGGCGTGCGTGACTGCGGTCGTTGGGATAATCAGAAAAAAAAACAGAACAGGAATCTTAATTTAGAATATAAAAATATCGCAAAAACCACGGAGAAAGAATTACTTTGCATGAAAACTTTCAAAATGACTGACTTTCCAAAATTAGGTATATAATGGCATTTTTTCCGTCGTTTTAGGATACAAAAAAATGAGAAAATATTGATTAATTAACACACCCGTGGTTCATTGGATACAAAATTTAGAATAATATATTAAAATCTCACCGATTGATCATTAGTTTTTTTGGAATCATCACGTTTTTCAAAAAATATAGCTGAGAAAAACACATTTTCCGTTTTGCATATCGTATTTTTGTATATAAAAGATTCTTACTTAAATTGTAATATACAAATCATTCGCAATTTTACATTCAGATGAAATTTTCTTTTAATTTTTCTGCCGATGTACTAGCGTACTCTAAATTGCATTCACATTTTTGCTGATTTCCATTAACTTTCTTTTTCGATCGACAGGGTCTCAAATTGACAAATTTACATTGTTTTCGATCCATATTAAAACGATACGTCTCGTTTGAAAACTGTTTAAATACTGGATGCATGTTCAGAATATATAATCATAACAGATATCGTCAAATATTGTTGCATAAGATGATATTTAGATGTTATCTTTGATGCGCGGAACACACTATTTTGTTTACCCATTACGGCAATGTTTACATTTGTGCGATATTGTATATAAATCGTTTCCAAAAGATATCTTAGAATAAATAAAGATCGCCGAAAAAGAGAAAAACGGCCCGACCGGTCAAGGATGCGAAAATGTTACAAATTTTGCGATAAAAATTGGACCAAATATATTACCGTTTATTACTTACATTGTATAAGGCGCATCTAAAAAAAAAATGTTTTTTCGACAGAAAGTAGAATGTCCCATTAAATTCTTATCACAGTGATGAAAATTTTGAGCCAAACGTGAATATCACGAGTCTGACTCGTGTGAGAATGTCGGGCCAAACGTGAATATCAGTAGCCTAATTTGGAGAATTTTGTATTTTTTCAATATAGAAGGACTGATTCGTGAATAAAAATTATATACATTAAAATTAAAATTCAAAATAGAACCATTTATTATTTTAAAAATATATACATAATAAAACTAATTAATATGTTTTTTGATCGTATCGCTTGAGTTCGACTTGATCCGAGGTAAATGGAACAGCAAGGTGTTAATACGATTCTTTGATAGATAGATTTAACAAAAATTAATCTTTAATTTTTGATCTAATAAAAGTGTTTAATTGTGCAATAATGCAAATTTATTGTATCATTTCTTCTTCCTGGGTTTCTTCACATATTGCATATAACCGTCATTTGAATCAACGTGTTAAATTTTATGCTTTCATTTTGTGTGTCGAATCGTTTTTTTTTGTTTTTTATAACCGCGATTTGATATTCTCTTTGCGACTGATTCTCTCGAGTCTCTCCTCGTCACCTCCTATGCCGAGAACCCAAACAAATCTCACCTTTGCACGCCCTTCGCCTTTTCGTCTCTCTGTCGTTTCGCGAAATCGTTTATTTTCGTTATCACTTCTATCTTCATCACCATCACAACGTGAGACTTTTTTTACGCATTATATATATCCATACACTCAATCGCATGTCGCCAATCCATATCGCGATACTACAATATTTATTATTATTTATTATTATATTATATTTAATATTTAATGCTTGATGTTGTACAGAAACGTCAAACTATAACCCGCAAAATTATAATTTAAATTCTGGTTTTTAAGAATTTTTGTGAATTCATAGATGCAGTAATTATGGGCATTTAGACGAATTATGCCCTCATTTAACACTTTGGCATGTCGGGTATAACGCCGAATTTTCTTCTTAGCCAAACGAATAACACTTTTCTCAATGAACCGCGCGGAAGTTTCTTTAAAAACACAATTGTAAATCGAAAACTACTTCTTTTTATGAACGAAACTTTTTTTATTTCACACTTAAATATATACTTTGATTATTTAACAAAAAAAAACGATATTTTCCTACGAAATCATATTTTCTAAGCGATTTTTAAAGTTTTCCACACACATTTAAAAGTGATAATTTGTCAGCGCATATTTTTTTCACTTGTCTTTGTCACAACGGAATCATTTGATCAATTTTGTAATCAATAACGAAAAATCACAGTTTCAAATTGATGAATCATGTCATTTTTTCTGGAGCAAATCACGATTGAAGACGAAATAACTATAAAAGATTTGCTTTACTAATTCAACAATCATAACTAATGAATAAAAAGAGTAAAGCGTTGCCTTAGCACAAGAAATAACACGCATATAATGTCACACAAAGTTTATCATTTGTAATTTATTTTGCTTATAAAATAGTAAAAATCAAATGAAAAAATAATTCAGGAAACGCGCTACATGACAGACTACAAAAAACGTAAAAATACGTTGGATTCGAAGCATTCTGGACACAATGGTGATGTATGCGGTCAAAAAATCAATGTTTTTTTCTAATTCCTTGGTCGAAATTATATACAACGTAAAAAATAAGTTTTACGCATCGATAATCAAAAATTGGGAAAGTTATAGAAATGTTGTTGTGGACAATTTGTCGATGTCAGTGGTAATGCATTTATTTGTTTCGCGCAGACCAAGGCGTAGGTGTTAATGCCGTTTTTTCTTTCGGCGAAATCTCAGTATTAGGTAGTGCGATGAGTGATTGTATTAGCAAACGATTTAAAAACTGTAGAAATGTCGTTGATTTATGAAATTGTCGATAGATAAAGTGTGTTCCAAACGCATAGGTCTAAAAGATGAAAATTTTTTATACCAACTTATGGATTTTCGTTGACGAATAATCTGTTATCATTTGATCACATCTATTAACATGCATTCATATTCAAACAGTATTCAGTTAAATCATTTGGTTTATTCTTCTTTTGTCCAAACTTGTTAGTAATTTGTCACTATTTCGATGATGATTTGTTGTTTGGACAGAACGAACGTTTATCTCGCCATTTCGATACATAAATTTGACCACGTCTACGAGTATATGTACGCATAAAAGAAAATGCTATGCTGTCTGGGATGTTGATCCGGCTTTGTTTCAATGTATATTACAATAGTTACTACGTAAGTATCTTTTATATACAAAAATTCGATATGCAAAACTTTAAATACGTTTTTCTCATTGATATATTTTTTCAACTGGCGTGCACGATTCCAAAAAAAAGATTCGATCAATCGGTCCGAGATTTTAATATATTAAACTCTACATACTTGTGTGTCTATCGTATGAACCACGTGTGTGTTAATTAATCAATATTTTCTTTTTTTTTACATCATAAAAAGAGGGAAAAAGTGCCATTTTCGCGCCCTAATTTTTCAGTCATTCTCTGAAAGTTTTCATGCAAACTCTTTCTCCGTGGTTCATGCGATAGTGATTAGTATGTAAATTAAGATTCCTGTTCTGTTTTTTTTTCTGATATATACCAACACTCAATCACGCATGTCGCCAATCCATATTTTTTCGATACTCCACAATCATTTATTATTATTTATTATTATATTATATTTATGATATATATTAACATAAAAAGAACTATTTTTGTATAAATAAAGGTCGATTTGATACAATGTTTTAAAAATTCAAATTGCTGCGTTTCTATTTTCGATAAGAAAAAAATTATTGAAAATCAGTAAAATTTTTGGATGAGAAAGTAGAATGTCCCCTTAATTATGGGCGGCGTTATGGGCAATTTTTTTTTCACCGTAACTTGTTTTAACTGCATTTCTCGTATTTCGATCAGTCAATTAGCCAAAAAGCTAGTTGCTCAAAACACTCATCTGGTTGGACCAATACGATCAAATCGCCGTGGAATTCCAAAAGACCTACTTTCAAAAAAATTACAGCGATATGAATATATTGCTAAGGAAAGCAATGATGGTTTGACAATACTGACAATGGAAGGACAAACGTCATGTACTTCTATTATCAACGAAACACTCTAATGAAACTGTGGCTATGCAGAAAAGGGGAATATTGTTACAAAACCGAAGGTTATTGTGGATTATAATGAAGGGAAGTCTTCTGTAGATATCTCCGATCAAATGGCTTCATATTGCAGTCCTCTACGAAAATCAGTAAAGTGGTATAAAAAATTGTATTTGAAGTTTGCCTGAACACAGCTGTAGTAAATTCATGGATTATATATAACAGTCTTACAAACCGAAAAATAAGAAGCATCGAATTCCGAAAAAAATTATCAATGAATCTGACGTCGTGTAATAATAGTAATAATTCTCCACGAATCGGGCCAAGAAAAAATCGACACGAAATTAAAAAAAAGGGAGGCAACTTTAATTCGATAAGAAAGCGCTGCAAAATTTGTTACGAAAGAAATGTTAAAAATTTAGGTTCCCAATCGGCAAGAAACTGTACTGTAAAAGTTGCAACATTCTGCGATAGTTGTGTGGATAAACCACGCTTATGTTTGCCATATTTTAACAAAGTTCATCGTAATTTGTAATTGCATACAAACTTGAATTGAATTAAAATATTATATTTTAAACTTATGTTGGATGCGACTCGCTTGGCATAGTAATGTTCAGTCAAGTATTTGTTAAACTAATTCCTAGAAAAATAAATTGATTGTTTTGTTGTATTACGCATATTAAACTATACACCATTTCCTTGATAACTATGATTTTTGCACTATTTTAATTATTGTAAGGCATACGCCAGAAACAAAATAATACAATTGTAAAGCCTGAACAGGAAGTCTTCAAAAAAACGGTCTGGCAGGGAACGTGTTAATATAATATATAATATTGTTTCTAATTTCTAATTTATATAATTTAAATTTATATACACGTATATATATATTATTTAGATAAATACATAAATTATTCTATACACAATAAAAATTCGTATATACGCAAAACACGTGAAGACGTATAAACACGTAGACCTCTATTGTGTTCTTTCTGTGCAGTACGAGCCATATTATCCAAGTGCAACCGCTGCCGGAGCGCCTCCATATTTGTTCCAAAGCAGTTCGCAAAGTAACACAACGAGTGGTGGAAACAATTCAGGAAGCGGCAATAATGGTACAGGAGCAACTAGTCCGCCAACGGGCCCACCGCCGCCTCTCCCATCTATGCCTCCTCCACCCCCACAATTTTATTCTCCTGCTGCACCGCCCCCACATCATCATCCGCCAGTGCCTGCAGGGCCCCCTCCGCTACAGATGGATCAGCTGTACTGCTCTTTTCCAGCAGGACCACCCCCGCCTCCTCATGCATCTATGGGATTGACTGATCAGCAGCTAATTCTTTTCGCCCCTGATTCTCCATGCCACCAGTCTTCCACATCTGACAGTCAAACTGCTCTGCAGGAGGTAAGTTGCGCGGGCAGCGCTAGAAAGAACTTTCTTCACCGGCAATTTCCATGCTGGCCCCTCACGAGTGGCAGAAAGGTGGGATAGTTGATCAGATTTACTTTGTTTCTTGAGGGAACAGGCAATCTTTGCTTTCGACGGATCTGTTTTGTTCTTGCAACGTTGTCGATAAACGTCATTTTAATAAGAATCTGAACAAGTAGCCTTCGGTGAAGAGAGATGGGGCATGTGTCATATATTAGAAATAGGGGAATGGAGGTGATAGTTGATCAGTTTTGGCATCTTTGTTGATGGAACAAGCAATTTTTACGTTTGACATATATTGGTGAATGCATACTCGAGACGCAAAAAGACAATACGGCTTTTAGTTATTGGAAATTTATTTTTTCTTCCAGTAAAAAGATTGATAAGTGTCCTTCAATTGTGTGTGCCACTACGTTAGAAATAGGTAATAGGTGGGATAGTTGATCAGATTTGATCTATTTGTTGAGGGAACAGGCAATCTTTGCTTTCGACGGATCTGTTTTGTTGCGTAGGCTTTCTTGTAACGTTGTCGATAAACGTCATTTTAATAAGAATCTGAACAAGTAGCCTTCGGTGAAGAGAGATGGGTCATGTGTCATATATTAGAAATTGGGGAAAGGGGTGATAGTTGGTCAGTTTTGGCATCTTTGTTGATGGAACAAGCAATTTTTTCTTTTAACATATATTGATGAATGCATACTCGAGATGCAGAAAGACAATATGGCTGCTAGTTATTGGAAATTCATTTTTTCTTCAGTAAAAACATTGATAAGTATTCTCCACTGATGAGAAACTTTAATTGATGTGTGTCACTACGTTAGAAATACGTGATAGATGGGATAGTTGATCCGATTTGGTCTATTTGTTGAGGGAACAGGTAATTTTTGTTTTCAACAGATCTGTTTTGTTGCACAGGGTTTCTTATAACGTTGCAACGTCGATAAACGTAATTTTAATAAGAAAGTAAAGAAGTAGCCTTCGATGAAGAGATATGGTCATATATTAGAAATAGGGGAAAGGGGGTGATAGTTGATCAGTTATGGCATCTTTGTTGATGGAACAAGCAATTTTTACGTTTGACGTATATTGGTGAATGCATACTCGAGACGCAAAAAGACAATACGGATTTTAGTTATTGGAAACTTATTTTTTCTTCCAGTAAAAAGATTGATAAGTGTCCTTCAATTGTGTGTGCCACTACGTTAGAAATAGGTAATAGGTGGGATAGTTGATCAGATTTGGTCTATTTGTTGAGGAAACAGGCAATTTTTGCTTTCGACGGATGTGTTTTGTTGCATAGGGTTTCGTGCAATGTTGCAAAGTTGGTAAATGTTATTTTAATAAGAAACAGAACAAGTAGTCTTCGGTGAGAGATGGGTCATATGTCATATATTAGAAATAGGGGAAAGGGGGTGATAGTTGGTGAGTTTTGGCATCTTTGTTGATGGAACAAGCAATTTTTTCGTTTGACATATATTGATGAATGCGTACTCGAGACGCAATAAGACAATACGGCTTTCAGTTATTGGAAATTTATTTTTTCTTCCAGTAAAAACATTGATAAGTATCCTCTACTGATGAGAAACTAATTGATGTATGTATGTCACTGCATTAGAAGTAGGTGATAGATTGGATAGTTGATCTGATTTGGTCTGTTTGTTGAGGGAACAGGTAATTTTTGTTTTCAACGGATCTGTTTTGTTGCACAGTAATAAAGTAATTTTAATAAGAAAGTAAAGTAGTAGCCTTCGGTGAAGAGATATGGTCATATATTAGAAATAGGGGAATGGGGGTGATAGTTGGTCAGTTTTGGCATCTTTGTTGATGGAACAAGCAATTTTTTCTTTTAACATATATTGATGAATGCATACTCGAGACGCAATAATGCAATACGGTTTCTAGTTATTGGAAATTCATTTTTTCTTCCAGTAAAAATATTGATAAGTGTCTTCCACTGATGAAAAACTTCAATTGTATGAGTGTCATTACGTTAGAAATAGGTGATAGGTGGGATAGTTGATCAGATTTAGTCTACTTGTTGAGGGAACAGGCAATTTTTGCTTTCGACGGATCTGTTTTCTTGCATAGCGTTTCGTGCAACGTTGCAAAGTTGGTAAATGTTATTTTAATAAGAAACAGAACAAGTAGTCTTCGGTGAGAGATGGATCGTATGTCATATATTAGAAATAGGGGTAAGGCGATAATAGTTGGTGAGTTTTTGCATCTTTGTTGACAGAACAAGCAATTTTTTTATTTGACATATATTGATGTAGGCATACTCGAGACGGAATAATGTAATACGGCTTCTAGTTATTGGAAATTCATTTTTTCTTCCAGTAAAAGCATTGATAAGTATCCTTCACTGATGAGAAACTTCTTGCAACGTTGTCGATAAACGTAACGTTTAGTTGTTGAAGATGGATATGTAGTTTTAATAAGAAAGTAAACAAGCAGCCTTCGGTGAAGAGAGATGGATCATGTCTCATATATTAGAAATAGGGGAAAGGGGGTGATAGTTGTTCAGTTTTGTCTTCTTTGTTGATGGAAAAGCAATTTTTTCTTTTGGCATATATTGATGTAATATGGCTTCTAGTTATTGGAAATTCATTTTTTCTTCCAGTAAAAACATTGATAAGCATTCTCCACTGATGAAAAAAATTAATTGTATGTGTTTCATTACATTAGAAATAGGTGATAGGTGGGACAGTTGCTAAATTTTGTCTACTTGTTGAAGGAATAGGCAATATTTGCTTTCGACAGATTTGTTTAGTTACATAGGGTTTCTTGCAACGTTGTCGATAAACGTAACGTGTAATTCTTGAAAGTAGATATGTACTTTTAACACGTTGAACGCCACGTCACCCAGATATGGGTGACGGCTATGTTTCCACAGGGACCCGATTACCCGTAAACGGGTGACACTATTCTGCGTCCCATTAAAACAGGTTTTTGAACAATAAACTATAAAATAAACAAAAAGAAACATTAAAAATGTACTGATATTTACACTTTTGCGCTGTCTAACAAACATTTTAGGGATCAAGATATAAATAAAGATGTTAAAAATATGCAAAAAATACTGCACGATTAAATGAATTGAAGAAACCGAAAGTTCTGATGCAATGAGATCTCTCTAGTGTTTTTTTCGGAACGCTTATCGCATTTTCCACTTTGGTATCCTTTATACTTTGTAAGCATTTTTCATAAAAGTACCTTTTAATCCTCTTTAAAAAAAAAATCTTCTAAAAATAAAAATTATAGTTACCGAAAACATGTCTTCTAAAAAAGATCCTCTAATATATCATAAGATAAACTGTGGTTACATTTAAACGACGCATTGCATTGTATCGCGCTACTTACATTCCGAGATTCGGATTTTGGCCCCGGCAGAAACTCCACCAATCTATGCTGGGCGTTCAACGTGTTAATAAGGAAGTAAATAGGCACCCTTCGGTGAAAAGAGACAGGTCATATGTCATATGTTAAAAATATGTGATAGTTGGGATAATTGATCAGTTTTACCTGGTTTATTGAAGGAACAAGCAGTTTTTGCGGATTTTATTACTTGCATACGCGTTCTTGCAATGTTAACGTAATTCATGCGGTGTGATAAGCTTGAAAGTGCGATAAGACTTTTAATTGTTGAAAAATTATATCTGCTTTCAATAAGAATTCTGTAATCTACAATTGTAAAAAATATGCATTAGTATTCTATGTTGGTGAAAAAATCGAGTTCCATGTCTGTCGTCTCGTTATAGATATGGAAATCATAATATATTTTTATATTCTTTCACAAAATACTTGCGTAATTTTTTGTATAGTTTTCTCAGTAAACTTGAAAGTAACTTGAATATAACGTAAATTACTCAAGCAAATTGCTAAAGTAAATGTCACAGTAACTTTGAAAAAAGAGATTTCATTCCAGTAAACGTTATACAAACTTACAGTATATTTTTTTATAATGATGTAATGATATCGCTTTTTTCTTCGGACAAAGATGGTAAGATTCAGTGTTTTTACTATCTGCACGTTTTATGTTTTTTTTTATACCTTACTAATATCTGTATGTACCAATGGGAATATATTTTTCTTCTCATCTGGACATTTTAAGGAAACGACTTTACGTTTTAGATTCCCATCAATATTGTCAAAATGACTTGTTTGACATTTCTTATAATTATAACTCATTTCAGGTACATTTTGTTTCTGAACATTTTGCGTTTATCTGGACTTTTTGATTAGTAAGATATAAACGCAATAATTAATTCTGTAAAATAGTTTACTTTTTTGTTTATCATTTTGTTATAAATTTGTATGCAGTATACCTACATATACAAAAAAAGGATGAGTCATTTTGACCCCCACGGGACATTGGTCTTCGGTGCTATTCTATTGTATCGTGGAAATTTTTGTGGCACGTAATCTGAAAGATACACAGAGAAACCGTTATTTTGTGTCCTAATACCTCTATAAAATCGAAGGATTATATTTTTGTTGCGTTACGCGCCCAATAAACCTGGGCACTCATTAGCGTAGCAATTTATTATCTAGTCGTAAAAGAAAATATTTCAAACTCAAAGATCTGTCAACAGCCAAAAAATGTTGTTCCCACGGCTTGAACTGTTTGCGCTTGATCATTACTTGCAGTATTTACTTCAATCAAGTTCCCTCAGATTACTTTCAGTCGATCGTCAGAAACGCTGCCATATATCAACTCAGTTCGTCTATCAGAAACAGTGAAACACAACTCTCAGTACAACTATATTCAATGTAACCTTGTCCTATCTATATCAGAAAATATCTGTAAAGTTTTAGAATTATATGTTTGTGCAAATCATATCGCAAACTGCTGAAATATTGTAATTTAAGAAACAAGTCATTTTGACCCCTCCGGTAGAAGTAGGTATACGTCAATCGTCGGTATTTCTAGCGTTAAGGAAACGACTTTACGTTATAGATTCCCAGCATCAGTATTGTCTACTAAGCATAGATGTTTCTTCAAATTAGGTATCCCTTAATGCACCCAATTTTAAGAAGTTAAAATATCAGGTTTTCTTCAAATATTTAGATTACTCTCAAAATTCCCACGGATTCATAAGTAATTACTGTTTTCTCCTAATTTATTGAAACTCTGTTGCAACTTTAATACGTACTTTAGAAAAATAGTAAAAGTGAAGCAAGACGTTTCTTTGGCTACTATCAACATAATATTCGTTTAGTTACTATTAATTCACATTTTGGCTGCTGTGTTCTGTGCAAAAAAAAGAAAACGTTAGCTACAGATCAGTCCGTCTATATCGCAAACATTAGTTTTAACACGCAGTAATAGGAACATATTACCGACACATTAACAGTAACATGTGTTAATCACATGTTTCATCTGATCAACTATGCCCTCTCGCCCTTGTGTATAATTACCTTCATATTCAACGTTTTCAACACAAAGCCCACCTGATATTCACTGCAAATATCTAATGCCATTATTTCAGAGTATACCACAGATACTTAATATACACAAAATATGCTATAAACACACTATTTGCATTTATCTCACTCAAACTTTGAGAAGTGTTTGTGGACAAAAAGTCAAAAGATATCTGTCTTCAGTAGGCTTTCATTAAAAACAAACTGACTTAAAATTTTAACGACGGTATAGCATCTGCTTAACACGTTCATCGTCCAACGCAGTAAATTTAAATAGTAAATTGCCAGCGTACTGGTACGTATGCTACTAACACCAATTTATTTATTTTCCCAATTCAATTGGAACTGTTTGAAAACAAATTATAATACACAATTTGATAGTTACAAACAAGTCTAAAGGGCAAACAATTAGGAGTATGTGTATTTTTTTTTGCTAGACAAATGTTACCTATTTTAGACCGACAAACAATTACAAGGCATGTAAAAAAACTGCTCTAACTAACTGTCCTGTAATGCTACAACTTTGCTTCAATTGGTTTGACGAATATCATAAGAAGCAACTATAATTTTATGCATTTTGTATGTATGAAGTACCTATAAGCATTTATATTGGGTTGGAGGGAAAGTTCTGTCGTATTTTAAAGAAAATATTTGAATTCATTTATAAAAATATGTGTTTAATATTAATCATAATACATTTAATGTGTTTTATGATGAATGTCAAACTCTTTTGCAATTTCTCGACTTGTTAAATGTGGATTATTTTCCAACATGGATCGTAAAACATCATTATCGATCTTGGATAGTCGTCCAGATCGATCACTTTCTTGGAGGCTCAGATCCCCGGAACCAAATTTGCTAAACCATCTTTAACAAGTACGAACATTTACAATATCTTTTTCAAATACCGCACATAAATTTTTACATGCAACCGATGCGTTGCTTCCTTTTTGGAATTCATACAAAATGTAGTGTCGTAAATGCACTTTATTTACTGACATGTTTTTCACTTTAAATGTCACAAGTAAATGATGAACGGTAAAAAAGGACTCCTTTTACATTGTACAGCAGCTATAAAAAACAAAAAAAAATCCGAATGACTCACTAACCAGATGTTTTTTTTATTTACAAGAAAAATTACCTGCCTATTAAAAATACGACAGAACTTTCCCTCCAACCCAATACATAGCTATGTGCATTATGACCATTAAACACCTTGGTTACTATTAAAAGGTCCTGCAAACATGTGGTATTTTGTCTGACACCCGTGTGTGGACATTAAAATTGCATTAAAATGGTATGGCATTCAAAACTTTCAATGAAACATAACGGTAATATTATATATTTTCACTTATAAAGTTTTTTATGTGCCATCTAGCTGTTTGTTGATCTAAAATTAGTATACTTATTTGGCAATAAAATGTACATATTCTCCTAATTGTTAAATTTCAGACTTTTATAACCAGCGCGGTTACTTTCAGAAAATAACAATTTCATAAGCGAAAGCTCTCTAAATCTTGGAATTTTATTTTGCAACACATCCAATTGTAAAATAGAAAAAATATTTTATGTATAATATAATTTTAGAATTAATGATAAAAATTATTTTAATATTAGAATTTTTTAATTAAAAAAACATTACATTACACATCAATATATCATTTTTTCAAAATATATTAGATAAACAAATAAATTGCTGTTAGTAGCTGATTATTTTTACCATGACAGTTAAGTTGAACAAGTCCACACTGTGGCTTTCTTGCAAATTTTACGTAGAATGTTAAGCAATTTTTAAGACTTTCAAACAGACTTAAATTTCGTATGTCTGCTTTCTTTACTTAGAATTTATGGAGGTACTATAAGGCTACTGAAAATTTGATATCTACTTTTGTCTACAACCATTTCTTAACGCTTGAATGAAATCGCTGTCCCATGGATCACGTGATCTCTTCTTATTGCCACAATCGACGCGTACCATATCCCATGGTGTTAATCTGCACAAAAATCATCGAAAGTAATAATATTTGCTAACAGTTCCAGATGAAAGTTGAAACATTTTTAAAGTCACCCTGATGCGTTTTGGTTTTTTCTACGTCATTACTTGCACATGGAAGTTTAGGGGCGAATGAGAGACACAAATATAATCAAAAACGCTCCCACAAACATATGTTATGTTTGACATTGTTTCCGAGTTGTAGTTATGTCTATATTTCAGCAGCAATCAGCTGCTTATTTTTATAGGAAGTAGAATGTAGGATTTAGATAGGTGAAACTAGAAACTGGATTATCACTATAATATTTATAAATAACAGTAACACAAACAATAGGCTTTAGTCTTGATTCTTAAACTTTCGTCTTTCTATCTTTTAGTCTTTTAACACACTGACTGCCACGGTGGTCACCGGTGACCGGCGCAAAAGATTTTACTAGAAATGCAAAAAATTCGCAATGAAGCCTATTTGCAATCTTGTCAAAGCAATTGATATTGGAACGGTGCTTCAATACTTTGGCTTCTAAAAACTCTGCGTTACGTTCATTTTTCACGATTTAATCATATTCTGCAGTATTTCATCGCATCGCAGTACTAATGTAGCAAAATACGCGGTAACCGGGGCAAAAGATATTATTAGAAATGCAAAAAATTCACCATAAAGCCGACTTGCAATCTTGTGGAAGCAATTGACATTGGAAGGGTGCTTCAATACTTTGGCTTCTAACAACTCTGCGTTATCTTCATTTTGCACGATTTAATCATATTCTGCTGTATTCCATAGCATCGCAGTTTTAACATAGCAAAATACGCGGTGACCGGCGCAAAAGACTTTACTAGAAATGCAAAAAATTCGCAATGAAGCCTATTTGCAATTTTGTAAAACCAATTGATATTGGAAAGGTGCTTCAATACTTTGGCTTCTAACAACTTTGCGGTACCTTCATTTTGCACGATTTAATTATCCTCTGCAGTACTTCATCGCATCGCAGTTCTAATATAGTAAAATACGCGGTAACCGGCGCAAAATATTTTATTAGAAATGCAAAAAATTCACAATGAAGCCTATTTGCAATCTTGTAAAACTTTATTAAACGCCAATCTTAATCCGTGTGAATTCCTTCAAAATCACTGCCTATGCAAAAAAATAACAGTTTTAACAACAGATTTACAGAGAAATACGTACGTATGCGAGAGTCTGACACAAAAATGAAGTTGGATATATATTGGTATTATTCCATTAACAAAATTTTGTGGGAATTGGTAGAGAAAACAGTAGTAATCATTTCTGTAACGATTTCCATAAAACTAGTGTTAACACTAGATTGCCCGAGATTTCTTGTATACCTATATTGCCCAAAAACAGTCAAAATGACTGCATTGTGAAAAAATAACAAATATGTAAAGAAATTTGTTTAAAATTAATTTTTAATATTTTTTATGTTATTTACAGTTATATAACAGGTTATTAGTAAATATTAACTGTACATATTGACTGTTTTCAATGAACTTAACCCATATTTCCGAAAGCAAGGCAAATTTATTTGATTGTAGGCGCCTACTGCTTTCGGTTCTTTTGTCAAAATGAATAAATCGTAGGATTTGCTTGAACTTTTCTCTGGCCATAGTTTTTCTAAAAGATTTGGGACCCCACTTCGCTCACCATAAATAACTCAATTTAAAATTTGTTGCCTCGTAAGCTCCACGAGCATATAGAATCCCAATAAATGCACGTATTTCCGGTAATGATATTGTCCAACCGTTCCGCAAAATTCGGCGACATTCTTCTGTGCACTTTCTTATATGTTTGATAATATAGTTATCTATTATCGACGATAATGCACTGATAAGATTATCTGCCACAATGTTCCTTTTTGCGTAGCCTGTTGGCCCTTTCACACTCTTGAAAATACAAGCAGATGGTATCCTTCCAGGAATACCACCTTCGTCAATTTTTGTCCACACGGTACCATCAGCAGCTGTTTCGACCTCCTGAAACGTATTTTCAGTTTCTTCATCAGAATCTGAACTAGTTAGCACCCTACACCTTTTCCTGGGCATATTGATGACACTTTCATTTTCATCATTGGTGATCGACTCTTCATCACTATCTTCAGCGTCAGATGTTTCACTTTGAATACAATCCGCTTCATCTTCAGATGATAGTTCAGAATTTGTTGCATTTGATTCTATATCGGAGCACTCTTCACTTATGTTCGTTAGCTTTTCCAATAACTCATTTCTGTTTGACATTTTTTTCATAAAGTTAGGGCGCAAAAGAAATAAAATAAACAACTTGTTAGAACAACACTTTATAAAGATTCGAATAACTAGTACTACTTTAGCTTATTGAGCAACTGACACTTATCAAGTATACGCCCAAATCGACAATTTATCGTGCATCATATTTCAATACAAAGCCGGACAGGTCATATAAGAAATTTACTCAATTCAATAAATAAAAATCTTTTGATTATTTAAAATTTACCAAGCAGTCAAAATGACTGCTTTTGGGCAATATAGGTATAACACATATATATATACGGAAATAAAAGAGGGCGAAAGTAACTACAATTATTCATAAACCCATTTATATGTTATAGAAAAAGTCACCAAATTCTAAGAAATTGTGTCATCAATTTCATAATTGTTTTTCTAATTGAAATTAAAAAACAGTCAAAATGACTGCCTTGGGCAATCTAGTGTTAAGCAGTAATTTTTGTTACAAACAAAATTTTTCTGCATTTGCAGGGGAATTCCCTGACAACTAAAATTGAGAAATCATAATGTACATGCATGAGAAAAACCAGAAATACTCCATTCATTTCAACCGAAAAAGTGTAGGTATACGTTTAAGAGCATATGTTCATTGCATAGCATTTCTTACTTTTGCGTGTAGAATTCGCTGGTAAAGTTTGGCTGGAAAAAACTGGGACACCCTGTATTTGTTCCACCGCTTTTCTACCTAAAGAACTGTCATTTGAATTGGCTACATAAAAATATTTAAAAGAGAGCTAATAAAATACAAACGAAAAACCTTACAACTCGGAATGCGAAACTGATAACTCGGAAGCAATGTCAAATATAATGTATGACAAGAGGAAATGATAGATGCAATATATTTTGTATACGCACGACTGACACAAGCGATGTACCCTGTATATGTAACACACAGGTACATTACATAACTTTTATTTCTTTCAAATATTTACTGTCGGTTTTTTTTTTACGACAAGTATCCATGCGTTCAATTGTTTCTTTGCATTATTGTATCAGTGATAAAAATCATTATTACGAATGTGTTATAAAGTAGGATGATAAAACATGGTATTGCTGTAAATTGATTAGTCGTCAGTTTTTTCGGAAAACATTCATGAAAAATATATTATCTTTGCATTATCGTATTAGTAACAAAGATCGCTATTACCAATGTGTTACAAAGTAGGATGACAAAACATGGTATTGCTACAATTTGATTAATTGTTAGATTTTCGGAAAACATTCATGAATAATATATTATCTTTTCATTATTGTATTAGTGACAAAGATCGCTATTACCAATGTGTTACAAAATACGATGACAAAACATGGTATTGCTACAATTTGATTAATCGTTAGTTTTTTCGGAAAACATTCATGAAAAATATATTATGTTTGCTTTATTGTATCAGTGACAAAGATGGCTATTACCAATGTGTTACAAATTAGGATGACAAAACATGGTATTACTGTAAATTGATTAATCGTTAGTTTTTTTCAAAAAACATTCATGAAAAATATATTATCTTTGCATTATTGTATTAGTGACGAAGATCGCTATTACCAATGTGTTACAAATTAGGATGACAAAACATGGTATTGCTGTAATTTGATTAATCGTTAGTTTTTTCGGGAAACATTCATGAATAATATATTATCTTTACATTATTGTATCAGTGACAAAGATGGCTATTACCAATGTGTTACAAAGTAGGATGACAAAACGTGGTATTGCTGTAAGTTGATTAGTCGTCAGTTTTTCCGGAAAACATTCATGAATAATATATTATCTTTGCATTATTGTATTAGTGACAAAGATCGCTATTACCAATGTGTTACAAAGTAGGATGACAAAACATGGTATTGCTACAATTTGATTAATCGTTAGTTTTTTCGGAAAACATTAATGGAAAATATATTATATTTGCATTATTGTATTAGTGACAAAGATCGCTATTACCAATGTGTTACAAAGTAGGATGACAAAACATGGTATTGCTGTAATTTGATTAATCGTTAGTTTTTTCGGAAAACATTCATGGAAAATATATTATCTTTGCATTATTGTATTAGTGACAAAGATCGCTATTACCAATGTGTTACAAAGTAGGATGACAAAACATGGTATTGCTACAATTTGATTAATCGTTACTTTTTTCGGAAAACATTCATGAAAAATATATTATCTTTGCATTTTTGTATCAGTGACAAAGATCGCTATTACCAATGTGTTATAAAGTAGGATGACAAAACATGGTATTGCTGTAAGTTTATTTAACTCGTCAGTTTTTTCGGAAAACATTCATGGAAAATATATTATCTTTGCATTATTGTATTAGTGACAAAGATCGCTATTACCAATGTGTTACAAAGTAGGGTGACAAAACATGGTATTGCTCCAAGTTCATTAGTCATTAGTTTTTTTTTCGGAAAACATTCATGAAAAATATATATATTGAATTACATCACAGTGCCGTCTAAATAGAAATCGTTCAACTTTCGCCTGGAAAATTCTTTCATCTCAATAAATCTTTCGATGATATTTGCGCAGATTCTTCAGAACGCGGCATTCCATATATATTTACGTAAGAATCATTAGAAGTAGTTGACTGCACATAGGGATCAACGGTAGTACCCTTGGGATTTGCGGATCATTGTTTAATTTTCTTTACAAACACCATGAGACATCGCAAGAGCAACTAAAATTCAGCATACAAACGATGATACTGACTGCTCGTGTATTTTAATATACAGGCGGTCCTGGACTTTCGTACTTCATTGGTTTTTGACATTTGTACGAACATTGAAATGTATGAAAGTAGTGCAATGAAAAAAAACATGGAAAAGTATGGTCAAATATTTATTTTACAATATTTGCAATATTTGAAATATGTATTTTACAATTATCTATTGATTCGCATCCGGTGTTTTCTTTATAAAATTATCAAGAGACTGTTTACTTGCATTTTCTTTTTCTTCATGGTTAAAGAGTAGTATAACGTATGTAATGGTGGTAAAAAATTTGTCAAGACGCATAAAACGCTTCGTTCACATTCTAGTTTGTTAAAATTTTAACAAAGATTTTTTTATCAGCCTTCTCTTTTTCTCTTACTTCATTTTGCATTTCATTTACCTCTTGTCGGTGAATTGAATCTCCACGATAAAGTTTTAAATAAATTAACCTTTACGATATGATTTTTTTTATAAATATTTTCAACTATATGTACATATGTATGTGTTTATTTCGGCTTCACAGTCCAGAAATGAATTTGTTTTACAATATTTTTTGTCTTATTTATAATCTCTCATTTTGGAGAACCCTTTTTTCTATGCTTCCCCCTCATACGTCAATTAACTTTTCTCCGATTTTTCGTTCACTGAACACTCACGTTTCTGCCGATATATTATCTTTACCTGTGGCTTTTTTGTGCTTTAACTTTTTATTTCCCTCTTTATTCCTTCCATTTCAAGTCAGCTTCATCTGCTTGTCTATTTTTCGTTCTTCTCCAGGTATCCTATATTGCAACAATATATTTTATTTATTTTTCCTGTCCTTGATGTATTCTTATATTCGTTCTTCCATTTTTGTCTTTCTTATTATTTCCACTTCTTCCTTTTTCTGATTCTTCTTTTTCCCCTACTGTATTTCTCAGCCCAAAAAATCTATGCCTAATCTTTCTTTCTTTTATTATAACCTTTTTCTGTTTAATGCAATCCCTTAATATATTTTTTAGTTCTTCCCATTTTTTTCTATTTTTCCAGCATCTAACTCGATGTCGTTCATATATTACTCGAAATTTTTCATACTTTTCTTGTCTTATATACAAAAGCTACTTATTCAGATCATATGTCGCTACTTTCTCTCTTATTTTCCTTTCTTCTTTCTCCTTTTTTGCTCCTTGTGGATTTCTGAATGCAGTACACAGTGGAAGACGATCTGATTCTATTCTGTCCCCTATTTCAAACTTTTTAATCTCCTGAAACCCTTTTGTATTAGTTAGTACATAGTCTATCACTGATGCTTCTGGACCACCTACAAATGTAAATTCCTCTTGTTCGTCTTTCTTACTGTTCTCATTAACAATATTCATTGGTTTTTTATTTTGAAACAACTCCATTTATCTTCAAATCGAGATAAATAACATTTACTGATAAATAACATGAATTTGTACATGTAAAAAAAATATGGAGTTAGGCCAAAATAAACGGTTTTTCAAATAACCAATTGTTTTCGCTTCCTCTCCGCACTTCTAATAGAATCTGTCTATTTTCTTTAATTGCGATTCTTGCATTTATGTCTACATCCATTATTAACATACTTTCCTGCTACTCCTTCACTAAGTTGTTTAAATTAAATTTTAATATCCCTTCCATTATATTCTACTTATTTTTGTTTATCTTTATAAATTATTTATCAAGAGACTGTTTAATTTGCATTTCTCTTTTCTTTTTTTCCCAATTCTTTGCGTATTGACATTTCCACACAAACTCTACAGGTAGATATTTTATCTATAACCATTCAAAAATCTATTATTCACAGGTGGATAAAAATATGTCAAAGATTCCTGCTACATTCCAGAAACGTCCTATATTTTCCTTCCTTCCCTTTGTTTGTCCATAGTATTTAACAACTTAGTTATTTATACCATATTATACTTTTTCACCGATAAATGTAAATTCCTCTTCTTCGTCTTCCTTAATGTTCCCATTAACAATATTCCAATTTCAATCACATGCCTTCATTTTTCAAAGCAATTTGTAACCAATTGTATTTGCTCTCTCTCCGCAATTATAATAGTATCTCTCTATTTTCTTTAATTGCGATTCTTGTATTTATGTCTACATTCATTATTAATATACCTTCCCGCAACTCCTTGATTATGTTGTTTATGTTGTTTATGTTGTTTAAATTAGCCGTCCGTTTAATATCGTTTCCATTATATTCTACTTACTTTTGTTTATCTTCATTCTCGTCTTCAAAATTATTTTTCATCGCCGTCGGTTTTTTTAATTCCTGTTATAATTCCCTTTCTAGCTCTTCCTTTCTTTTCCTGTTTCTTTGCATATTGACATTTCCACACAAACTCTACTAACTACTAACTACTACTTCTAATAGAATTTTTCTATTTTCTTTAATTGCGATTCTTGCATTTGTGTCTACATCCATTATTAATATACTTTCCTGCTACTCCTTCACTAAGTCGTTTAAATTAGCTGTCCTTTTAATATCGCTTCCATTATATTCTACTTAATGTTACTTATTTTATGCCCATATATTCTACTTGTTTTGTTTATCTTCATTTTCGTCTCCACAATTATTTTTATCGCCGTCCGTTTTTTTAACTCGTGTTATCATTCCCTCTCTAGCTCTTCCTTTCTTTTCCTATTCCTTTGTATATTGACATTTCCACATAAACTCTACTGGTAGGCAGTTTATCTATCTTTTCCCATCCCCTTTCATCTATCCAAGAATCTATTAATCCTACAAAATCACAGTTCTGATATATTCTTAAATATTTCTTCGTTTTTCCTGTTTTTTGCAAAAATCTTTCTTATTTTTCCTTCCTTCCCTTTGTTGCTTTTCATAGTATTGTTTCTATTTGTCCACTTAGTGTATATATACCATATTATACTAAACCACCGACAAATGTAAATTCCTCTTCTTCGTCTTCCTTAGTGTTCCCATTAAAAATATTCCAACCAATTTTAATCTCATGCCTTCATTTTCCAAAGCAATTTTTTTCCAATGCAGTATCCCTTCGTTTAATTTTTTTCTTTAATTGTTCCCATTTTTCTTCTTTATTTATACTCCTGCTACTCCTTCATTATGTTGTATAAATTAGCCGTTCTTTTAATATCGTTTCCATTATATTCTACTTATTTTTGTTTATCTTAATTTTCTTCTTCACAATTATTTTTATCGCCGTCCGTTTTTTTAACCCTTTCGCTACCAGCGGTGACTATAGTCACCGAACGTTTGATATACTAAAGAACGGTGACTATATTCAGATCACCAGTAACCATAGTTTGGAACTCATATTGCTTATATAAATTCTCTCTATGTCTGTACTTTTCATCTTAAATTGATAAGAGAAATCTACCATACAGACGATTTTCTTCTTTTTCAGCTCGCGCCGGAAAATTGTGCGAAAGGGTTAATTTCTGTTATCATTCCTTTTCTAGCCCTTCCTTTCTTTTCCTAATTCTTTGCATATTGACATTTCCACATAAACTCTACTGGTAGGCAGTTTATCTATTTTTTCCCATCCCTTTTCATCCATCCGAGAATCTATTAGCCCTACAAATTCACAGTTCTGTGGATATTTCTAAAATATTTATTCTTTTTTTAAGATTCCTGCTACGTTGCAAAAAACTATTACACTTTTCCATATTTTCCTTCCTTTCCTTTGTTGATTTTCATAATATTGTTTCTATTCTGTTCACTTAGTGTATTTATACCATATTACACTAAACCACTAATAAATGTACATTCCTCTTCTTCGTCTTCCTCAGTGTTCCCATTAAAAATATTCCAACCAATTTTAATCTCATGCCTTCATTTTCCAAAGCAATTTTTTTCCAATTACAGTATTCGCACCCTCTCCGCACTTCTAATAGAATCTTTCTATTTTCTTTAATTGCAATTCTTGCATTTATGTCTTCAACTATTATTAATATACCTTCCTGCTACTCCTTCACTAAGTTGTTTAAATTACCTATCTTTTTAATATCGCTTCCATTATATTCTACTTAATTTTACTTATGTTATGCCCATAGATTCTACTTACTTTTGTTTATCTTCATTTTCGCCTTCACAATTATTTTTCATCGCCGTTCGTTTTTTTTAACTCCTGATATCATTCCCTCTCTAGTTCTTCCTTTCTTTTCCTATTTCTTTGCATATTGACATTTCCACACAAACTCTACTGGTAGGCAGTTTATCTATCTTTTACCATCCCTTTTCATGCATTAAAGTTTCTATTAACCCTACAAAATCACAGTTCTGTGGATATTTCCAAAATATTTCTTCTTTTTTTAAGATTCCTGCTACATTCCAGAAAACTACTTTCCTATATTTTTCTTCCTTCCCTTTGTTGCTTTCCATAGTATTGTTTCTGTTCTGCCCACTTAGTGTATTTATACCATATTATACTAAACCACCGACAAATATAAATTCCTCTTTTTCGTCTTCCTTACTGTTCTCATTAACAATATTCCAGTTTCAATCACATGCCTTCATTTTTGAAAGCAATTTGTAACCAATTGTATTCGCTCCCTCTCCGCAATTATAATAGTATCTTTCTATTTTCTTTAATTGCAATTCTTGCATTTATGTTTACAACTATTATTAATATACCTTCCTGCAACTGCTTCATTATGTTGTTTAAATTAGCCTTTCTTTTAATATCGTTTCCATTATATTCTACTTAATTTTACTTATTTTATGCCCATATATTCTACTTTTTTTGTTTACCTCCATTTTCGTCTTCGCAATTATTTTTCATCGCCATCCGTATTTTTAATTCCTGTTATCATTCCCGCTCTAGCTCTTCCTTTCTTTTCCTATTTCTTTGCATATTGACATTTCCACACAAACTCTACTGATAAGCAGTTTATCTATCTTTTCCCATCCCTTTTCATCCATCCAAGAATATATTAACCCTACAAAATCACAGTTCTTTGGATATTTCGAAAATATTTCTTCTTTTTTTAAGATGCCTGCTACATTGCAAAACAAGATTACACTTTCCCATATTGTCCTTCCTTCCCTGTTGCTTTTCATAGTATTGTTTCTATTCTGCCCACTTAGTGTATTTATACCATATTATACTAAACCACCGACAAATGTAAATTCCTCTTCTTCGTCTTTCTTACTGTTCTCATTAACAATATTCCAATTTCAATCACATGCCTTCATTTTTCAAAGCAATCTTTAACTAATTGTATTCGTTTCCTCTCCGCACTTCTAATAGAATCTTTCTATTTTCTTTAATTGCGATTTGTGCATTTATGTTTGCAACTATTATTAATATACCTTCTTACAACTCCTTCATTATGTTGTTTAAATTAGCCGTCCGTTTAATATCGTTTCCATTATATTCTACTTATTTTTGTTTATCTTCATTTTCGTCTTCACAATTATTTTTATCGCCGTCCGTTTTTTTAATTCCTGTTATCATTCCCTCTCTAGCTCTTCCTTTCTTTTCCTATTTCTTTGCATATTGACATTTCCACACAAACTCTACTGGTAGGCAGTTTATCTATCTTTTCCCATCCCTTTTCATCCATCCAAGAATCTATTAACCCTACAAATTCACAGTTCTGTGGATATTTCCAAAATATTTCTTCTTTTTTTAAGATTCCTGCTACATTGCAAAAAACTATTACACTTTTCCATATTTTCCTTCCTTCCCTTTTTTGCTTTTCATAATATTGTTTCTATTCTGTCCACTTAATGTATTTATAACCTGTGGATTCTCTTTCATATTTCTATATCAATTCATTTTGTTTCCATTAATCCTTAATTGTTGGTACCCTGTCCTTACATTAATGCCTGTTTCTTTTTCTGCTCTTCCTTTTTGCATTAACTTTCTTCGAGTTACTCTCTCTTCATAAGTACAGTTGTATATTATAAATATGTTACCTCCACTTAACTTACGCTTGTTATATAATATCTTCTTATGTACCCCCACTGTTTTTACTCATACTACCCTGCCATTTACATTTTCTTTAAAAAACTATTCCGTTTGTTCCTTCAATGTATTTTCCTTTAACCTTAACCCACTAATTACTACATTATTTTTCCTGTATTTTCTCTCCTGTTCTTCTATTTTACCCTGTACTTTATTGTGTTTTTTATTGTAATATTCAACTGAAAGAAATAACAGCTGATCTTTCGTGAAAAATACTTCTGCAAATATATTTATATTACACATTTTTCTATCTGAAAGATCAAATATGAAAAAATATATTAAATTTGAACCTTTCTTTCAAACAACGTCGGTAATATTATTTAGGCTTCTTGATAATGACCAACATTATTATCCTATTTATTTGAAAAGATATAGTTGATCCGTATTATATAACAGATCTAACACATTATTATTTGTTATTACGTCCCTGCCTCAACATATTCTACAATGTCTAAAATCAACAAGCACGTTAGAGTTTAGAAAAAATTGATTTAAGGGGGTATTCCAATGTAAACACCTAAAAAAAGCAAATTTTCAACATTTTTTTTCTCAGAAACTGTTGCATATAATTGAACAAACTTTTTTTCCTGAAAAGGTATAGCCTAGGACAATAAAGGAACATTTTTTTATCGTTTAAAAATAATTGCGCATTTAATTATATTGGTGGCTCTACACCGATAAGAAAATTTTTTGTTGTACTGGCGTAGACAATTCCGACCCTCCTAGACATTTGAGACAGAAAATCGAAAGAGATTCTTAATCTGTATGAATGGAGTTATCGCATGAACCTCGGGTTTCAAATTTCCATGAAAATTAACAGAATGGCGGCGTTTTGTAAAAAAGTGTAAAAAAAAGCAATTTTTTGCGCTATAAATAAGGTAAAATTATGGGTTATAATCAAAACTTTAACATGATTGAGCTTCATACCAAAAGATTCAGCACTAAATTAATGCTGAATATTGTGTTTTCAAATTTGAAATTAACAAAGTGGCTATAAGTTTTGCGTTTTTTTTACGTAATCATTTACGCCACTTGCAAAAATCTATGATTGATGCACGCGCAATATTGTTAAAATTTGTCTCTGCTTTTTGAGCAATCATCTACGCCATTTGAAAAGTTATTACTAGTCAAAAAGGGCGAAATCGCCTAAACCGACTCTAGGATATTAATTCTATGACTATAAACTATCAAAAAATGCAAAAAAAATCGATTTTTTCAACTCGTCACATTGGAATACCCCCTTAAGTAACAGATCGTTAAGCGGTTAATATCAGCCCTCTTTGTCAATTGCGAAGATTGCTTGATTCATCACTGATCATTTTCCTGTTACGACACCGTTGAAAACTAGCTATCACAGCTCCATGTTTTATCCGCGAACACACCGTCAACAAGCAAAATTGACCGTTGAAAAACGTACGTAAGTCCGGGACCACCCGTAACGTCTAACTTGCTGCTTCGAACGGCAAGCATATCTTGTTTACGAACCAACTCGCAGGCCCATTGACTAATCTCGTGCCACTATCTTTGAAATAAATCATAGGATTCTCATTCAACGTCAAGCCTTTCGGAGCAACCGCATGGAGAAACACCACCGACCGCATCCGTATCAGCCGCACCTCTCGTACCCCTGATGCCCGTAAAATTTCCCAGCCGCTATTCCAACTATCACCCCATAACAATACACACCGCGAACTTGCACGGCTCGCAAGCGTGCGTAAACGAGACAGACGACTGCGCGAGCAGTCAGATGCATTGCAGGGCGGCGATCCTCTACCACCCGGCGACCATTTATATTCCTCACACACACACCACGCCATTTCACAACTCCGCAGCTAGCAACGCCAGTTTAATGCCGGCGCTCACTTCCGGAACGCAACAATCGCTAGACACCTCCGTGAAGGTGGGTCTCGCCTCGAGAGACTATTGCAAGACGTCCGCGAGCGGACAGTCGGGTTTCGCCAAGTCGCAGAACCCCAACGTACCTTTTCCCTATCAGAACGTGTTCGCGAAGGGTCAGAGCAGAGACCCCTCGGTGGGCAACAAGTACGGGGCCGCGGAGGGTTTCCACAAGTGTCAGACGCTCTCGATGTCGCCGTCGAACAGACTGCCGGGTCATTACAAAAGAACAGCTAACGCTGGCTCGTCGGCTTGCTTCGTCGCGTCCAAAAGCGGCTACGGCTACGGGCAGAATTCGCAGAAAACCGGGAGCAACGCTTGCTACTCGGCCAACGCGGTCTTCAGCAATCAGTCGTACACGTCCGTCTGCTGTCCGCCGCAGAAACCCGGGGGGTTCGAGTACGCGAACGGGCGCGGCAGGAATTACGAGTGCTACGACAACGGGTTCTACGGTAAGTCGACGAGCTACGTCGCCAGCAGACGCAGCTCC
This sequence comes from Cryptocheilus praepositus, assembly GCA_033815515.1. Classification (NCBI taxonomy): domain Eukaryota; kingdom Metazoa; phylum Arthropoda; class Insecta; order Hymenoptera; family Pompilidae; genus Cryptocheilus; species Cryptocheilus praepositus. The sequence goes on along the minus strand of JAWWQZ010000084.1, from coordinate 1,054,852 downwards.
TCGAATTATCGCTGCCACGCGGTCGCGAGCGCGAATTTCGACGGGAACGTGGCCGAGCAGACGAGCGCGAATCAGCTGGAGAGCAGCAGCACCGGTGCTCAGAACGCTCAAAATCCGCAGAACCCTCAAAACGCTCAGAACGCTCAGAATCCGCAGAGTTCGCAAGCGACGGAGTCGTCAGATAAGCCGACGAGTCCACCACCCGCACCTTATTCGCCTATGACACGTCCTCTTCCAAACGTTTCACCGCCCGCTTCCCAGGTTCAATTCTATGGTCCTGGTCAGAGCCGCTTTCAACCATCCATGACCCCACCTCAGCAGCAGCAGCAGCAGCAGCAGCAGCAGCAACAACCTCAGCAGCAGCAGCAGCAAACCACGCAACGTCGGCACGCCGTTCCTCCAGCCTTATCGTCGATCAGGAAGTCGTCTGACAAGTACATCAGTGCCGGCTCCCAAACGACAGCGGCCGTGCTCAGGCAGCCGAAGTACAAGATCAACGGAATCATGCAGACCCCCGGTGGCAAAGTGAAGGAAGAGAATCTGGGCGGAGCCGGAGACGCTCCTCCGGCAGTCGCGAAAATGCCGCCGACCCCGCCTAGCACGCCTAGGACTCATCCTGGACACATAGCTGCGACCGATCAGAATCAGTTGAGTGACACGTGCCATCAGATTCAAGCTTTAACCCTATGAAAAGGAATTTGCCCCTGTTACTTCCCCCTTACGTCTAATATCATGGTGTATTAAGACTCATGAAATGGGCCAAGTGAGAGTCTAGCGTGTTTAGGTCGCTCCTTCGTGCGGGTCAGCTCTTTTTGGTAGACAATTTGCTTTAGCGGGTTCGAAGATTTTCGGTAGACGGTCTATTTCGTTCGCAGGCAGGCGCGCGTTGTTGTTTTCTCGCGACGAGGGAGAGTTTGCGGTATTGTAGCTTCTTTGGAAACGTTACCTTACGGTGTAGTGTCAATGAGAGGATTTATTGGGAAACGTTCGCCAAAATTACTTTACAACGGCATGCTCTAAGGAAACCGACAATTTATGTGTAAACAATTCGAGGAGATCGTTGCGTAAACTACGTATGTAAAAGACTAGAGTTAATATGTATCGGCCAAATTCCCATAAACGCGTACAAAGTATCTTTCAAAAATAGCATGAGGCATATGTAGTGAATCGGACTATTACTTGGTCGGATTCATGAGTTTCCGGATAAATTGTATGTTAGAAATATGCTACGACGCAATACTTTCTTGTGATCTCCATCATAAACTCAAAAAGGAAAAAGTAACGAAACTATAAATTACCTTTGCCTTGGTAAACTATATACAAACGAAGAACTTACCGAGTTGCCAAGCATTTAAGGAATGAATACATGTATGTATGCACGTATGTGTGTGTATGTGCGTGTACCTACGTATATTTATATGTACGTGTATAATATATATGTATATGCGCCCATGCATACAAAGCAACAAAGTCGACGATATTCAGAGATTGTTATATGTGTATGCGTGTATGTACGTACGTGTCTACATCTATACGTATATTCGTAATATATCTATCCATGTATGCACCTACGTACGTATGTATGTTTGTTTCTTAGTCACATACGTTGTATAACGAAGGTAACAACTGTAATTAGCGTAAATGTGAAACTATCTTGAAGAAGAGTCGTATATAAAAACGAAAAAAAATTATATATTAAGACATCTATATAATACATCATTTACGTATATCTATATTAAACAGTACTGGACATTACACGTGGTAAATTCAACATCATGAATCTCACGAGCAAAAGTTAGAGTAGTTAGAGTGGGTAAGCGAAAGATAGAAGAGAAAAAAATTATCATTGTTATTGTACAAACAAGAGCGATGCATCATGTGTTCAAAAAAAAAAAGACAAAAGGGTAATAGGGAAGAAAAATAGGTTTGATTTTGTAACGGTTGCTCAAGGCACTGCCACATTTCAGTTTTCAGTTCCCTTCTGAAGTGGTGTTACTGTACTTACAGTTTAATTAGAGTAACCGTCATTTTCTCGACACCTTCTCAAAACATTCAAAAACGGACACACTTTCGTTATCCACATCCCAACACGTTTCTGTCCACAGTACGTTATTATTTAAGACGAACGATAACAAATATCCGCAAGAGAAAAACAAACAACGCCCTGTACCCAAACAAATAAGATCAAGTATTTAAAAAAATGAAAAAAATAATGAATTAAAAATGTGTCGGCTGTGAGCTTCCAAGCAAATAACAATAATTAAATTATTATAATGTAAAAAGTTAATAATATTCTACCTAATTGTTATAAATATGAATTTCTTTTACCTATGATGAGAAATTTGTTATCTCGTATTTCGCATATTGTAGCTATTATTGTCTATTTAAAGAAGAAAAAACGAAGAGAGAGCTAGACAGAGCTAGAGACAGATAGCGATAGTGATAGAGAAAGAGACAGAGAGCGAGAGAAAGAGCGAGAGAGAGAGCGAGAGAGAGTGAAAGAGAGAGAGAGACAAAAAACTGTTGCATCGACGATTGGAGCATTGTGATGTATAGATATTGCAACAAGTAGCAGACAAAAAAGATTAAAAGACATTCAACAGTATGTAGGTAAAACGTGTCAAGGCCTAGAATGCATAGAACCTGTAAGTTGTTACAAAGAAGTTAATTTATTAAAAAGCAAGAGTGCCTTCTATTTGTTTTTGTGATTGTATTGTTGGACATTTGTTGCGTTACGTTCAAAGAGCCTCTAATGTTGTTATAAGAAAAACTGTTTGAAAAGTGTTGTTCCTCTATTTATTTATTGATTTATGGGTCGTGCGAGAGAGGCCCAAAACAGCACCCAGCGAATTTGGAAGTGCGAAAGTAAGCGCTATTAGCTTTGACCTTTGAAAAAATATCGAACGAACCGAAAAAGTGCAGAAACCAAATTTAACCCCTTCTTACGTCTGTACGGGGTCGTGTTAATAGGAAATTTAACAAAAAAAAAAAAAAAAATACATAAAGCAGCTCATTACGGCACCTATTTCTATGTATAATACACCGAAGATATCACAATAATATACATATATATATACATACATATATATATATATAAATAAAGATATACAAATATAAATATGCAATATAAACTGAGGATATTTACATTGAGAGTGCAACAGGTGCGTATTTCGGGTGCGTGTGCGCGAATTTGGATTGGTGGCTGTGACTAATTGCGTGCAGGTACAGATTTGTATGTAAACATTCATGTGTCGATATATATCTATTCATTCAGGCACATATATTTCATACATTATATATGTATATATATATATGTGTATATGTATTCGTGTGTCTATATATATATGTGTGTATATATATATACATATATAAACGCGTCGAAAATAGTATGTAAAGCACAATTTTATGTTGACTTTGGTACTTACGTGACGAACGCGAGGTGGCTACCTACTTACAATGAAAAATTCACGTACTAAATTTAACGTAAAACGGTGCTGCAGTGCTATATGGAAAATAATATATACTAGATTTCACACTATATATTATATATACATATATATATATAGCGCATATATACATACACTCCATGAAGTATATATATATATATACGAAAAGTCTAAAATAGACTATAGCCCTACACGTAATAATACAAAGAAATATGAATGTATTATACATAGGACGTGAAGTATGCCTTTGGGGTTGTGGAATGCTATGTAAAGGCAATTCTGATGCCCTTTATTAAATACTGTGCGTACAGTACTGAAGACATGTCTGGGACATTCTGTGTGAGACAAGCGTGGTACATAATTAGCTTGATTATTATTTCTAAGGAGAGAACAGTTTACTATTATTGCTCTTGTATAATTTAAGAACGAATCAGCGATTGATATACGCGCGTACGAAGGCCATTGCACCATTATTCTACACCGCAGATTAGTAGAATGTTGCACGAGATAAAAGACTATCGGAGAAAGTGTCTGACGAATGATAAAATACCATATAGTTATTCATTTCTCATTTTTTTTTTACTGTGTTCGAATATTCATTTTGTTTCTCTTAAAACTATTAAATTTTCTTTATCATATGTACTGTTGATGGCTGAACAGGTAAATTCGTTTCACCTCTACTGCGAACATACATTTCCATCTGAATGTACATTCCGCAATCTACAAAGGCGTGTTAAAGAAAATTTATGTATTAATATAATAAATTATACACAAAATGACCTGTAGGTTGTATCGTAAAACTACATAAGTTCTTTACCATAATAAAATATATTACGTATAAGAAATGCATATATTTAAAATGAGATATTGCTGCTATTATTGCTACTGCTATTACTACTACTACTACCACTACTAATACTATTACTACTACTATATTACTACCACTACTACTACTACTACTATTACTACCACCACCACTACTACTACGACTATACTATCACTACTACTACTACTACTGCTACTAATACTATACTAACACTACTACTGCTACTACTACCACTACTACCACTACTACTACTGCTACTGCTACTCCTACTACTTCAACTCTACTATTATTACTACTACTACTACAACTACTGTGACTACCACTGTTACTAGTACCACTACTACCACTACTAATATTATAGAGCACTACTACTGCTGCTATTGCTGCTACTACTACTACTACTACTACTGATAACAATGATAACGGTAACAACAACAATAAACCATAATAATGACAAAGATTATTGTTGTTGCTATTATAGTTAAATATATATAAATATAAAAGAAACCAGTTGTGTATGAACACATAGTACGAGGAATAGAAAAGAAATAATATAGAGTTGAATAATTGTAAGTCTCTCGGAAAATAAACAATAAAACTTGAAAAGAAACATTAAATATACATAGCTGGAATTGAACGCACATTATTATCTTTGCGAAACTGCTCATTCCATTTTCCACACGTTGCCTTTATTTCGTCTCATTCAAATGACAGGGGCCAAGAGTACACGTTTCGTTAAAATACTTTAGTAAAGATAGTGCTAGAGGCTAGATGGCAATTGACACTAGGATGCAGATACATACGTGGTTCGGCATCTTCGTGATAGTGCTGCAACTAGAGTTCCTTGTGTTACAGATACAAGTCATCAGAGACGTTATGATACATATTAAATAGTTTATTCTCACTACATTAAATATTTTCTATGATCACAATCATAATCACACCTTTCTGCGGAAACATCTGAGTTAAATATAACGATTATACCGTTCTTTACGTAATATAGCTTAGTTATAAATTAGATTAACGCATCACGAGCATACATTCGCGGTCTTATAAAATGGCAGCGCAGTCAACGATACTCGACTAAAAACGAACTATCAACGTAGAAATACATTCTCAGTAAATCGCTAAATTGCATGCGACGCTTGACGCCCCTTGAATAATAAAGTGGTATAAAAAGTATAAAATAGTAACTCGCTTCCTTGCGTAGAGATACATTTGGTTGTCTCGCAGTGTAAACTGTCAGGCATTTCGGAAAATTCAATCACAGCGACCCCCGTGTCCTCCGAAGAATGCCAAAGTAAAAAACGTCACTGAGGGTAGTTAACCCTTTGCGATCGGCGTCCCCGTAGCGGAGACATTTTTAACCCTTTGCACTCGGACATGTTTCAGACGAAGTAGCGAATAGCGCAACATTTCGTTTAAAATGGTATAGTTTTGAAAAAAATGCTGTGCTTAGCACTTTGACTGCCATGGTGGTCACCGGTGACCGGCGCAAAAGATTTTACTATAAATGCAAAAAATTCGCAATGAAGCATATTTGCAATTTTGTAAAAGTAATTGATATTGGAAAGGTTGAATAACTCTGCGTTACCTTCATTTTGCACGATGTAATCATATTCTGCAGTATTTCATTGCATCGCGGTTTAAACATAGCAAAATACGCGATGACCGACACAAAAGGTTTTACTAGAAATGCAAAAAATTCGTAATGAAGCCTATTTGCAATTTTGTAAAAGTAATTGATATTGGAAAGGTGCTCCAATACTTTGGCTTCTAACATCTCTCCGTTACCTTCATTTTGCACGATTTAATCATACTCTGCAGTATTTCATTGCATCGCGGTTTCAACATAGCAAAATATGCGGTGACCAGCGTAAAAGATTTTACTAGAAATGCAAAAAATTCGCAATGAAGCCTGTTTGCAATCCTGTAACAGCAATTGATATTGGAATGATGCTTCAATACTTTGGCTTCTAACAACTCTGCGTAATTTTTATTTTGCCAGATTTAATCATACTCTGCAGCATTTTATCGTATCGTGGTTCTAACATAGCAACATATGCTTGGCAGTCAAAGTGTTAAATCATGTTTTGCATACGACTTTGCTGATACATTTATGTTGAAACAAAATTGAAATTTTATAGCCTATTCTTTTCGAATGCGTCATAGTTCATTCACCAATGTGCATTACGGGTTTATTCAAACACATATCGCAGTGATAACTTGTTTATGATTTTTCACGTGTCATTTTTTCTTCCGAGCATATACGATGTTTATACAATAATTTGCAGTTTATCATTCGACCTATTGCAGTAATATATAGAAGGTTGTTCTTGCAGTCGCTAGAATTCCCCTCTCAGTTTATTGACCACGAATTTACTAAATATTAACACTTGGCATGCGGGCAACGTATTTTTACGTTTTTTGTAGTCTGTCACTGGAGCGCGGGTCACGTAAAAATACGTATTTAGTTGATTTGGTGTTGTTAGTGGATATCCACCACAAATCTACTAAATACGTATAATTACATGAATGTGTGACATTATATGCGTGTTATTTGCGTTGCTAGGCAACGCTTTGCATTTTTTCCCCATAAGTTATGATTGTTGAGTTACTCGATCTTTTGCTGAGTTATTTCGTCTTCAATCGAATTCTTAGCTCTAGAACGTGTTTTATCAATTTGAAGCTTGATTTTTTATTATTGATTACAAAATTGATCAAATGAGCCGTTGTGACAAAGATAGTGATGAAGAAATATGCGCTGACAAATTATCGGACTTTTCGTATGATAGTGTGGAAAACTTTAAAAATCGCTTATTTTTATGATTTCGTAAAAATATCGTTTGTTTTTTGTTAAATAATCATACAGTATATATTTAAGTGTGAAATAAAAAAAGTTTCGTTCATAAAAACGACGTAGTTTTCGATTTACTGCAATTTTTCTGAATAACCAAACTTCCGCGCGATTCAAGAAAAAACGCCCACTGCACGCGAAATTCGGCGGCGAAGTATGCCCGCATGCCAAGTGTTAAATAGCAAACAGATTATTAACCCTTTGAGCTCGAGCGGTGCTTCTCGGGCACCACCCGAATCGATGCGGTAAATTGAGCGGTAACGGTGTTTATTTGTGTTTAGCCTAACGAATATCGCTTGTCAAATCTACTTGGCCTTTTGTAGATCATTTTACGAGGTGTCTACATAGCTATAAAGATGTCTTATCTCAAAAATACTTGCGACCGCGGGTTGGACTCTGCCTTCGACATTAGTTCGAACTCAACCTTCTTGGCAATCGCAATATTTCTTTCAAAGTTACTGAGCCCAATAAGTATGGAACACGACGAAGAAATGACTTCTAGTGAAGATAAGTTCAATTTTTCGGCAATAACGAACAAAATTACATCACTACTACTCTATCGACATTAGAGGTGTAAGAAGACAAAAATCCGAATAATCGACAGTGAATCTGAAAGCCAAAGTTATTGTACAGAAGACACTAAACCTTCAGAATGGACAGTGTGCACAGAGTCCGAAGAAAGATTTTGTCAAATATTTTGTGGACTTCACCTAAAGACAATACCCTCACAAAATACAAACCGGCGATAGCGGCTCATACTCTCGAGTTGCTGGTTTGCCGGAGAGAAAAGCTCCTCGGGCGCAAAGGGTTAATTCTATCTCATTGTCTTAACTTGCAACTCCCCGGAAAAATCTTAAGGAAACAAATATTTGAACAAACGTTTTCTGTATATACATTTGGCCGGTAATAGTAGAATATTTTTCCCCTTAGAGGGGATGATTTAATAGTTGAGTAGTTAAAAATCATTACTGCAATATTTATTTTCAACAACTTTAAAAATGAACATTTATCTTTAGTCATCTTTAATGTTCTTAACATTTTCTTACATTTCATTATCTCTTAAATCTCATTTTTTATAAATAACGCTAAGCTGATATTGGACCATTTGCCATCAAAAAGCGAAAACTCTCCGACAAAGTGTCCGTCAATTATATCTTATTATTGCTAATAGTTTTGTCGTTTAACAATTTCAAATATTGTTTAAACAAATTATGAAAAACTGCCGCTGACAATATATAACAACAATTTTTGTCAGGCTCTTCAAAAAAATATGCAATAATATATCTGAAAATTAAGAGCATGAAAGATACTAAAGATAATATATCTCGTCAACGACCCAAACATGAAATAAAAAAATAGTAATGCGTTTTAATATAATTTTACAGTGTGATATCGTTCACAGCATGTCAGTTTATACAGTGAATTGTGCATTTTTTGAACAAACGTTTTCTGATATACACTGTGTGTGCTCAGTAATAACAACTATCAGTTATTCTTCGTGTCCCTCAGTGACAGTCGAGTGCAAAGGGTTAAATATTCAGTCAGAACTCGTGCGCCTCGGATTTTTTCCCATCACGCCTACGAATAGCTTCGTGCCGCGTCTACTCTAAAATCTTCCGAGTTTACATATATTACATAACTTATGAAATGCATCTTGTCTGGCAGAATTCGCCGGATATTATGTTTAGACGGTATTTAATTGATCGGACGTTGGATCTGTAGGTCGGCATCTTATAACTCGGTCGTCATATGTGATGTCAGGGCCTGAACACGTGTCGCGTTGCAACTTTTGCAGAGCACGTGGTCATCGAGCGGGTAACATCCTCGACCGTCTGAGTCGGATGACAGTAAGAGTCCGCAGTCTTCGCATTTGTAACACTGAATGTGGAAACTGCGATCGAGAGCGACGACCCGAACAGTTTCGTTTTGCCCAGGCTCCGGCATTATTGGCAATTTACACACGCAGCAACGGGGTGCGAATTTTCTGTGGACGAAAACATGGGTTTTTAGTATCATGCAGTTACGAACATTAATTAATTAACGTTTTAGGATTTACAGTTGCGGACATTAACACTTTAACGACCGCTAGCCGATTAACCCTTCTTTGCATGATTTTTTCTTTATTGGTGAAATAAACCAAGATGATATAGTTCATGTTCAAAATTAAAGAAAAAATGGTTAAAAAAATGTTAGTATATATTTATAGTATAAATTTAGCAAAAAAAAATATGATGGAAATTTCAATCATCATGCAAAGTTAGATCAATGTGAACTTGTTCTTTTATATAATTTTTGGGCATTTAATTTTATGATGGAAATTTTCACCAGTATGCAAAGAAGGGTTAATCGACTTTTTGGTTCCAACTGCTATTTACCAGTAGCCGATTAATCGGCTTTTCAGTGGTCAACGGTTATATTAGATAAAATAAATATCGGATGATATCATGACAATTCTAAATGACAATAAAATGACACTGCTTTGAAACCAAAGGATTCTCAACAACACATTCAGTATTTTTCAGTATAAAGCTTTCCAATTAGGCACATACACAATTCCTGTGCGATATCCAAAACAGAGTCGATCGTTAGTGAGTGGCATCTTTAGTCAATAATGGTCGGTCAAGTGTTAATATACGGACACTTTAATACAGGATGTCTTTTGACAAAAAATTGCACAAGGTACTTGCGAAAAAAATAGTTTGAAAAACTGCAATTTAACGGAATTATAAAAAAATGTAAAGGTCGTTTTTTTACAACTATTTTATGGTAGATATTAATGAAAATTTGAAGAATATGTTTTGTTGTATTGCTTAGTTTTTTCATTAGAGGTTCTAATATAAAATTGAAAATAATGATCTTCACTGTTTTACTATGAATCTTGTAAATTGCAATTCTTTGGAAGACTCTCTTATGAACTTTCTTATAAAACGTGTTGAAAACTTCAACAAAGTCGGTTAAGGTTTTTGAAGTACAAAGAATAAAATAATCGATGATATTTTTAGCATTTGGTTGACTTGGCAAAATCTGCACGACGTATTGCTTAGATTTCTCCTTCGAGGTTCTAATAAAAAAGTTGAAAAAAATTATTTTCACTATTTTACTATAAATCTTGTAAATTGCAATTCTTTTGAAGACTTTCTTATATACTCTGTTTACAGGCCATGACATGCTTTGTTGTAGATTTAGGTCGGTTGTATACGTGTGGAAAATGTCAACAAAGTCTGTTAAGGTTTTTGAGTTACAAAAAATAAAACAATCGATGACATTTTTAGCGTCTGGTTAACTTAGCAAAATGTGCACAACGTTTTGTTTAGGTTTTTCATTAGAGGTTCTAATAAAAAAGTTGAAAAAAATGATCTTCACTGTTTTACTATAAATCTTATAAATTGCAATTCTTTTGAAGACTTTCTTATATATGCTGTTTACAGGCCAGGCTATGTTTTGTTGTAGATTTAGGTCGGTTGTATACGTGTTGAAAATTTCAACAAAGTCGGTTAAGGTTTTTGAGTTACAAAGAATAAAATAATCGATGACATTTTTAGCGTCTGGTTAACTTAGCAAAATCTGCACAACGTATTGCTTAGTTTTTTCATTAGAGGTTCTAATTAAAAAGTTGAAAAAAAATGATCTTCACTGTTTTTCTATAAAACTTGTAAATTGCAATTCTTTTGAAGACTTTTATATAATCTGTTTACAGGCCAGACCATGTTTTGCTGTAGATATAGGTCGGTTGTATATGTGTTGAAAATTTCAGCAAAGTCGGGTAAGGTTTTTGAGGTACAAAGAATATAATAATCGATGACATTTTCAGCAGCTATTTAACTTAGCAAAATCTGCACGACGAATTGCTTAGTTTTTTCATTAGAGGTTCTAATAAAAAAGTTGAAAAAAACGATCTTCACTGTTTTACTATAAATCTTGTAAATTGCAATTCTTTTGAAGACTTTCTTATATACGCTGTTTACAGGCCAGGCCATATTTTGTTGTAGATTTAGATCGGTTGAAAACGTGTTGAGAATTTCAACAAAGTTGGCTAAGTTTTTTGAGGTACAAAGAATAAGATAATTGATGATATTTTTGGCGTCTGGTTAACTTAGCAAAATCTGCGAAGTGTATTGCTTAATTTTTTCATTAGAGGTTCTAATAAAAAATTACAAAAAACGATCTTCACTATTTTACTATAAATCTTGTAAATTGCATTTCTTTTGAACTTTCTTATATACGCCATACTTTCTTATTTACAGGCCAGGCCATGATTTGTTGTAGATTTAGGTCGGTTGAATACATGTTAAAAATTTCAACAAAGTCGGTTAAGGTTTTTGAGTTACAAAGAATAAGATAATCGATGACATTTTCAGCATCTATTTAACTTAGCAAAATCTGGACGGCGTATTGCTTAGTTTTTTCATTAGAAGTTCTAACAACAAAGTTGCAAAGAACGATCTTCACTGTTTTACTATAAATCTTGTGAATTGCAATTCTTTTGAATTCTTTCTTATATATGCTATAAATCTTGTAAAATCTTGTAATTCTTCTTTTGAAGACTTTCTTATGAACTTTCTTATAAATTTACGTGTATGAAAATTTCAACAAAATCGGTTAAGGTATTTGAGTTACAAAGAATAAAATAATCGATGACATTTTTAGCGTCTGGATAACTTAGCAAAATCTGCACGGCGTATTGCTTAGTTTTTTCATTAGAGGTTCTAATAAAAAAGTTGAAAAAAAATGATCTTCACAGTTTTACTATAACTCTTGTAAATTGCAATTCTTTTGAAGACTTTTATATAAGCTGTTTACACACCAGACCAAAGCAATTAACTCCACACTTGGATATATTACATTTTTATATCCTAAACATTCGTATAATACCTATTTTTTACATTTCAAACAAATGTTATATGATTTGGCGAATAAGCAGCTCATATAGCATTTAGTTTAATCACTCTTCGCACATCTTAAAAAAGTGCAAATGGTTTTGTCCAATTATCAAAAAGTGTATCGAAGAGTGTTCGAATATTAACCTTTTAACTGCAGAATCAATTGAACCAACTGAATCGACTGACCAAAAACGCACTTTGAACGCATAATTACAAATGACATTCAAATGTTTATACATTTTTGACGACACTGTTTTAGACGCCAGAAAATAATTGACTTCCTCAGTTAAAGGGTTCGCCAGAAAACGCCAGAAAAAAATGACTTCCTTAGTTAACCCTTTGGTATATGCGTCCATACGGTGTCGACTATGGGCGCATATATGCGTTTCCCATTCGTTTCAATTTCTTACTGATTGCAATCACAATTATCGATGTACAAGCTGAATACAGATGCGTTCTTTAAATAATTTTCTTGAATTATTTAATTTGAAATGAAGAATTATCCTAAAACTTAGTTGCGCCTTACAGTCAAAATAGAATTCACACTAACGGTGTTTCATGCAAGTGGCCAAAAGTATTCAGTACTAAAAAAAGATGCAAGTGGCTACAAAAAGAATGGTTTATTTACTTGTGAAAGCATTGAATGCAGTGTATTTGGTTCGTCGCGTCCACCGTGAAGGGTATACCATCCAAACTTTGCCCACAAACGACGCATGTAAAGCAGGATGGATGATACGGTTTGCCCGTTGCTCTCAATATTCTGTCCAGTATGGGTCTCGTGCAAACGCAGCACTTCTCGAGGGTATTCAAATAATCTTCCTCGCAGTAGGGTTTCCCCTCCAGCGAATAGAACGGTTTACCCTGCAAATTGACCTTGCAGACGTAGCAGGAGAAGCAACTTATGTGGAACACCTTGTCCATGGCTGAACAACCCGTTCCTTCGCCTTCAACTTTACATCCACATTGCGCACATATGCCATATATGTCGCAGTCCTCGCTGTTATCTGACATTCCTTGAACGAGCAGGTCTGTTAGGACGTCGACCTTGAGGACAGAACAGTTTTAGTTAGGCGTACAACTTATTCTACTTGTTATATGGACCGTTTATTTTGAAAGTGGTGTAAGTCCATTAACTCTTCTTTGCGTGATGGTGGAAATTTCCATCATAACATTGAATGCCCAAAAATTATATAAAAGAACAAGTTCACTTTAATCTAATTTTGCATGATGATGGAAATTTTCATCATATTGTTTTTTGCTAAATTTATACTATAAATATATACTAAGATTTTTTTAATATACTAAGATTTTTCCTTTAATTTTGAACATGAAATATATCACCTTGATTTATTTCACCAATAAAGAGAAAAAATCATGCAAAGAAGAGTTAAAAGCATTTTAAACATAAGTGTAGCTCGTCAATGCAATCTTGGCAGTATGTAGTGATATTTTTGGTCCGACTTTTTGCTCTTTATGTTCCAAAACTTGCAACATCTTATTGGTAACACCGTTTTCAAACTTTGTGTACCAAATACGTTGGCCCTTCCTTTTATAATTCATGCTGTATTTTTATAAATGGACCGTTTATTTTGAAAGTGGTGTAAGTCCATTTAAAAAAAAAATGAGATATCGCGCAATTTATGTTTAATTTAATGTAAACTTTTTATGTATAACTAGTTAGTATTTAATTTCTTAAAAAATGCCCATGTTTTGTACAAGTTAAAATTGGTCGGTAGAAGAAATTGCGTAAAATTATGAAAGTGGTATAAGTCCAATTTCCAGAGATAGGTGGCTTAGCAGATGGTTGCCTGTTATTTTACATTTGTTTTATATTACATGTCATATTACATGTCAAGAGTCACTAGTTTAGATTACTTATTTTATTTTCCTCCTAAAATGGATAATTTCATATTAACATCAAATAGTGATATAAGTAAGAAAAAATGGTAAATTAATATTGTTTTATGACAATATTATCATATTTTATGATGATATTATTTTATGACGATATCACGATTGAAAATATTTATTTTATTTAATTTTAAATAAATTCACACAGAAATAAAGCCCATGGATATAAACAAAAGAATAATCTTAGAATCGGAGGATGAAGATAATTCCACTATGAAAAACAAATTAACGAAACGTAAAAAGAGAAGAAGAATTATAGAGGTAGAAACTTCATCAGATGAGGATATTGTTACTGAGAACTTAGATTCTGCAGAATAAAATAAAGGGAAATATATGCAACGAATAAACAAAATTAAGCGAAATACCGGACAAAAGTACTATACAAAAAGAGGAAAATTCATTCCAGCAATCCAAATAAAATTTGAAAAAATCGCCCCAGGTCTATGTACCAAGATGCCAAGCTTGTTACTTATGAAAAATATGAAGATATCAAGCAGTTATTATCTTATATACCTCCGGGGCATCACAAATATTTGAAAACACTGCCACATGCAAAGCATAAGTAAATACTACCAATATATTGTAATTTTAACAATCTAATTAACGTCCAAAATTAAAAATACTACTTCTATTTTATATCTTGTCATTATTTGTAAACAAAATTAGATTAATATGAAGTATATTTTAAGTAATATTTGATTTTTCAAAATTGAAATTAAACGATTTTTACAAATTGTCAAATTTTGAAAACGGTGTAAGTCCGTAAATATACATTAGTTCAGTGAAATTCGCGTAAAACAAATTTATATAACCAAATTACATATTGATAAATCAGTAGAAAGATTGTCACACTTCATATAATTTACCTACATTTTTTAATTAATAGACATGCTAACCTTTAATTTTCTCGAAACAAGAGAAAATGGACTTACACCACTTTCAAAATAAACGGTCCATATGGTTAAACGTATTTAGTGTGCTATATAATGTATACGGTATTATACAAGGTGTCCCAGTTTTTTCCGGCCAAACTTTGCCAGCGTATTCTACACGCAAAAGTAAGAAATGTTATACCACGAACATATGTTAGTTATAATATATAATATATAAGGTCTACCGGAAAGTTCTGTCCGAAAATGTTATCTCAAATTTCAACACATGTGAAAGTGTTCACTCGAAGCATAAATTGCTACCTTTGTTTACCATTAAATTTCTACATGTGCGCTCATCAAAATGTACTGCAACAGTGATTTCGTCATTTCAGTAGTATATATTGAAAATTGGTTATTACATAAAAACCGCGAAATATGATATCTTATGGTGATTTTCATTCTAAATGGACTTACGTATATAATACTAAGTATATAAACTTAGTATATAGTATATTACACATATTCGATTAAAATCTTCTAAATTTAGCAACGGGCAATACATAACTCCAGTCAGAATGAAAATCCCCATAAGATACCATTTTTCACAGATTTCATGTAATAACCAAATTTCAACATATATTACCGAAATTACGAAATCATCGTTGCAGTACATTTTGATGAGCGCACATGTAGAAATTTAATGGTAAACAAAGGTAGCGCATATGTAGAGATTTAATGTATATTATATACTATATATGTATATTATATATAATAAAAGTAACCATGTATATTTCATGATGATATCCCATATTAGGATATTTCATGATGATGATTCCATGATATAATGTATATTATATATAATAAAAGTAACCATGTATATTTCAAGTGAACACCTTCATACGTGTTGAAATTTGCGATATTTCCGGACAGAAATTTCCAGTAGACCTCATATTAACCCTTTGATTGCTATGGACGCATATATGCGTCCGCCGAAATATATCGGTGTCGACTATGGGTGTATATATGCGTCCACAATCGTTCGATTTCTTATCTATTGCCGCTACAATTATCAATGTACGAGATGAATACAGATGCGTTCCTTAGCAAATTATTTGTTTTGCATTGTTTCATTTGGCGTAAATGAAGAATTATCATTAGAAGTTAGTTGCGCCTGACATAATGAATCAATAGAGTTCACACTAGCGAAAAGTATTTCGTCTTCAGAGAGCGCTTCGGCCGGAAGCATTCAGCAGTCAAAGGGTTAATAATGTTAGTGAGTTATAATATAACATAAACAAACATAACACATAAACAACATATAATGCAAAATTATAATGAAGTGGCATTTCGTCGACACAGCGTACAAACGTATTACGAATATCTCTATTTTTGTTAACGTAAATTCTTATATTTACTTGCTAAAGTAGTTCATATCGACATTTTTTATTAACGTTTTATTTACGAGTTAACATTTCAAAATGACCGATGTAGTATTCTTCTTTGAGGGAATCTCCGCTGATATTCCTTTACAGCAGCTCGGACACTTCCATTACAAAAAGTATAAATAAAATGCATATCAGCGTATTTGCGATTGGAAAATTCTCGTGGCATCTTGATATGAAGTCGTACAGCGTACAAAACATTATTAGCTCAGCAGAAATCAATGTCGATATCAACTACTTCAGCAACTAAACATAAGAGTTTACGTAAACAGAAATAGAGATATTCATAATAAGTTCGTACGCTATGTCGACGAAATGCCAGTTTATTATCATTTTGTATTATATTGTATTATAACTTCTTAATAAAACATTTAGGAGCATATGTTCATTGTATAGCATTTCTTACTTTTGCGTGTATAATACGCTGGCAAAGTTTGGCCAGAAAAAACTAGGACACCCTGTATGTAAAAGAGCATAACGAATATTTACTCTCTAGTACGATCCTTCGAAAATGCACATTAGAAAATGGGTTGTCACTTCCGACGAAATATTGAAGTAAAAAAATGTCGTGTATTATAAGCAATCGTAGATAGTCGTTAAATAACGGCAGGAATCACAAGGGCTGTTTTCTATTTTATTTTGGTGTCGTAGAACTTTATCGTTCTAACTATGTACGTGTGAGCAAAGCAAAATTCTGATCTGTACCCTCGTAATGTGTTTCCATTATGACACAAAAGAACAGGTTTAACCCTTTTCGGACGCATGTCTGCTCTCAGACACCATAGCCTTTTTACCGTTCCGGTCGTATGTCTGTTCTCAGACACCAAAACATAAAACCGTACTAATCATATACTGTATACATCCATGTATCAGTTTACAATTTATCTGCACAAATATAAATATCTAATGGATCTATTCACGAACTCATGCGACCTATTCAAGAATTCTTATCATTTGGAGATAACGAAATCCAGTGCGAACAAAAGCTGTTATTTCTCGCTTGACATGCAATACGCTGAGGTAAGCTGGAAAACTGCACATAATGCGCCATTGCGAAGACGTAAGAAAATATTGACTAATAACCTGTTATAAAGATTGTGCTGTATGTTCTAATAGAAAAATTAAGGGCGGAAGACGTCAAACAAATTATTTTTGCAGTACTTGCAGTCGAAAACCAGGACTGCACATTGGAGACCGTTTTAAAAAATTCCACACATTGCAAAACTATAAAATATAATTTTTACAAAAAAAAAACATAATTAAAACATATTATTCTATAAACATATAAATAAAGTTATCATAAGAATTAATAAATCTTATTTATTCTTCATAATCCTGCATGTTATGTATCACTGCGCTTTCAGCGGAAATTAATTCCGACCAGTACGATACCCATGTCCAAATTAAATACGTCCGAAAAGGGTTAAAAAATGACATGGCCCATGTTAACGACACTCTGCAATTGTGTTATAAACTTTACGCTTTTCATTGCATATACCTCTTTAACTGGAGAGACCTTCCCTTGCGGTTGGGTAGACGTAGCAGATCCATATCCAGAATACATGGAGTAATTGCAAGACAACTGAGACGGTGGCCTGGGATTAATAGGCTCATAAATAGATTCATACGTAGAACTAGACTGCGAGCTCGGTCCATAAATGTCATTAGAATAATTTCCAGAAGGATAATCAGTCTGATACGTGGCGCGTCTCAGTTCACTGTAGGATGACGACACAGGACTTGGCGGAGGTAATAATTCCTCAGGGGGTGGAGGAAAGTTGTTTCCTGGGACGCATGGGACATATTCTGAAGGTTCAGGAGGTGGCGGAAGATCATCTGTAACAAAACAATGAATGTAATTCCTCTGCGTCAACACCAAATGGCATGCAGTTTTCTTGATTTACCGGTACTATGTGACGCAGGAATATTGCAATAAGTATTCTCTGGTTTGGTATTCCATTGAATGTTACTGTATATTATATCTTTCTCTGTCTTAGTTGAAGTAGGAACAGGTATTGGCACAGGAGAAGCTATATTGCTATATACAACATTTCTTGTTGCTCTACTAGAACGGTCTTCTACCGGCACTTGAGGTGCAGGCGTATTACCAACATTTGAATAATAATTCTTTCCATTGTAACCGTAATTAGATTCCAACTTTTCATCAGGTTGGTGCGGGTAAAAGTCTTCATTGTTCTGGTATAGTTTCGTAGAATCCTTTCTACTTGTCACAGGCATTGTTGGCAGTGAAAAATCGTTTCGCTGTATGCTTAATGGAACGTACGGCGATGGTGAGTTCATGTATAAATTTGAAGGCTTTTCGTTTGTGCCTGAATTATTTAGTACAGTACTGTATGATGGCGTGGGTGCAGCCTTTATGGTGTAACTTTGCGGTACCTAAAAATGATTGACATTCGTCATTTACCCATACACTTACACAACATTTTCTGCTTAAATGTTTCTTTGAAAAATATATAAAAAAAAAGCATTATGTATTTATTTGGAAGAGATTACACAATACTTTACCATTCATATTCCCATTTCAGGAAATGCATATGAAACATGCACCGAAACTATGTTAGTAATTGTCAAGAATGTTACTAACATATTCTGCTAAATAATTAAAATTGCACACTGACCTGCGGTTGAGATTTCTTTGGCTTCGGAGGCACAGCTGGACCAACCTTTTTTCCTGGTTTGCCAATCTTCATTTTGCTGCCTTCTTGTTTGATTTGCAGGTTTCCGATTTGGTGCTCTAAATGGCCAATGTCAGACATTTTTGCTGAAAATTCATATTTGCACATGTTATGTACAGAGCAATTAATTTGTCATCTTAAGAAAAATGACCAAATGAAGTGAAGCATATGTATGAGAAACTATGCATTCAATAGATTTTATCGAATAAACATTATAGCTTAAACTATACATTTATTATCCACTACCCACAAAATGCGTGGAGATTGGATGCTATAATCTTAATTGGCAATAAAGTCTAGGGTTTACCTGCTGGATTATGATTTTCCTTGAAAAAAGTAGAAATTACTGAAAAACCTTTCAATTCAGTTACAGATTATGCGTGTTGACGTGTTAAGGACTATTCATTATACGCATCAATAATTATGGTAAGATTCCTGACTTATATCTTCCTTTGTCTTGATAATAGAGAATTGACAAGTAGTCTTGGAAACAGATTATGTGAAAATTATCTTCTACTCAGCAGCATCGTTTGATATCTGGCCAGCCGTCAAGCAAATACCCTGTAATATGATTTATCGTTAAGCGCAACAACAAATAAAGCAATATTACAATTAAACCTCTTAAACGCTAAACTGTCACACAACGCAAGTGTTACATTGTCTTTAAAAACGCTTGGACATGTGCTATACCTAACACACTGTTATCAGAAACTTCAAATATTAACTTCTATTCACTTTCTTCCTACATACGTGCTCCAATTCAAGCGCACGCACCAAATTTGCCTCCAAAATATTCAATTGCTTTTCCTGCACATATGACCCCAGTACATGTCAGTCCATTACCAGTTCATAAAAGTCTAATTCAACTTCTACAAGTCCTTCTGCAGCTTTGTGAAAGCAAGGTACACTTGCAACTTTGTTATCCAACATGAAAACCATTCTCACACATTTCTATCCGAACGTATCCATCAAACGCTTTGTTAATAACATTGAATTACGCGACTGCGAGATGACAAGTCACACCACGCAAGTGTTACATTGACTTTAAAACTGTTTGGACACATTCTATACCTAACGCACTATTATCTGAAACTTCAAACATTAGTTTCTATCCATTTTCTTCCTACATACGTGTTCCAATTCCAACACACGCACCAAATTGCCCCCAAAATATACAATTACTCTCCCTGCGCTTATAGCCCCAGTACATGTCAGTCCATTACCAGTTCATAAAAGTGTAATTCAACTTCTACAGCTTTGTGAAAGCAAGGTACACTTGCAACTTTATCATCCAACATAGAAACCATTCTCACACATTTCTATCTGAACGTATTCCTCAGACGCTTTGTTAATAACATTGAATTACATGACTGCAAGATGACAAGTCACACGGCGCAAGTATTACACTGACTTTAAAAATGCTTGGACACATTCTATACCTAACGCACTGTTATCTGAAACTTCAAACATTAACTTCTATCCACTTTCTTCCAACATATGTGCTCCAATTCAAGCGCACGCACAAAATTGCCCCCAAGATATCCAATTACTTTCCCTGCACTTATAACCCCAGTACATGTCAGTCCATTACCAGTTCATAAAATTCTAATTCAACTTCGGCAAGTCCTTCTACAACTTTGTGAAAGCAAGGTACACTTACAACCTTATCATACAACATGAAAACCATTCTCATACATTTCTACCGGAATGTATCCCTCAGACGCTTTGTTAATAACATTGAATTAAGTGATTGCGAGATGACAAGTCACCCAACGCAAGTGTTACATTCAGTTTAAAAATGCTTGGACATGTTCTATACTTAACACACTGTTATTTGAAACTTTAACTTCTATCCAATTTCTGAAACATTAACTTCTATCCAGTTTCTTCCTACATACGTGCTCCAATTCAAGTGAACGCTCCAAATTGCCCCCAAAATGTCAAATTACTACCTCTGTGCTTATAACCCCAGTACATGTCAGTCCATTACCAGTTCATAAAAGTGTAATTCAACTTCTGCAAGCTTTTCTTTCTACAGCTTTGTGAAAGCAAGGTACACTTGCAACTTTATCATCCAACATGGAAACCATTCTCACACATTTCTACCCGAACGTATCCATCAAACGCTTTGTTAATAACATTGAATTACGTGACTGCGAGATGACAAGTCACACCATGCAAGTGTTACATTGACTTTAAAAATGCTTGGACATGTTCTATACCTAACGCACTGTTATCTGAAACTTCAAACATTAACTTCTATCCACTTTCTTCCTACATATGTGCTCCAATTCAGCACACGCACAAAATTGCCCCCAAAATATCCAATTACTATCTCTGTGCTTATAACCCCAGTACATGTCAGTCCATTACCAGTTCATAAAAGTGTAATTCAACTTCTACAGCTTTGTGAAAGCAAGGTACACTTGCAACTTTATCATCCAACATGGAAACCATTCTCACACATTTCTACACGAACGTATCCCTCAAACGCTTTGTTAATAACATTGAATTACGCGACTGCGAGATGACAAGTCACACCACGCCCTTTATTATTGCGCAACTATAAAGCGCCTGTTGACGCATAAAGGTGAATGATATGAACGAACAAACCTATACACCCCGTCGCACTCGTCCGTCCCGCCGAACAAAAGTCATCGCGCATTCCCGGACATTTCAACTACGATAGTCGCGGCATTTCGCGAAGATTCCGAAAAAATTCCGAACCGAAGCGCAAACGATAACTGTCAAACGTGAAATTATTACCAATCGCTCCGCACTTGACACTTTCCTGGTTGGTTCGGCGAGTCTAACACTATTTCCCCCGTTCACTTTCTCCTCTTTGGCTCGAAATTTCACGCGGAAGCCTTCGATTGCTGCACATCTGTTTTACCGACTGAGTTTTTCCGCGCTTCTACGGATTACTCAGATCTCGGACATTTTCTACGTCAATGCAACGTCAGGAAATACCGTATTAGCCTGAATATAACGCGACCCCCAATTTAAGGGGGCACATACACCTAGAAATTTAAAAAAAAATGCGTTTTTCGTTTTTTGTATATTCAACAAGTATGTGGTCTTGAGAATAGCTGCTGCAAGTTTCAAAGTGATTCCTTGGAAATTGTCGGAGATATAGAATTTGAAGCGAGACAGACCCAAGCTTATGTGTAATTTGAGCTAAAGATGAACAGTGCGCCGGAATAGTCACATTTCTGTCGTTAGCAGCTGTCCGTTAATTCAAGCGTTCGTTTTAACCCTTAAGGGGACATTTTACTTTCTCAGGTCGAAAAAATCGATTTTTTTTTTATTGCCTTATTCGAAAGTATATACTTTCGAGATTATGTCCTTAAATTTGCAGCGATAAATTCCAAAAATTGGAAAAGTTATAGGCCTCGCATCTAACCCACCTCACGCAGATATTGGGTTGGAGGGAAAGTTCTGTCGTATTTTAAAGAAAATATTTGAATTAATTGATAAAAATATGTGTTTAATATTAATCATAATACATTTAATGTGTTGTATGATGAATGCCAAACTCTTCTGCAATTTCTCGACTTGTTAAATGTGGACTATTTTCCAACATGGATCGTAAAACACGATTATCGATCTTGTATGGTCGTCCAGATTGATCACTTTCTTGGAGGCTCAGATCCCCGGAACGAAATTTGCTAAACCATCTTTGACAAGTATGAACATTTACAATATCTTTTCCAAATACCGAGCATAAATTTTTACATGCAACCGATGCGTTGCTTCCTTTTTGGAATTCATACAAAATGCAGTGTCGTAAATGCACTTTATTTACTGATATGTTTTTCACTTTAAATATCACAAGTAAATGATGAACGGTAAAAAAGGACTCCTTTTATATTATACAGCAGCTATAAAAAACAAAAAAAAATCCGAATGACTCACTAGCCAGATGTTTTTTTTATTTACAAGAAAAATTACCTGCCTATTAAAAATACGACAGAACTTTCCCTCCAACCCAATCGAAGGGTAACGCAGCTTGACCGGTCGGGCCGTTTTTCTCTTTCGGCGATCTTTATTTGTTCTAAGAAATTATCTAATTCTGGAAACGATTTAAAAGAAAATATCACTCAAATATAAACATTGCATTGGTAAACATTACGAAGGAGTGTGTTCCGCGCACCAAAATAACATCTAAATATCATCTTACCCTTGACCTTGACGATGTCTGTTATGTTTATTGCTTTCTGAACATGCATTCACTATTCAAACAGTTTTCAAAAGAGACGTATCGTTTTAATATGGATCGAAAACAAAGTAAATTTGTCAATTCAAGACCCTGTCGTTCGCGAAAAAGAAAGTTTATTGGAAATCAGCATACAAGTGAATGCAGTTTAGAGTACGTTAGTACATCGGCAGAAAAATTAAAAGAAAATGCTGATCTGCATGTAAACATTGATCCGGCTATGAATTATTGTATATTACAATTTATTACGTAAGAATCTTTTCTATACAAAAATTCGATATGCCAAACTTTAAATGCGTTTTTCTCAGTACTATATTTTTTCAACTGGCGTGCACGATTCCGAAAAAACTATTCGATCAATTGGTCCGAGATTTTAATATATTATTCTACATACTTATGCCTATCGTATGAACCACGGGTGTGTTAATTAATTAATATTTTCTCATTTTTTTCCATCATAAAAAGACGGAAAAAGTGCCATTTTCGTGAACCTAATTTTGGAAAGTCAGTCATTTTGAAAGTTTTCATGCAAACTCTTTCTCCGTGGTTCATGCGATAGTGGTTAGTCACCTCTCACGTGACAACAGTACTTTATCGCTGCGGTCGTACGTCACGTGGGAGGTGACAACGAGTGAACCAGTCAAAATTCGCATTTTATGAAATGCGAGCACGATTGACTTGTGAATTAAGTCTTGTATTCTGTATAAAGCTGATTGTAAGCATAATAACAGTAAATCGATGTCACATAAAATTTATTCGGGAATTAGTTATGTCCCTAATTGGGAATTTCCGTGAAGGTAAGACTCCGCGATATGGAACGCCATCAACAACAGACAATAAGGATAGATTATATGGAAAACTACATATCTTGCAACCTGATGCTGAAGGAAAACATAACGATTGCTTAGTAGGTTCTAATCGTAAATTCCCTGGAGGAAGAAAAACAACAGTACACTTCTGTGAAACGTGCAACAGAAAACCATTTCTTCATATTGGAGATTTTTTCACAAAATAGCATACGTTAAATACTTATAAATAATTATTTTAAACTCATATATTTGTAATACACTTTCAAAAAAGAAGTAATTTCTAATAAAAATGTTATTCTTATAATACTGACGATTTTTCGCATATTTACTGAAACCAGCTGCAACCTAGTGAGAATCACGTACGAAAAGCTAGCGACCGATAAGGGTTAATTTGGTTATAAGCGCGGCAACGTAAGAAAATTGTTGTACAAAATAATTTTTTCATTAAAATGTAGAGGAAAAAGGGTTGCAGAGAAGCTCATCGGTCAGGCAATTTTATAAAAGGTACAAAAAGAAAGAGATCGCGTCCTCTCAACAAACACGAAACAGAAAAAGAGACAGCGAGTATCAGCGCTTTGTCGAGAAAATGAAAAACAGCGAATGACGTATATGTTCCTGAAGAACGAAGCATCGGATATCGCATTTTCAATTTTATCACTGTGTCTCAGCAATTTCTGAGCATGTGAAGTGAAAAGTATGTAACTCTAATGTAGAGTTTAAGACAGGAAGCATTCGAGGACTTGGTTTTCAAATTTTGATCGTGTGTCCATCTTGCAACCCAATTTCAATTCCATCATGTCCATTTATTGGACCAGAGTATGAAATTAATAGACGCTTCATATTTGCTATGCGTTTATTGGGTATTGGTTTAAATGGAGCAAGACAATTTTGTGGGCTAATGGATCAGATTACTGACAATAATGCACGCAATGGAAATTTCTACGGGACCATATATCCATGAATACGCGGCCGTTGAGGACGACCGTCGGATCTATTGGGTTGGAGGGAAAGTTCTGTCGTATTTAAATAAAATATTTGAATTAATTTATAAAAATATGTGTTTAATCTTAATCATAATACATTTCATGTGTTGTATGATCAATGCCAAACTCTTCTGCAATTTCTCGACTTGTTAAATGTGGATTATTTTGCAACATGGATCGTAAAATATCATTATCGATGTTGGATAGTCGTCCAGATCGATCACTTTCTTGGAGGCTCAGATCCCCGGAACGAAATTTGCTAAACCATCTTTGGCAAGTACGAACATTTACAATATCTTTTCCAAATACCGCACATAAATTTTTACATGCAACCGATGCGTTGCTTCCTTTTCGGAATTCATACAAAATGCAGTGTCGTAAATGCACTTTATCTACTGACATGTTTTTCACTTTAAATATCACAAGTAAATGATGAATGGTAAAAAAGGACTCCTTTTATATTATACAGCAGCTATAAAAAACAAAAAAAAAAAATCCGAATGACTCACTAGCCAGATGTTTTTTTTATTTACAAGAAAAATTACCTGTCCATTAAAAATACGACAGAACTTTCCCTCCAACCCAATACTTTGCCGAGCTTCGAGCACAGGAAGCGACAAAATGTGCAAAAATATTACGCCGGAAAGTTAGAATCGAAGCTTTTGATGTCGCTACATCTGGGGAAGGTTCGGTGTATAGCCCTGGAATGGATGACACTGTGTAAGTTTTAAAAAAAAAATGTTATCTACGTTTTAACCGAATGTCGAACTTTAAACGCGTTTCTCCCGAAATCGTGTTTTCAAAACGCGTACCAGACATATCTCGGAAACGGCTACACCGATTTACTTCAAATTTGGAGGACTTCATCTAAAGGAAAAAAGTCAGTCTTTGTCGTGGCAGATTTTTTGTGGACCCCTTACTTTTTTTTTATAGCCCCAAAAAGACCAATTTCTACCCTAAAACATTGCTTTTTTTACTTAACCCATTCGAGACGACGATTTTTTTCGAACACGGTCCTCAGGAGCGAATTTTTTTTTTTCTTTATATTGTTGATTTTTAATAAAAAAACATGTTTACTATGGAAATCACCCAATTCGTAAGTGAATTCACATAAATAAGATCATTGCACACCAGGTGTGCAGCTCGCTCCTGGGAAAATTTTTATTGCGAGGAACGGATTGAACACCATGTGTGCAATGTAAGGTAAAGTGAAAATACACCATTAAACAATTTATGAACATTTATTTCAAAAATAGTTAGATAATATAAAATCGTTATTTTGTTTTCAATAATAAGGAACAGAATATAATGCAAAGAAAATGTTTAAAAAGTAGTAAAAAGTTAAAAAAAGATAAGTTGAATAATGAAAAAAATAACAAACGAAAAATAAATTTTTAGAAAAATGTCTACAGATAACAAAGTAATGTAACTCAGTAATAAAAAAGAAAATATAATTTGTAAATACACTTTTAGCAAATAGTACACGGATCGTAAAGTAATTATACATTAGTTGGTTGATGGTAGCGCTTGAAACATTCTCCTAAACATAATCCAGGATTACCGACACAAGCAGGACAAGCGTAATTATTACGTTTATATTTTCCTTCGTTGTAGGACTGTCGGCAATTCATAGTATTTTACATGTAAGAAAGGCTTCAAATAATTTTTAGATTTTTGTTACACAGTAAAACCAACGCCAAATTTTGTTTTCCTGTACCTTGCAGATTTCATGAGTTCAAGAAAAATCTTATTTTGACGATTAGTTTACTTAGAATAACTGATAATTGCACATTACTGTTATTGCACACACGGTGTGCAAGCCGTCTTATAGCCTCGGGAATCAATGCGTGTGTCAAACCAATCACCATGTGTGCAATTGGTCTCGAATGGGTTAAGAAAATCAAAAAAATTTAATGATATAGAAAATGAGAAAAAAAAACAAAAGAGGATGCCAACAGCACGCGGTGTTCCCAAGCGGTCACCCATCCAAGTACTGACCGCGCTCATTGCTGCTTAACTTCGGTGATCGGACGAGAACCGGTGCATTTCAGCAAGATTTGACCGTTGGCGTTTATATAAGGTTTATTTCCTGTAGTTATAGTGTAACTTTATTCTAGTACATTATATGCATTTTCATGGTGTAACTTGTCATGAAAGACCGCACCGTGCGGTAAATAAAATTCTTCGTCGTTGTAGCTGTTGACACTTGTGGCGTATTATATCTGTACATTATGGCTGCAGTATATCGTTGTTGTAGTTCTGGACAACATTTAAATCATTGTTCAAGTGACGTTAACCGTTTCAAAGGTAAAGTGTTGGTTTGGCTCAGTTCTTGTAGCTTTACTTTTAATAGCAAAGTCATGATGTATCGGCCGTCGTTTCGGCGTTGCATGGGTTTGTTGTAATGTTCCTCGTATGGGGGCGTATGCGGGTGATTTCTTTCAACTCCCAGAAATATTCGATGTCCGATCGTAGGTTGGAGAGATAGCACTATTGCCTATGCCCTCGTTTAATTGATTGCAGACTACCACCAAATTATCCATTCAAATTGAGTTTTTTGAGCCACCAAGTCGTCTTCTAGTGGTGGTGATTTGTGGAATTTGTGGAAATCTACTACCTTGATCAAAACATTTTAGGACTTTATTCATAAAATCGAAAATGTAAGTTTATCCATTAAAATTGATATCGTCCCCTTCAAAATACTCCCCATCGAATGTAATGCACTTATACCAGCGCTTGATTCAATCGTCGAAACATCGCTGGTATTCAATTTTTGGTATGTCCATCAGAGCCGTCTTCGATTTTTCCAGAAGTTCCTTCCGAGTGCTGCGACGCGTTCCGCGAAGCGGTTTTTTAAGTTGGTTAAACAGAAAAAAGTTGCAGGGAGCTAAATCAGGTGAATTCGGAGGCTGGTGAATAGTATTCGTATTATTTTTGGTCAAAAACTCGCAAATAAGGATCGCATTGTTGCGACGGTGCGTTATCGTGGTGCAAAATCGACGAGTTGTTTGCCCACAAATTCGATTTTTTTGGCGAATTGCTTCACGCAAACGTCTCATAACGCCCAAATAATACATCTTGTTGATTGTTTGTTGCTCTGGCAAGAATTCGTGATGCACAACACCGTTGTAACGCATGAAAACCGTGAGCATCACTTTCTTTTTCGACTGAAAACGACGTGGTTTCTTCGGTCTCGGCTCCTTCGATGCACACTTGATGTCTGGATTGCGTATTATAATCGTACACTCACGTTTCGTCTCCAGTAACGATCCGTTTGATGAATGTTGGGTCGGATTCGGCCTTGAAAATCATGTCTTTCGCGATTTCAACGCGGTTCTGTTTTTACAAGAAATTGAGGTCTTTTCGCACCAGTTTTGCAGCGACACATCTGAGGCCCAAATCATTAACCAAAATGCCTTGAGCAGATCCATAAGCGATGTTCAGGTCTTCTTCCAACTCTCTGATGGTCAATTTGCGGTTTTCGGTCACCATTTCTTTAATTTTATCAATGTTTTCGCCGGTTTTAGATGTCGAAAGCCTGTCACTGCGTTCGTCATCCTCGACCACCTCACGATCACTTCTGAAGCGTTCGTGCCACCGAAAAACATTTGATCTCGAAAGAGTATCGTTGCCGAAACACTTCTCCAACATTTCCAAGGTCTGCGGACCGTTAAATCCGTTTTCACGTAAAATTTGATGCAAGTTTGTTGATCCAAAGTTGATACCATTTTCAAATATGTATTAGGTGTACAAATGAATAATCCAAATTATTTTGAGCGGTTATGAAATCAATTTGAAATTGAATAGATTTTCCCACTCTTTTGTGGTTATGCAGTGTTGATATATAGCTATTAAAAATAACAAATAGTCCAACAAGTAATAACAAACATTTAGTAATAACAAAAAGTCCAACATAACCTTTAATATTATTCAGTTCAGTAGAGTCGAAAATGGCAACAGATAAGGTGCATATTCGACATTGCATTCTTTACGAATTCCAAGAAGGAAAAAATGCTGCAAGAGCATGCGAATCGATTTGTTTCTTCCTCGGCGAAGCTGTTGTATCATACGATGTGTGCGCATTTTGGTTTAAGCGGTTTAAAAGCGGTAATTTCAGTTTAATCGACAAACAACGCCCTGGAGGCCCTCGGAAGTGCGATAACGATGATTTGTTCGAACTGCTCGCTGAGAATTCGGCACAAACGCAAAAGGAGCTTGCAGAACAGTTGGGAGTAACGCAGCAAACGATTTCCAAACGCCTACATGACATGGGAAAGATCCGGAAAGAAGGAAAATGGGTGAACGCATGAACTCAGTGAAAGCAACAAACATCAACGAGTGGCAGCGTGTCTTTCTCTCCTCAATAAGCAGCGCCGAAAGTTTTTCTTGTGGAAAATCGTGGAAGGGCGATGAGAAATGGATACTCTATGACAATCCGAAACGTAGGAAGTCATGGGTAAATCCTGGCGAACCATCAACATCGGTCGCAAAACCAAATCGCTTCGGAAAAAAGGTTCTTCTCTGCATTTGGTGGGATATCAAGGCGTACTGCAATTGGCGTACTTCATGATGGGTTGTTGGAACCGGGTGAAACATCATAATGAGCCTTGGTTGGGACGTTTTGCAGCACCCGGCGTATTCACCAGACCTTGCTCCAACCGATTACCACTTGTTTCGGTCGATGCAAAACGCCTTGTCCGACATGCACTTCCAATCAATCGATGAGATCCGAAAATGGCTTGACGATTTTATCCTATCCAAAGACGTAACATTTTTTCGAGATGGAATTCATCAACTGCCTGAAAGATGGCTTAAAGTCATAGAAAGCAACGGCGAGTACTTTGATTAAAAAATGTAATTTACTTTGTTTTAAAATAAACCTTGAAATTAGCTGAAAAAATTGGATTATTCATTTGTACACCTAATATATTATACACATACTATATAACATATAGATTATATATTATATTATGAACTCAATATAAGGTACCATAGGAAATACAGAAAATGTAGTCAACGATTGGTTTTTTTTTTATTATGCGTAATGATACTGTATGTTTATGACATACATTTGAAATACAAATTCACTACACATAATAAAAAAAAATGTACACTTCTGAGGAGGACCAAAGGTTGCGAGACATGTAGAGTGATTACACGAAGTTACAATAAAAAGTATTTAATCAGTGATTTTGTTTTGGAAAAGTACTAACATTTAAAATCCTACGCTGCAACAAATTTTTTAAGTTTTCCTTAACTCCCATAGTAATTTCTTTCTCTTCACACGCCTTTATTACTTTGAAGGAAATGCATTTTATACACCGAAACCCTAATGCTTAAAAATGCTTTTAACAGTACCTAGCCATTGTGGTCGCTTTTTAACACGTTGATTCTCACGGTGGTCACCGGTGACCGGCGCAAAAGATTTGATTAAAAATAAAAAAAATTCATAATGAAATCTATTTGCAATTTTGTAAAAGCAATTGATATTGGAACGGTGCTTCAGTACTTTGACTTCTAACAATTCTACGTTACCTTCATTTTGCACGATTTAATCATATTCTGCAGTATTTCATCGCATCGCGATTCTAACATAGCAAAATACGCTTAATAGTCAACGTGTTAATATTTCTAGTAACTTCGCCTTCTTGCTTTCTACTTCTTTTCACAGTGTATCAAACAGATAATGACTCGCTCTCGGCTGTATAACGAAACATTGTGGGCTATAAATCGAAAAAGTGCCACAATTAAAAAAGGCCGTTATTGCGAAATGCTATATAAAGAGCAGCCGTATATTATAGTAATTGTAATTTTTAAAATTTGGTATTAGTTGGAGTTAATCATTGTCCGCAGATTCAATCAATTGTTGACCACGCGCTCACCGCTGAAAATCTATTAAACTTCAAAACTGAGCACTCCGTTCTTTATTTCTTATGAAATTATATGCAAAGTGTATATACCGCGGTTAGTAAATAATCTTCAATAATTAGTGTCAGTCGACTTGGCGAAGTAATTAGAATTAGAAAATTCAAAACTTGACCTTACTGTCAATTATGTTTTTTGACGTTCGGATAAGTAAAACATTGCATTCATTCAATATAAAATAAAAACGATTTAAGTAGTGAACGGTTTAGTCATTAAAAGTTGAAAAATGAGAAATTTCTTACCGTATATATATCCTTCTTAACACTAGATTGCCCAAGGCAGTCATTTTGACTGTTTTTTAATTTCAATTAGAAAAACAATTATGAAATTGATGACACAATTTCTTAGAATTTGGTGACTTTTTCTATAACATATTAATGGGTTTATGAATAATTGTAGTTACTTCCGCCCTCCTTTATTTCCGTATATATATATGTGTTATACCTATATTGCCCAGAAGCAGTCATTTTGACTGCTTGGTAAATTTTAAATAATCAAAAGATTTTTATTTATTGAATTGAGTAAATTTCTTATATGACCTGTCCGGCTTTGTATTGAAATATGATGCATGATAAATTGTCGATTTGGGCGTATACTTGATAAGTGTCAGTTGCTCAATAAGCTAAAGTAGTACTAGTTATTCGAATCTTTATAAAGTGTTGTTCTAACAAGTTGTTTATTTTATTTCTTTTGCGCCCTAACTTTATGAAAAAAATGTCGAACAGAAATGAGTTCTTGGAAAAGCTAACGAACATAAGTGAAGAGTGCTCCGATATAGAATCAAATGCAACAAATTCTGAACTACCATCTGAAGATGAAGCGGATTATATTGAAAGTGAAACATCTGACGCTGAAGATAGTGATGAAGAGTCGATCACCAATGATGAAAATGAAAGTGTCATCAATATGCCCAGGAAAAGGTGTAGGGTGCTAACTAGTTCAGATTCTGATGAAGAAATTGAAAATACGTTTCAGGAGGTCGAAACAGCTGCTGATGGTACTGTGTGGACAAAAATTGACGAAGGTGGTATTCCTGGAAGGATACCATCTGCTTGTATTTTCAAGAGTGTGAAAGGGCCAACAGGCTACGCAAAAAGGAACATTGTGGCAGATAATCTTATCAGTGCATTATCGTCGATAATAGATAACTATATTATCAAACATATAAGAAAGTGCACAGAAGAATGTCGCCGAATTTTGCGGAACGGTTGGACAATATCATTACCGGAAATACGTGCATTTATTGGAATTCTATATACTCGTGGAGCTTACGAGGCAACAAATTTTAAATTGAGTTATTTATGGTCAGCGAAGTGGGGTCCCGAATCTTTTAGAAAAACTGTGGCCAGAGAAAAGTTCAAGCAAATCCTACGATTTATTCATTTTGACAAAAGAACCGAATGCAGTAGGCGCCTACAATCAAATAAATTTGCCTTGCTTTCGGAAATATGGGTTAAGTTCATTGAAAATAGTCAATATGTACAGTTAATATTTACTAATAACCTGTTATATAACTGTAAATAACATAAAAAATATTAAAAATTAATTTTAAACAAATTTCTTTACATATTTGTTATTTTTTCACAATGCAGTCATTTTGACTGTTTTTGGGCAATATAGGTATACAAGAAATCTCGGGCAATCTAGTGTTAACAACAGCGTTAAGAAAATTCAAATATGGAGGGAGAGATTTAACTTTAGTGGAATTAATCGTCTGTCGTTACAAAAATCGAATTCAAGTAGGAGTGTTTTGCAGTTGCGTCGGTAGATGGCACAACACGTCTATCACGCATTTTTCGGGATATTATTTCTCAGAAAATTTTATTTATCGCGTTTTTCCCAAAATTGGCAACCTGGCAATGCAAGGTCAATTACAGGTGCCTTTACTTTGACCTCATCAGACCAGAATTTTTTTTTGTTTAAGAAAAATTATTTTTTCTGCTAAAATTAACTTAAACCCTAAACTCACCGTTTTTTTAAATCCGGCTAAAAAAATCAATTTTTTTTCATGTAAAAAACACAATTTAGAACATTGTCTTGGCAAAAGAATTAAAAAAATACAAAAATAATCCAAATTTTTATATTAATTTTGGATTTTGAACCACATTGCAGAAAAAAGCCGAATATTGCTATCTTACACGTACATCGACTTTTTTATCTTTTTTTCGAATTGCTATTTCGGAAAAAACGTATTTTTATCAGTAAAAATACTTATTTATACTTTTACAACATAAACAGGAAGAAAGGGATAAGTATAATAGTGATTCTGAAGATAGTCCAGAAGAAGATATAGCCGTTGATTGGAAGTAGATAAGCAATATCCAACCAAATCCATATTCTCAAGGGTTTCCATTTGTTACAGCCCCTGATTCAACTTTTCTTTAGTGGAGAATTTTTATATACTACTCTACTACTACTATATACCATATACTACCCTATACTACTACTTCTGTTCCATGGAAAAAGGCTATACTTTATTCTTGAATAAATAAGTGTTACAGCTTACAATCCCATGTAAATGATAAATGAGCCGTTTATTTTGAAAGTGGCCCAACTCCGTTTTTCAATATTTTACGGTTACCAAGGTTACATGTACAAATTCATGTTATTTATCAGTAAATGTTATTTATCTCGATTTGAAGATAAATGGAGTTAGGCTACTTTCAAAATAAAGGGCTCAGATATCAATAAAACGATTTTTTTTCTTTGCCTTCACATTGTTATTTTCAATTCGCGATTATATTCGAGTGTGAAAAATTATAGCAGCATAAAATACAACGTCGCTCGAACTATCTCGAATTAACTCGAGCGTACAAGTTAAGGGGTTAATTCATGCGAATCAAGACAACAATATACTTTTTACAGAAATATTTATTCATTTATTTATAATTTGCAAATGTACATTTTAATGGACACATGGTCCTTACGCAAAATTTATAACATTAAGGAGATCCTAAGAATTATTTGTGTAAGAAAATAAAATTCGTATCTGTAAAAATAATGTACGTAATAAAATACAGCACGAGAAGTATTGTGTACAATAAAATGTGCACAGGGTCCGAAAGGGTTAAATAACAATACGTTTTACTGTTACTCAATTGAATGTTAAGCGTACCTATCTGGAAAATGAAAAGCTGGAACCTTATGCAAGATGTGGTATTTATACCATCGCATAGACAACGAAACATATATACGACTTTAATAAAATATAAACTTGATATAACAATAGAAAGATTACAAAGTTCATAGCAACGTTAAACACTCTAATAAAATAACATTTAGTCAGTGAGAACATAATTAAAAGGTACAATAAAAAGACGTCCCTTGATTTACGCGACATTTTCTTTTATGCGGTGTTCACTTATGCGGTTTTATTTTACGTGGAATTTACTATACAGCAGAAAGACGCAAATTCTTACTTGAGCGTCTCAATTCCATACCTACGACATTTTCGTTTTTCTTTGTCGTAATACTGTTTAAAATTGATCGCATGATAAATTACCAGTAAATTTATGTATTATAAATTTACTAGTAAATCGTGAATTAGTTGATATTGATTTAATTCGTACAATACCTGAAACCCAACCTGATGATGCACGTAACAGAGACTATAAAGAAATAAATTCATTCCCTGAAAATCTTTGTAATGTTCTTGGAAAAAGCCAATCAACTGGAAAGTGTCATTAGATAATGGCCTAAGCATTCAACGAAGTTGAAGTTTTGATAAAATTTAACCAAGTGTTGTAGCGCATATCAGAAAATGTGTGGAAGTTTAGTAAGTTCAAAAAATTGAGAAGAAATCGTAAATAAAATGAACATTCACAATGAGGATAATGTCGAACTTACAAACATTTCAAGCATTGCATAAAACTTACAAACATTTCAAGCATAGCATAAAACTTACAAACATTTCGAGCATTGCATAAAACAGGTTTGTGCCAATTAAGAGAAATAGGTTGATTGTTTTTAATTACAGCGTCGATAGTGACACCGTGTAAAATTTATTTTCTTGTCCTGAAACGTTATTACCTTTTTTGTTAAGTTGTGCAAAATAAAAACGTGTTTCTAAAACTTATATTGGCTCTTGTATCCAACGTTTTTCCTTTAAAATTGCATTAACATTGACAATGACGTCGAACTTAGAGATATTTAAAGCAATACAGATTATATGTTTGTACTAATTATAAGGAAAAGCCATTTTTTTAAGTTATGTGTAATAAATGTGTGTTTTGAAAACTTACACTAGCTTATATTTAAAATATTTTTTCCATTTATGACAGATTTTATTTACGCGATTCCCATTCGTGTAAAACAAATCCACGCAGAATGGATCCTTCGCATAAACTGAGGGACCGGTTTTTAAAAAAAGAAAGTTTTTAATCGTTTGACAAGGGCAAACGTCTAAATTCGAAACTTTACGTTTTCGAGCAATAACATTTAAACACACTAATTGACCGTATACGCCAAAGAAATGTTCAACATCATTGATAACAGCGGTCGGAATACGATATTTTATCACGCACATTACGTATTGATATCTTAACTCATAAATCATCAATTTCAGAGATTTCATGGATACAAAGATTCGTTAATCTTCGGACGTCAATAAAAGTGCACCGCTTAACCCTTTCGAAACGGATTTTTTTTTAAAGAAATAAAAGAGATTACGTTTCTAATACTTCAGGTGAAGAATTTATTCATTATAATAGGGTGAAAGAAAAAAAAATATGTTTTTCACATCAGTACAAAGTTAAAACCTGGGACATAGATGCCCCATTACTCTTATAAAGATTATGACACAATTTATTTTAAATTGATACACATGTAGTGTATTATATGTAATAGCAAAAAAATGTAATATAAAAATAGAAAAAATGGTGTTGACACTTAATTACTTTGTATGATAAGGTGACAAGCATGTGTTGCACAAAGGTATATCACATACTGTACACATCATGTTTGTGCGTTTTCCAATGTTTCTTTGGAAACAAAATTTACAACATCAATATTTTTACACTCAATTTCATTATTTTCATCGCTTGCGTCAGTTTTTGAGCTATCGCTGCAAATTACACACTTTTTCCGTTGTTTCATGTATATGTTACCGTGAATGACCGAAATCTGG
This sequence comes from Cryptocheilus praepositus, assembly GCA_033815515.1. Classification (NCBI taxonomy): domain Eukaryota; kingdom Metazoa; phylum Arthropoda; class Insecta; order Hymenoptera; family Pompilidae; genus Cryptocheilus; species Cryptocheilus praepositus. Next base: position 1,018,864 of record JAWWQZ010000084.1, on the reverse strand, counting down.
AGAATGTCGACTTTCACCGGTGAATATCAACATTCACATAGTCGCTTGGTGTATGTTCGAAATATTTGCTAAATACCCTTATTTCTGACTTACACCGGTAAATGTTGACATTCACCATGCACTAATTGTTGACACACACCGGAGAGGGTCCGAATGTGCAACAATGTAATGAAATATTCGATCTTTTACCGACGTATTTGGTATCTGTTGACATTCACCGGTGAAAGTCGGCATTCTCCATTTTCGGTCATTCACGGTAACATATGTGCCCATAATTATGAAAGTGGTCTAAGTCATATATTTCTTGTTTCGAGATATTTAATGAATTGCATTTGAATAAATTAAAAAACATTTTTACATTATGCGACATTTTAATTTATAATTTTATTAGTCTTAATTAATGGAAATTTACTATGAATATGAAATTTTGTGTGAATTTTATACGATAATATTATTTTTAAAGATTGAATTGACTTAGACCATTTTCAAAATTAACTGAATGTCCTATAAATGACTTAAAGCAATAAAGAACTTTGAGTTTTATTTGAAACAATAATTTGATTGAAATAATTCGTGAACATTTATTACATTTATTAATTATTTTTAAACAGTAATCCATTTTTATCATTATTTCGAGTATTTAAGATTCTTAAAATGTTCCTGAAAAACTGGAGGGATGTACGGTAGTAAACTCATAATATCTTTATGTTTTTCTTCCGATACTGGTCTAATGGTGGTGTATAATGGAAGTAATTTAATATTTCCCTATATTTTTCGTCTTCCTTTTTTAGGTGAAAGATCCAAAACGTGAAATTTAGAATCATCTAAAGATGTTTTATAGAACATTTTATAAGGTTCATTTTTCAAGAATCGCATCCATTGAATTTGTAGCCAAGAGACAGATTCACCCGCGGTATTTTTTACTCTTCTTGTTATTGATTATAAACCGGAATGAAGTTGTCGTTATTATTAAAATTTGATTGTCATTTATTTTATTATGTAGTTCAAAAACGCGTCAAAGAAGGCCACGTGCCATTTTCAAGTTGCTTATATAATTTATTTAAATTTTTGACTTAGACCACTTTCATAATTAAAACTAAATGAATTCCATATAATGTTGAAATTACAACCACTATCTAATGGTTCATTTTTGACAATTTCGTAAAAATTACATTGAATAAATTTAGTTAAAAATAATGTGGTATGAAATAACTGATAAACTCATTTTTTTTTAATTTTGACTTAGACCACTTTCATAATTATGGGCACATATATACCGTATAGTAAGCTGCCATCACTTTTAACAAATGATTCGCTTTCCGAAGATGAAATTATATCATTGCTATAATTTGCAATTACTTCCGCATTCTTCAAGATGCTTCTGAAATTAAAAACAGCGTTACATATAATACACTACGTGTGTATGAATTCACAATAGATGTTGTCATAATCTTTATAAGACTAATGAGACATGCAGGGTGTCCAATTTTTTCCGGCCAAATTTTGCCAGCGTATTCTACACGCAAAAGTAAGGAAAAAATGTTATACAATTAAGATATGCTCTTAAATGTTTTACTAAGCATTATAAAATAATATAATACAAAATGATAATGAACTGCCATTGTGTCGACACAGTATACGAACGTATTATGAATATCTCTATTTTTGTTTACGTCAACTCTTATATTTACTTGCTAAAGTAGTTGATATCGACATTTTTTATTTTTTTTTTTATATTTTTATCGACAGAGATTTTTGAATGAGATTTTTGCATGTGGCGTAGATGATAACTCAAAAACGGCTTTATAGATCGACTTCAATTTTAATACAATATTCAGCATACTTACGCCTATCGCATGAAGCTCAATCATGTTAAAGTTTTGATTATAACCCATCATTTTGCCTTATTTATAGCATAAAAAAAAATTGCTTTTCTTTTACACTTTTTTACAAGACGCCGCCATTTTGTTAATTTTCATGGAAATTTGAAACCTGAGATTCATGCGATAACCACATTCATACAGATTAAGAATCTCTTTCGATTTTTTGTCTTAGATATCCAGGAGGGCCGGAATTGTCTACGCCAGCACAACAAACATTTTTTTGATAGGTGTGAAATCACCAGTATAATTAAATATGCAAACATTTTTCAATGATAAAAAAATTTCCTCTATTGTCAAGGCCATACCTTTTTGGGAAAAAAAGTTTGCTCAAATATATGCAATAGTTTCTGAGAAAAAAAATATTGAAAATTTGCTTTTTTTTAGGCGTTCACATTGGAATCCTCCCTTAAATCAATTTTTTTTAAACTCTAACGTAGTTGTCGATTTTAGACATTGTAGAATATGTTGAGGCAGGGACGTAATAACAAATAAATTAATGTACGGATTTTATATGTACTTTTATATAATACGTATGAATTTTCAACTATATCTTTTCCAAATAAATAGGATAATAATGTTGCTCATTATCATTTGATGGGTGTAAAACCACCAACATAATTAAATACGCAAACATTTTTAAATGATAAAAAAAATGTCTTGTATTGTCCTAGACCACACCTTTTCAGGAAAAAAGTTTGGTCAATTATATGCAACAGTTTCTGAGAAAAAAAATGTTGAAAATTTGCTTTTTTTTTTTAAGTGTTCACATTGGAATACTCCCTTTACGGACAGGTTGGACCACGAGGCGTTAACAGATTAGATTATTCTGCTGTTAGAGGATCGATCGCAAGTTTTTTCCCCTAAAATAACGTGATTCGATGAGAGCTTTAACCCTTTCGAGACTGTTGGAACACATACGTCCCAGTCAAGTTTAAACATAGATTCTAACTATCAATCTACTAAAATTTCTTGGACATTGCTTCAATATAAATGGGCCTGTATTGTTACATTCCTTAAAATCTAGTAGCACAATTTCTTGCTGTCAAAAAGTCCATTAAGTGTAAAATATCAGCGCGGTAACATCATTTGTGGGTAGTTTTCAAAAAGTGCTTACGGTATACAGGTAAAATAAGCCGGTAAGATTTTGCTTTGTATTTTATTAAATACAATAGCTCTTGTATCTTTTGAATATTTTTATGTAGCCAATTCAAATGACTTAGTTGTTTGTGTAGAAAAAGCGGTGGGACATATATATCCCAACCATTTTCAAACCGAGGTAAAGATGTCGCTGCAGTCTTATACCTTTCAAACGCTGTTTTTAATTTCAGAAGCGTCTTGAAGAATACGGAAGAAATTGCAAATTATAGCAATGATATAATTGCATCTTCAAAAAGCGAATCATTTGTTAAAAGTGATGACAGCTCACTACACAATATACCCATGAAACAACGGAAAAAGTGTGTAATTTATAGTGACAGCTCAGAAATTGATGACAGCGATGATAATAATGAAATTGAGTGTAAAAATATTGATGTTGTAAATTTTGTTCCCAAAGAAACATTGTAAAACGAACAAACATGATGTGTACTGCATCTCATATACCTTTGTGCAACACATGCTTTGCATCTTATCATACAAAGTAATTAAATATTGGGTAGTCGAAAAAGTCTTTTCGTATTTTGTCCATCGATGTCGTTGGAGTCGCATATCTCCAGTGCTACCAATCACATTGTGTCATACCATATAGTGTTGGAAAGGTGAAATTTCAAGCTTCATTTAACATTAAAGAAAATTAAATTTGGTGAAGCTGAACAAAAGTTACAGCTTTTCAAAAATGAGTGAAAATAATGAAGAAATTCGCTATATTTTGAAATTTTTGTATAAAAAAGGGAAGAATGCCACGCAAGCCGCCAATGAAATTTGTGAAGTTCACGGAGACGATGCTATATCAGTTCGTGTAGCACAACAATGGTTCGCTCGCTTTCGTTCTGGAAATTTCGATGTGAAAGATGCACCTCGTTCTGGTCGACCTATCGTTGAAAAAGTCGACGAAATTATGGAAAAGATTGACAAGGACCGTCACATAAGCAGCCATGACATTGCCAAGGAACTAAACATTCATCATCAAACGGTTTTGAACCATTTAAAAAAGGCTGGCTACAAAAAGAAGCTTGATGTGTGGGTACCACATGAATTGTCTGTGAAAAATTTAATGGACCGAATGAACATCTGCGATTCTTTGCTGAAACGAAATGAAATCGAACCATTTCTGAAGCGAATGGTAACAGGAGACGAAAAGTGGATCAAATACGACAATAATGTGCGAAAAAGATCATGGTCCAAGCGTGGTGAAGCTCAACAAATGGTCTCAAAGCCAGGATTGACGCCTCGAAAGGTTATGCTGAGTGTTTGGTGGAATTGGAAAGGAATCATCCACTATGAGCTGCTCCAGCCTGGTCGAACGATTGATTCTACACTTTACTGTCAACAACTGATGAGATTGAAGGAAGCAATCGAAAAAGAACGACCAGAACTGATCAACAGAAAGGGCTTCGTCTTCCACCAGGACAACGCTAGACCACACACATCTTTAATGACTCGGCAAAAACTTAGAGAGCTTGGCTGGGAAATTTTAATGCATCCACCATATAGTCCTGACCTTGCACCATCAGACTACCATTTGTTTCGGTCAATGCAGAACTCCCTTAATGGAGTAAAGTTGACTTCAAGAGATGCCTGTGAAAATTTCTTGTCGAAGTTTTTCACCGAGAAACCAGAAAAGTTTTACACTGATGGAATAATGTCTCTAGCAAAAGGTGGTCGACCAAAATGGTACATATTTAGTTCAATAAAGTTAATTATCAATATAAAAAAAATTACTTGAAGTTTGATTAGAAATACGAAAAGCCTTTTTCGACTACCCAATATAAACACTATTTTTCCTATTTTTATATTACTTTTTTTGCTATTACATATAATACACTGCATGTGTCATCAATTGTGTCATAATCTTTATAATACATATATGTCCCAGGCTTTAACTTTGCACTGATGTAAAAAAAAATCATTTTTTTTCTTTTACTCTATTATAATAACTAAATTCGTCACCTGAAGTATTAAAAATGTAACCTGCTTCTTTTATTTTCTTAAAAAAAAACCGTCTCGAAAGGATTAAGCTGATTCTACCAAAATTTCTGTGTACCTTTTTTCCAGGGACATCAAGGTCACTTTCAGTTTTTTTTTGTAGGGCAATTTTTTTTACATGCATTTTTTAGGAAATGCTGAGACGATTTTAGAGTACCGTAAAACTGTTTCCTCGCCGTCTAAACCGAAGAAACATAAAAAAATGCATAATGTACCTTATTTGAATTGATGCTCAAAATGGTGTCCGCTAACAGCAATACACTCGCGCAAACAGTCAAGAAATGACTTCTGAGTTCTTTCTATGACATCTGCATTGACGGTTAGGTATGTGTTTACAATTATTTGTGACATATTTTGCGGCGTTATTGAAAGTTCTTTATAAACTCTAAATTTCAAAAATTCAATGTTTAACATTTAACTGTAAAATGAAATTTCTCCGATGCACGCCATAAATATTAGAGTGTCCCATAAGTTTCTTCCGCGCCACGCTATGAATGACTCTAACTGGCTATGTTTATATAAATATGCAGGCTTATCTCTTAGCCGTTTATGGCATCGGTTTCAGTCGTCCCAGAGCTCTTTCAGAGTACGTTTCGTTGGTGACAAAGTCTCTTTTAAAATTTTTTCTACACCGTTCAATATGGACAGCCAAAAGAAGCATTTGCGGCATGTTATGCTTCATTGCTTTAAAAAACGCAATAGTGTAAAGGACACTGCAGACGAGATTTGCACCGTTTACGGGAGTGGTGCTACGACTATTAGGACCGTCCGCAATTGGTTTAAGAAATTTAGAGCTGGCAATTTCGAGTTGAAAGATGAAGGCCGCAGCGTCCGCCCAGCAACGACGAATACGGACATTATCAAGACTGTGCTTGCTGAAAATGCGCGATACAGTGTGCGTGAGATAGTGGATGCCACTAACATTCCCAAAACAACGGTACATAAGCATTTAATCAAGATGGGATATGCGAATCCATATGAAGTTTGGGTTCCACACCAATTGACGGAGACCGGCCTTATGAACTGCATCTCTACATGCGATTTGCTTCTTCAGCGACACGAAAGAAATCCTTTCTTAAAGAGTCTTGTCACTGGAGACGAGACCTGGATTTTGTATCAAAATGTGCATCGAAAACGCATTTGGTCTAAAGAAAATGGACCTTCAACTGTTGCGAAGCCTGGGCTTCATCCGAAGAAGGTTCTTTTGTGCATTTGGTGGGACTGGAAGGGTGTACTGTACTACGAGCTCCTTACTCAAGGTGATATGATCAATGCTGACAAATATTGCAATCAACTTGATCAACTAAAAGCCGCCATAGCAGAAAAACGGCCAGAATTGGCGAACCGACGAGGTGTCGTATTCCGTCACGACAACGCAAGACCGCATGTTGCGTTGACCGTAAGGCAACAATTATTACAGTTTGATTGGGACGTTCTACCTCACCCTCCATACTCCCCAGACCTTGCTCCGTTCGATTATTACTTGTTCCTCTCCTTAAATAATTCTCTCCGTGGTAAATCTTTCAAATCCACAAGCGAAATAAAAACGCACCTAAATGAATATTTTGAAAGTAAGCCTCAACTATTTTGGAAAGAGGGCATAATGAGGCTTCCTGAGAGATGGAAGAAGGTTATAGAACAGAATGGTTCATATATAACATAATAAATCAACCTTGAACAACAAATATCGTGTATTCATTTCGCATCAAAAAAAGGGAAGAAGTCTCCGTATGCCTTTAACAGGTTGACTGCCAAGTGTATTTCACTATATTAAAACCGTAACGGGATGAAGTACTACAGAATATGACTGAATTGTGCAAAATGGAAATTATGCGAAGGTATTGGAGACCAAAAAATTAAATCACGCTTTAAAGTTAACACGTTGGCTGCCGTGGGGGTCACCGGTGACCGGCGCACGAGATTTTATTGAAGATCCAAAATATTCGCAATGGCTAGTAATAATTCTTTTATAAATGCAGTTATTGTTAGAAAAGTGATGCGATTCTTTGGTCTCCAATACTTGCACATTATTTACATTTTGCATAATTCAGTCAAACGTTATAGTATTTCATAGCAGCGCTATTCTAATACGGCAAAATACGGCAGTCAACGTGTTAACTGGAAAAATTTCACCAAACACCTTATGATAATTTCCAGATTAAAAAATGTTCCAATTAATCTATTCCTGAGTCTTAGTTGACTGCTTATTTAAATCATTACAATATTTACCTTGTGGAACTATTACCTTGGGCACGAGTTCTTAACACAAAACCATAGCAAACCATTAAATCTACCAGAAAAAAAGATAAACACAATACCGTACAGATTAGATGTAGACGAAAAGTTAATTTGGTTTTACCGTCTGTACTTGTATTGAGTAGAGTTGACGGTGTAAGTGGAATGTGGTGAGGAGGTAAAATGTTCTTGTTTAGATTTTTTTCTGCTTATTGGCACTATACTACTCTGCTTCAGACCCACTGAGCTTCTGTTTCACTAAAACATTGTCCAGTGTCTATATTTTAACCGTTTGCACTGAAAGTATTCCTCACAGGCACTGCCAAAATTCGGCATTGTACTTGAAGTGTATACAAATAATATACTGCACTGAAGATGAAGCAGATGATGAATTTACCGTCGATGAATATGAAAGTGATTTTGATGACAGCGACATTATTCCTCTAGTGAAGAAAAAAAGAAAAATATTGCAATATAGTGATTGTAGTGAAAGTGATGAAAAGGTGTCATGAAATTTAGATAGTGTTAGCGAAAACATCAATTTAGTAACTGGCGAGAAATCATTGAAGAAGATACAACTCCTCAACGATTTGATTTTTCGTAAAATATCTTGTTTTTTAAATTTTATATGCATTCCTCAGAGGCATTGCCAAAGTTTCGCATTGTGCTGGATGTGTATAGCAACAATATACTGCATTGAAAGTCAAACAATTGTAATTTACAACTTAATTTTCGTTGCACGTGTTTTGTTGATTTCAGTATTTAGCCATTTGTTTGGCCGATAAAAATAAAAGAAAAACTATTCAATATGGCGAAAAATGTGATGGGAGAAGCGTTGTTTCAAAATAGCAATGATGTTGAATTTAGTGTGGATGAATATGAAAGTGATTTTGATGACAGCGACATTATTCCACCAGTGAAGATGAAAGGAAAAGTATTGCAATATAGTGATTCTAGTGAAAGTGATGAAGAAGTGTCAGAAAATTTAGATAGTGTTGGCGAAAATCATTTATTTAGTAATTGGCAAGAAATTATTGGAGAAGACACAACTCCTGAACGATTTAATTTTTCGACTGGATACAAAAGATGTGGGCCATTGATAAATAATTTAAACGAAGCCTTTTTACACTTTAATTTATTTTTTACAAGTGATTTGATAGACAACATTGTAAAGCAAACAAATTGATATGTACAACATAGTATTAATAGAAAAACCATTACTGACCGTTTTACCTGGAAAAATTGGAAAGATGTAACCAGTGGAGGAAATAAATGATTTATTGGTGTCATATTGAATATGGGAACTATGCCTACATCCTGCTAATTCCTTTAAACGATTTCATACACTTGGAAACGACAATAATTTATAATTAAAATGTTCATTGCCAAAATGTTCATATAGTAATAATAAAATAACATTAAAAATATCTTGCCTTTTAAATTTTATATGCATATTTTACTTTCAAATAAAGAACACATTACAAGCCCAGATACAGGAAAAATTTCGGGCTGCTGAAAGCTTTAGGCGAGAAAATGAGCGAGTGCAAAGGGTTAAAATGCCTCTAAAGTGACACATTCTGTTATCGTTGAATACGTTTATGCTTCGGCTTGCTACTGTTTTATCGAGATGTTATCGTTCCATGAAACTTTGCACCTCACCCATACATTTCACGGATCAGAGACGTAGGAACGTGTTCCTAATTGCAGATCGTGCGTCATATGAAAAATTTCGAAGCTCGACTGTATTATATTAACACTAGAACTACCGAGAATTCAGCAAATCTACTTCTACCAAAACCAGTCAAAATGACTGGTCTTAAAAAAATACTTAATAATAGAATATTTTTAAATTTGTTGCTTCATTACTTTCTTACTAAAGGAAATCCATGTTTTATGTAATACATTTTTGGTATTATTAACTTATTTAATGAGTTAGGATTATCCCTTACGCATTAGTAAACACAATGCTCCTCGCGCATGGTTCCGTCTGCAGCAATTTCATTTTATGATTCTAGTAAAATACTTTCATTAGAATCTTCAGAACTTGAAAACACTCGAACACGTCTACTTTTACGTAAATTCGAATTATTTTCACATTCGCTTTCTGAAGATTTCTGAACATATTCTTTGTCTAAATCATCATTGTCACTTCTGTCACTATCAACAAGATTATCGTGAATACCCCACGATTCAATTTCATTTTCTTCTGGTTCATCTTCACAGTCATTAAGTTCACCATCTTCTATATCAGAGCATTCCATTGGTATATCATTCAATTTTTGCAATACTTCACAAGTTTTCAATCGTTTTGCCATTTTCAGGGCTTAGAAAGACTAGAACAAAACTATTTATTATAAAAATGAGTATATAATATTTGTATTTATTTTCTCATCTTACACTAATTGAAATAATATGTCGTATACTGAATATATTGTTATATGAACAAGAGCATGATGGTTTTCCAGCGGCTGTTATAAATGCACTGATTGAATGCAGTAACTTCTCTATTTGATGGTTGTTTTTACAATGTTGCCTGATATAATACCGTGATCTGGCAAGCGAGCAAATTCAAAAACAAAACAATAACACATTCCTAATAGAATCTTCAAATGTTTTACGACTTCAGATCTAAATGAACGCCTTAAAAAATACCAGTCAAAATGACTGCTGTTGGTATAAGTAACCATAGTATCAATTTATTTTGATTCAGAATAAATAAAACATTTAAAAAATATATTTTACTATTCCTTTAGTTATCACCGCAAAAGTCATTACACCGTTTCGGGAAAAAAAATGTAACATAAAGTAGAAATATTTAAATCAAATTGTAACACCAGTCAAAATGACTGGTGCGGTAGTTCTAGTGTTAAAATACATACACCCTGTATACATAATAACACGAAATGATGTATGTTAGAATCATGTCAGCTGAAAATATTGCGAAACGTTTTTTCAAAATCATTTTAATTTGAAGCTATTACTTTGGGAATTTAAGTACATACGTAAATGATAAAAGTGACATTTTTTACAGGAAATGACCGATATGTAAAGCTGTGCACTAATATCAGCATAATTCTTGAAAAATATAATTATTCGCATGATTCTATGTGCGTTCTTAGGAGTTTTGTATTTAGAAAGTTTGTTCGTAAACCGAATTGTTCTCGATCCGTGGTATTCGTGAATCAAGGTTTTACTGTATGAGTTTTAGGAACTGCATTCTGATTTCTATGATCGCTTTCTGAATTTTTTCTTGCAATATTAAATTACACAATCGCTGCCGCTGTTTCCGTTAGTACGGAATATTTTATTATTGTCATTAAATAATATGTTGTTAAATATTATTATATGCATTAAAGTTTCCAAATCAACATATAATTAGAAAATGCCGCGTTAGTTTTGATACTATTTTGATACTCACGCAAACAGTAACAAGTTTCGTCACACGCGTCGTGGATTATATTTGTTTTGCGCATGTTTCGAGTGTTTGAGATAATGTAGAAGTTTTTCCTTCATATGCAGGTGTTGTTAAGTACGTTTCAATATTTTGATTAGATAATGATAAGACATTACGCGACGTTTGATACAGTTCGTGCAGCAGAATCGTTGGAACGGAAATCCGATATATTGCAGTCTCCTGCAAGTGTTGTAAAAGAAAATAATAAACAGGTCGTAGACGAGTATAACTTCTTTTAATGTGTTTGTCAGTGTTATGTTGTCTTTCGAAAAAAATCGGCCTTTTCCGGTTGAAGAATGTTATTTCAGCTTCATATAATTACTCTGTCTATCTTTAAGAGTCAACCATTTTTTTTTGTTACCGGTAATGTTACTGTGCATTCTTGAAATCAATATGAAATACAGTATACATAGCAATGTAATGAATATGAAATATAATAAATGCGGTAATACGGTAAATATGAAATACAATACAAAACACAGGAAATGCACGATTCACATTTTTTAACACATTGTTGACCGGTCGCGAATTAACTGATGTTAGCTATTTTTATTTTTGTAACGTAGGTCAATCTAGAATATTGCAGAAGTGTTATTTATCCTGCTCAGACGTATCGGGTTTATTATAAAAAATATACTTTTCTTGGTATTGAGGCTTTTATTACAATTCTGGTATTTGAATGTATCAAGAACGACGGAACTTGACGGTGAAACATTTTTCAATTAATTATACGGGAATAATTTGTCTGGTTGCTGTGATTTTTCAATAATTTATAGTGATTTGGAAAATTATTGTTTATCGGAAGAAAGTTATGAATCTGATATTAGGCTCAAGGGCATAATCTAATTCTTTAAAAGGAAAGCGCAACGATAGAAAATATATGTATAAAAACTCTTGTGTATAATCATAGGAAAAAATATTAAAAGTTGTCCAGAGTTTTATTTTAATTCATTATGTATAAATGAACTTTATTGAAGTTCGTTAGATTGTCGTTTAAAAATTGCCGGTCAACAATGTGTTAAGGGAAACTTCTTTTTTTCATGGCAGAGTAACTCGACACTTGGAGTCGTAGAAAATGGATCTCACATGCATTTTACGTTAAAATCGGTGAGTGGCAAAAATATGTGTAGCAAAATGTGCTATGGAATGTGGTCAAACATTTCTTGTTGTGGCTGTGTACCAGGTTGTTCAATAAGTTTTGTTTTGTTTTGTTGAGGGCGTTGCTACTAGTCCAAATTTGTTTTTGTTTTGTTGGTTCACTCTTCTTATCAATGTATGTGAAGGTTCATTTCAATCAGTCAATTCATTCTTTGTTTACAAGCCATTTAGTGTCGCCGTGTCACAGTATTTTCGACAATGGAAAAAATTGAATATCGTGCAGTGATAAAATTCTTATTTTTGGAAGGTGTAGCACCAAAAGAAATTCACGAACGAATGTTAAGAGTGTATAATGAACGTTCACCTTCAATTAGAACAGTAGAAAGATGGGTTGCTGAATTTAAACATGGTCGTACAAGCCTTGAAGACGATCCACGTGAAGGACATCCAAAAACCGCATCAACACCAGAAATCGTAGCCAAAGTACAGGATATGGTTTTCGAAGATCGTCGATTGACTGAGAGGGATTTAGTAGAGGCTCTACACATCTCATTAGGCAGTGTGAGTCATATTTTAAATGAAATTTTGAGTTTTAAAAAGCTGTGTGCACAATGGGTGCCGCATTCGCTAACAATTGAACTAAAACACATTCGAATGCGACTTTCTCAACAACATTTGGAGCGTTTTAAAAAGGATAAAGTGGATTTTGTGCGTCGATTCATCACTATGGATGAGACTTGGGTCTATCACCATGATCCTAAATCAAAAGAAGAGACTAAAGAGTGGTGTGAACCTGGTTGTTCGGCTTCGAAACGAGTTCGTGTCCAGAAATCGGCCAAGAAGGTTCTGGCATCAGTTTTTTGGGATGCGAAAGGAATTTTATTTGTGGATTACTTGCAAACTGGTAAAACAATTAATTCTGAATATTATTGCAACTTTTTGGACCAGTTGAAGGAAAAAATGCGTGAAAAAAGACCCGGTTTGCAGAAGAAAAAAATCCTTTTTCATCAGGACAACACACCGTGTCACAAGAGCATTTTGACAATGGCTAAAATCCATGAATTAAAGTTCGAATTGTTGGAGCATCCGCCGTATTCACCAGATTTGGCCCCCAGCGACTTCCATTTGTTTCCAGAACTCAAAAAATTTATGCGTGGCAAGCGTTTTTCGTCAAATGAAGAGGTCATAACGGCTGTTGAAGCGTATTTTGCAGACCTTCCGGAATCTCACTTCAGGGATGGGATCCACAGATTGGAGGATCGTTGGAGCAAGTGCATTAATGTTCAGGGAGATTATTATACTGAATAATAAAGTGTATTTTCAACCATAGCATTGTGTTTTTCTTATCCAATGACAAAACTTATTGAGCAACCTGGTATATATCATCAAATTAGAGAATTGGTGGTATAATTTATTTTATACGCGAGATACCGCTTGTAGAAAGTACAGCTTTAACGAAGAAAAATCGTTTCAAAAATTTTCGCAATAAAGTCTATTTGCAATCTTGTAAAGCGATACTGAAGCGGTGCTTCAATATTTCAATGTAAACTTCACCAAACCAGAAGCACGATCACTGTCTGATGTCCTTGAAAACAAATTGAAATTGAAGATGAATAATGATAAAACATTATCAACTATAAGATATGGAACAACTATCGTCGCATTATTTCGTAGATATTTTCTAATTCCGAATATACGTATCATATTTTCCCTATCACAAACTCATTACTCAATTTTTTGATTCCAGTGAAGGTATCGATACTAGTGAATAAAGATACATTTTCAACGGATAATTATCTATGATTTAAATATTTTTTCACCCTACAAATTTCCTGTCCCTATATCTTTGTAGTTTCACTTTTAACACGCGTGGCGGCCCCGCATTCTATTTTTTTTCTTTTCTGCAATGATATACAATTTACGACATTTTCGTTGATACGTATAATTACATTGTAGGCTTTTTAAAGTAATATGAAATACAAAAAATACGGTCTATAACATTTTTTTTATTATTTCCAATAATATATAATAATATTAAATATATTATACACATACTATATAATATATAGATTATACATTACATTATGAATTCAGTATGAGGTACAATGGGAAATACAGAAAATGTAATCAACGATTGGTTTTTTTATTATGCGTAATGATATTGTATGTTTATGACATAAATTTGAAATACAATATCAAATATATACAAAATACAATATAGTAAAAAAAAATCCCGACTTCTAAGGAGGGTCCAAAGGTTCCGAAACATGCAGAGTGATTACACGAAGTTACAATAAAAAATATTTAACCAGTGATTTTGTTTTGGAAAAGTACTAACATTTAAAATCCTACGCTGCAACAAATTTTTTAATTTTCCCTTAAATCTCATAGTAATTTCTTTCTCTTCACACGCCTTCATTATTTTGAAGAAAATGCATTTTATACAACGAAACCCTAATGCCTAAAAATGCTTTTAACAGTACCTAGCCATTGTGGTCGCTTTTTAACACGTTGATTGCCATGGTGGTCACCGATGACCGGCGCAAAAGATTTTATTAAAAATGAAAAAAATTCATAATGAAATCTATATGCAATCTTGTAAAAGCAATTGAAATTGTAACGGTGCTTCAATATTTTGACTTCTAATAACCCTGCATTACTTTTAATTTGCACGATTTAATCATACTCTGCAGTATTTCATTACATCGCGGTTTTAACATACCAAAATACGCGGTGACCGGCGCAAAAGATTTTACTAGAATTGCAAAAAATTCGCAATTAAGCCTATTTACAATCTTTTAAAAGCAATTGAAATTGGAACGGCGCTTCAATACTTTGGCTTCTAACAACTCTGCGTTACCTTCATTTTGCACTATTTAATAATACTCTGCAGTATTTCATTACATCGCGGTTCTAACATACCAGGTTGCTCAATAAGTTTTGTCGTTCGATAAGAAAAACACAATGTTATGGTTCAAAATACACTTTATTATTCATCAGTATAATCTCCCTGAACATTAATGCACTTGCTCCAACGATCCTCCAATCTGTGGATCCCATCCCTGAAGTGAGATTCCGGAAGGTCTGCTAAATACGCTTCAACAGCTGTTATGACCTCTTCATTTGACGAAAAACGCTTGCCACGCATAAATTTTTTGAGTTCTGGAAACAAATGGAAGTCGCTGGGGGCCAAATCTGGTGAATACGGCGGATGCTCCAACAATTCGAACTTTAATTCATGGATTTTAGCCATTGTCAAAATGCTCTTGTGACACGGTGCGTTGTCCTGATGAAAAAGGATTTTTTCTTCTGCAAACCGGGTCTTTTTTCACGAATTTTTCCTTCAACTGGTCCAAAAGGTTGCAATAATATTCAGAATTAATTGTTTTACCAGTTTGCAAGTAATCCACAAATAAAATTCCTTTCGCATCCCAAAAAACTGATGCCAGAACCTTCTTGGCCGATTTCTGGACACGAACTCGTTTCGAAGCCGAACAACCAGGTTCACATCACTCTTTAGCCTCTTGTTTTGATTTAGGATCATGGTGATAGACCCAAGTCTCATCCATAGTGATGAATCGACGTACAAAATCCACTTTATCCTTTTTAAAACGCTCCAAATGTTGTTGAGAAAGTCGCATTCGAATGTGTTTTTGTTCAATTGTTAGCGAATGCGGCACCCATTGTGCACACAGCTTTTTAAAACTCAAAATTTCATTTAAAATATGACTAACACTGCCTAATGAGATGTGTAGAGCCTCTACTAAATCCCTCTCAGTCAATCGACGATCTTCCAAAACCATATCCTGTACTTTGACTACGATTTCTGGTGTTGATGCGGTTTTTGGACGTCCTTCACGTGGATCGTCTTCAAGGCTTGTACGACCACGTTTAAATTCAGCAACCCATCTTTCTACTGTTCTAATTGAAGGTGAACGTTCATTATACACTCTTAACATTCGTTCGTGAAGTTCTTTTGGTGCTACACCTTCGAAAAATAAGAATTTTATCACTGCACGATATTCAATTTTTTCCATTGTCGAAAATACTGTGACACGGCGACACTAAATGGCTTGTAAAGAAAGAATGAATTGACTGATTGAAATGAACCTTCACATACGTTGATAAGAAGAGTGAACCAACAAAACAAAAATAAATTTGGTCTAGTAGCAACGCCCTCAACAAAAAAAAACAAAACTTATTGAACAACCAAGTAGCAAAATACGCGGTGACCTGCGCAAAAGATTGTACTAGAAATGCAAAAAATGCGCAATGAAATCTATTTGGAATCAATGTAAAAGCAGTTGACATTGAAACGGTGCTTTAATACTTTGGCTTTTAACAACTCTACGTTACCTTCATTTTCCACGATTTAATAGTACTTTGTAGTATTTCATCGTTTCGCGGTTCTAACACAGCAGAGTATGCGGTGACCGGCGCAAAAGATTTGACTAGAATTGCAAAAAATTCGCAATGAAGCCTATTTGCAATCGTGTAAAAGCAATTGAAATTGTAACGGTGCTTCAATATTTTGACTTCTAATAACCCCGCATTACTTTTAATTTGCACGATTTAATCATACTCTGTAGTATTTCATTACATCGCGGTTTTAACATACCAAAATACGCGGTGGCCGGCGCAAAAGATTTTACTAGAATTGCAAAAAATTCGCAATGAAGCCTATTTACAATCTTTTAAAAGCAATTGATATTGAAACGATGTTTCAATACTTTGGCTTCTAACAAGTCTACGTTACCTTTATTTTGTATGATTTAATCATACTTTGCAGTATTTCATCGTGTCGCGGTTCTAACATAGCAAAGTATGCGGTGACCTGCGCAAAAGATTGTACTAGAAATGCAAAAAATGCACAATAACGCCTATTTGCAATCAATGTAAAAGCAATTGACATTGAAACGATGTTTCAATACTTTGGCTTCTAACAACTCTACGTTACCTTCATTTTGCACGATTTAATGATACTCTGCAGTATTTCATCGTATCGCGGTTCTAACATAGCAAAATACACTTGGCAGTCAACGTGTTAATTTGCTCATAATGATCGAGCGCCCCCAGTAACTGGAAACAATTATGCAAATATGTGGGAACAACGAACCTTAGGCTGCGGATTAAATTGCTGCAGACAGATAAACGCATGTAACATCAGCGTTGTTTTCTTCGTCGAACTGAGTCATCGCATGAGTCGCCAAGTGCCAGACGTTCTTGGATTATCGGACGTTAGTGTAAAGCTTAATACATACGAATGGCTTGGAAACGATATGAAAACCACAAAACGGCGGTCAATAATTAGTCCGTGTTACATTAACAGTTTAATGGCCGCCCACACATGTGTGTGATAGCAAAAAGAACAGTTAGTGTCTTGTTTTTTTTTGTCGTTTTGCATTGTACGCTTTTCTTTGGGTATACAGGGTGTCCCAGTTTTTTTCCGGCCAAACTTTGCCAGCGTATTCTACACGCAAAAGTAAGAAATGTTATATAATGAACATATGCTCTTAAATTTTTTATTAAGGAGTTATAATATAATATAACACAAAATGATAATAAACTGGCATTTGGCTCGAAATGTTATAGTAGTTCTTCATTTTATATAGATTCAATAATAAATCAACCATTATCTACGTTCAGCCATAAAAACGTTAACTTTTTTAATCACCGGTCATTTTGTCCGAGTAGGCTAGGAATAGGTAACAACAAGTTTCGGTAAGTTTAGTGTTAAAAAGATTGTTTGAAGAATTATTTAAAGAAATTATCATAACATTTTATTTAAAAGTCAATTTTATCAGAGTGTCTAGTAGTTTCTTGAAGTATGGTATTGCGTGAAGCACCGGTAAATAAGCGAAAAAATATGGAGCCAATCGAGGTTAATACATTGAATATTCATGTAAATACTTGCATAGATAAAATAGATACAATGTATCAGAGTAAATGACACCTAAAGATAGCGTGTAGAAAACACGAGTTAACTCGTGACCGGTCAACAATGTGTTAAATATTGTCAATTGTTAAACGAGAATTTTGTATTTTTGTGAATGTATTTTCATAAGTTCGGGCATTGTCGATTATCAAGCGGTAATTTTAAATGATCTTCACTTAAATATTGCTTATTTTCAAGCAGTACGATTCAATTAGATAAATTTAAATATTATCAATTTTCAAATGAGAATTTTGTATTTTTGTGAATGGATTTCCATACATTTAGGCATTGTCGATTATCAAGGGCCAATTTTACATTATCTTCAGTTTAATATTGCTAATTTTCAAGCAGTACGATTAAATTCGATAAATTTAAATATTGTCAACTTTTAAACGAAAATTTTATATTTTTGTGAATGTATTTCCATAAAGTGAGGCATTGTCGAATATCAAGCGGCAATTTTAAATGATCTTCACTTACATATTGGTAATTGTCAAGTCGTACGTTTAAATCCGATACATTTAAATAGTGTCAATTTTTAAATGAGAATTTTATATTTTTGTGAATGTATTTTCATACCTTTAGGCATTGTCGGTTATCAAGGACCAATTTTAAATTATCTTCAGTTTAATACTGCTAATTTTCAAGCAGTACGATTAAATCCAATAAATTTAAATATTGTCAATTTTTAAACGAGCGTTTTGTATTTTTGTGAATATATTTCCATAAATGTAGGCATTGCCGATTATCAAGCGGTAATTTTAAATGATTTTCACTTAAATATTGCTAATTTTCAAGCAGTACGATTAAATCCAATAAATTTAAATATTGGCAACTTTTAAACAAAAATTGTATATTTTTGTGAATGTATTTCCATAAAGTGAGGCATTGTCGAATATCAAGCGGCAATTTCAAATGATTTTCACTTAAATATTGCTCATTTTCAAGCAGTACGATTCAATTCGATAAATTTAAATATTATAAATTTTCAAATGAGAATTTTGTATTTTTGTGAATAGATTTCCATACATTTAGGCATTGTCGATTATCAAACAGCAATTTTAACCCCAAACGTACCAAGTCGTGTCAAATGACCCCTTTCAGAATTTACTTCAAAATCGTACATTCATTGTTATTTCTTTCGTTCATTCGACTTCCTGTAAATTCTTATATCATCTGATTATTCAATTTCTCGCTTTAACGAATTAGTAATTCCTTTCTGAAAATCACCGTTTATTTCATAAGTTGGTAAGAATTTCATTCTCATGTTAAGAATAGGTAGGTGTAAAGTACCTTATATATGTATACCTTATAACATAAGTAGTTAAAGTGTCAAGATCAATCTGTGCAACTTAATAAAAAATTCGCGGTGCTAAGCACAGACTTTGAAGTGACGTGCGCGGTTGGATAAGTATTAATCCATCACGTGCGTCATGAAGTATCGGTCAATCTTGGGTTATCGGACGTTAGTGCTACTGGAAAACCACGTCGATCCATTCAGTGTCCTCGTACTATTATCACGCACAATATTATACTATCGCGTTTAAATACGGCCGTAGCCACGATAAGTTGTCGGTAAGACTTAATCTTTGTTTGAATTGACGCTGGCCACTCGCAGCAGATAATCGGCGGTGCTCGGAAAAGTGTTCAAGCGCACGTTTCAGATAATTAATCCTATTCGACACGTTGCGCACTGATATAGGAGTACGTGAGAGATCTCAAGAGGTTTTTCAAGAGCCATGACACATTTCTTTTTTTCCATGTCTTAAATCTGATTGCTAGCACCGAATGCGGCTTCGGAAGAATGCCAGTTGACGCACATGTGCGTTCTACACGTGCGTCGGAGCAAAAGCAGTGGCGAAGGCGGTATTTTATAAGTTAAGGGGACATTGTTTTTGTTAATTTATAAGTTAAGGGGACAATGTTATTATTTAAAGAAGATAATTCCAATTAATGTCTGTACGTCGGTGTATTTTCAATACTGTGCTAGACTCGTTTCATAAGGTGGACTGTATGTACAATAGTTATATATTTGCACATTGTAATATATAAGGACGGAATATGTATGGATTTTGTATTGTATAAACAGTTTAATGGTTTAAATTAAAATTATATATTACGGATTATAATCAGGAGGTTTCATAAATCCTTTAGCATTATACGATTCCGTGTTTATGTAAAGGAGTGAAGTGTCGATTGTTAAAACATCAATATTTCTAAAGATTTTTTAAGACAAATTATTTTTACTTGTAGAATACATGCAACGTTAAATTTATGTACAATTTGTATAAAATATGTAAAAATATAGTGCGGTTATTAAATATATGTTACAATTATTCACATACTATTATAATCTGTTACACAAACAGGAGTCCATTTAATTTTATTAAAGTACAAGCAGATAGACTTTATATTTCCTTAAGGGGACATTCTACTTTCTCATCGAAAAATTTTACTGATTTTCAATCATTTTTTTCTTATCGAAAATAGAAACGCAGCAATTTGAAACTTTCACATTGTATCATATCGACCTTTATTTATACAAAAATATTTTTTTTTGTTTTTTCAAATTTTTTCACATAAATTCTTCTTGATTGCCGGAGCACCTTCAAAAAATTCATACTCACTGGCGTGCGTGATTGCGGTCGTTGGGATAATCAGAAAAAAAAACAGAACAGGAATCCTAATTTACATACTAACCACTATCGCATGAACCACAGAGAAAGAGTTTGCATGAAAACTTTCAAAATTACTAACTTTCCAAAATTAGGTTCACGAAAATGGCATATTTTCCGTCTTTTTATGATGGAAAACAATGAAAAAATATTGATTAATTAACACACCCGTGGTTCATACGATAGGCATAAGTAAGTAGAATAATATATTAAAATCTCGGACCGATTGATCGAATAGTTTTTTTGGAATCATGCACGCCAGTTGAAAAAATATAGTACTGAGAAAAACGCATTTAAAGTTTTGCATATCGAATTTTTGTATATAAAAGATTCTTACGTAGTAAATTGTAATATACAATAATTCATAGCCGGATCAATGTTTACATGCAGATCAGCATTTTCTTTTAATTTTTCTGCCGATGTACTAGCGTACTCTAAACTGCATTCACTTGTATGCTGATTTCCAATAAACTTTCTTTTTCGCGAACGACAGGGTCTCGAATTGACAAATTTACTTTGTTTTCGATCCATATTAAAACGATACGTCTCTTTTGAAAACTGTGTGAATACTGAATTTCCACATAGCACAAGCCTTGCAGAAACTTGATTTTACAACCACATCTAGAATTTTGTTGCTGTACTTTCCGATAAGGGAAACGATGCCCAAAAGAGAGGTAAAACCACGCTTCGACCAAGATCCGTCTCCTGATACCGACAATTCATTTTCAATATTTCCCGCATTTTTGTTTTTACGTTTTTCTTCATTTGCAGCTTTATTAATAACGATTCTGAAAACAGCGTCGACTGCCACTTTTATGTTTTCTATACAGTCGTAGTAAGTTTTGACGTTGAAACCTGCTCCCAAATCCATAAGTTCGGAAAAATTGTTTATTCCTTGCAGACCGACTCCGAGTATTCTCATTACGAAAATGAATCGTCTATTGTTCTCGTAGGCTTTCATAATTTTTAAACAGGAATCAACAAATATGTCTTTATTGCACGAGCACACGACACTTATTTTAAAGCCTAATCCTCGTTCGTGACGTTTGTAAAATTTTACATCATTGTTACATGTTTTACACTTCAGTAGTCCTTGCAATGCGGTGAAAACTAAAGTAAATTGTAATATACAATAATTCATAGCCGGATCAATGTTTACATGCAGATCAGCATTTTCTTTTAATTTTTCTGCCGATGTACTAGCGTACTCTAAACTGCATTCACTTGTATGCTGATTTCCAATAAACGTTCTTTTTCGCAAACGACAGGGTCTCGAATTGACAAATTTACTTTGTTTTCGATCCATATTGAAACGACACGTCTCTTTTGAAAACTGTTTGAATACTGAATGCATGTTCAGAAAGCAATAAACATAACAGACATTGTCAAGGTCAAGGGTAATATGATATTTAGATGTTATTTTGGTGCGCGGAACACACTCCTTCGTAATGTTTACCAATGCAATGTTTACATTTGGGTGATCTTCTCTTTTACATCGTTTCCAGAATTAGATAATTTCTTAGAATAAATAAAGATCGCCGAAAGAGAAAAACGGCCCGACCGGTCAAGCGACGTTACCCTTTTATCTGTGCGAGGTGGGTTAGATGCGAGGCTTATAACTTTCCCAATTTTTGGAATTTATCGCTGCAAATTTAAGGACATAATCTCGAAAGTATATACTTTCGAATAAGGCAATAAAAAAAAATCGATTTTTTCGACCCGAGAAAGTAGAATGTCCCCTTAACCAGTTAACTGTGGCGCCCTCGTTTAATCAGTTAACTGTGATTGACGAGTATACTCGTCATGGAGAAGCGACACGATTTTGTGTATTGACGAGTATAATCGTCATGCGTATAAAGCAGTGACCATTGACTATTTAAATTGCAATTTTTGAGAAAAACAAAACAAATTCTCAAATTTCAAGATGTTTAAAATATTTTGAGGCTATGCCGGAATAAAACAAACAAATAAAAAACATATACAGTTTGAGATGAACTCATGCGCCCCCGTATGCACAAGGGCAAAAGTCAAAAGGTTGATTTATAATAGGATTCCTTCAGGTATGGTCAGTCATGGGAGAAATATGTGACGCCGACCAGGCGCTGAGCCTATTGATAGTTGCTGGCCCGAACTTTATTTTATTGCGTTTTTAGTTTAATATGTATGTCATATATGCTTATGTTAATCAAATAAGTAAATATTAGTAATAAAATTTTAAATTTTGTAAAATAAACCCATCTTCCTCATCCACTTTCTTACCAGCGCAACTTACTCTGTGATTGACGAATATACTCGTCATGGCTCGATTCTGGCGACACAAAACGGTGACTTGACAGCTTTTGCGTAAGATTTATGGTCAACAATATGTTAAGAAAAAATGACATGTGTGTAAATGGATGAATGGTGGGCAGAACTTGTAAACTAAGTTCACACCTATGGCTATGAAACTGGAATTAATAAAGATTGTGTATGTAAAAATACATATGCGGGTCTTAATATACAGCTATACAACATGTATGCATATTACAATAGTATGCGTACATTATGTGTATCGTATATATACTATATTTAAGTTCCTTCTTTTCTATTTTCAAAATTTTATTTTCATGCATAATGAAATCGAGTTAATATGCATATTTGTTGTATGGTCGTACCTTAAGCGGTGCGACAGGACGGAAACTTATATTTGCTAATAATAATATTTGGCAATAAGACCCTTGACTCGTTGCACATTTTCTGTCCTTGTACCATATTTCCACAAACAGCAAATTCCTGCTGACATGTATATTCGTCTTATATAAGAAATAAAAAATTACAATAGTATAAATACATTTCTTATTTCCTACTTTTGAAAGCTTATTTTTGACTTGTAACCGATTCGTGTTAATGTACATATTCATTGTATAATCGCATGTTAACACTAGAACTACCGCACCAGTCATTTTGACTGGTTTTACAATTTGATTTAAATATTTCTACTTTATGTTACATTTTTTTCCGAAATGGTGTAATGACTTTTGCGGTGATAACTAAAGAAATGGTAAAATATATTTTTTAAATGTTTTATTTATTCTGAATCAAAATAAATTGATACTATAGTTACTTATACCAACAGCAGTCATTTTGACTGGCATTTATTAAGGCGTTTATTTAGCTCTGAAGTCGTAAAACATTTGAAGATTCTGTTAGGAATGTGTTACTGTTTTGTTTTGGAATTTGCTCGCTTGCCACATCACAGTATTATATCAGGCAACATTGTAAAAACAACCATCAAACAGAGAAGTTACTGCATTCAATCAATGCGTTTATAACAGCCGGTGGAAGACCACCATGCTCTTGTTCATATAACAATATATTCAGTATACGACATATTATTTCAATTAGTGTAAGATGAGAAAATAAATACAAATATTATATACTCATTTTTATAATAAATAGTTTTGTTCTAGTCTTTCTAAGCCCTGAAAATGGCAAAACGATTGAAAACTTGTGAAGTATTGCAAAAATTGAATGATATACCAATGGAATGCTCTGATGTAGAAGATGGTGAACTTTATGACTGTGAAGATGAACGAGAAGAAAATGAAATTGAATCGTGGGGTATTCACGATAATCTTGTTGATAGCGACAGAAGTGACAATGATGATTTAGACAAAGAATATGTTCAGAAATCTTCAGAAAGCGAATGTGAAAATAATTCGAATTTACGTAAAAGTAGACGTGTTCGAGTGTTTTCAAGTTCTGAAGATTCTAATGAAAGTATATTACTAAAATTATAAAATGAAATTGCTACAGACGGAACCATGCGCGAGGAGCATTATATTTACTAATGCGTAAGGGATAATCCTAACTCATTAAATAAGTTAATAATACCAAAACTGTATTACATAAAACATGGATTTCCTTTTGCAAGAAAGTAATGAAGCAACAAATTTTTAAATATTCTATTATTAAGTATTTTTTTAAGACCAGTCATTTTGACTGTTTTTGGTAGAAGTAGGTTTGCTGAATTGTCGGTAGTTCTAGTGTTAAGAACCACTACTACCAAAAGGAAACTAATATTTGCTCATCGGAAACAAGAGCCGTGACTAATTCCTTATTTTCTATTTTTAGATCTTGTTATTATAGATAACAAACTTATGTTGACATGTGTATTTGTTTCATAGTCATACGTTAAAGGTTACTACGACATGAAGGACACTAATATTTACTGATTCGACACACGAGTCACGACTCATTTCTTATTTGCAATTCTTGAAGCCTTATTACCGTATGTGCAAAATTTGTGTTGGCATGCATATTTTTTCTATGGTCACACGTTGGGAAATAGCGTGACAGGAAGGACAGCAATAATTTTTCATTGGAAACAAGAGCCGCGACCTATTTCCTACTTCCTATTCTTGGAATCTTAGTTTCATACATAAAGACTTCAAGTTAATACGCATACTTGTCGTATAGTCGTACGTTAAGAAGCGGTACGATAAGAAGGAACCTAATATTCGGTTATTTCAAGCAAGAGCCATGACTCATTTCACATTTCCTACTCTTGGAATCTTATTTTTATGTCTAACGAAACCGAGTTAATATGCATATTTATTGCATAATCGTACGTTACAAAGCGGTGTGGCAGGAAGGAAACTAATCTTCTCTTATTGGAAACAAGAGCCATGACTCATTTCACACTTCCTACTCTTGGAATCTTATTTTCATGCGTACCGAAACCGAGTTACTGTGCATATTAATTGTATAGTCACAAGTTACAAAGCAGTGTGGTAGGACGGAAACTAATCTTCTCTTATTGGTAACAAAAGCCATGACGCATTTCCCATTTCCTATTCCTGGAATATTATTATCACGTGTAACGAATCCGATTAATATGCATATTTATTATATAGACATACGTGAAGTAGCCGTGCACTTATTTACTTCATGCGATGGTGCTCTTGTGGAATTCAAATGAACTTGAACCAAACACTTTTAAAAAATAATTTGATTTGTTCCTTTATTTGTATATATTTTTTATGCCATTTATAAATTTTGATCACGAGTTAGACTCGTGATATTCATGTTTGACGTTGAATTGCGACTACGAGCCTAACTCGTGATATTCGCGTTTGGCCCGAAATTCTCACCACGAGTCGCACTCGTCAAAGCATGGTAACGGGTTAATATGCGCATTTATTGTATAGTTGCATATTTATAACACGTTACGAAGCGGTTAGACAGTTACATATTACGAAGCGATGAAGCAGGAAGGAAACTAATCTTGTTTTATTGGAAACAAGATACTCATTTCCTACTCTTGGAATCTTATTTTCATGCGTATCAAATCCGAGTTAATACGCATATTTATTGTACAGTTGTACGTTGCAAAACGTTGTGCTACGAAAGAAACTGATCTTCTCTTATTGGTAACAAGAGCCATGACTCATTTCACATTTCCTACTCTTGTAATCTTATTTGTATGCGTAACGAAACCGAATCAATATGCATACTTATTGTACCAGGTTGCTCAATAAGTTTTGTCGTTCGATAAGAAAAACACAATGTTATGGTTCAAAATACACTTTATTATTCAGTATAATCTCCCTGAACATTAATGCACTTGCTCCAACGATCCTCCAATCTATGGATCCCATCCCTGAAGTGAGATTCCGGAAGGTCTGCAAAATACGCTTCAACAGCCGTTATGACCTCTTCATTTGACGAAAAACGCTTGCCACGCATACATTTTTTGTGTTCTGGAAACAAATGGAAGTCGCTGGGGGCCAAATCTGGTGAATACGGCGGATGCTCCAACAATTCGAACTTTAATTCATGGATTTTAGCCATTGTCAAAATGCTCTTGTGACACGGTGCGTTGTCCTGATGAAAAAGGATTTTTTTCTTCTGCAAACCGGCTCTTTTTTCACGAATTTTTTCCTTCAACTGGTCCAAAAGGTTGCAATAATATTCAGAATTAATTGTTTTACCAGTTTGCAAGTAATCCACAAATAAAATTCCTTTCGCATCCGAAAAAACTGATGCCAGAACCTTCTTGGCCGATTTCTGGACACGAACTCGTTTCGAAGCCGAACAACCAGGTTCACACCACTCTTTAGCCTCTTTATCCTTTTTAAAACGCTCCAAATGTTGTTGAGAAAGTCGCATTCGAATGTGTTGTTGTTCAATTGTTAGCGAATGCGGCACCCATTGTGCACACAGCTTTTTAAAACTCAAAATTTCATTTAAAATATGACTCACACTGCCTAATGAGATGTGTAGAGCCTCTACTAAATCCCTCTCAGTCAATCGACGATCTTCCAAAACCATATCCTGTACTTTGGCTACGATTTCTGGTGTTGATGCGGTTTTTGGACGTCCTTCATGCGGATCGTCTTCAAGGCTTGTACGACCACGTTTAAATTCAGCAACCCATCTTTCTACTGTTCTAATTGAAGGTGAACGTTCATTATACACTCTTAACATTCGGTCGTGAATTTCTTTTGGTGCTACACCTTCCAAATATAAGAATTTTATCACTGCACGATATTCAATTTTTTCCATTGTCGAAAATACTGTGACACGGTGACACTAAATGGCTTGTAAACAAAGAATGAATTGACTGATTGAAATGAACCTTCACATACGTTGATAAGAAGAGTGAACCAACAAAACAAAAACAAATTTGGACTAGTAGCAACGCCCTCAACAAAACAAAACAAAACTTATTGAACAACCTGGTATAGTCGTACGTTGCCAAGCGATGCGGTAAGGTGGAAACTAATTTTCTTTTATTGGAAATAAGACTCTCATTTCCTACTCTTGCAATCTTATTTTCATGTGTAAGAAATCCGAATTAATATGCATATTTGTTGCAAAACGGTGCGGTAGGAAGGAAATTAATCTTCGCTTATTAGAAACGAAGCTCATGCTTTATTTCTTTTTCTTACGTTTTCAAGCTCACGTTCGGCATTTCCGGTGCTACATCAGGTTTACGTATTCACCATTGATAGTCGCGACCGAGTTTTCCCCATATACAGGGTGTCCCCCGTAACATGCTCACCTGTTTTTTTTTTCTAAAGTAGGCATCGTATGAAAAAAGTTTTTTTATATTTCTATGGTTTCAAAGGCTGCGTTATTAGATGCATTATCTTTTTTGGTAAAGGCGTTTCGAAGATTTTAAGGTCAACTTCATTTTTTTTAATAGAACCCTACATTTTTTTTACATTAAGATCTGAAACAGCGTATATTTTAAATAAAAAAGTACTGATTTGTATGAGTCGTAAGTCTACTAATTAAGGAGTAATTTCACTTTGTTGCAAGGACATATTCTCCGCGTAATACATATTAGATCAGAGATTCATACTTAGCACAGATTTCCGCAGGATATATAATTATATATTGTTTATATAAATTATATTGGTTTATATTATAATATCATTATATATAAACAATATAATTTCAATATAAAAATGACGACAACTTTCTTATGACGCGGTACTCATAACACTGTTTCAATATGATGCAACTTAAGTAACTGAAACTGTCTCTCATTAGCATGAATTAATCTGTTACATGTTTATACTTGAAATGAATGGGAAACTCCCTGGTTGTTTTCGTTTAAATACATCAGCATTTCCCGAGGTCAGATGTCGAGGAATTCCCCTGTAAACACAGAAGCGACGAAGCATTACTGTTTTTTTTTATCAAAACAATGCTTAAATCGATTGCATATTCAGTGCTGGACAGGGTCAGTAGCGACTCAACGATATTATTGGCTGACGCGTGGTCACGTGACTCGTTTTATGCAATAGCGTCGCTGCCAATGGTATTCAATCTGTTTAAGGGGACATTCTACTTTCTCGGGTCGAATAAACCGATTTTTTTTTATTGCCTTATTCGAAAGTATATACTTTCGAGATTATGTCCTTAAATTTGCAGCGATAAATTTGAAAAATTGGGAAAATTATAGGCCTTGCATCTAATCCACCTCGCGCAGAAGGATAGAAGGGTAACGTCGCTTGACCGGTCGGGCCGTTTTTCTCTTTCGGCGATCTTTATTTATTTTAAGAAATTATCTAATTCTGAAACGATTTAAAAGAGAAGATCACCCAAATGTAAACATTGCATTGGTAAACATTACGAAGGAGTGTGTTCCGCACACCAAAATAACATCTAAACATCATCTTACCCTTGGCCTTGACGATGTCTGTTATGTTTATTGTTTTCTGAACATGCATTCAGTATTCAAACAGTTTTCAAAAGAGACGTATCGTTTTAATATGGATCGAAAACAAAGTAAATTTGTCAATTCGAGACCCTGTCGTTCGCGAAAAAGAAAGTTTATTGGAAATCAGCATACAAGTGAATGCAGTTTAGAGTACGCTAGTACATCGGCAGAAAAATTAAAAGAAAATGCTGATCTGCATGTAAACATTGATCCGGCTTTGAATTATTGTATATTACAATTTATTACGTAAGAATCTTTTATATACAAAAATTCGATATGCAAAACTTTAAATGCTTTTTTCTCAGTACTATATTTTTTCAACTGGCGTGCACGATTCCAAAAAAAGTATTCGATCAATCGGTCCGAGATTTTAATATATATTATTCTACTTACTTATGCCTATCGTATGAACCACGGGTGTGTTAATTAATCAATATTTTCTCATTGTTTTCCATCATAAAAGGACGGAAAAAGTGCCATTTTCGTGAACCTAATTTTGGAAAGTCAGTCATTTTGAAAGTTTTCATGCAAACTCTTTCTCCGTGGTTCATGCGATAGTGGTTAGTATGTAAATTAAGATTCCCGTTCTGTTTTTTTTTTCTGATTATCCCAACGACCGCAATCACGCACGCCAGTGAGTATGAATTTTTGGAGGTGCTCCAGCAATCAAGAAGAATTTATATGAAAAAATTTGAAAAAACATAAAAAAAATATTTTTGTATAAATAAAGGTCGATATGATACACTGTGAAAGTTTCAAATTGCTGCGTTTCTATTTTCGATAAGAAAAAAATGATTGAAAATCAGTAAAATTTTTCGATGAGAAAGTAGAATGTCCCCTTAAGCGTAATTCGATAGAAGCTTTATTGTAAATGGACCCACACGTATTAAGATTCGTGTTTAACACTAAACCTAGCGAAACTTTTTGTTACGTATTCCTAGCACACTCGGTCGAAATGACCGGCGATTAAAAAATTTAACGTTTTTATGACTGAACGTAGATAATGGTTGATTTATTACTGAATATATGTAAAATGAAGAATTTCATAATATTTCGACCTAAATTTATTTTTATATAATTATAATTATAAACCCAAGAAACTAAAACTTCTTATATATATAAATTATATATATATAATTTAACATATATAATAATATAATAATAATAATAAATAAAATAATAATAATTATTATATATATAAAATTATATATAATATACAATTATGTATAAGAAGTTTTGGTTTCTTGGGTTTATAATTATAACATATTATATGTATATATATATATTTTTTTTTAATTATTTATATTTTCAATTATTCATATATTATTCATATATTATATAACATGTGACAGCCGTATCTGACAATACCCTTTTGTCTTTGACGTTCTGCATCTTAGAATCTTTGACATACTTAGAATTTATTCCGAAATAAGCGCTCATAAACGAAGCGCTATCTTATCATAATGCGTTTAACAGATTTTTAATTTAATTTAATGTAAAGTTTTACTTTCCATTCGCGTTTGCAGTAATATTTCTACCCATAAAGCTACTCAGCATTTATGGAAAGATCTTCACAAATACTAAATTACTGGCAAAAATAAAAAAATATATGTTTTTTTTTTCATTAAATGAATTGCATCTTTTGACAAACTTATTACGTTGACTGCTCCAGTAAAATGAGCTATGCATTAATATGTAGTCTAGTAGTTGGTAGTTCTAGTATTAAGGTCACAAAATCGAGAATGTTTACGAACAGACGAAAATGAACGAAATTAATGGTTTATAAAACGCAGCCAACAACACGAGAAGGTATCAATATACCAATAATAAATGCATGTCCTGCTATATCAAGAAAATATTATATATATACACACACATAAAATATTATAAAATAAATTTATAAAAGTATATATATATATATTAGGTGTACAACTTTGCTTCCGCCGTTTTGCAATAGATGGCTGTAGCGGTAAGTGGTAGTCGAAATAAATAGATCGTAGATGTCATACAATAAGCTTAGGCATATGTAAACATAACGCCATCGAAATATTAGTCGATTTGTGTCTGCATCATAAAGTCATTCTCGATTAAACATGTCAGCTTACGAGCCAAATTCTCGTCATTTGCGGGAGGTTTTAATTTTCTGCTTTAATATGAAGAAATCTGCGGCTGAGGCTCATCGAATGCTCTCAAATACCTATGGTGAGGCCGCTATTAGTGAAAGAACGTGCCGAGAGTGGTTTCAACGCTTCAAGAACGGTGATTTTGACGTCGAAGACCGGCAAGGCGGTGGAAGAGAGAAGGTTTTCGAAGATGCAGAATTGGAGGCATTACTTGATCAAGACTCGTGTCAAACGCAACAAGAATTGGCAGTATCATTGGGAGTGACGCAACAAGCCATTTCAAAACGCCTGAAAATCATGGGAATGATTGAGAAACAAGGAAATTGGGTGCCGTACGAGTTGAAGCCGAGAGATGTTGAACGGCGTTTGTTTGCTTGTGAACAGCTGCTTGCAAGGCAAAGACGGAAAGGATTTCTGCATCGCATTGTGACTGGGGACGAAAAATGGGTTCATTACGATAATCCCAAGCGCAGAAAATCATGGGGATATCCCGGCCATGCTTCCACGTCGACGGCCAAACCGAATATTCACGGTTCCACGGTCATGCTCTGTATTTGGTGGGACCATCTCGGCGTAGTGCATTATGAGTTGTTAAAACCGACTGAAACAATCACAGGCGATCGTTATCGAACGCAATTAATGCGTTTGAGCCGAGCATTAAAAGACAAACGGCCGCAATACAACGAGAGACATGATAAAGTGATTTTACAGCACGACAATGCTCGACCCCATGTTGCGAAAGTGGTCAAGACATACTTGGAAACGTTGAAATGGGAAGTCCTACCCCACCCGCCGTATTCTCCAGACGTTGCTCCCTCGGACTATCACTTGTTTCGATCAATGGCACACGGCCTGGCTGACCAGCACTTCCGCTCTTATGAAGAAGTAAAAAATTGGATCGATTCGTGGATCGCTTCAAAAGATGACCAGTTTTTTCAACGCGGGATTCGTACGCTGCCCGAAAGATGGGAGAAAGTAGTGGCCAGCGATGGACAATACTTTGAATCATAAACGTATAACCAGTTTTTTACAATAAAGCCTCGAATTTCGGAAAAAAACGGCGGAAGCAAAGTTGTACACCTAATATATATATACTTATTAAGATTTGGGGGATAAGTGCAAACAGAATAAAAAAAGATGATGGTGAACTGGTAGTAGGATATATATAGAAGTTATATCCTGCTACCATAATATTGCATAAATCCATAACTAGTTTTTTTGTTTCATTTACACATTTCCTACTTTTCTGTTTTTATTTTCTTGTTGCGTCATACTTCTCAAGAATTTCACCACATTCTTTGAGTTTTGTTGTGTGTCAGTATTCCCTCTGACATCAATTTTCTTCTATCTATACGTATATTTTCTCTATCCTTAATAAATATGTAATTAATATTTAATGTGTAATGTAATTCTGTGACACGCATAATATTGTATTTTTATCTACCTATAAAGTGAGAAATATATACATATCATTACATCAATCACAAGCACGATAAATGGTTATCAAAAGATATTTACGATTCCTCCCACTTTTAATGGAAAACCTGCAATCCGTTCATACTGGATTTACAGAAGCCGTTTTATTTACGGATTTCGCATTTCGCGATTAAGTTACGGACTTTGTGTAATTTTATGGCAATTCTGGCTAAGTTTGACTAATGAAACGGTACGGACATATACTCAAATTCATTATATCCGATTAATGATGTTTTCTTTTAATTTCATAAATGTACAATATCATTGCACGTAATATCACAATTTTATGAACTCTTAAATAGGTGCCCGAAGAATTCTATATATTTGAATATCCCGGCAAAGCTTATTTCTTCTGAAAAGGCAAAACAAAGTTGGAAAACATGTTCAAAGAAATACCTTTCTTAACTCCTCAAAAGATCTATTTTACAGGCTGACTAATTCCATTCTGTTTCAATGACGCACGAATGTGGGATGCCCCTTTCATAGAAGAAAAGAGTGTGCTGCACACGTGCATTTTTGTCGCGTTACTCGAAGTGACTCAGTGCGTCGATTGGTTTATGGCCTGGGAAGATCCTCAATGACAACCATTAGTCGAACAGCCTAAAATTAACTCATTAGCTGTTACAATTCCCATTTGGGGATTTTGCAATTTTAAGTACACCACTCGGCGCCAAAAATATATTTGCTACGCCCGACGGTTTCATTTCATTCTACACGTTATGTCGCAAAAATAACGGATTTTTGTACTGTAACACTCGGACAAACGTTGGGACACATATGTCCTAGTTAAGTTTAATCGTAGATTCTAACTATCCATCCACTAAAATTTCTTGCACATTCCTTAACACTTTACCGACCGCTATTGACTGAAGATGCCACTCACTAACGACCGACTCTGTTTTGGATATCGCGCAGGAATTGTGTATCTGCCTATTTGTAAAGCTTTATAACTGAAAAATACTGAATGTGTTGTTGAGAATCCTTTGGTTTCAAAACAGTGTCATTTTATTGTCATTTAGAATTGTCATAATATCATCTGATATTTATTTTATCTAATATAACCGTTGACCACTGAAAAGCCGATTAATCGGCTACCGGTAAATAGCAGTTGAAACCGAAAAGTCGATTAATCGGCTAGTGGTCGTTAAAGTGTTAATTTAGTACCACGATTTCTTGCTGTTGAAAAGCCCGTTAAGGGGACATTCTACTTTCTCATCGAAAAATTTTACTGATTTTCAATAATTTTTTTCTTATCGAAAATAGAAACGCAGCAATTTGAAACTTTCACATCTTATCACATCGATCTTTATTTATACAAAAATATTTTTTTTTATGTTTTTTCAAATTTTTTCATATAAATTTTTCTTGATTGCTGGAGCACCTCCAAAAAATCCATACTCACTGGCGTGCGTGATTGCGGTCGTTGGGATAATCAGAAAAAAAAAGCAGAACAGGAATCTTAACCCTCTATGGACCGAATTTTTTTAGTGGCTATATAAAATCTATATAACGTGAAATCAACTAATATCAACCTCGAAATACATAACAGTGAATTCAGCAGTTTCAACAATTTTATTATAAGGAATAGATTTTGTAGCTTTGAAGTAACAATGGCTTACAACGTTTGCACTTTTGTGTATAAGAGCTTAAGTATGGAGTTCCATAAAACACTTGGCGTTTGGCATTAAACATAGATATACGATGCATTTCCTTATCTGATGATTTTTTACTACTAAATTCATCATCACTATCAATAATATTTGTACGTCGTCGGGCAAATACTATTGCATGATCTTCGTTAGAATCAGAATCTGCTAAAGAATCTTCGGAATTATTACTGCTAATGCTTCTTATTCCTATTCCTCTTTTGTTTTTTTATAATTTTGTATCCATATTTTGAGCCTCTGATATATAAAACGAAAAAGCAAAGAAAACACAAGCGTTATCGCAAATACACCCAACCCTACCATTATAGCCCATTGTGTCTTGAAAGTTACAAAGCTATATCACATGAAAATAGTAATAAAATGATTGTATAAATACAAACAAATAAGACGTTATTAATATACAAACTAAAAGCTATTACGTACGCTTTTTTTGTTTAACAAACGCCGATAGAAAAAGAAATAACGACAATTGCACAAGACGGTTCCTTTGGCTTCTATTTGCAGACACTTCCAAAAGCATTTACTTTGACATTTCGGGTTAGAGCTGATAACCGCATCAAGCATCATATTGGTTACTAAGGTGACGTTACATAACAAGATGTATATGCCATCTAATAAAAAAAATTAAACTATTATTAATAAAATATCGATTTATCAATATGTGACTTCAAAGTCACGCAGGCCCATAGACGGTTAATTTACATACTAATCACTATCGCATGAACCACGGAGAAAGAGTTTGCATGAAAACTTTCAAAATGACTGACTTTCCAAAATTAGGTTCACGAAAATGGCATTTTTTCCGTTTTTTTAATGATGGAAAAAAATGAGAAAATATTGATTAATTAACACACCCGTGGTTCATACGATAGGCATAAGTATGTAGAATAATATATTAAAATCTCGGACCGATTGATCGAAGAGTTTTTTTGGAATCGTGCACGCTAGTTGAAAAAATATAGTACTGAGAAAAACGCATTTAAAGTTTTGCATATCGAATTTTTGTATATAAAAGATTCTTACGTAGTAAATTGTAATATACAATAATTCATAGCCGGATCAATGTTTACATGCAGATCAGCATTTTCTTTTCATTTTTCTGCCGATGTACTAGCGTACTCTAAACTGCATTCACTTGTATGCTGATTTCCAATAGACTTTCTTTTTCGCGAACGACAGGGTCTCGAATTGACAAATTTACTTTGTTTTCGATCCATGTTAAAACGATACGTCTCTTTTGAAAACTGTTTAAATACTGAATGCATGTTCAGAAAGCGATAAACATAACAGATATCGTCAAGTTCAAGGGTAAGATAGTATTTAGATGTTATTTTGGTGCGCGGAACACACTCCTTCGTAATGTTTACCAATGCAATGTTTACATTTGGGTGATCTTCTCTTTTAAATCGTTTCCAGAATTAGATAATTTCTTAGAATAAATAAAGATCGCCGAAAGAGAAAAACGGCCCTTCTATCTGCACGAGGTGGGTTAGATGCGAGGCCTATAACTTTCCCAATTTTTGGAATTTATCGCTGCAAATTTAAGGACATAATCTCGAAAGTATATACTTTCGAATAAGGCAGTAAAAAAAATCAATTTTTTCGACCCGAGAAAGTAGAATGTCCCCTTAAAACCATCTTGGAGCAAAATCCTTTTCTGACAACATCGGAGATCGAAGAAAGGCTTAATTCAGCTCAGCAAACCATTGCGGACCATATTCGGAAGATAGGATTCGTGTGGAAATAATCAAGATGGGTGCCACATGAATTAAGTCAGAAGAATTTGGTTGATCGAGTCGTCATATGCACATCTCTGCTTGCTCGGAACAAAATCCAGCCCTTCTTGAACCGGATGATAATTGGGGATGAAAAGTGGATTACGTACAAAAACATCGTAAGGAAAAGGGCATATTGTGAACCCGGAAAACCTAGCCCTTCCACCTCTAAACCAAATTTGACTCTGAATAAAAGAATGTTGTGTATATGGTGGGACATTCGAGGTCCAATGCATTATGAGCATTTAAAATCGAATGAAAAGCTCAATTCGGAGAAGTATTGTCAGCAATTGGATAATTTAAAGACAGTAGTCCAAGAAAAAAAAAGCTGGCGATGTTCAATAGGAAGGACATCATATTGCATCATGATAATAATGCAAGGCCACATGCTGCTTTGGGAACTCGTCAAAAAATTGCAGAACTAGGCTGGGAAATTCTATCGCATCTATCATATTCCCCGGACGTAGCACCCTCCGACTATCACTTGTTTTTGTCCTTACAAAATTGTTTGAATGGCAAAAAATTCAAAAATAAAGAAGACATCAAACAAGCACTGGTTCAATTTTTCGAATCAAAAGATGAAACATTTTTCAAAAATGGGATATACAAATTGCCCTCGCGCTGGCAAGAAGTCATCAATAATAATAGCAATTATATTATTTAATAAAGTTTATTGACGGTAATAAAAATTTGTATTTTGTTTTATTCCAAGAACGGACAGAACTTTCCGGTAGACCTGATATATTTCGCATAACAACTGACCGGTTCATATTTGATGAAATAAAACAGAAATGCCATAGACTATGCTTGTCTAAGGTCTAATAACTTCCACTTGGCGTTGATGTTTTTAAACACACAATGCAGTCTCTTCAATTCTCTCCCGCACGAATAATGTGGCACTTACTGTCCCGCCTATTGTCTGAATATGACGTAGAAGGATGTTCTCACGGTTGCTAGAATTCACGTCTCAGCCGATTAACCAAAAACTTTATAAATTACAAAATGGGACAGAGGTTTGCCAGGTTTTTAATTTAATTTTATTTAATTTTAATAAAACAAAAAATTGCATTGTTTACTTAATTTTTTTAAATTTAATTTTTTTTGTTTTAATTTATTTAATATTTTATTATTTTAATTTTAACTTTTTTTTAAATTAATTTTTTTCTAGATTTTAATAATGCAAGAAATTGCATTATTTATTTCATTTTTTTTAATTTATTTTTTTTTGTTTTAATTTATTTAATATTTTACTATTTTAATTTAATTTTTTTTAATTTTAATTTATTTAATTTTAATAATGCAAGAAATTGCAATTTAAGAAATTTAAATTAAATAATGCAAGAAAATTATTTGATAAAGAATGTATCTGTATTCATCGAGTATATTGATAATTGTGGTTCCAATAGGTATGAAATCGAAACGATTGAGGACGCATATATGCGCTCATTATCGACACCCATAGATTTCAGGTCAAAAGGTTAAATAAAATCATTCAACCGTAATTGGTGAAAATTATTAAGATTATCAAAAAGGGTTAACTGCAATCAAGTTAAATCTAGTAGACGGCAGGTGTAAGACTGCGAAGAATTAGAAAAATACGTAGTCAATCCGAAAGCGATAGTGATATAGCACAAGACTCTGGTAATTCAGAACAGTGGCCGAATCGGTATCATATATCGGTATTTTTTAATACTAAACCTATTGAAACTTTTTGTTATCTATCCGTAGATCACTCGGTCAAAATGACCGGTGATTAAAAAAGTTGTCATTTTTACAATTGAACGTAGATAATGGTTAATTTATTATTGAATGTATGTAAAATGAAGAACTTTCATAATATTTCAACCTAAATTTATTTTTATATAATTATAATTATGAATTCAAGAAATCAAAACTTATTTTGTCCCATATAACGTATTTCTAAAAGATTAGTTTCAATATTCCTAGTGAATACACCAAACTTAACATTATGAACATGTAAAATTATTTATGAAGAAGAAATAAAACAGGTCAAAATGATTGGTGATTAAAAATGTTAACGTTTTTATGATTGAACGTAGATAATGGTTAATTTATTATTTACATATTTTATGGTATATTTATGATTATTTCTTTAAATCATTTTTTAAACAATTTTCTTTAATGCTAAACGTATCGAAGCTTTTTGTTTCTTATTCCTAGCGCACTCGGTCAAAATGACCGGTGATTAAAAAAGTTGTCATTTTTACAATTGAACGTAGATAATGGTTAATTTATTATTGAATGTATGTAAAATGAAGGACTTTCATAATATTTCAACCCAAATTTATTTTTATATAATTATAATTACGAATTCAAGAAATCAAAACTTATTTTGTCCCATATAACGTATTTCTAAAAGATTAGTTTCAATATTCCTAGTGAATAAACCAAACTTAACACTATGAACATGTAAAATTATTTATGAAGAAGAAATAAAAATAAAGTTTTATTTATATAGATATATATTTTATTCCGCTTCATTGCATTTTTTACAAATTATTTTGGTCTCAGATGAATATTTGCCACACACATATTTTTCGCATCTCGAACAGATTTTCGTAGTTTTGTAACCTTTACAATATTTTACTTGACAAGTTTTTCCTATGATCGGGACAAAGAAACGTGAATTGTTTGTTCAAATATATTACTGTATTAGTTTCTTCAAATATAATACTATTGCTATTACGTGCTTGTCAGTGCACCTAATCCATTTCATTCCCGCTGAAAATAAATCCCTGCATATTTAAAAGTGTAAATAAAATATTTTCTCGATCGGTCAAATGGGTCGACCATGGTAGGTAGGAGAAACTACAAATATTTCTTAGAAAAAAGAAAAGAAAGTAGGAGTAAATACTGAAGAATATATTGTATGAACATTTTAAGAAAAGTCATAAAGTTTGATAACGATATGATAACGATTAAATATGTGTAAGTTGCACGAACGTTTGAAAACGGTCAATTTGACCGGTAGTGGTAGGTTTTGTTTTAAATATATATTAGGGAAGATTTTCGGCGGTATTTGGTGATTTTTTTTAGTTCGATTTGAAAACAGATTAAGATTTGTTGTTATCAACTAATGTTTCCGGAAGTTTGGATATTAGGAAACAGCCGTGCGGTTGTTGAAAGAAAACGGCGTACGAATTTTATTTGAAAGTCTATGGGGGAAGGTTTTTTGCTGCGTTTGATGATTTTTTTGAGTACGAATTTGATTGGTCGATTTGAAAATAGATTAAAAGCGAGAAGTTGCTAACGATGAAACGTTATTTTAAAGTCTGGATAGATCTTAGAAATAGTTATTTCAAAGTCTGAATTTTATCTAATAATGCCGTGAAATATACTTATGTGAGTCTAATGTGATGAGAATTTTAGTTATGATACTGAAAGAAAAGAAAGAACGTGGCTATTTGTCTGTTGGAAGTTTAATAAGGATGACAATCGATTAATTTGCAGATCCACTAAAAACGTACTAAACGATTTTCGTACTTTTGTAACCTTTACAATATTTTACTTGACAAGTTTTTCATACGATCGGGACAATAAAACGTGAATCGTTTTTTCAAATATATTACTATTACTATTACGGGCTTGTCAGTGCACCTGATCCATTTCATTCCCGCTGAAAATAAATCCCTGCATATTTAAAACTGTAAATAAAATATTTTCCCGGCCGGTCAAATGGACCGACCACGGTAGGTAGGACAGACTATAAATATTTCTTACATAAAAGAAAAAAAACTAGAAGTAAATACTGAAGAATATATTGTATGCATATTTTAAGAAGAGTCATAAAGTTTGATAGCGATATGATAACGTTGAAATATGTGTAAGTTGCACAAAAGTTTGAAAACGGTCAATTTGACCGGTAGTGGTAGGTTTCGTTTTAAAAATCTATTAGGGAAGATTTTCGGCGGTATTTGGTGATTTTTTTGAGTTCGATTTGAAAACAGATTAAGATTTGTTGTTATCAACTAATGTTTCCAGAAGTTTGGATATTAGGAAACAGCCGAGCGGTTGTTGAAAGAAAACGGCGTACGAATTTTATTTGAAAGTCTATGGGGGAAGGGTTTTTGCTACGTTTGATAATTTTTTTGAGTACGAATTTGATTGGTCGATTTGAAAATAGATTAAAAGCGAGAAGTTGCTAACGATGAAACGTTATTTTAAAGTCTGGATAGATCTTAGAAATAGTTATTTCAAAGTCTGAATTTTATCTAATAATGCCGTGAAATATGCTTATGTGAGTCTAATGTGATGAGAATTTTAGTTATGATACTGAAAGAAAAGAAAGAACGTGGCTATTTGTCTGTTGGAAGTTTAATAAGGATGACAATCGATTAATTTGCAGATCCACTAAAAACGTACTAAA
Organism: Cryptocheilus praepositus; assembly: GCA_033815515.1. Lineage (NCBI taxonomy): Eukaryota > Metazoa > Arthropoda > Insecta > Hymenoptera > Pompilidae > Cryptocheilus > Cryptocheilus praepositus. The sequence goes on along the minus strand of JAWWQZ010000084.1, from coordinate 978,800 downwards.
CGATTTTCGTACTTTTGTAACCTTTACAATATTCTACTTGACAAGTTTTTCATACGATCGGGACAATAAAACGTGAATCGTTTTTCCAAATATATTACTATTACTATTACTGGCTTGTCAGTGCACCTGATCTATTTCATTCGCACTGAAAATAAATCCCTGCATATTTAAAACTGTAAATAAAGTATTTTCCCGATCGGTCAAATGGACCGACCACGGTAGGTTGGACAGACTACAAATATTTCTTACAAAAAAGAAAAAAAACTAGGAGTAAATACTGAAGAATATATTGTATGCATATTTTAAGAAGAGTCATAAAGTTTGATAGCGATATGATAACGTTGAAATATGTGTAAGTTGCACAAAAGTTTGAAAACGGTCAATTTGACCGGTAGTGGTAGATTTAGGGTTAAGGAAAGAAATGTTCAAATAAATTTTCTGTTTATATAATATACATTGTTCCGTCGATAACATGCAATTTCTTCATGTCTTCGTGTGAAATTGGACAAACAACTTGGGTTTCTTGAAATGTTATTATAGAAGAGTGCGTTTACTGAGAAACATAATGAAAGCTTTGGAGAAATAGTACTTTATGGGATTTACGAAGAAGATAGCAGAGGTCGTTTCTTACAATTGTTTTATCTGTGTCTCTAATGAAAATGTCAACAATACGCTTTGCAGAATTAGGCCAGTCATACGCATTGTCATAAAAACCGTCAACTTATTAACATGCATAGACTGAATGTCCTGAAAATCTGCGATTGCTTATTGCGATTATTTCTCATTGTTTGTAAACCACAGGAACGGTAATCGACTTTGTTGACATTTTCAGCACGTATACGCCTGACCTAAATCTACAAAGAACCTATTATTCAACGTTTCATCACACGCTCAGACAAAACTATTGCAAAGCACAGCCTTCACCATTTTCTTCGACTTTCATATAAATCGTACATTTTTCAGCAATTTTTACTTGTCACCTAGCAAACCCTCCAATTACAAAAATTTAATTCTTAAAAATGTCTAGATGGGTTAATTCATAGGCTACTTCAATATTAACCAGTTAAACGCGGAATTTAATTTTAGAAATCCCTCCCAGGGTGTGGAATTAAAATCAAGAAATGACGTGTATACATATCGAACGCAGGATAAATGATCCTATTATACATTTTGCTACTACTGCTGTCTGAATCACCCATCTGGAGGCTAAATTTAGTAATTTATTGTATCAACATTATTATTATATTATAAATATTTAGTTATTTTTCGTACCTTACGCTTTATTTTGACAATAACTGTGGGAATATGCAGGTTTACCTCAGATGCTTCAAAAGCGAGGAAGAGAGACATTTTGCATCGAATGCTTGGGATTCTTGTATTCAATTCAAGAATGTCTAGGACTTTGCCTCATAGAGCAAAGGGCCAGTATTGGCTCTGCTAATTCTTTACGCAATTTCTCCGCAAATCAACACTGGCCATCCAAGTCGCGGTTTACGTATGTATTTGACTTCGTAATATAAAATACTTAGCACTTCTATTGGTAATATAAAGAAAACATATCACCAAATAATATTCTTATTGCATTTTATTGAAATATCACTGCTTACTGAACGAAACAGGAAAAGTGAAACAACTTTAGATGACTCGTCACAAAAAAAAATCAATTAAGAAAGAACCTTCCTCGTTACAAAAATGACATCTTTACTCGAACTTTTATTGATTTGTATGAATGTTTTATGAATAAAAATGGATATTCGCAATAAATAAGTCTATAATTGATGTAAGAAAAAACGATTTAACAATAAATGTTACAAAATAAAACAAAAGAAGAACTGATTAACTTCGTTATTCTTTGATCTGTTTCACTAATCCCCATTATTTACGTATTAACCAGTTAAGCGCGGAATTTAATTTTAGGAATCCCCCAGAGGGTGCGGAATTAAAATCAAGAAATGACGTGTATACTCGTCGAACGCAGGACAAATGATCCTATTATAGATTTCAGTACTACTGCTGTCTGAATCACCCATCTGGAGGCTAAATCTAGTAATTTATTGTATTAACATTATTAATATATTATAGATATTTAGCTATTTTTTATACCTTACGCTTTATTTTGACAACAACTGTGGAAATATGCAGGTTTACCTCAGATACTTCAAAAGCGAGGAAGAGAGAGATTTTGGATCGAATCCTTGGGATTCTTGTATTCAATTCAAGATTGTGTAGGACTTTGCCTCGTAGAGCAAAGGGCCAGTATTGGCCCTGCTAATTGTTCACGCAATTTCTCCGCAAATCAACACTCGCCATCCAAGTCGCGGCTTACGTATGTATTTGACTTCGTAATATAAAATACTTAGCACTTCTATTGGTAATATAAAGAAAACATATCACCAAATAATATTCTTATTGTATTTTATTGAAATTTCACTGCTTACTGAACGAAACAGGAGAAGACGAACGACTTTAGATGACTCGTCACAAAAAAAATCAATTAAGAAAGAACCTTCCTCGTTACAAAAATGACATCTTTACTCGAACTTTTTTTGATTTTCATGAATGTTTTATGAATAAAAATGGATATTCGCAATAAATAAGTCTATAATTGATGTAATAAAAAACGATTTAACAATAAATGTTACAAAATAAAACAAAAGAAGAACTGATTAACTTTGTTATTCTTTGATCTGTTTCACTAATCCCCATTATTTACGTATTAACCGGTTAAGCGCGGAATTTAATTTTAGAAATCCCTCACAGGGTGCGGAATTAAAATTAAGAAATGACGTGTATACACGTCGAACGCAGGACAAATGATCCTATTATAAATTTTACTACTACTGCTGTCTGAATCACTCATCTGGAGGCTAAATTTAGTAATTTATTGTATTAACATTATTATTATATTATAAATATTTAGTTATTTTTCGTACCTTACGCTTTATTTTGACAATAACTGTGGAAATACGCAGGTTTACCTCAGATGCTTCAAAAGCGAGGAAGAGAGAGATTTTGGATCGAATCCTTGGGATTCTTGTATTCAATTCAAGATTGTGTAGGACTTTGCCTCGTAGAGCAAAGGGCCAGTATTGGTCCTGCTAATTGTTTACGTAATTTCTCCGCAAATCAACACCCGCCATCCAAGTCGCGGCTTACGTATGTGTTTGATTTCGTAATATAAAATACTTAGCACTTCTATTGGTAATATAAAGAAAACATATCACCAAATAATATTCTTATTGCATTTTATTGAAATCTCACTGCTTACTGAACGAAACAGGAAAAGACAAGCGACTTTAGATGACTCGTCACAAAAAAAAATCAGTTAAGAAAGAACCTTCCTCGTTACAAAAATGACATCTTTACTCGAACTATTTTTGATGTTCATGAATGTTTTATGAATAAAAATGGATATTCGCAATAAATAAGTCTATAATTGATGTAATAAAAAACGATTTAACAATAAATGTTACAAAATAAAACAAAAGAAGAACTGATTAACTTTGTTATTCTTTGATGTGTTTCACTAATCCCCATTATTTACGTATTAACCACTTAAGCGCGGAATTTAATTTTAGAAATCACAGGGTGCGGAATTAAAATCAAGAAATGACGTGTATACTCGTCGAACGCAGGACAAATGATCCTATTATAGATTTCGGTACTACTGCTGTCTGAATCACCCATCTGGAGGCTAAATTTAGTCATTTATTTTATTAACATTATTAATATATTATAGATATTTAGCTATTTTTTATACCTTACGCTTTATTTTGACAATAACTGTGGAAATACGGAGGTTTACCTCAGATGCTTCAAAAGCGAGGAAGAAAGGGATTTTGCATCGAATGCTTGGGATTCTTGTATTCAATTCAAGAATGTCTAGGCCTCTGCCTCGTAGAGCAAAGGGCCAGTATTGATCCTGCTAATTGTTTACGCAATTTCTCTGCAAATCAACACTCGCCATCCAAGTCGCGGCTTACGTATGTATTTGATTTCATAATATAAAATACTTAGCAGTTCTATTGGTAATATAAAGGAAACATATCACCAAATAATATTCTTATTGCATTTTATTGAAATTTCACTGCTTACTGAACGAAACAGGAAAAGACAAATGACTTTAGATGACTCGTCACAAAAAAAAATCAATTAAGAAAGAACCTTCCTCGTTACAAAAATGACATCTTTACTCGAACTTTTTTTGATTTTCATGAATGTTTTATGAATAAAAATGGATATTCGCAATAAATAAGTCTATAATTGATGTAATAAAAAACGATTTAACAATAAATGTTACAAAATAAAACAAAAGAAGAACTGATTAACTTTGTTATTCTTTGATCTGTTTCACTAATCCCCATCATTTACGTATTAACCAGTTAAGCGCGGAATTTAATTTTAGGAATCCCCCACAGGGTGCGGAATTAAAATCAAGAAATGACGTGTATACGCGTCGAATGCAGGACAAATAGTTCTATTATAAATTTTGCTACTACTGCTGTCTGAATCACCCATCTGGAGGCTAAGTTTAGTAATTTATTGTATTAACATTATTATTATATTATACATATTTAGTTATTTTTCATACCTTTACGCTTTATTTTGACAATAACTGTGGAAATACGCAGGTTTACCTCAGATCCTTCAAAAGCGAGGAAGAGAGAGATTTTGCATCGAATGCTTGGGATTCTTGTATACAATTCAAGAATGTCTAGGCCTCTGCCTCGTAGAGCAAAGGGCCAGTATTGGCCTTGCTAATTGCTTACGCAATTTCTCCACAAATCAACACTGGCCATCCAAGTCGCGGTTTACGTATGTAATTGATTTTGCAATATAAAATACTTAGCACTTCTATTGGTAATATAAAGGAAACATATCAGCAAATAATATTCTTATTGTATTTTATTAAAATTTTACTGCTTACTGAACGAAACAGGAAAAGACAAACGACTTTAGATGACTCGTCACAAAAAAAAAATCAATTAAGAAAGAACCTTCCTCGTTACAAAAATGACATCTTTACTCGAACTTTTATTGATTTTCATGAATGTTTTATGAATAAAAATGGATATTCGCAATAAATAAGTCTATAATTGATGTAATAAAAAACGATTTAACAATAAATGTTACAAAATAAAACAAAAGAAGAACTGATTAACTTTGTTATTCTTTGATCTGTTTCACTAATCCCCATTATTTACGTATTAACCAGTTAAACGCGGAATTTAATTTTGGGAATCCCCCAGAGGGTGCGGAATTAAAATCAAGAAATTACGTGTATATGTTACCGTGAATGACTGAAATTGGAGAATGTCAACTTTCACCGGTGAATGTCAACAGATACCAAATACGTCGGTGAAAGATCGAATAGTTCATTACATTGTACATTCGGACCCTCTCCGGTGTGTGTCGACAATTAGTGCATAGTGAATGTCAACATTTACCGGTGTAACTCAGAAATAAGGGTATTTAGCAAATATTTCGGACATACACCGAGCGACTATGTGAATGTTGACATTCACCGGTGAAAGTCGACATTCTCCAGATTTCGGTGTTTCACTCTAACATATACACATCGAATGCAGGACAAATGATCCTATTATAAATTTCGATACTACTGCTGTGTGAATCACCCATCTGGAGGCTTAATCTAGTAATTTATTGTATTAACATTATTATTATTATATTATACATATTTAGCTATTTTTCATACGTTACGCTTTATTTTGACAATAACTGTGGGAATACGCAGGTTTGCCTCAGATCCTTCAGAAACAAGGAAGAGAGAAATTTTGCATCGAATGCTTGGGATTCTTGTATTCGATTCAAGAATGTCTAGGATTTTAGTATGAATTATATATCATAGTATGGTTCTTGTATTCAATTCAAGAATGTCCAGTATGTAATTGATTTTTTAATATAAAATACTTAGCTGATCTGTTGGCAATACAATGGAAACATATCACCAAATAATATTCTTATTGTATTTTATTGAAATTTCGAGTTTTGATAGTCAATGGTAATTTTTTTTCTACACGTCCAGTATACACGTAATTTATTGTATTAACATTATTATTATTATATTATACATATTTAGCTATTTTTCATACGTTACGCTTTATTTTGACAATAACTGTGGGAATACGTAGGTTTGCCTCAGATCCTTCAAAAACAAGGAAGAGAGAGATTTTGCATCGAATGCTTGGGATTCTTGTATTCGATTTAAGAATGTCTAGGATTTTAGTATGAATTATATATCATAGTATGATTCTTGTATTCAATTCAAGAATGTCTAGTATGTAATTGATTTTGTAATATAAAATACTTAGCTGATCTGTTGGTAATATAAAGGAAACATATCACCAAATAATATTCTTATTGTATTTTATTGAAATTTCGAGTTTTGATAGTCAATGGTAATTTTTTTTCTATACGACCAGTATACACGTAATTTATTGTATTAACATTATTATTATTATATTATACATATTTAGCTATTTTTCATACGTTACGCTTTATTTTGAAAATAACCGTGGGAATACGCAGGTTTGCCTCAGATCCTTCAAAAACAAGGAAGAGAGAGATTTTGCATCGAATGCTTGGGATTCTTGTATTCGATTCAAGAATGTCTAGGATTTTAGTATGAATTATATATCATAGTATGATTCTTGTATTCAATTCAAGAATGTCTAGTATGTAATTGATTTTGTAATATAGAATACTTAGCTGATCTGTTGGCAATACAATGGAAACATATCACCAAATAATATTCTTATTGTATTTTAGTGAAATTTCGAGTTTTAATAGTCAATGGTAATTTTTTTCTACACGACCAGTATACACGTAATTTATTGTATTAACATTATTATTATTATATTATACATATTTAGCTATTTTTCATACGTTACGCTTTATTTTGACAATAACTGTGGGAATACGCAGGTTTGCCTCAAATCCTTCAAAAACAAGGAAGAGAGAGATTTTGCATCGAATGCTTGGGATTCTTGTATTCGATTCAAGAATGTCTAGGATTTTAGTATGAATTATATATCATAGTATGATTCTTGTATTCAATTCAAGAATGTCTAGTATGTAATTGATTTTTTAATATAAAATACTTAGCTGATCTGTTGGCAATACAATGGAAACATATCACCAAATAATATTCTTATTGTATTTTAGTGAAATTTTGTGTTTTGATAGTCAATGGTAATTTTTTTTCTACACGACCAGTATACACGTAATTTATTGTATTAACATTATTATTATTATATTATACATATTTAGCTATTTTTTATACGTTACGCTTTATTTTGACAATAACTGTGGGAATACGCAGGTTTGCGTCAGATCCTTCAAAAACAAGGAAGAGAGAGATTTTGCATCGAATGCTTGGGATTCTTGTATTCGATTCAAGAGTGTCTAGGATTTTAGTATGAATTATATATCATAGTATAATTCTTGTATTCAATTCAAGAATGTCTAGTATGTAATTGAGTTTTTAATATAAAATACTTAGCTGATCTGTTGGCAATACAATGGAAACATATCACCAAATAATATTCTTATTGCATTTTATTGAAATTTCGAGTTTTGATAGTCAATGGTAATTTTTTTTCTATACGACCAGTATACACGTAATTTATTGTATTAACATTATTATTATTATATTATACATATTTAGCTATTTTTTATACGTTACGCTTTATTTTGACAATAACTGTGGGAATACGCAGGTTTGCCTCAGATCCTTCAAAAACAAGGAAGAGAGAGATTTTGCATCGAATGCTTGGGATTCTTGTATTCGATTCAAGAATGTCTAGGATTTTAGTATGAATTATATATCATAATATGATTCTTGTATTCAATTCAAGAATGTCTAGTATGTAATTGATTTTTTAATATAAAATACTTAGCTGATCTGTTGGCAATACAATGGAAACATATCACCAAATAATATTCTTATTGTATTTTATTGAAATTTCGAGTTTTGATAGTCAATGGTAATTTTTTTTCTACGCGACCAGTATACACGTAATTTATTGTATTAACATTATTATTATTATATTATACATATTTAGCTATTTTTCATACGTTACGCTTTATTTTGACAATAACTGTGGGAATACGCAGGTTTGCCTCAGATCCTTCAAAAACAAGGAAGAGAGAGATTTTACATCCAATGCTTGGGATTCTTGTATTCGATTCAAGAATGTCTAGGATTTTAGTATGAATTATATATCGTCGTATGATTCTTGTATTCAATTCAAGAATGTCTAGTATGTAATTAATTTTGTAATATAAAATACTTAGCTGATCTGTTGGCAATACAATGGAAACATATCACCAAATAATATTCTCATTGTATTTTATTGAAATTTCGAGTTTTGATAGTCAATGGTATTTTTTTATTTTACACGACCAGTATACACGTAATTTATTGTATTAACATTATTATTATTATATTATACATATTTAGCTATTTTTCATACGTTACGCTTTATTTTGACAATAACTGTGGGAATACGCAGGTTTGCCTCACATCCTTAAAAAACAAGGAAGAGAGAGATTTTACATCCAATGCTTGGGATTCTTGTATTCGATTCAAGAATGTCTAGGATTTTAGTATGAATTATATACCATAGTATGACTCTTGTATTCAATTCAAGAATGTCTAGTATGTAATTGATTTTTTAATATAAAATACTTAGCTGATCTGTTGGCAATACAATGGAAACATATCACCAAATAATATTCTTATTGTATTTTATTGAAATTTCGAGTTTTGATAGTCAATGGTAATTTTTTTTTCTACACGACCAGTATACACGTAATTTATTGTATTAAAATTATTATTATTATATTATACATATTTAGCTATTTTTCATACGTTACGCTTTATTTTGACAATAACTGTGGGAATACGCAGGTTTGCCTCAGATCCTTCAAGAACAAGGAAGAGAGATTTTGCATGGAATGCTTGGGATTCTTGTATTCGATTCAAGAATGTCTAGGATTTTAGTATGAATTATATATCATAGTATGATTCTTGTATTCAATTCAAGAATGTCTAGTATGTAATTGATTTTTTATATAAAATACTTAGCTGATTTGTTGGCATTACAATGGAAACATATCACCAAATAATATTCTTATTGTATTTTATTGAAATTTCGAGTTTTGATAGTCAATGGTAATTTTTTTTCTACACGACCAGTATACACGTAATTTATTGTATTAACATTATTATTATTATATTATACATATTTAGCTATTTTTTATACGTTACGCTTTATTTTGACAATAACGGTGGGAATACGCAGGTTTGCCTCAGATCCTTCAAAAACAAGGAAGAGAGAGATTTTGCATCGAATGCTTGGGATTCTTGTATTCGATTCAAGAATGTCTAGGATTTTAGTATGAATTATATATCATAGTATGATTCTTGTATTCAATTCAAGAATGTCTAGTATGTAATTGATTTTTTATATAAAATACTTAGCTGATTTGTTGGCAATACAATGGAAACATATCACCAAATAATATTCTTATTGTATTTTATTGAAATTTCGAGTTTTGATAGTCAATGGTGATTTTTTATTTTATACGACGAGTATATACGTCATACGCACCGCAATTGAGATTTGGTTCGACGTGTATACACGTCAAACGCGCTTAACTGGTTAATAAGTTATTTGCAAAGTAAAACAGCCTGACAACGAGCGTTTGTATTTCGACGTTTTAAGACTTTTCTCATGAAGCAACGTGCCAGTGCGGCGATTGTATGATTCTACTGCAACGGGAAATCCCAAATGAGATGCTATTATCTTATCACGCGCCCACACGCATGCCCAACATAGCCAGTCAAATGCCAGAGGCGCCGTTTATTACTAATGTATAGACATTCATGCAGACGTTCGGCAAGGCTGCATTTTCTCGCGTGCATCAAACGTCTGCGCATGAAAATTTAGTTGCCTCCCAGTAAGTACACAAGAAACCCGTCAAATGTAGAAATTTCGACACCAATATTTATACATGACAATTATGTCATATGTCATGTGTTATGTATGAGTACAATAGCGTAGAATGAACAGAATTATTAATAACAGAATATTATGACAATTATGTCATGTGTTATACATAAGTACAATAGCGTAGAATGAACAGAAAATATAAAGTACGAACATGGAACAGGATATGTATGATGTGAATATGCTTTGAAAGGCATCGTCAAATTTTACTTTTACGAAAATTTAGCTGCCTGTCAGAGTGTAAACGCGAAAAAAGTCAATTACAGAAATTTAGATGACATTTTTTGTACACAAATGTCTGCGTACAAAAATGTTGGTGCCCGGTAGTATGTAAAATGCGAAAAAGTTGATTATAGAAATTTAGATGATACATATTTTTACACGTTATAATTGTAGCGTTATATGGGAAAAAAAGTGGAACGTAAATGAGTAGAAAATGCAAAATATCAGAGGGAAGTAGAACGAGATTGATGTAAATATGGTTTGAAGAGTACGATCAAATTATATTTTCCTCGCGTGCATCAAACGTCTGAAAATGAAAATTTAGTTGCCTCCCAGTAAGTACACAAGAAACCCGTCGAATGTGGAAATTCGGACACCAATTTTTATACATGACAATTATAACGTTATACATAAGTACAATAGCGTAGAATGAACAGAAAATATAAAGTACGAACATGAAACAGGATATGTATGATGTGAATATGCTTTGAAAAGCATCGTCAAACTTTACTTTTACGAAAATTTAGCTGCCTGCCAATGTGTAAACGCGAAAAAAGTCAATTACAGAAATTTAGATGACATTTTTTGTACATAAATGTCTGCGTACCAAAAATTTTGGTGCTCGGTAGTATGTAAATGCGAAAGAGTCAATTATAGAAATTTAGATAATACATATATTTACATGTCATAATTGTAGCGTTATATGTGAGAAACAGTGGCACATAAATGAGTAGAAAATACAAAATATGAGAGGGAAGTAGAACGAGATTGATGTAAATATGGTTGGAAAAGTACGATCAAATTATATTTTCCTCGCGTGCATCAAACGTCTGCGCATGAAAATTTAGTTGCGTCCCAGTAAGTACATAAGAAGCCCGTCGAATGTGGAAATTTCGACACCAACTGTTATACATGACAATTATAACGTTATATATAAGTACAATAGCGTAGAAATGAACAGAAAATATAAAGTACGAAAATGAAACAGGATATGTATGATGTGAATATGCTTTGAAAGGCATCGTCACTCTTTACTTTTACGAACATTTAGCTGCCTGCCAGTGTGTAAACGCAAAAAAGTCAATTACAGAAATTTAGATGACATTTTTTGTACACAAATGTCTGCGTACAAAAATGTTGGTGCCCGGTAGTATGTAAAATACGAAAAAGTCAATTATAGAAATTTAGATGATACATATTTTTACACATCATAATTGTAGCGTTATATGTGAAAAACGTGGCACGCGAATGAGTAGAAAATACAAAATATGAGAGGGAAGTAGAACGAGATTGATGTAAATATGGTTGGAATAGTACGATCAAATTATATTTTCCTCGGGTACATCAAACGTTTGCAAATGAAAATTTAGTTGCGTCCCAGTAAGTACACAAGAAACCTGTCAAATCTGGAAATTTGGACACCAAATTTTATACATGACATTTATAACGTTATACATAAGTACAATAGCGTAGAATGAACAGAAAATATAAAGTACGACATGGAACCGGATATGTATGATGTGAATATGCTTTGAAAGGCATCGTCAAACTTTACTTTTACGAAAATTTAGCTGCCTGCCAATGTGTAAACGCGAAAAAAGTCAATGACACAAATTTAGATGACATTTTTTGTACACAAATGTCTGCGTACCAAAAATTTTGGTGCTCGATAGTATGTAAATGCGAAAGAGTCAATTATAGAAATTTAGATGATACATATTTTTACACGTCATAATTGTAGCGTTATATGTGAGAAAGAGTGGCGCATAAATCAATAAAAAATACAAAATAGAGAGGGAAGTAGAACGTGATTGATGTAAATATGGTTTGAAGAGTACGATCAAATTATATTTTCCTCGCGTGCATCAAACGTCTGCGTACGAAAATTTAGTTGCGTCCCAGTAAGTACACAAGAAACCCGTCAAATGTGGAAATTTCGACACCAACTTTTATACGTGACAATTATAACGTTATATATAGGTACAATAGCGTAGAATGAACAGAAAATATAAAGTACGAAAATGAAATAGGATATGTATGATGTGAATATGCTTTGAAAAGCATCGTCAAATTTTACTTTTACGAAAATTTAGCTGCCTGCCAGTGTGTAAACGAAAAAGAGTCAATTACAGAAATTTAGATGGCACATATTTTTTATACACACATGTCTGCGTACAAAAATTTTGCTGCCCGGTAGTATGTAAATGCGAAAGAGTCAATTATAGAAATTTAGATGATACATATTTTTACACGTCATAATTGTAGCGTTATATGTGAGAAAGAGTGACACATAAATGAGTAGAAAACACAAAATATGAGAGGGAAGTAGAACAAGATTGATGTAAATATGGTTGGAAGAGTACGATCAAATTATATATTTCTCGCGTGCATCAAACGTTTGCAAATTAAAATTGAATTGCTTGCTATTGAGTAAATATCAGAAATGTCAAATATGGAAATTGAGATGTAGCAGATTTTTAAATGAGATACACGCGAATATAGACTGGAAAGTACGACGAAAGTCTATTTTTTTCGTGTACATCAAACGTCTGCATATGAACTGTTTATTTTGAAAGTGATACAAGCCAATTTAAAAAAAAATGGGATATCACATAATTTGTGATTAATTTAGGGTAAACTTTTTATTTATAACTAGTTCATATTTAATATCTTTAAAAATACCAATGCTTTGTCCAATTTAAAATTGGCAAATATTCTTTTACACACCAGAGAACTATTATGATGTCATAAAATAATGTCGATAAAATAATAAATTTATTTTACACGAAATGAAAGGAGAGAATTTAATTTCAACAAAAAATCAATAAAAGGCAATTGAAAAACGAGTAAGAAAAAAATACTAACGGAGAAAAGGTAAATTGGCCGAAAATATATTGGATGACGTTCTATGAACCTTCTATGTTATTTCTTATGATTTATAAAGAAAATTGGATTAACAGAAAATATATTTCAAGTGTTATTCAATTTGTCATCATTGAAATTAAACGATTTTTACAATTGACTAATTATGAAAATAGTATAAGTCAATTAACAACCCGTAAATATATACTATTTTAGTTAAATTCGCCTAAAAGAATTTGATATAATCAATTGACATATTGATAAATTAGTAGAAACATTACCAGACTTGACGCAATTAATTTATATTTTTCAATTGACTAATACGGTAACCTTTAATTTTCCGGAAACAATAAAAAATGCACTTGCACCACTTTCAAAATGAACGATCCGTGTGATTACTTACTTCACTGGTAGTAAGTAGGTATCAAAAATGCTAAGTGTGTGGATTTAAATAGATTAGCTATCGCAGACGTTTACACGATTCAAGTATTGCGTCGTTTTGATACAAAGTGGATAATAGTGGACACGTAATATAAAGTAATGATATAATAATACATAAACATCAACTCTTACGCAAGATACTCGAACCATTTTTTTTCACGTGCGTCAAACAGCTGTATAGAAAAATTTAGTTACCGGGGAATAAGTATCAAAAATAATAAGGTAAATTTTAACGTTATTAAAAAATTGTTCTGATATAAAGTCGGCAATAGCGAGTACACGAAGATCATTTTTGTTTTTATTCAAAATATTAGAATTACTTCTATTAAAAGGAATGGGAGGAAATAAACTTAGTATGTGAACGGAACATGAATGTAATGACACTAAGGTAAGCAACTGATAAATGAGTTGATAGAAAATGCGAAGTATAAATGTGAAGTAGAATGTGATCGATGCGAATGCGGTTTGTCACAAATTAACGAACATAACCAACAATTATCGAAACATTATAATTGACCTGTTAACTAGAGAACGTTCTGTGTTTCTAGAACGGCATGACGGCGAATAAACTTGTCAAAACAAAGAATATATGCAACTGCTATTTTCAAAAACTCAATAATCTTTTGTTTAAATTCGTTTATATTATTTACAAAGTGTAGACATTCATAACAATAACGAAATACATTTTTATTTTTTATTTTTCTAAAAGAAACTTACTTCCGCTAAGAATGGAACAAACACATCGAAATAACGTATAGAAAATTAAAAAACAAATAAAGAAAAGTAAAGTTAGAAAATTGTGCATTCTGTAGTATAAATTTTGGTTTTTATATTGTAGTATATTTATGTTAACTTTTCAATTTGATTTTACGAACCGCGTTATCTGCAGTTTTATTTTTACGATTCTTTTTTATATCATTCATGCCTAAAAATATTCGGAAATGTCTAGAATTTACAAACACGCTTTAGTTTTCACAAATATTTTAATTGAAATAACGAATGGTAATTGCGTTTTGCCATAGCTCATTTAGTCGTTCATAAAAAAAATACCATTTTCAAGGACACGTACAAACTCGTTATTCAAGAAATAATTAGTCACCAACTAAAATTTAAAAATATAAAAATGTTTATTACTAAGAGTTAAATTTATTTACCATTTGGCCTTCAACCATGAGTGGGACTCGCGGTAAGGAATTTGTGCCATAAACAATAAGCACGAGGCTGCCTCGTGGTGAGAGATTTGTGTCATAAACGATAAGCACGAGTCTGACTCGTGGAGAGGAATTTGTGCCATAAACGATAAACACGAGTCTGACTCGTAGTGAGGAATTTGTGGCATAAATGATAACGACGTGTCTGACTCGTGGTGAACAATTTGTGCCATAAACAATAAGCACGAGTCTGCCTCGTAGTGAGGAATTTGTGGCATAAATGATAACAACGTGTCTGACTCGTGGTGAAGAGTTGTGCCATAAACGATAGGCACGAGTGTGCCTCGTGGAGAGGCATTTGTGCCATAAACGATAATCACGTGTCTGCCTCGTGGTGATAAATTTGTGCCATAAACGATAATCACGTGTCTGCCTCGTGGTGATAAATTTGTGCCATAAGCAATAAGCACGAGTCTGACTCGTGGAGAGGAATTTGTGCCATAAACGATAATCACGTGTCTGCCTCGTAGTGATAAATTTGTGCCATAAACAATAAACACGAGTCTGCCTCGTAGTGAGACATTTGTGCTGTAAAGGAAAAGCACGAGTCTGATTCGTGGTGAGGAATTTATGGCATAAACGATAACCACATGTTTGACACCTGGTGAGGAATTTGCGCCATAAACAATAACCACATGTCTGATACATGGTGAGGAATTTGCGCCATAAACAATGACCAGGAGTCTGAGACAAAACTATCGAATTGCGTTACAAGTACCTCATTCTTTTGGAAGATATCACGCAGTTGAAGATTACTAATTTTTCGCGAATTTTTTCAAAACATAATTAATTTAAACTAAGTATTAATTTGGAAATTCTTAGTGACACATTATCTACTTTCAAATAATAAATCATTATTGTTCACTGACGAATTGATCATGATCACGCCTCACACATCTTAAAATTATTAGTTGTGCCCACACGTTCTTTATTATTTCACATTTCCTTTCGTTGCACCGAAACATATATGTCATCAGAAACATACATTTTGCGCAAGTTTGGGCAAACCTTCCTGTTTGCTATAGCCCAAGCACGTGGGAAATAGCGTGTTATGAAAGTCAACTACAAGCGACACAAAACTAAATACATCGCAACTTGACAAAAACAATGGAATAAGTGGGAAAGGGAGAGATATAACAAAAAATCAGAGATGATGATATAGTGGGGGAAGAGGGAATAATAGAAAGAGTTACACGGATGAAAATGGAGCAATAGTCACAGTTTAATCAGTTAACTGCTATGACGAATATATTCGTCATGAAAAAATTGTAAAATTGTGTGTTCTGACGAATATATTCGTCATAAAAAAATTGTAAAATTTTGTGTTCTGACGAATATATTCGTCATGCGTCTTCAGTAGTGACCATTGGCGGTTAATTTTGCAATTATAGTTGAAACTAAAATATATTCCTAGACTGTAAGAAGTATGCAATATTTTGAGACCATGTAAAAAAAGTGCACAAATAATTACTATAGAAAATAAAACAGTAAATTAATTATTGTAAAAAATATTAAAGTCATTTCATTGCAACCTAATTTGACATCAAACATACTCTGTGTTTGACGAATATATTCGTCATCGCTTAATTTGTACGACGGACGAAGGGGCACATTTTCCAACGAGGTCGAAACAGTTAACTGGTTAACTGGGAAAGGATCGCGAAATCGAGATACTGCAGAGAATATAGAAGTAGGAAAGGAGCAATTATAATGGAAAAGTATTGGGAAAGGAAGGACACCGGAATAGAATTAAAAGAAGCGTGGGCAAGGATGAAATGCGTGAATGTAGGAAGGGAAATGCAGGCTACGCGGGAAGGAAGGAGAAAGTTTAACACGTTGAGCGCCACGTCAGTGTAAAATATGCTATAAAACTAAAAAATTTACATGGATTTAAATAATTACTGACAATTGTTTTAAAATTTACTTAATTTTTATTTATTACAAGATAATATGGACCGTTTATTTTGAAAGTGGTGTAAGTTCATTTAAAAAAAAAAATGAGATATCACGCAATTTATGATTAATTTAATGTAAACTTTTTATGTATAACTAGTAAGTATATAATTTCTTAAAAAATGCCTATGTTTTGTACAATTTAAGATTGGTCGGTAAAAGAAATTGCGCAATGCTTGGTTATAAATGTGGTGTAAGTCCAATTTCCAGAGATAGGTGGCTTACTAGAGAATTGCCGGTCAGTAGCCTGTTATTTTACATTTCTGTCATATTTCGTGTCCTATTACATGTCAAGAGATACTAGTTTAGATTACTTATTTTATTTTCCTCCTAAAATGGATAATTTTATATTAACACCAAATAGTGATATAAGTAAGAACAAATGATAAATCAATATAATTTTATAACTATATTATTTTATGACGTTTGAAAATATGTATTTTAGTTAATTTTAAATAAATTCACACATAAATAAATGAAACAATGAAAATATACCTATAGCGATCTTTAGATATTCGTTCATGAACGCAGAACGGTCAATCACTGTATACAGGTCAATCACTGCCTACTTTACCTTACTTGAAAATAAATTACATATATACATCGCCATTTGACGAAGTATTCTTCGAAATTTTTCGGTACACGAATACTTTCTACCCGAACTGTATGTCTCTGTAAAGTGCTCACCCACGCTAATAATAAATCCGCGGATATTATGCGCAGAAACACAAATTGTTTTATAATACCCACAAAATGACAAGACGGTATTGAAGGTAAGGCTTAAATGCTTGTATTGTTGACACCAATCAATGGGATTCCATTTAACGTATAATTGGACGTGCAGACGTCGACGGTTTTTTTCCTGTTCAATCGCATAGTATAATATTCGAACGTCTTTCAGTCCGACGCAGTTTTCTGAACGTCAGATTGCAACGGAAAGTTTTCGTAAAGTTGAATGCGCACTTATAATTTATGATTATGGAATTTTACCAGAGTCGCGTAATACTTGGTAAGTAAAAGTTGTCCTTCTCTTTGGCTTGAGATTACATTTGTACGATAGAATCTCAAGCCAATAATAAGAGCAACTTTTCAATATCAAAATTTTGCGTAACGACCATATGTTTATTAAAATTTACATTTACAAATTATAAATAAATAGTTCTGTAAAAAGTATATTGTTGCCTGCATTCACATGAATTAAGTTAATTTTAGTATAAAAAATAATTTTTCTTAAACGAAAAAAAATTCAGGTCTGAAGGGGTTAACCTGTTGACGCCTATTCATTGGAAATAAAATTGAAAGGGAAAGACTGAGGTGTCAACATTTCAAGCGTCACAAACATATGACACCTAAGACCTTATGCTTTGAACCCTGAATATATGGATATTATTACATGCGTACGGTTGGAATTATACACGTCGCACCTGTGAACAAAGCGATCAGGGTCAACTTACTCAATTCCTTAGTTTCAATGACTCTTTCAGGAACAAGCAACCTCGCTTTAATCTATTGGGTTGGAGGGAAAGTTCTGTCGTATTTTCAATAGGCAGGTAATTTTTTTTGTAAATAAGAAAAACATCTGGCTAGTGAGTCATTCGGATTTTTTTTTGTTTTTTTAGGTGCTGTATAATATAAAAGGAGTCCTTTTTTACCGTTCATCATTTACTTGTGATATTTGAAGTGAAAAACATGTCAGTAGATAAAGTGTATTTACGACACTGCATTTTTTATGAATTCCAAAAAGGAAGCAACGCATCGGTTGCATGTAAAAATTTATGTGCGGTATTCGGAAAAGATATTGTAAATGTTCGTACTTGTCAAAGATGATTTAGCAAATTTCGTTCCGGGGATCTGAGCCTCCAAGAAAGTGATCGATCTGGACGACCATCAAAGATCGATAATGATGTTTTGCGATCCATGTTGGAAAATAATCCACATTTAACAAGTCGAGAAATTGCAGAAGAGTTTGGCATTCATCATACAACTGTTTGAGATCACATTAAATCTCTTGGGTTTGTGTTAAAGCGAAGTGTTTGGGTTCCACATGAATTAACGGAAAAGAATTTGTCTGATGGTGTAAGAATGTGTTCATCACATCTGATTAGACACTATGTGGAGCCGTTTTTGGACAAGCTGGTTACTGGAGATGAAAAGTGGATTCTTTACGAGAATATTAAGAGAAAAAAATCTTACTGCAAACCAGGAACATCATCAGCAACAGTTCCAAAACCAAGTATTCATCAACGAAAAGTACTGCTTTGTTTGTGGTGGGACAGGAAAGATCCAGTGTACTACGAGTTGATGAAACAGGGAAAAACCATTAACGCGGATCTGTACTGCAATCAGCTGGATAAATTTAATGCAACTATCAAAGAAAAAAGGCCAGAATTAGCGTCCAGAAAAGGAATAGTGTTCCACCACGATAATGCTCGACCGCATACTGCAGTGATAACACAACAAAAACTGAATGCGTTAGGATGGGAAGTCCTTAGTCACCCACCGTATTCACCTGACATTGCACCATCTGAATATTACCTGTTCAGATCTCTGCAAAATTATCTAACGGGAAAAAAGTTCAAGTCTTTTGAAAGTGTTTCTAAGACAGTTGCTGACTATTTTGACTCTAAGGACGAGAACTTCTACAAAACAGGAATTCACAGGTTACCTGAAAGATGGCAACAGGTTGTAACAAATAACGGAGCATGTATAATTGATTAATATTAAACACATATTTTTATAAATGAATTCAAATACTTTCTTTAAAATACGACAGAACTTTCCCTCCAACCCAATAATAAGAAGTTATCAAATTACCGAATCACATTTTTATGAAGATTCTTTAACAGATAATAATCATGCCGATTCATCCCGCCTTTCCACATAAAAATGTTCTATAGAATGTTATACAGAAATGTTATGTAGATGTTAAATGTTATATAATTGGTATATGGAAATGTTAATAGTTATATAATGTGTTATGTTAATGTTAATGTTATGTAAAAATCAAATTTTATTTAGAATATTTTATAGAAATTAGAAATTTACTATATATAATTAGTTAAACATCATGTACACACATATATATACATATAAAATATATATAAACAATTATAATTAATTATATATAATTATAGAAATTAGAAATAAAAATTTTGTTTAGAATATTTTAATATAGAAATCAATTTTTTTTGTACGCGTTTGCAGTTTTACTTGTAATTTGTCCTGATTGTTGCAAACGATATAAAAGTAATCGGTTTTAGTGCCTTTGATTGTACTCTAAGTGGTCAAATAGTAACTAACGTACAGTCAATTACTAGTTTTTTCTTCTGCACAAATGGCCAACATCTGACACAATTATTGAATTTTCGATCATTTAAAAAAATTTTTATCTAGTTTCGATAATGTAATTGTTTCAAAACAGTTAGGTTTCTTACATCATCTGGGAAGTTTAAGTAATATTTTCACGCATAGTTTCATTATTTAATAAAGGAACTGGTCAACTGTCCGTGATGGTTTTATGATCCACTATCCATGATTGCTGGCATTTTGAATATCACTCGATTATACAATATAAAGTATTATTTCAATCTTCAACTTCCCACACGATATAAAGTATTATTCCAATTTTCAACTTCCCATACGATATAAAGTTGCACGATATAAAGTATTATTCCAATTTTCAACTTCCCATACGATATAAAGTTGCATCATATAAAAAGTATTGTTCCAATTTTCAACTTCTACACGATATAAAGTTGCACGATGTAAAGTATTAATCCAATTTTCAACTTCTAAACGATATAAAGTTGCACAGTATAAAGTATTATTCCAATTTTCAACTTCCTACCCGAATAAAGTTGCACGATGTAAAATATTATTCCAATTTTCAACTTCCCACACGGTATAAAGTTGCACAGTATAAAGTATTATTCCAATTTTCAACTTCCCACACAATACAAAGTTGCACGATATAAAGTATTATTCCATTTTTCAACTTCTGCACGATATAAAGTTGCACGATATAAAGTATTATTCCAATTTTCAACTTCCCATACGATATAAAGTTGCAAGATATAAAGTATTATTCCAATTTTTAACTTCCCATACGATATAAAGTTGCAAGATATAAAGTATTATTCCAATTTTCAACTTCTAAACGATATAAAGTTGCACGGTATAAAGTATTATTCCAATTTTCAACTTCCCACACAATACAAAGTTGCACGATGTAAAGTATTATTCCAATTTTCAACTTCCCATACGATATAAAGTTGCACTATGTAAAGTATTATTCCACTTTCCAACTTCTACACGTTATAAAGTTGCACGGATAAAGTATTATTCCGATTTTCAACTTCTACACGATATAAAGTTGCACGATGTAAAGTATTATTCCAATTTTCAACTTCCCATACGATATAAAGTTGCACGATATAAAGTATTATTCCAATTTTCAACTTTTACACGATATAAAGTTGCGCGATGTATGTATTATTTCAATTTTCAACTTCCCGCACGATATAAAGTTGTACCATATAAAAAGTATTATTCCAATTTTCAACTTCCTACCCGAATAAAGTTGCACGATGTAAAGTATTATTCCAATTTTCAACTTCTAAACGATATAAAGTTGCACGATGTAAAGTATTATTCCAATTTTCAACTTCTACACAATATAAAGTTGCATAATGTAAAGTATTAGTCCAATTTTCAACTTCTACACGATATAAAGTTGCACTATGTAAAGTATTATTCCAATTTTCAACTTCTACACAATATAAAGTTGCATAATGTAAAGTATTATTCCAATTTTCAACTTCTACACGATATAAAGTTGCACGATGTAAAGTATTATTCCAATTTTCAACTTCTAAACGATATAAAGTTGCACGATATAAAGTATTATTTCAATTTTCAATTTCTACACGATATAAAGTTGCACAATATAAAGTATTATTCCAATTTTCAACTTCCCATACGATATAAAGTTGCACGATATAAAAAGTATTATTCCAATTTTTAACTTCTACACGATATAAAGTTGCACGATATAAAGTATTATTTCAATTTTCAATTTCTACACGATATAAAGTTGCACAATATAAAGTATTATTCCAATTTTCAACTTCCTACCCGAATAAAGTTGCACGATGTAAAGTATTAGTCCAATTTTCAACTTCTAAACGATATAAAGTTGCACGATATAAAGTATTATTTCAATTTTCAATTTCTACACGATATAAAGTTGCACAATATAAAGTATTATTCCAATTTTCAGCTTCCTACCCGAATAAAGTTGCACGATGTAAAGTATTAGTCCAATTTTCAACTTCTAAACGATATAAAGTTGCACGATATAAAGTATTATTTCAATTTTCAATTTCTACACGATATAAAGTTGCACAATATAAAGTATTATTCCAATTTTCAACTTCTACACGATATAAAGTTTCACGATGTAAAGTAATATTCCAATTTTCAACTTCCCATACAATATAAAGTTGCACGATATAAAGTACTATTGCAATTTTCACCTTCTGCCTTTTAACTTCTGTAAAGGTATTCAAGAAGAATGCGTATACATAAAAAAGAAAAGTAGAGGCCGTACGATAAACCTTCGAATATTTGTAGCAGCTTCGCGTAAAAATAAAAAAAGTTGCGACAGAGGTCTTCCGGGCAATCGAACGTTTCTTTATCGAAACCGGTTTTTCTTAATCTTCGAGATAAGGATTATTCGGATACGGCTATTACACAATATTCTATAAATTGTTTCCGTGTACAGCGCAATTTTCGGAAATTCTGTGTTTATATTAGGATGACGCATTTTTATAAAATTCATAAATATCGCATGTTGCGTCAGAAAAGTATGGCTTGATAATATTTTACGTTTCATGTTACTATTTATTATTAGAGACTAAATACTGATATATTTGGAATCTTTAGTGTTATACCGATATTTGTTTTAAGATCACATTAACATAACTGCTATTTGGTGCAATTTCTTAATACCGGTATTATACGTTCACTACCGTTTTTTTTTAACATTTCTTATAACCCTTTGACATCGATACCAAAATATAGTTTTGAAAATATAGGAATCATTTGCCAATGTACAAGTACAGAAAAATATTTGAGGAAAAAATATTAATTTTATTCTACATTTCGATTCGATTCAAAATCTCACTTATTTTTTATATTCAGTGAAACAAAATGAACATTGCTTCTTATTTACCGTAATTGATACGGGCGTAATTAATTTATATTTTTCAATTAACTAATGTGGTAACCTTCAATTTTCTAGAAACAATAAATAAAGCACTTGCACCACTTTCAAAATGAACGCATCGTATAATTATTTACTTCACTGGTAGGAAGTAGGTATCAAAAATGTTAAGTGTGAGGATTTAGATAGATTAGCTATCATACACTTTTGTACGATTCAAGTATTGCGTCGTTTTGGTACAAAGTGGATAATACGTAATATAAAGTAATGATATAATAATACATAAACATCATGTTCACTCTCATGCAAGATATTCGAACCAATTTTTTTCACATACGTCAAACAGCTATATAGGAAAATTTAGTTACCTGGGAATAAGTATCAAAAATAATAAGGTAAATTTTGACGTTGTTAAAAAATTGTTCTGGTATAAAATCGGCAATAGCGAGTACACGAAGATAATTTTTGTTTTTATTCAAAATATTTGAATTATTTCAATTAACAGGAATGGGAGGAAATAAACTTAGTATCTGAACTGAACATGAATGTAATAATACTAAGATAAGCAACTGATAAATGAGTTGATAGAAAATGCGAAGTATAAGTGTGAAGCAGAATGTGATCAACATAACTAACAATTATCGAAACATTATAATTGACTTGTTAACTAGAGAACGTTTTGTGTTACTAGAACGCCATGACGGCGAATAAACTCGTCAAAACAAAGAATATATGCAACTGCTATTTTCAAAAACTCAATAATCTTTTGTTTAAATTCGTTTATATTATTTACAAAGTCTAGACATTCATAACAATAATGAGCCACGTTTTTATCTTTTCATTTTTCTCAAAGAAACTTACTCCCGCAAAGAATGGAACAAACACATTGAAATAACGTATAGAAAATTAGAAAACAAATAAAGAAAAATAAAGTTTGAAAATTGTGCATTTTGTGGTATAAATTTTTGTTTTATATTGTATTATATTTATGTTAACTTCTCAATTCAATTTTACGAACCGCGTTATCAGCTGTTTTATTTTTACGATTCTTTTTTATTTCGTTCATGTCTAAAAATATTCGGAAATGTCTCGAATTTACAAACACCCTTTAGTTTTCACAAATATTTTAATTGAAATAACGAATGGTAATTGCGTTCTCCCATAGTTCATTTAGTCATTCATAAAAAAAGTACCATTTTTAAGAACACGTACAACCCCGTTGTTCTAAAAATAATTAGTCACCAACTAAAATTTCAAAAAATAAAAATGTTTATTACTAAGAGTTAAATTGATTTACCCTTTGGCCTTCAACCACGAGTAAGACTCGCAGTAAGGAATTTGTGCCATAAATAATAAGCACGAGTCTGCCTCGTGGTGAGGAATTTGTGTCATAAACGATAAGCACGAATCTGACTCGTGGTGAGGAATTTGTGCCATAAACGATAATCACGTGTCTGCCTCGTGGTGAGAAATTTGTGCCATAAGCAATAACCACGAGTCTGACTCGTGGTGGGGAATTTACGCCATGAACGACAAGCAGGAGTCTGGCTCGTGGTGAGGAATTTGTGTCATAAACGATAAGCACGAGTCTGACTCGTGGTGAGGAATTTGTGCCATAAACGACAATCACGTGTCTGCCTCGTGGTGATAAATTTGTGCCATAGGCAATAACCACGAGTCTGACTCGTGGTGAGAAATTTATGCCATAAACAATAACCACATGTCTAAGACGTGGTGAGGAATTTGCGTCATAAACAATAACCAAGAGTCTGAGACAAAACTGTCGAGGTGCGTTACAAGAATCTGATTCTTTTAAAAGATATCACACAGTTGAAGATTACTCATTTTCCGCGAATTTTTTAAAAGATATAATTGTTTTACCTCATTGTTTTAAAAGATATCACACCGTTGAAGATTAGTCATTATAGTAGACGATTAGTTTCATTTTTCTGAAAGAAACTTACTGTAGTAATTGATACGGATTCACAAATGAGGTCGAACGTTCGGTAATCTTGACATACTTCAATTTACAATATTTATTATTTGTAATACCATTTCCAGAAAGATTTAGAAAATGTAAGCGCGCTCAGGTTGTATGAGTGAACATCACTGTTTACTATCAACAGACTGACGATAACCTTATTATTTAGTCATTTGCAACAGTCCATTTTTGTTAATGTCTATTACACATTTCGTACTTTTATTGGTCTGATTCTGTTCGAATCCTGTGCGTCTAATTGATGACTTCCTTTCGACCAGTACATTTGTCGATATTCCACACGTATTAGGGGCAGGTAGCCTAATTTGGACCGTAGCCTTATTTGGACCGCTATGATATACAAAGATTGATGATATCTGCGAGATTTAAGATAGGTATTTTGTTATACGTAGATGTAGAAGAGGTTAATGCAATTGTGTTTTTAAAGAAACGCCTCGTGGTTACATTCAGAGAAGTGTTATTCGTTTGGCTAAGAAGAAATCTGTTATTTCGACATAAGTGTGAAAGCAGTTAATTCGTCTAAACGTAAGTAATTACATGTCTTATTATACCATCACAAAACTTCCTTATTTATCTACAATTTGCAATTATAATTTTGCGAAGTTATGTTAGTTTGACGTTTCTGTACAATATCAAGCATTAAATATTCAAGTTTCCCAAGTTGGACCGAAAACAGTTGCCGAAATTGAACCGGTCCAATTTCGGCAACGACATCTTTTTCATGGATAATTATAATTAAAAAAATATCTTCTAGTAGTGATGGTGATGAAGATAGAAGTGATAACGAAAATGAACGATTTAGGACAGTTCTTGAAAAAATATCACCGCGAGCAAAGAAAAATCCATATCCAACTGGCCCTTCGTCTTCTCGCAGTGCACCAACAGCCCAAAAAGCAGTGCAAATAACAATCAGCCCTTACAAATCGCGGTTATACCAAAACTTAAAAAAAAATCAGTTCACCAAAGTTTAACAAAATGCAGAAACATAAAAAAGAAACTGGTGATTCATGGTTTTGTATATTATGTGAAGAAACCAAGGAAGAAGAAATGATACAATGCATGAAATGTCACGCTTGGATACATACTCGGTGTGCTGCAGTTATTGCTGCAATTAAAAGGTTCTTTTGTTGTAATTGCCGTTAAGAAAGCTCATGGTCCAATTTAGGAAACTAGCGGTCCAAATAAGGAAACCGGTTTCCTGAATTGAACCGATGACACGATTTTTTTTAATTCATTTTTCACTGTTATAAATAATTTTTTAAATTTAATAAATGGTTCTGTTTTGAAGGTACACTTAGTGAGTTTATTTTCTACTACTTAATTTTTATTGGCACTTCTTCCGTCCTTCTATATTTGAAAAAATATAAAATTGGTCCAAATTAGGCTACTCTCCCATATACCGGAATATATTATACCGACTACACCGGTATTCTGAGTGTACGGTTTCTTTTGGGATAACAAAATAACTATCTAAACGTACCGGTAATCTGAGTATATAGTTTCTTCTGGGATAACAAAATAACTATCTAAACGTACCGGCATTTTGCCGGTATTTACTGGTATTAGTCAATCGATTGCTGCTACTAAGCAACTCACTGCACTACTTTTTTATTTTTCCGCTTTCCTTTCACCAACGTACATGAAGGTACAAAAACTAGTCTAATGTAATCCTGGAAATAGTGTAAAATTATCCTGACTTTTTAATGACTTTTGCAGCGTTCTTCGCAATTGGGTTCTGTACGAAATATTCTTGTACACGTTTCTTCCGTATTTCTTATTCTCTCCCTTTCCTTTCACCAACGGGCAATAGGTACAAAAAATAGTGTAATGTAATCGTCCCAAATATGTACACTAAAATAATATATCCGTCTGTGAAACATCTAGCAACTTCTGCATCGCGAAATAATTTATTATCCTGACTACCGAATGACTTTTGACAGTGTTCTTCGCAATTGAGTTCTAGACGACATATTCTTATACAAGCTTCTTCTTGTTTCCTTTCACCGACGTGCAATAGGCACAAAAAATAGTGTAATGTAATCGTTCCAAATAAATATATTAAAGTAATTTATCCGTCGGTTAAACATCTAGCAACTTCTGCATTGCGAAATATTTTATTATCCTAACTTGTGAATGACTTTTAACAGTGTTCTTCGCAATTGAGTTCTAGACGACGTATTTTTATACAAGCTTCTTCCTGTTTCCTTTCACCGACGTGCAATAGGCACAAAAAATAGTATAATGTAATCGTTCCAAATAAATACATTAAAATAATTTATGCGTCTGTTAAACGTCAAGCAACGTCTGCATCGCGAAATAATTTATTATCTTGACTACCGAATGATTTTTGACAGTGTTCTTCGCAATTGAGTTCTAGACGACATATTCTTATACAAGCTTCTTGTTGTTTCCTTTCACCAACGTGCAATAAGTACAAAAAATATTGTAATGTAATCGTCCCAAATATATACACTAAAATAATATATCCGTCTGTTAAACATCTAGTAACTTTTGCATTAGGAAATAATTTATTTTCTTAACTACCGAATGACTTTTGACAGTGTTCTTCGCAATTGAGTTCTAGACGACATATTCTTATACAAGCTTCTTCCTCATTTCTTTCACCGACGTGCAATAGGCACAAAAAATAGTGTAATGTAATCGTTCCAAATAAATATATTAAAGTAATTTATCCGTCGGTTAAACCTATAGCAACGTCTGCATTGCGAAATAATTTATTATCCTGACTACCGAATGATTTTTGACAGTGTTCTTCGCAATTGAGTTCTAGACGACATATTCTTATACAAGCTTCTTCTTGTTTCCTTTCACTAACGTGCAATAGGCACAAAAAATAGTGTAATGTAATCGTTCCAAATAAATACATTAAAATAATTTATGCGTCTGTTAAACCTCTAGCGTCTGCAGTGCGAAAGAATTTATTGTCTTAACTACCGAATGACTTTTGACAGTGTTCTTCGCAATTGAGTTCTAGACGACGTATTCTTATGCACGCTTCTTCCTCTTTTTTTTCACCGACGTGCAATAGGCACAAAAAATAGTGTAATGTAATCGTTCCAAATAAATATACTAAAGTAATTTATCCGTCGGTTAAACCCCTAGCAACGTCTGTATCGCGAAATAATTTATTATCTTAACTACCGAATGACTTTTGAAAGTGTTCTTCGCAATTGAGTCCTACGCGACATGTTATACAAGCTTCTTCTTGTATCCTTTCACTAACGCGCAACAGGCACAAAAAATAGTGTAATGTAATCGTTCCAAATAAATACATTAAAATAATTTATGCGTCTGTTAAACCTCTAGAGTCTGCAGTGCGAAAGAATTTATTGTCCTGACTACTGAATGACTTTTGACAGCGTTCTTCATAATTGAGTTCTACACGAAATATTATTATACACGCTTCTTACGTGTTTCTTATTCTTCCTCTTCCCTTTCACCAACGTGCATTAAGGCACAAAAAATAGTGTAATGTAATCGTTCCAAATAAATATATTAAAATAATTCATGCGTCTGTTAAACCTCTAGCGTTTGCAGTGCGAAAGAATTTATTGTGCCGACTACTGAATGACTTTTGACAGCGTTCTTCATAATTGAGTTCTACACGAAATATTTTTATACACGCTTCTTCCGTGTTTCTTATTTTTCCTCTTCCCTTTCACCAACGTGCATTAAGGCACAAGAAATAGTGTAATGTAACCGTTCCAAATAAATACATTAAAGTAATTTATCCGTTAGTTAAATCTCTAACAGCTTCGACATTGCGAAAAAATGTATTATCCTGACTACTGAATGACTTTTGGCAGCATTCTTCGCAATTAGAGTCCTACACGACGTGCAATTAATCTTTTAGCATATTCTACACCTAGCGTATTTTGTTTTTGTTTCCCTCCGGGACCTAAATTCCACCAATTTCTCGTCTTAGTTCAAAGACATTGACGGTATCGGTTGTGTTGGATTTCAATAAACGAAAGGGTGACATCGATCTTTCTGATCCTCTGGTTTCTTATGCGCCAACACCGAGAAAAGGTGTACACATATAGCGGTACCTAAAGCTAGGCGCTTGTTTAATTCGCAGATTATCAATTGCAAATGCTTTCGTATTTGATAAAATTGCGGCTGAACGAAATACTGAACTCACATATGGACCGTTTATTTTGAAAGTGGTGTAAGTCCATTTTCTCTTGTTTCGAGAAAATTAAAGGTTAGCATATCTGTTAATTAAAAAATTTAGGTAAATTATATGAAGTCTGGCAATGTTTCCACTGATTTATCAATATGTAATTTGGTTATATAAATTTGTTTTAGGTGAATTTGACTAAATTAATGTATGTTTACGGACTGCAAATGGACTTACACCACATTCAAAATTAGACAATTGTAAAAATCGTTGAATTTCAATTTTGAAAAATCAAATATTATTTAAATTATACTTCATATTAATCCAATTTTGTTTACAAAATAATGACAAGATATAAAATAGAAGTTGTATTTTTAATTTTGGACGTTAATTAGATTGTTAAAATGACAAGATATTGGTAGTATTTACTTATGGTCTGCATGTCGCAGTGTTTTCAAATGTTCATGATGCACCGAAGGTATATAAGATAATAAATAAAAAAAATCAAATATTATTTAAATTATACTTCATATTAATCCAATTTTGTTTACAAATAATGATAAGGTATAAAATAGACGTAGTATTTTTAAATTTAGACGTTAATTAGATTGTTAAAATGACAAGATATTGATAGTATTTACTTATGTTCTGCATGTGGCAGTGTTTTGAAATATTCATGATGCACCGAAGGTATATAACATAATAACTGCTTGATATCTTATATATTTTTCATAAGTAATAGGCCTGGCATCTTGGTACAAAGGCGCCGGGGCGATTTTTTCAAATTTTATTTGGATTGGTGAAATTAATTTTCCTCTTTTTGTATACTACTTTTGTCCGCTATTTCACTTAAATTTGTATATTCTTTGCATATATTTTCCTTTGTTTTGGTCTACAGAATCTAAGTTCTCAGTAACAATATCTCCATCTGATAAAGATTCCACCTCTATAATTCTTCTTCTCTTTTTACGTTTTGTTAATTTGTTTTTCATAGTGGAATTATCTTTATCCTCCGATTCTGAGATTATTCTTTTGTTTATATTCATGGGCTTTATTTCTGTGTGAATTTATTTAAAATTAAATCAAATAAATATTTTCAATCGTCATAAAATAATATTGTTATAAAATAATATTGATTTACCATTTGTTCTTACATATATCACTATCTGATGTTAATATGAAATTATCCATTTTAGGAGGAAAATTATATACATATATCACTATCTGATGTTAATATGAAATTATCCATTTTAGGGGGAAAATAAAATAAGTAATTTAATCTAGTAACTCTTGATACGTAATATGACACGTAATATAAAAGAAATGTAAAATAACAGGCTACTGACCGGCAACCATTTGCTAAACCACCTATCTCTGGAAATTAGACTTACATCAGTTTCATAATCAATGATTGCGCAATTCCTTTTACCGATCAATTTTAAATTGTACAAAAATGGAAATTTTTTAAGAAATTAAATATTAACTACTTATACATAAAAAGTTTACATTAAATTAAGCATAAATTATATAAAATATGTCATTTTTTTTAAAAATGGACTTATACCACTTTCAAAATAAACGGTTCATATGCAGGATTTGGATAGGTGAAACTAGAGGCACTGCTATCACTGCATTATTTATAAACAATAATAATACAAAGGAGACACTTTAGTCTTAGTTCTTAAACTTTCGTAGTTTCGTCTTTTTGTCTTTTTGCATTTTCGTCTTTACGTCTTTTCGTTTTGGCGTTTAATGGTCCACTCCTATTTTTCTTTTCTTTCAATTTCTCCCGCGTCTCTCATCGCATGCATCCATTTCGATGCACATATGTGCCCATAATTATGAAAGTGGTCTAAGTCAAAATTTTAAAAAAATGAGTTTATCAGTTATTTCATACCACATTATTTTTAACTAAATTTATTCAATGTAATTTTTACGAAATTGTCAAAAATGAACCATTAGATAGTGGTTGTAATTTCAACATTATATGGAATTCATTTAGTTTTAATTATGAAAGTGGTCTAAGTCAAAAATTTAAATAAATTATATAAACAACTTGAAAACGGCACGTGGCCTTCTTCGACGCGTTTCTGAACTACATAATAAAATAAATGACAATCAAATTTTAATAATAACGACAACTTCATTCCGGTTTATAATCAATAACAAGAAGAGTAAAAAATACCGCGGGTGAATCTGTCTCTTGGCTACAAATTCAATGGATGAGATTCTTGAAAAATGAACCTTATAAAATGTTCTATAGAACATCTTTAGATGATTCTAAATTTCACGTTTTGGATCTTTCACCTAAAAAAGGAAGACCAAAAATATACGGAAATATTAAATTACTTCCATTATACACCACCATTAGACCAGTATCGGAAGAAAAACATAAAGATATTATGAGTTTACTACCGTACATCCCTCCAGTTTTTCAGGAACATTTTACGAATCTTAAATACTCGAAATAATGATAAAATGGATTACTGTTTAAAAATAATTAATAAATGTAATAAATGTTCACGAATTATTTCAATCAAACTATTGTTTCAAATAAAACTCAAAGTTCTTTATTGCTTTAAGTCATTTATAGGACATTCAGTTAATTTTGAAAATGGTCTAAGTCAATTCAATCTTTAAAAATAATATTATCGTATAAAATTCACACAAAATTTCATATTCATAGTAAATTTCCATTAATTAAGACTAATAAAATTATAAATTAAAATGTCGCATAATGTAAAAATATTTTTTAATTTATTCAAATGCAATTCATTAAATATCTCGAAACAAGAAATATATGACTTAGACCACTTTCATAATTATGGGCACATATATGCATTCGTTCTCATATACATTTCAAATAATTGTGAGCATTTGAATGAATTGAGCCGTTTATTTTGAAAGTGACCTAACTCCATTTATCTTCAAATCGAGATAAATAACATTTGCTGATAAATAACATGAATTTGTACATGTAACCATGGTAACCGGAAAATATTGAAAATCGGAATTAAGCCACGTTCAAAATAAACGGCTCAATTGTTGCTTTCCTGTATTCGTATATGTATTATATACAAACAATCAAAAAGATCGTTCCTCTTTAAGGAGATCCGATGGTTTCCCATTTGTAGGACACGGTCTGATTCTCTTCGATCCGAAGATTCTCTATAAAACAGGATAAATTGTTTTAAATTGGGCAAAACAACTTGAATTTCTTAGAAACGTCAAAAGAGTACGTTTACTAGATGACATTTAAAAATGGAAAGAATACAATTTACAGGAATTGCAAAGAAAGTAGAACGGTCGTTTTTTACAATTTTACATCAAAATTAAATGAAAATCTACCAATTTTACCTCGGATAAGGTAATAAAAATTGAAACAATACATTTTGCAGACTTAAATCAGTTATGTACATGCTTGAACTTTTATTGAATACAGTTGATGCAGAAATAAGCGCCAAATCTTTAGACTTATTTATAGACCGAAAATCCAGGAAATCTGCAATTTTCATTATTTTTCATTATTGTTCATTGTTTGAATGTCATAGAAACTCTGGTCTATTTCCACGAACTTTTTGCATGTATAATATATAATCAATGTAAATCTAGAAACCCTATTATTCCAATTTTCATTGCAGGGTCGAATAAGAAAGTTGCAAAAAACGACGCTACTTTGTTGTAATTCCTATAAATGGCATTTATTTCCTGACGTTTTTACATGCATATTTTGCATGTTACTCTAAAAAATTTTCAGCATCTATCTAACTTACCAAAATCAGATTAAAATATTAAATAAAAAGGTTGCAAAAGACAACCTCCGCTCTTTTCTTCTCCGTTCTTACAAATTGCAATTGTCTCGAAATTTTTTTCGAAACCTTCTTTACATGTCGTCTAATACTAACATTTCGGAAAAAGTTAAGTAATTTTGTTCAATTTGAAAAAGTTATTTCGTTTCAGAAAGTGTCCGAGCATTAATATATCTGACTAAACGGTGATTCATTTGCCTGTTTTGTAAGATACTCGCTATTATCCAGACTGCTAATCAACATGTTACAACATCGTAGGCGACTTGATTTCTAAACGGCATGTTCGCAACTTAATCATTCGCTTGTCTATCTTGCAGAATACTTTCTATTATTCAGACTGCCAGCTAATATTTTATAACATCTTTGGCAAATTGACGTGTAACGATTTATTTCCTATCTTACAATATACTTTCTATTAGTCAAACTGTTGACCAACATGTTATAATGACGTCCGTAAATTGACAACTAAACCATTTGTTTGTTTTTTGTATTTTGTATGAAACATTTTATTATTGGAAGTACCAATCAAGAATATGTCTGAAAATTTATCTGTCTATTCTGCCAATTAATTTCTATTATTCAGATTAGTAAGTAATATTTTATGAAATCACTGGCAATTGGAACTCTAAACATTAGACAAATAATTTGTCTATCTTGTAATATACTTTCTATTAATCAAACTGTTGATCGCCATGTTATAATGACGTCCGTAAATTGATAACTAAACCAATTGTTTTTTTTCTTCTATTTTGTATGAAACATTTTATTATTGAATCTACCAATCAACAATATGTCTGAAGACTTATCTGTCTATTCGACCAGCTACTTTCTATTATTCAGATTAATAACTAATATTTTAAGAAATCACTAACAATTGCAATTCTAAACATTTGACAATTAATTTGTCTATCTTGTAACATACTTTCTATTAATCAAACTGTTGACCAACATGTTATAATGATGTCCGTAAATTGATAACTAAACCATTTGTTTCTTTCTTCTATTTTGTATTAAACATTTTATTATTGGAACTACCAATCAACAATATGTCTGAAGATTTATCTGTCTATTCGGCCAGTTACTTTCTATTATTCAGATTAGTAACTAATATTTTATGAAATCACTGGCAATTGAAATTCTAAACATCTGACAATTAATTTGTCTATCTTGTAATATACTTTCTATTAATCAAACTGTTGACAAAAATATTATAATGACGTCCGTAAATTGATAACTAAACCATTTGTTTCTTTCTTCCATTTTGTATTAAACATTTTATTATTGGAACTACCAATCAACAATATGTCTGAAAATTTATCTGTCTATTCTGCCAGTTAATTTCTATTATTCAGATTAGTAAGTAATATTTTATGAAATCACTGGCAAATGAAATTCTAAACATCTGACAATTAATTTGTCTATCTTGTAATATACTTTCTATTAATCAAACTGTTGACCAACATGTTATAATGATGTCCGTAAATTGATAAATATAAACCATTTGTTTTTTTCCTCCATTTTGTATGAAACATTTTATTATTGAAACTACCAATCAACAATATGTCTGAAGATTTATCTGTCTATTCGGCCAGTTACTTTCTATTATTCAGATTAGTAACTAATATTTTATGAAATCACTGGCAATTGAAATTCTAAACATCTGGCAATTAATTTGTCTATCTTGTAATATACTTTCTATTAATCAAACAGTTGGCCAACATGTTATAATGACGTCCGTAATTTGATTTCTAAGTGATACGAGACGATTCATTTATGTATTTTGTGAGTTATTTTCTATTATCTAGTCTGCTAATCAACATGTTACATCATTTGCAGTTTGACAACTAAAGCATATGTGTTGAAGTTTCTTCCTGTATTGTAAGATAATTTCCGTTACTCGGACTGCCAACTAATATTTTATGATGTTATTCGTAATTTGACAACTAAACAATCAATTTGTCTTTTTTATAAGACACTTTCTGGTATTCAAACTGCTAATCAACATCTTATGGCATCGTTGATATTTCACTTTCAAATGGCGTGTGATGATTAATTTGTCTGTTTTGTAAGACACGTTATGGTACGGTAATATAATATACCAACTTTTACATCTAATCTATATATTATACTGTTATTCGTAATTTGACAATTAAACGTTACAACATAATTTAATGTTAAAATATCGTTCGCAATTTAACAAGTAAAAGATATATGATGATTTTTTTATGTAGTAAGATACTTTCTATTATACCGATTGCTAACCAACATTTCGTAACGTTCGGAATTTAACATTGCGACATGTGGTGATTCATTTGTCTGTTTTGTAGAATACTTCCAACAGAAGTATACAGGAAAATACAAAGTAATAATTCACACTCATAAAAAGAGTTTATACCGTTGTTTTTCGTACGTATTTTTTACATAAACGTTCATCAAAACGCTATTCACATTAGATACGCCTAATTTGATATAGTAAGATATTTTCGGGCAAAGTTCCTATGTTGTTCCTTCAATACATTTGACTATCTTGTGGGACGTTTTCTATTACGCAGACATTCAAACAGCGATTGATAAGGTGTTCTGAAACGTGTTATTTTCAATAGCTTCAACAATTTAATCCTTTGTACTCAAAGTATTATTTTGTTGGACATGCACTGATCAACATTTTCGTACGTTCAACTCATTTGAAGTTTCGTACACCAACAATATACTGAACTGAAACGATTCAGCAACAAAAAAGAAAAGAAAAACTTTTAATGATATAGTTTAAGATTATAGTAAAATATTAAAATACAATGTAACTACACAATTTGTATATATTAACCCTTTCAGTGATTTTAAAACAAGTGCTAGTTTTATATCGAAACCTTAAAATGTATTGGTACTCGGCATCTGAATCATAATGGGTACCTTATAAGGAATCTGGTAAAATACGACCGAGAAGAAAATTCATATCCGTTAAAAAAACCTAAAGGGCCAAAGGTATTTTCAAACGTAGAAGAAGGCTGTTTCATAAGAAAGTACCCCATGGAGTGGCGGAAGTTATTTTGTTGGAATTAGAAGTATATCTGATCAAATCTTGCATTCTGAGACAATTCGTAAAAATCAAAGTAACGAATAGACATTTGAAATTTTCGAAAATTTTAACGTACCAATTAGGAGGTTTCCGACGAAATTTTCTCATGAAATTCGATTGACCCCGAAACCACGCGGTTTGAGCGGACACAAAAAAGAAAAGAAAACTACATATTAATGATATAGTTTAAGATTTAGATATAGATAAAATATTAAAATACAATGTAACTACACATTAATTTGTGTAGAAAATCATAGTTGTTGATATATTAACCCTTTGCACTCAAAGTATTACTCACACGCACTGGCAAAATTTGACGTTGAACTCGAAGTGTACACCAACAATATACTGAACTGAAGATTAAGCAATTCTAATTTAGAGTTCAATTTTATGTTTCAGTGATTTTAAAACAAGTGCTAGTTTAATATCGAAACCTTAAAATGTGTTGGTACTCGGCATCTGAATCATAATGGGTACCTTATAAGGAATCTGGTAAAATAGGACCGAGAAGAAAATTCATATCCGTTAAAAAAACCTAAAGGGCCAAAGGTACTTTCAAACGTAGAAGAAGGCTGTTTCATAAGAAATTACCTCATGCAGTGGCGGGAGTTATTTTGTTGGAATTAGAAGTACATCTGATCAAATCTTGCATTCTGAGACAATTCGTAAAAATCAAAGTAACGAATGGACATTTGAAATTTTCGAAAATGTTAACGTACCAATTAGGAGGTTTGCGCCGAAATTTTCTCATGAAATTCGATTGACCCCGAAACCACGCGGTTTGAGCGGACACAAAAAAGAAGAGAAAACTACATATTAATGATATAGTTTAAGATTTAGATATAGATAAAATATTAAAATACAATGTAACTACACATTAATTTGTGTAGAAAATCATAGTTGCTGATATATTAACTCTTTGCACTTGAAGTACTCCTTGCAGGCACTGCCAAAGTTTGGCGTTGAACTCGAAGTGTACACCAACAATATACTGAACTGAAGATCAAGATTAGTTTAAGATTTAGATATAGATAAAATATTAAAATACAATTTTCTAATTTAGAGTTCAATTTAGAGTTCAATTTTATGTTTGAGTGATTTTAAAACAAGTGCTAGTTTAATATCGAAACCTTAAAATGTATTGGTACTCGGCATCTGAATCATAATGGGTACCTTATAAGGAATCTGGTAAAATACGACCGAGAAGAAAATTCATATCCGTTAAAAAAACCTAAAGGGCCAAAGGTATTTTCAAACGTAGAAGAAGGCTGTTTCATAAGAAAGTACCTCATGCAGTGGCGGGAGTTATTTTGTTGGAATTAGAAGTATATCTGATCAAATCTTGCATTCTGAGACAATTCGTAAAAATCAAAGTAACGAATAGACATTTGAAATTTTCGAAAATTTTAACGTACCAATTAGGAGGTTTTCGACGAAATTTTCTCATGAAATTCGATTGACCCCGAAACCACGCGGTTTGAGCGGACACAAAAAAGAAAAGAAAACTACATATTAATGATATAGTTTAAGATTTAGATATAGATAAAATATTAAAATACAATGTAACTACACATTAATTTGTGTAGAAAATCATAGTTGCTGATATATTAACTCTTTGCACTCGAAGTACTCCTTGCAGGCACTGCCAAAGTTTGGCGTTGAACTCGAAGTGTACATCAACAATATACTGAACCGAAGATCAAGCAATTCTAATTTATAGTTCAATTTTGCTTGCATGTATTTCGTTGATTTCAGTATGTAGCTATTTGTTTGGCCAATAAAAATAAAAAAATTCAATATAGCGAAAAATGTGATGGAAGAAGCATTGTTTCAAGATAACAGTGACGGTGAATTTAGTATGGATGAATATGAATAT
The DNA here is from genome assembly GCA_033815515.1 of Cryptocheilus praepositus. Lineage (NCBI taxonomy): Eukaryota > Metazoa > Arthropoda > Insecta > Hymenoptera > Pompilidae > Cryptocheilus > Cryptocheilus praepositus. The sequence continues at coordinate 940,953 of JAWWQZ010000084.1, read as the reverse complement.
AATTCGAATGACAGCGACATTATTCCTGCAGTGAAGAAAAAAGAAAAGTATCGCAATTTAGTGATTCTAGTGAAAGTGATGAAAAGGTGTCACAAAATTTAAATAGTGTTAGCGCAAATCATCAATTTAGTAATTGGCAAGAAATCATTGAAGAAGACACAACTTCTAAACGATTTGATTTTTCAATTGGACACAAAACATGTGGCCCACAGATAAGTAATTTGAACAAACTCTTTGAATTCTTTAGTTTATTTTTTACAAGTGATCTGAAAGAGAACGTTGTGAAGCAGACAAATTGATATGCACAACATATTATTAGTAGAAAAAGCATTACTGACCGTTCAACCTGGAAAAATTGGAAAGATGTAATACTAGAGGAAATTAAAGAATTTAATGGTGTCACATTGAATATGAGAACTATGCCTACATTCTGCTAATTCCTTTAATCCGTTGCCGCACACTTTTAATTCGATGATCGTGCTCAGAAACACATTTTTTTTCAATTGTTTATGACTGCCAGATGGAATCGAGTGTGAGTTGTGTGTTTGGAAGAGAAAATTATCACATTTGGCCACAGTTTTTCCAAAAAAACTCTCGACGACTATAACCGACATTTGCTCATTTTGTCATTTTCTCTTCCCAGGACAAATGACGGCTATGACCGTCGCGACGACTATACGGCATTTGCTTTACTAATTCAAAATGATACCTATGAATAAAAGAGAGTAAATAGGTGTAAACTTAACACAATAAAATCAGTTTGAAACAAAATTATCATTTGCAATTTATTTTGCTTATAAAATAGTAAAAATGAAATAAAAATTAATGTAGGAAACAAATTACATACACACAAGAAAGCATTATAAATTATAGAATTCGAAGCATTCTGGACACAATGGTGGTTTATGCGGACAAGTTTTACATCTATATGACGTTTCTTTTCTAATTCGGTTGGTTGAACATTGTTTGCAACGTAAAAAATAAGTTTTACGCTGAAAATCAACAGGTGGAGGTATCTTTTCCAAGAAATGTTATTGTAGACAATTTGTCGATGTCAGTGGTAATGCATTTATTTGTTTCGGTCGACCACACGTAGGTGTTAATGCCGCTAAATTCTTTCCAGAAATCTCAGTATTAGGTAGTGCGATCAGTGATTGTATTAGCAAATCTCTAAACTGTAGAAATGTCGTTGATTTATGAAATTATCGATAGATAAAGTAGGAATTCCAAACGCATAGGTCTAAAAGATGAAAAAGAAATTTTTTGTCAGAAATCATTTGATCACATCTGTCAATTCCTGACATATTCAAATTGTATTCAGCTAGATCATTTGGCTTATTCTTCTTTTATCCAAATTTGTTAGTAACTTCCACTATTTCCGGATGATGATTTGTTGTTATGGACAGACGTCCTGTTTACCAGTTCAATAAGTTTATTTTGTTTTGTTGAGGGCGATACAGCCCAAATTTTTTTGACCTGTTGGTACGCCATATATGTAAGCATAAAAGAACAATTGATTATTTAGTGTCGCCGTGTCACAGTATTTTCGACAATGGAAAAAATAATATCCTTTTTTATTTTTCGAATGTATTACTCAATAATTAACAAGAATGTTATGCGTTATAATGAACGTTCACTTCAATTACTAACGATGTTCTGAATTTAAACGTGATTAAAATGTGAACGACGATCCATAAGCCGCCGTTTGCCGCATCATCACCAAAGATCGGACGGCTATAGCCGTCATTTGCGGCAACGTGTTAAACGATATCGTACACTTGAAAATGAGAATAATTTATAATTAAAATTTTCATTTTCAAAATGTTCATATAATAATAATAAAATAACATTAAAAATACCTTGCCTTTTTGACACCTGGCATGCGGGCAACGTATTTTTAAAACATTTTTTTGTTCGTCTGTCACTGAGCGCGGGTCACGAAATAAAAATCGTATTTAGTTGATTTGGTGTTGTTAGTGGATATCCACCACAAATCTACTAAATACGTAACCTAATTGGACCAGTTGAATGTGTGACATTATATGCGGTTTGCAGTTGCTTTCATCAGGCAACGCTCTGCATTTTTTAAAATCCCCATAAGTTATGATTGTTGAGTTACTCGATCTTTTGCTGAGTTATTTCGTCTTCAATCAAAAAATTTAGCTCCAGAACGTGTTTTATCAATTTGAAGCTTGATTTTTTATTATTGATTACAAAATTGATCAAATGAGCCGTTGTGACAAAGATAGTGATGAAGAATAATAAATGCTGACAAATTATCGGACTTTTCGTATGATAGTGTGGAAAACTTTAAAAATCGCTTATTTTTATGATTTCGTGAAAATATCGTTTGTTTTTTGTTAAATAATCATACAGTATATATTTAAGTGTGAAATAAAAAAAGTTTCGTTCATAAAAACGATGTAGTTTTCGATTTACAGCGATTTTTCTGAATAACCAAACTTCCGCGCGATTCAATAAGAAACGCCCGCTGCACGCGAAATTCTGCGGCGAAGTATGCCCCCATGCCAAGTGTTAATATCATATGCATATTTTACCTTCAAGTAAATAACACATCACAAGGTCAGATACAGCAAAAAAAGTCCGAGTTGCTGAAAGCTTTAGGCGAGAAAAAGCGTCAACTCTTAAATGCATAGTGTCTCAAAAATGAAACACTGTCCTTAACTCGTAATTAAGGTATTAACCGTAATTGAAGTTTTACTGTTGGCTGTATTCCGTAGTAGCGCAATGCATTCAAACGAAATATGAAAAAAAAATAAAAAAGTAAATCCGGGCGCTTTTCAATATGACATTTAGATTAACGGATTATTTTAGCGCGTGCGAAGAAATTCGTGAAAGTTAGGAGTGACAATAAAATAAAATTGAATGAAATACAAATAAAAATAAATTAAAGCATCATAATAATTAGTACGTAAATATATGCATACTTTTTTCTTTGCAATTAAACGATATTATTTATGTTTGTGCTGCATGGTGTATCATTTTTGAAACAGTTTATTTTTACAAAAAAAAATTAATACCTATATACTGTTTATTTTTTATTTTTTTCAATAAGTATAAAGAAGTTAATATACCATTCCATTTTTACCAGTACATTTTCCCGGCGCTTTTTAGTAGATTTCTAAAACGCAAACAGCATTCTTTTACTTTTTTATATATTGGGTTGGCAACTAAGTGATTGCGGATTTTGTCGATAAATGGACTTTACAGTTTCTTTTGTTTTGTTAACGTGGTCATTGCATGTAATCTATATTTTTTTTCTTATTATCTGGACTTCTACCTTTAATTTAGCAAAAAATTATATTGATTAGTGCTTTAGTTTTGTTTTTATCACAATTTAAAAATGGAAGAACAAGACGTGCACTTCAGACATATTTTATTGTATTACTTCAGAAAAGGCAAGAACCCATCGCAAGCACAAAAGAAGTTATGTGCCGTATATGGAAATGAAGCCTTGAAAGAAAGGCAGTGTCAAAATTGGTTTGCCAGATTCCGTTCTGGTGATTTTTCACTGAAAAATGCTCAACGATCTAGCCGTCCAATTGAAGACGATGAGATCCATATCAAGGCCATTATCGATTCAGATCGTCATAGTACAAGACGTGATATTGCGGAGAAGCTCAATGTATCGCATACATGCATTGAAAAAAAAATTAAAAATGCTTGGTTATGTGAAGAAACTCGATTTATGAATCCCTCACCAGCTTAAGGAAATTAATGTGACGCAACGCATTAGCATCTGCGATTCGCTTCTGAAACGCAACGAAACTGATCCATTTCTGTAAAGCCTAATTATTGGCGACGAAAAGTGAATAGTTTATAACAATGTAAATCGGAAGAGATCGTGGGTGATGAAAGATGAACCAGACCAAACGACATCAAAAGCAGAGATTCGCTAAAAAAGATTATGCTGTCAGTCTGGTGGGATTATAAAGGAATTTTGTAATTTGAACTTATGCCACAAAACCAAACGATCAATTGAAACGTGTACGTTCAACAACTCGCCAAACTGGGCGATGCAATTCAAGAAAAGCGGCCGGTATTGTTAAATCGTAAGGGTGTCGTTTTCCACCATGATAATGTAAAGCCCCACACGTCTTTGATCACTCGCCAAAAATTATTGGAACTGGGTTGGGATGTTTTATCACATCCACCATATAGCCCTGATCTTGCGCCTTCAGACTACCATTTGTTTCGTTCCATGCAGAACTCCTTAAATTGTAAAATTTTTCATAACGCTGATGATGTCAGATCACATTTAATTCAGTCTTTTAATAGCAAAGATCAGACATTTTACGAATGTGGAATTTTGACACTGCCAGAACGATGGCAAAAGGTCATCGACAAGAACGAACAGTATCTAATTGAATAAAGTTATATTTTTAAACAAAAATTAAGAATTTTCCTTCTTATTTGAAATCCGCAATCACTTAGTTGCCAACCCAATAAATGACGGATGAAACCCTAGCCATATTGAGGAACAGAATTAGTGAGGAAAAAATCTAGTGAGACGTATTCGAGTGATTTTTTTTCCATCCATCATTGTCATTGATACATTTATCTGCCTTGCGAGATACTTTCCATTATCTAAACTCTTTGACATATGATAACGTTGTTCGCAACGTATTGCTTTTAGTGGATTTTCAAGTCGATCGGCCGTAACCTTACTGATCTTCTAAGAAACACATAGCGTCGTTTGTTGTATGCAGCGTAATTAAAATGCGCGTCATATTAAATGCAGATAAGAATTCTTCGATAAAATTCTTAAGCCGATTACTCGTAATACATTTTCTACTATCCAGACTTTGAAATGTTATTTACACATACTGCTCGCGACACGTTGTTGTTAGTTGACTTTCAAGTCGATCAATCATTTTTTTTCTTTTTCTTAACGGCATCGTAATTAAAGTGAAAATCATATTTCTCGGAGATAACAAACTTTCGTAAGATATTTTTCGACAAAATTCTTATGCTGTTTTACTTCATCAATCATTCGAACACTTTTTACCAAATTGAAGGTTGCCATATTGGTCAATTCAAAAATATAAATTAATTATGTCAAGCTTGACAATCTCTCTACTAATTGATCAATATCTAAATTAATCATATCAAATTCTCTTAGGCGAATTTAACTAAAATAGTACATAGTTACGGGCTCTAAATGAGCCGTTTATTTTGAAAGTGGCCTAACTCCGTTTTTCAATACTTTCCGGTTACCGTGGTTACATGTACAAATTGATGTTGTTTATCAATAAATGTTATTTATCTCGATTTGAAGATAAATGGAGTTAGGCCACTTTCAAAATAAACGGCTCAAATGGACTTACACCATTTTCATGATCAGTCGACTGTAAAAATAATTTAATTTCAACGATGAAAAATTAAATACTACTTAAAATATATTGTCCAATTTTTTTGATAAACAATAACAAGAAAAAAATTGAAGTAGTATTTTTTATTGGAATGAAATGGAGCAGATGCACTGACAAGCACGTAATAGTAATAGTAATAGTAATATATTTGAAGAAACGAATACAGTAATATATTTGGAAAAACGATTCACGTTTTATTGTCCCGATCGTATGAAAAACTTGTCAAGTAAAATATCGTAAAGGTTACAAAACTACGAAAATCTGTTCGAGATGCAAAAAATATGTGTGTGGCGAATGTTCATCTGAGAACACAATAATTTGTAAAAAACTAAAGACACATTGAAACTAATCTTTCAGAATTATGTTATATGAGGGAAAAGAAGTTTTGATTTTCTAACTTCATAATTATAATTACATAAAAATAAATTTCGCTCGAAATATTATGAAAGTTCTTAATTTTACACACATTCAGTAATAAATCAACCATTATCTACGATCAGTCATAAAAACGTTAACTTTTTAATCGCCGGTCATTTTGACCGAATGTGCTAGGAAAAGGTAACAAAAAGTTTCGATACGTTTAGCGTTAAAGAAAATTCGTACGCCGTTCTCTTTCAATAACCATTCGCCCGCTTCCTACCATCCAGACTGCCACAAGCATTACTCGATAACCGCGTCATGTTTTCGGTGGGTGGCTCACGTCAGTAGGGCCTACGCAACATTCAACATGACGCAAAAAGCGTCAACTGGCAAAAGAAGCGTTCAACGAAGCGCCAGACGCCGGGATTGCCCGCCACAAATATTTCCAAGAACTCCGACTAATGCCAAGAGTCCCTCTTTACGTAACGAAACACACGTTAACACGTTGACTGCCAAGCGTATTTCCCTATGTTAGAACCGCGATGCAATGAAATACTGCAGAATGTGATTAAATCGTGCAAAATGAAGGTAACGCAGAGTTGTTAGAAACCAAAGTATTGAAGCACCGTTCTAATATCAATTGCTTTTACAAGATTGCAAATAGGCTTCATTGTGAATTTTTTGCATTTCTAGTAAAATCTTTTGCGGCGGTCACCGCGTACTTTGCTATGTTAGAACCGCGATGCAATGAAAAACTGCACTGCGTGATTAAATCATGCAAAATGAAGGTAACGCAAAGTTGTTAGAAGTCAAAGTATTGAAGCACCGTTAAAATATCAATTGCTTTTACAAGATTGAAAATAGGCTTCATTGCGAACTTTTTGCATTTCTAGTAATAATCTTTTGCGCCGGTCACCGCGTACTTAGCTATATTAGAATTGCGATGCGATGAAATACTGCAGAGTACGATTAAATCGTGCAAATTAAAAGTAACGCAGAGTTGTTAGATGCCAAAGTATTGAAGCACCGTTTCAATATCAATTGCTTTTATAAGATTGCAAATGGGCTTCATTGCGAATTTTTTGCATTTTTAAAAAATCTTTTGCGCCTGTCACCGCGTATTTTGCTATGTTAGAACCGCGATGCCATGAAATACTGCAGAATATGATTAAATCGTGCAAAATAAAAGTAACGCAGAGTTGTTAGAAGCCAAAGTATTGAAGCACCGTTCCGATATCAAGTGCTTTCACAAGAGTGCAAATCGGTTTCGTTGTGAATTGTTTGCATTTCTAGTAAAATCTTTTGCGCTGGTTACCGCGTACTTAGCTATGTTAGAATTGCAATGCGATGAACTACTGCAGAATACGATTAAATCGTGCAAAATGAAGGTAACGCAGAATTGTTAGAAGCCAAAGTATTGAAGCACCATTCCAATATCAATTGCTTTTACAAGATTGCAAATAGGCTTCATTGCAAATTTTTTACATTTTTAACAAAATCTTTTTGCGCCGGTCACCTCGTACTTTGCTATGTTAGAACCGCGATGCAATGAAATACTGCAGAATGTGATTAAATCGTGCAAAATGAAGGTAACGCAGAATTGTTAGAAGGCAAAGTATTGAAGCACCGTTTCAATATCAATTGCTTTTACAAGATTGCAAATAGACTTCATTGTGAATTTTTTGCATTTCCGGTAAAATCTTTTGCGCCGGTCACCGCATACTTTGCAATGTTAGAACCATGATACAATGAAATACTGCAGAATATGATTAAATCGTGCAAAGTAAAGGTAACGCAGAATTGTTAAAAGTCAAAATATTGAAGCGCCGTTCCAATATCAATTGCTTTTACAAGATTGCAAATCGGTTTCATTTTGAATTTTTTTCATTTCTAGTCAAATTTTTTGCGCCGGTCACCTCGTACTTTGCAATGTTAGAACCGCGATGCAATGAAACACTGCAAAATATGATTAAATTGTGCAAATTACAAGTAACGCAGAGTTGTTAGAAGCCAAAGTATTGAAGCACCGTTCCAATATCAATTGCTTTTACAACATTGCAAATCGGTTCCATTGTGAATTTTTTGCATTTCTAGTCAAATCTTTTGCGGCGGTCACCGCGTACTTTGCAATGTTAGAACCGCGATGCAATAAAATACTGCAGAATATGATTAAATCGTGCAAAATAAAGGTAACGCAGAATTGTTAGAAGTCAAAGTATTGAAGCACCGTTCCAATATCAATTGCTTTTACAAGATTGCAAATCGGTTTCATTGTGAATTTTTTGCATTTCTAGTCAAATCTTTTGCGGCGGTCACCGCGTACTTTGCTATGTTAGAACCGCGATGCAATGAAATACTGCAGCGTATGATTAAATCATGGAAAATGAAGGTAACGCAGAGTTGTTAAAAGCCAAAGTATTGAAGAAACACCGTTCCAATATCAATTGCTTTTACAAGATTGCAAATAGACTTCATTGCGAATTTTTTACATTTTTAACAAAATCTTTTGCGCCGGTCACCGGTGACCACCGTGGCAGTCAACGTGTTAATTTTGTTTTTTATAAGAATACGGCGCGGATTGCAAAAGAAGGATGCTCATTTTGCAAACAGTGTTACCGATAAAATGCTGCAAGCTTCGGAATAGAAATAGCAAAAAATCGGCCCAAAAATGTCACTAAATACTGTCAAGATTGTATTCACATGTTTCGCTCGGAACGCCACCGAAATATTTTTACTATTCTGTGCGTGTAATGGAAAAAAAATAATTAATTTCGTTTTTTATAAGAATACGGCATGAATTGCAAACGAAGGAAGGGCCAACGTATTTGGTAGGCAAATTTTGCAAACACTGTTACCAATTAAATGTTGCAACTTTCGGAACAGAAAGAGCAAAAAATCGGACCAAAAATGTCACTAAATACTGCCAAGATTGCATTGACGAGCTACACTTATGTTCAAAATGCTTCGATACAAAGCACCGATAGATAGAAGATACGATAAAAATTTATTTTTGATTTTTGATTTAATAAAAACTCTTAATTTTTCAATAGTGCAGATTTTATTTCAAAGCATTCTCTAATTAGTGAATTTTCATTCAATTATACAATTGTAAGTATTTGATGCACTCCGGTCACCGATGACCACGGCGCTGCAGGAAAACAAAGTTGCGGTCACATGTTGTTATGCCCTATCATAATGTAGTAGCCATAGATCTACGTGTAAACACAGATGCAAGTGCGTCACGGTCCATTCTTACCCCAAATAACAAACCCTCAATCCTTAGTCGTATTTATCGTTCCCAAAAAGTATGTTTCTGCCACCTGAAGCTTCCCTTGTACTCATCGCTTCTATTTTTTCTCAATGCTATATTAATCCTTAACTTGAACCCAGTCAAAATTCGAGTTCTATGAAAAACGAGCACGATTGACCTGTGAGTTAAGCATCAGCAACGTAGCAATTGACATCTCTACTGATATATGGACCATTTATTTTGAAAGTGGTATAAGTCCATTCTTTTAAAAAATGAGATATCACATAATTTGTGATTAACTTAGTGTAAACTTTTTATTTATAACTATATATTATTTAATATCTTAAAATATACGGATGCTTTGTTCAATTTAAAATTGGCCAGTAAAAGAAATTGTGTAGCGATTGATTATGAAAGTGGTGTAAGTCCAATTTCCATAGACATTTACGAAAAAAGAATTTCTTCTACACGCCACAGGACTATTATGATGTTATAAAACAATGTAAAAAATAATAATTTTATTTTACACGAAATAAAAGGAGAGCATTTCGTTTTAATAAAAAAATCTACGTTTTAACGGAGAAAGGTAAATTCGCTGAAAATATGTTGGATGAGCTCTTGCAAAAGTGTACTGTATACTATTTTATATAAAAGATCGATTTATATAAAACACAGAATTAGAGTTACTAAGACACAAATTACAAATTTATAAAAACAACAAATTACAAATTTACAAATTACAAAAATTACAAAAACAAACAACAGAATTAGAGTTATGAAACACAAAATTAGTTAGATTTATCAGGTACATGTTGAAAAAGCCAATTGTATAACAATCCTGAGCTATTAAGTACGAAAAATATAAAGATATGCAGCAGTTATTACCTTATATACCTCCTGTGCACCATGAATATTTCAAAACACTGAGTGATAACACAATGTAGAAAACATAATAATTTAATTTTACATGAAATGAAACGAAAGAATTTCGTTTCTACAAAAAAATCTCCAAAACGCAATTCAAAAAACAAATAAGGGATGCAAAATAACCTTAAGGGCTACATTGGGATTTTTCGAGTTAGTTAAGTTTAGAAAAGACCGGATTTAGTTTTGTGTATTCAATTTCGTATCGTTTTCGTATCGTATCAGTTTCGTTACATGTTGAATGCCACGGTGGTCACCGGTGACCGGCGCAAAAAATGTTAGTAGAAATGCAAAAAATTCACAATAAAACCGATTTGTAATCTTGCAAAAGCAATTTATATTGAAACGGTGCTTCAATACTTAGGCTTCTGACAACTCATTTTACACGATTTAATCATACTCTGCAGTATTTCATCATATCGCGGTTCTAACATAGCAAAATATGCGGTGACCGGCGCAAAAGATTTTACTAGAAATGCAAAAAATTCACAATGAAGTCTATTTGCAATCTTATAAAAGCAATTGATATTGGAACGGTGCTTCAATACTTTGGTTTCTAATCACTCTGCATTACCTTTATTTTGCACGATTTAATCATATTCTGCAGTATTTCATCGCATCGCGGTTCTAACGTAGCAAAGTATGCGGTACCCAGCGCAAAAAATTTTACTAGAAATGCAAAAAATTCACAATGAAAGCAACTTGCAATCTTGTAAAAGCAAGTGATATTGGAACGGTGCTTCAATACTTTGGCTTCTAACAACTTTGCATTACTTTTAATTTGCATGATTTAATCGTACTCTGTAGTATTTCGTCGCATCGTAGTTCTAACATAGCAAAGTACGCGGTGACCGGCGAAAAAAGATTTTGTTAAAAATGCAAAAAATTTGCAATGAAGAATATTTGCAATCTTGTAAAAGAAATTGATATTAGAATGGTGCTTCAATACTTTGGCTTCTAACAACGCTGCGTTACTTTTAATTTGCACGATTTAATCATACTCTGCAGTATTTCATCGCATCGCAATTCTAACATAGCAAAATACGCGGTGACCGGCGCAGAAGATTTTACTAGAAATGCATAAAATTGGCAATGAAGTCTATTTGCGAACTTGTAAAGCAATTGATATTGGAACGGTGCTTCAATACTTTGACTTCTAACAACTCTGCGTTACCTTCATTTTGCACGATTTAATAGTATTCTGCAGTATTTCATTGCATCGCGGTTCTAACATAGCAAAGTAGGGGGTGACCGGTGCAAAAGATTTTACTAGAAATGCAAAAAATTCGTAATGAAGTCTATTTGCAATCTTGTAAAAGCAATTGATATTGGAACGGTGCTACAATACTTTGGCTTCTAACAACTCTGCGTTACCTTCATTTTGCACGATTTAATAATATTCTGCAGTATTTTATTGCATCGCGGTTCTAACATAGCAAAGTAGAGGGTGACCGATGCAAAAGATTTTACTAGAAATGCAAAAAATTCACAGTGAAGCCTATTTGCAATCTTGTAAAAGCAATTGATATTGGAACGGTGCTTCAATACTTCGGTTTCTAACAACTCTGCGTTACCTTAATTTTGCACGATTTAATCACACTCTGCAGTATTTCATCGCATCGCAATTCTAACATAGCTAAGTACGCGGTGACCAGCGCAAAAGATTTTACTAGAAATGCCAAAGTTGGCAATGAAGTTTATTTACAATCTTGAAAAGCAATTGATATTGAAACGGTGCTTCAATACTTTGGTTTCTAACAACGCTGCGTTACTTTTAATTTGCACAATTTAATCATAATCTGCAGTATTTCATCGCATCGCGGTGACCGGCGCAAAAGATTTTGTTAAAAATGCAAAAAATTCACAATGAAATCGATTGGCAATCTTGTAAAAGCAATTGATATTGAAACGATGTTTCAATACTTTGGCTTCTAACAACTCTGCGTTACCTTCATTTTGCACGATTTAATCATATTTTGCAGTATTTCATCGTATCGCGGTTCTAACGTAGCAAAATACGCTTCGCAGTCAACGTGTTAATTATTATTTTGCCATTACACGCTCAGGACAGTAAAAACATTTTCGTGGCGTTCCGAGCGAAAGATGTGATTCGGCGTGGCAGCCAATATGTTAACCTCGGCGTTCCTCAGACCGTTCTCTAAAACGCATCGATTCGCGTGACGCGTAACAACTCATACCTACCATTCAACGAAACATCCTTCTCATCTTTCCGGCCGCAGACTCGTCGTCAGCGTCGCAGTCTGCGTCACTTTGAATCGCCACTTTCGAAGGCGGACCCGCCGATTTTCATTCTCGCCACGCAGATAAGCGCGCCTCGCGGTGGGGGCCTGAAAATGACCGAGTGACGACTGGTTTCCTACTTTTCTTTTCCGCCACAGTGTTCTCGCTGGTCTTGTAATGCGCCTCGTGTGCGTGAGTGTGCCAATGATCGCGGCTTCGGACCTTTTGGATGCCAGCGCCAGGTTGCTCGCGTAGAATGTCCTTCCGGACGATCTGATATCCAGCCGTATTCTGACACGAGCGACGCAAAGGTAAACACGGGGCGGAAATTAGCGGACCCTGTCGAAGAGTGATCAGCTGATATTGTAACGGATTGTGTGCTCCCGTGGCTTAGTGGAATTGACGAGGCGTGAGGAACGGCTTGCTTTGTTTAGGCTGACCATGGGATCAGTGCGAGGAGCATGCTTTGTGCGAAAATGCATTCTTCGCGTAAATTCTAACGATGGGTTGTGCTTTTAATCATGTGCGGTCAGAGGAGAGGATTGTGACCGCTTTTTCGGTTGTCAGTTTTCACAGTTTTGTTGAGGGAAGGTATAAGTGGAATTGTGCTTTAGGGAATGGGGTGGAAAGAGGAAAGTTCGGTTTTGGGTGAATGTTAAGTAGTGGAGCGTGTTTGACAGCTGTCGTCGCAAATGCATGTTACACTTTGAACTGGCAGTATGAGTAATTATGTTTTTTCATGTTGCCGGGATGTAACTTGTGTGATTGTAATCTAAGATTGTGCGGACTGTGGTCAGTGTCCCTGTTTTATGTAAATGCTAGAAGAGGAGGATTTTCTTAATACAGAGGGAAACGTTTTCAGATAAATTCAAGTAACGCAACATGCAAAACAGCTATGACATCAGACCTAGCAGTGATGTAATATCCAATTCATCCGCATCGAGTCCGTACAGGCAAGAGGCAGGCAACGATGGAAAAGCCAACGAAAATACCTCCTTATCGCCAAACAATAATCAAACATATTTTGCGGATGAAAAGATACGGATACCCGAGATTGAAACCGTAAGTTAAATTTTTTGAGGATACAATGGTTGACCATTACATTTTATTGAGAAGGAAGGTTCGCTAAGCTATCGTCACTAAATTTATTTTAGGGGCGGTTCAGCTTTAAAAAGTTATGGGCGTTCACAGGGCCTGGCTTCTTAATGTCAATAGCTTATCTAGATCCTGGTAATATAGAATCTGATTTGCAGTCGGGAGTTATCGCCAAATATAAGGTAATCTCGTAACTTTGATTGACTGTAAAAATTCATAGCTATTATTGTCGCATTTATTTGAATTGAATTTAATTTTACATGAATTCTGTTATTACAGTATGTTTTTTTTACGCAAACCTTTCGCTTTAATACATATTTATTTTCAGTTATTATGGGTTTTGTTAGGTGCCACCATTTTAGGACTTGTTATGCAAAGGCTTAGCGCACGTCTCGGTGTCGTAACAGGTCTGCATCTTGCAGAGATGTGTTACAGACAATATAAAAAGTTCCCTAGATTTGTTTTATGGATAATGATTGAAATAGCTATCATAGGTAGCGATATGCAAGAAGTAATTGGCACAGCAATCGCTCTATATCTTCTATCAAACAAAGTGTAAGTGCACGATATAACAGTAGTATACCTCTTCTAATAAATGTGGAAGCATCTCCAGCAGGCTTTGAATACATAAAAATTCCATCTGTCATAGCCATTTCAAATTCTACTTCCACATAGTTATATATTTTTAAACTTCATTGTTACAGAATACCTCTTTGGGTAGGCGTACTCATTACTGTGATTGACACATTTACGTTTCTATTCCTGGATAAGTACGGTTTAAGGAAATTAGAACTTTTCTTCGGCTTCCTCATTTCAGTAATGGCAGTTACCTTTGGTTATGAGGTTGGTACACGTTCAATAAATAACAATTCTACATCAGTGAATTTCAGTTTCTTAATCATTATGTTACAGTACATTGTATCAAACCCTCCACAAGTTGAAGTGATAGAAGGCATGTTTATACCATGGTACAAGGATTATGACAGTAAAATGTTGCTACAAGCTGTGGGAATTATTGGTGCAGTCATAATGCCGCATAATTTATACTTGCACAGCGCTCTTGTCAAAGTAAGAAACCATCGGGGTGCTTGCTTCATTAGAAGATACAATTTCGAGGATAATCGCGAAATATCGTATATCAACGAATGTAGGCGCCCTGATATCCTACCGTTTTCTATGACACGTGCAAGTGATAGCCAGAATAACTCTTCTCATTCTTTGTTTCTAGTCAAGAGACATTGACCGAAGACAGGCTCCCAAAGTTCGGGAAGCGAACATGTATTACTTCATCGAGGCCTGCGTTGCGTTGTTTGTATCATTTGTAATTAACGTATTCGTCGTCTCCGTCTTTGCACACGGCCTCTTCCATAAAACGAACGAAGAAGTTGTAAGTGCCCTTTAAGAGAAATAGTTATTAACACGTTAAGCGCCATTATTAGGGATTTATACGGGTGTCCACTTGTTTCTCCTTCTGCAGAAGTGTGGCTATCAATTTTTGACAGTACATTACAACAGCGGTGTTCAATAATAATTCACAAGCCAATTTTCGATACCATTTCATACCATTTCACATTAATGTTTTTATGTATTATATTGTTTTCCTTAAACCATTGACTAAACAAAAACGATGCCGCCTAAATTAAACGTTCAGTCTCACAAGTACGAAAGGATAGACACATGCGCGATGATAATACGAATAAAAAGTCCGCTACCGGTCCATGCAGACCGACGAGGCCCGAACGAAAAGTCTAGCGCCGGTCCCTAGGGCCCGGCATGGCGCTTAACGTGTTAAAGCAAAAGTTGAGATTTATTTTTACTAATAACCAAGCTAAATTTTACACTTTCCATATGTTGCGGAGCAATGGGCTTCTGTCATCAGAAATCTTTCTTTCATTTTATTCAACAAAACTTTATATTTGTCCGTTTGCATTGCTTTTATATTAATAGATTTATTTTCATTTCGCATTTATTATGTAGACTCCTGAAGCGGAAACCTCATAGTTCCGACATACATATACCGTATGAAATTGAATTCCTTTGTCAGTAAGTCAGTCATTTACAGAAGCATAAAAATCGTTATTATTAATGGTACCTTTTTGCAGTACGACCTTTGTGAAGCTAATAACTACACGTTAGGAATGGACACGTTTACAGTAAGTACGAGTTTTCGAGTTTGTAGTTTGCACGCAAGGCGTGAACTCGTTTTATTATCACAGGCGTACTTTATGTTTAACTTTCTTTGTTTGTAGAGAGATAATGAGACATTACAAGCAGATCTGTACAAAGGTGGAATCTTTCTCGGCTGCTCTTTCGGTGCAGCGGCAATGTATATATGGGCAGTGGGCATTTTAGCTGCTGGACAGTCTTCCACGATGACAGGAACTTATGCCGGACAATTTGCTATGGAGGGCTTTTTGAATTTACAATGGGCAAGATGGAAAAGAGTTCTGTTTACGCGAACCATAGCCATTGTGCCGACATTCCTCGTCGCATTTTATGCAGATATGGATAATTTGACCGGTATGAATGATGTTTTGAATGCTGTGATGAGCTTACAGTTACCTTTTGCTACGTTACCAACGGTTGCCTTCACGAGTAACGTGCAAATAATGGGAGAATTTTGCAACGGAATGTAAGTTTATACTCTGTTTATACAAGTGCACTTACGATAACCGCTTCCGAAGTAACGGAAATATTGACCAAGTGCAATGTTTTGTGTATAAATTCTTGCGTGCGTATGTTTGAGTTTCAAATGCACTTTGCGTCTAACTCTTACCACAAATCATCTGAGAGCAATTATTGGATAATTCATGAGAAAATTTATTTCAAAATATTTTTAAAGAAATAATTATGCAAATGAATGGGATAATTTAGAATATGAAAATATGTATACCTAATTCAAAAATTTTATCTTTTCTTGTAAAGGAATTGAATTTGCGTCTAACTCTTACCACAAATCATCTGAGAGCAATTATTATATAATTCATGAGAAAATTTATTTCAAAATATTTTTAAACAAATAATTATGCAAATGAATGGGATAATTTAGAATATGAAAATACGTATACCTAATTCGAAAATTTTATCTTTTCTTGTAAAGGAATTGAAAGAACTTGAGAAAACTCATTCCAGTTATCACAAGTTTGTGAGTTATGCCTATAGAAGAGTACAATGTTGTTCTTAATCAGTTTCGAAGTTACAAGTAAAATACTATTAACGTCTCATTTATAATTATTATGTCCGGTTCATATAAAACTTACTGTTAAATTTATTTTACGGATTTCAGAGGAAATAAAATTGCTGCGACGGCATTATCTTTCGTCGTAATAGGAATAAATATATATTTTGTTATAAATACTGTACAAGAGGACGTACTTTTAAAGAAATAATTATGCAAATGAATGGGATAATTTAGAATATGAAAATACGTATACCTAATTCGAAAATTTTACCTTTTCTTGTAAAGGAATTGAAAGAACTTGAAAAAAGTCATTCCAGTTATCACAAGTTTGCGAGTTATGCCTTTGTAGAAGAGTACAATGTTGTTCTTAATCAGTTTTGAAGTTACAAGTAAAATACTATTAACGTCTCATTTATAATTATTATGTCCGGTTCATATAAAAACTTACTGTTCAATTTATTTTACGGATTTCAGAGGAAATAAAATTGCTGCGACGGCATTATCTTTCGTCGTAATAGGAATAAATATATATTTTGTTATAAATACTGTACAAGAGGACGTACCACATCACTGGGCAATATTGTTAGCAATAGTAATATTTTCGATATTATATCTACTTTTCTGTTTTTACTTGATCGTACATATGGCTGTGAATATGGGTGCCACATCACTCACCAATCATTGGGTAAGTCCTAACAACGTACATTTTTATAGGCCTATCTATTGTATTGCGTAACAATTTTCACGTGTGTATGGATTTTTCATTTTCATTGCAGTTTGTTGTTAAATATATCGGAGGTCCTGTCAGTACAACATTTGGCTTGACAAACCCTGCTGGTTATGCAAGGTAAGGTGTAGAAAACATCTGCTATGCGCGATACTTCAATTTAATAGAAGTCTTTGTCTTGTGCTCACAAGAATGGCTGAAGCGCTTGCACGCAAAAGTTTTTCTTGGTGTATGTTATGCAAGTAATAATGCATCTGGGCGCAAAACTTTTCTAACACGCCTTTTTTGTAAGATACTGTTATATGAATACTAAGCGATTAACATAACGCTTTCTGCAAATGTGCTTGTGTCGTTAATGTTAATCTGCGCATAGGCAAGGTATGGATTACGCATAAGCTCTAACATTTGTTTAATTTATATACGCACACATACTTACTGGCACTCTTCGGGTTTATGTAGAACAAATGCACCAAAACGAAACAGAACGACTAATATACAACAGAACAGAAATACGCATGAATTTACTCACGATTACTCGCAGAACACGGCAAAATTTAAAACAAAACAGCACACTTACCTAGGATTCCAATATACAGTTACACGCAAAATTATATGGACGCTAGTAAAATTCGACTGTTTAGTGACATGTTTACATTGATTATGAAATAATGGGATTGAATATTTTTTTATGAAGTACCTTTTATAGTAGTTTAAAATGTTTTTTAGTTTAATACAATTTCGTGTATAACGCTATAATATGTAGTAACTCACATTAATATTTTGACACTTTTAAAACAAAACAGTAATTACAAAATTTTGGTAATAATAAAATAATTTTTTTAAACTTGACAAGATTTAAATTGTTTGGGACGTTAGGAGAGCACGTTTGCTAGATAACGTGTAAAGACATGTCAAAGAAATTGTGAAGATAATAGTGAAGGTTGTTTTCTTTAAACTTCCTTATCAGTGCCTCAACAGAAAATTGAAATAATAGGTTTGGTAGTTTTAGATCAGATAAGCGAAACTTTTAACGTGTATATATCTATGCGAAATCTAGAAAACCTATTGCTTGAATTTTTATTAGAGGCTGAAGTAAAATAAAGTTGTAAAAATGCTTTTTACTATTTTTCCATAAACCTTTTAAATTGCGATTTTTTGCAAGATTTCTTTAACATGTCACCTAGTGAACGTCTTCTCTTATTTCTTCTACCGCCTAAAAAAGTGCAAGACGTTTGTCAAATTTTAAAAAAGATACTTTGCTCCAAAGTATGTCGGAATATTAATGTAAATAACGTGTAAAGACATGTTGAAGAAATTGTGAAGATAATAGTGAAGGTTGTTTTTTTTTAAACTTCCTTATCAGCGCCTCAACAGAAAATTGAAATAATAGGTTTGGTAGTTTTAGATCAGATAAGCGAAACTTTTAACGTGTATATATCTATGCGAAATCTAGAAAACCTATTGCTTGAATTTTTATTAGAGGCTGAAGTAAAATAAAGTTGTAAAAATGCTTTTTACTATTTTTCCATAAACCTTTTAAATTGCGATTTTTTGCAAGATTTCTTTAACATGTCACCTAGTGAACGTCTTCTCTTATTTCTTCTACCGCCTAAAAAAGTGCAAGACGTTTGTCAAATTTTAAAAAAGATACTTTGCTCCAAAGTATGTCGGAATATTAATGTAAATAACGTGTAAAGACATGTTGAAGAAATTGTGAAGATAATAGTGAAGGTTGTTTTTTTTTAAACTTCCTTATCAGCGCCTCAACAGAAAATTGAAATAATAGGTTTGGTAGTTTTAGATCAGATAAGCGAAACTTTTAACGTGTATATATCTATGCGAAATCTAGAAAACCTATTGTTTGCATTTTTATTAGAGGCTGAAGTAAAATAAAGTTGCAAAAACGCTTTTTACTATTTTTCCATAAATCTTTTAAATTGCCATTTTTTGCAAGATTTCTTCAACATGTCACCTAGTGAACGTCTTCTCTCATTTCTTTTACCGTCTAAAAAAGTGCAAGACGTTTTGTCAAATTTAAAAAAAAATACTTTGCTCGAAAGTATGTCGGAATATTAATATAAATAACGTGTAAAGACATGTTGAAGAAATTGTGAAGATAATAGTGAAGGTTGTTTTTTTAAACTTCCTTATCAGCGCCTCAACACAAAATTTGAAATAATAGGTTTGCTAGTTTTAGATCAGATAAGCGAAACTTTTAACGTGCATATATCTATGCGAAATCTAGAAAACCTATTTAAATTGTTATTAGAGGCTGAAGTAAAACAAAGTTGTAAAAACGCTTTTTACTATTTTTCCATAAGTCTTTTAAATTGCAATTTTTTACAAGATTTCTTTAACATGTCACCTAGTGAACGTCTTCTCTCATTTCTTTTACCGACTAAAAAAGTGCAAGACGTTTTGTCAAATTTTAAAAAAGATACTTTGCTCGAAAGTATGTCGGAATATTAATATCAATAACTGCAAATGTACCTTCTAGGTTACTATTTTTATTTTCCTTTATCTATCAAAACTTCCTTAGTTTCCAGTTAAAAATATGCAGATTTTCCAGAAATATCAGTTGTTTGCAAAGTTCCAATCCTGTTTTTATCATATTGTTTGAATTTTTATTAGAGGCTGAAGTAAAATAAAGTTGTAAAAACTCATATCTTCTACCGCCTAAAAAAGTACAAGACGTTTGTCAAATTTTAAAAAAGGTACTTTGCTCCAAAGTATGTCGGAATATTAATATAAATAACTGTAACTGTACCTTCCAGGTTACAATTTTTATTTTCCTTTATCTATCAAAACTTCCTTAGTTTCCAGTTAAAAATATGTAGATTTTCCAGAAATATCAGTTGTTTGCAAAGTTCCAATCCTGTTTTTATCATAATCAGTAAATGAAATTGTTTAGATTGCTTCAAAGCAAAATTGAGATACATTTCAAAACTTAAAATAATACGGAGGCATTGGTGCCCAAAGGGTTAAAAGAACAAAGTAAAATTTTAGACTACCAAAAAAGATGTCTCATGAAGAAGAAAAACTATCAATTTTTTCACTATTAACACATATGCATCACTAAGCAGTCAAATTTTGTTTGTATCCGAATATTTTTAGGAGTAACTGCAGATAATGTTTAACCGATACATAAAGTAACAATGATAAATCTGATTAAGGTCTAGCTCCATGAATTAACTCTGCTAGCTTAAAAATGTGGTCGGGGCATGCGCTGAAAATTAATACAAATAAGGTACGATAAAAAAATACGCGCTTATATAATATTATGCAAACGATAATATTTATATAAATTCTGTCGAAAATTGTAAAATGTCCGTCGTGACTCTCAGCTTACTTTGTCATTTTACCATAGAACTTCATAAGATTTTTAGTCGTGTTTTAATCTTTTTGTTCCCATAAAGACAATAATCAACTTTTTTTTTGTATCAAAATGATTGTGTCATTTTAGTTTTTTTATCACGACAATGCACCATTTGACGTGTCAATTGTTACTTAGTTTTTGAAATTGTGTGATTCTGTCGTTTGATTGTTGACACTTTGAACCTTCTTTGTTGCTCTGAGCCACTAATGTACTGAGTAAAACTTCTGTAAATAGACAATAACTGTAACACGACTAACGATTGTTACGTAGAGTGTAACGTATCGGAAGTTGAACTTGTAGAAAGTCTAATTTTAAGGATATAAACGCAGGGGTTGGAATAAATATTTTTAATTCGTAGTTTCTTCAATACATCGGAAACATCGTTGAGCACCTGATTAAAGCCCATATGCAATGAAGTTGCGTTCCGTTTAAATAGATTTCTTTGATCAAGTTAAAACAAAAAAATTGAGACGCTGCCAAATTTCAGAACGTACCTATAAAATCTTGTGACGTCAGCATGATTTCACATGTGGTATGTATTCATATCGTAATTTACAATTGCAAAATACGCACGGCAAAGATGCCAAGTGGTTTACACTTATCTTCCGCCGTTAACAGTATTTTTAAGTGCCTATGTACATTTAGCTGTTGAGTTAAGTAACTAATGGCGTTCTTTGTCTCTGTAGACGTCGTAACAGATGTCATTTCCGGTGCATACTTTGTACGCGTTAATTCGACTGATTGCGTAATGCTTTTTCAATTGTCTTTCAAAAACTTATCAGAACGCATACAATTTTAACGACCGAAGCGTACCTAACTAAACAATGATATGTACTGCGTGACATGTATTTTTGATAAAGTCTAGCCTAAATATGTAGTGACAAAAAACTCTTGATATTATCTACAAGCTATAAGCTATATCTTTTATACAGTAAAACCTGTTTTTGTGCGGTGGATAGGGACCGCATAAAAGAAATCGTACAAAAAAGTATTCGAAAATTTTATAAATTCTTACATATAATAAACAATTTTGTACGATATACTACCTAAAATTTTTTTTATGCGGTGGATAAGGACCGCATAAAAAAATCGGACAAGAAAATACATCAATGATTTATGAAATAGATGAGAAAATGCTTTCAATTAAATTAAATAATTAAATTAGACCTATAGAAATGGTAAAAATATTTAATTCTTCATTGTACATGGAGAAGTTTTTACATTGTACATTAAATAGTTTGCTGCTACTCGTCGTAATCCAAAACGCGCATCTTCTGGTGATGAATTGGTTAAAAATCGCTTTCGTCGCTTGAAGATAGGATTTCAATTGATTTGTTTTTTGGTACCATAAACTCAGTGATCAGTTTTTGTGGCGACGGTCGACTGGTCAATTGCTTGTAAACGTCACGGTAGTGAGACATGCATGATGTCGGCTCTTTTTGGAATTTTAAGCGCTTTCCGCATTGGTATCTATTTTAAGAAAAGGCGTTTCCAATTTTTTCGAAATCTGGATCCCTGCATATATTTTATCTGCTGTAATGGATTCCGGTTCTTCTTGTCCATTTTCATAATCTATCAAACTATTGATAATGTCACTATCATCGACAGTTTGGTCCTCAATCATCTCGTCCAGGTCATTATCGCCGAAAGAATCAAAGCCTTCTCCGCCGATGTTATGTGCGGGCGCACTAATTTCAGATAATACCGTTGACGCGTTTTCGGTAACGTTTCGATTAATTACACATTCATATATTTCGTCCACAACATCTATATGTACATTGATAGGAAACATTAAACTGGTGCTAACGCCGCTAAGATTCATATACCGCATAAAAATAAATCGTACAAAAAAAATTGCACAAAAATAAAATCGCACAAAACCAATCGCATAAAAAAGGACCGCACAAAAACAGGTTTCACTGTATTATTCATATAAGCAGTGCCTCGTATAAAGCAGATTATTCTGAACAACTCTAATTCCATAAAAAAGGCATGTTTTTGATCAGACATTACGTAATTCTGCAAAAGTCAAATGTAAATCTGCAATGACAGGAAACTCCTGTAAGAATGCTGCAACAATATTTTTTAAGCAAAAAGACGCTGTTTCAATAGAGGATACTGTTTGCACGGGTATTATCTGGTATAAACTGCTCCAATTCCATCAAACAATGCATGTTATCAAACAGACATTGTAAGAATCTAAAATCCAAACCAAAAATCTAATCTAAATAGGTAACGACAGGAAACTTTTGTTCTAACAAATGTTACACGATATAATGTAGATGATATTTACATACGCATTTACATATGCATTAGCCCGTACAGAGTAGTTAGTTTAAACTGCTCTAATTATGTCGAAGCAATGCATGTCTTCAAAAGATATTGTCTAATTCTGAAAACATCTCATTTAAATATCTACTATCTACTAAGAATGCTGTAACATTATTTTTTAAGCAAAAAGACTGTTTCAATAGAGGATACTGTTTGCACAGGTATTATCTGGTATAAACTGCTCCAATTCCATCAAACAATGCATCAAACAGACATTGTATGAATCTAAAATCCAAACCAAAAATCTAATCTAAATCGGTAACGACAGGAAACCTTTGTTAGAACAAATGTTACACGATATAATGTAGATGATATTTACATATGCATTAGCCCGTACAGAGTAGTTAGTTTAAACTGCTCTAATTATGTCGAAGCAATGCATGTCTTCAAAAGATATTGTCTAATTCTGAAAACATCTCATTTAAATATCTACTAATGAGAAGCTCTTGCGAGAATGCTGCAATATGTTTCAATCAAGAAGACGCTGATTGATGCTGTCTGTACAAGTATTACCTTGTATAAGATGAATTACTCGAATTCCATTAAAACACTGCGTGTTTTCAATTAATTACGCATTTTGAGAAGTCCTTACTTCAAATGTAAACCGTATTTACATCTCTCATTAGGACATCACTTAAAAAGGCAAAAGCTAAATTCTTGGTTTAATTGATATAAAATATATTAAAATTAGAGGTTCTCGGAAAGATTTTAAGTTGTAAAGACTGTTTTTCTTACATTTTTTTTGTGTTTCCTGCATATAACGCGAATTCTCATTGTACTTTTTCTGTTCACATCTCAATGTTATTGCAGTTACATTCATCAGGTAGTGAAGACTCAATTGATACTTTATTGATGGTCTTATATGTGTGCAATTCACTAACTATTGGGTTGGAGGGAAAGTTCTGTCGTATTTTTAATAGGCAGGTAATTTTTCTTGTAAACAAAAAAAAACATCTGACTAATGAGTCATTCGGATTTTTTTTTTTTTTTGTTTTTTATAGCTGCTGTATAATATAAAAGGAGTCCTTTTTTACCGTTCATCATATACTTGTGATATTTAAAGTGAAAAACATGTCAGTAAATAAAGTGCATTTATGACACTGCATTTTGTGTGAATTCCATAAAAAGCATATATGTAAAAATTTATGTGCGTATTTGGAAAAGATATTGTAAATGTTCGTACTTGTCAAAGATGGTTTAGCTTAATTTCGTTTGTGTTCTCCTCAAAGAATATAATCTGGACGACCATCTCAGATCGATAATGATGTTTTACGATCCATGTTGGAAAATAATCCACATTTAAAAAGTCGAGAAATTGCAGAAGAGTTTGGCATTGATCATACAACACATTAAATGTATTACGATTAATATTAAACACATATTTTTATAAATTAATTCAAATATTTTCTTGAAAATACGACAGAACTTTCCCTCCAACCCAATATATAAGCTAATCAGTACGGAACAGCAATGCGCTAAGCAAATCTTCATAATCATAATGAGCCCTGTAACCGTTATAATAATTGTAACCACCATATCGGTATCAGTTGAATCTACAGAACCTAATAAAGTTAGTTCTGATTTTAATGAAACGTCAGCAAAACTTATTAAAGGATGCAGCCTGCATTATAATTATTCTGAAATGAAAAACATAAGAATAGCAAGGATCTGGTTTGCAATGTTAAAAGAAATCTCTGTTTGTTGTGCGCTTTTAGAAAATTCACAGTCTTTAGATTGCTAGTCTCGATATTGGCATTTGCAAAAAGTACAGACCTGGAAGTCTGGCTTGTGAGGTTTACGCTTATACACATTGAATTGAATATGAGTGGCATTTTTTTATGACGGAAGAGAATTGTTTGTGTAAACAGCTAATGAAAGTTCCACTGCTACGGATTGTAGTTTAAATCAGTTGTATGCATACTGAATATTTAATTTAAATCGGTTAACGCAAGAACAAGCAACAAACATTGAAGGATGTAAAAATCTTAAGATTTATGTTACATTTATGGGCTGAAAGTCTTGAAAACTTATAATTTTCATTGTACTTTCATTATTTGTAAATCATAGGAGCGTTAGCAAATTGCAATGAAATTTTCATTACAGGCTGAGATACAAAAACTTGCAAAATCCAATTTTTACTATTTCCTTTGGAATTCCTATAAATTTCAAGACTTGTAGATCATCTATTAAGCACATTTTTCTAACGTCTTAAAACATTTTGATTTTAAGAGTAGCTCAATATTGGTAGAATTATATTTCAGTCACACCATGTATCTACAGTGAATAATTACAAATTCTGTTCCTTTATTGCTGCCACTAATAATCATATTTTTGCAATAACATAAATTTAAGTCAACAAGCAACTCAACTTTGCTACATTGATAATTTTTTTTAATTGTCCAGTATTTTCTTATTTTATGCCACTTTTGTCCTTGAATTCACCTTGTGAACATGTCTGTGGAATAAACTGATCTACAGAGAATTTACTCGCAAGTTCTGTAAAAACTATAAGTTCTATAAGTTCTATAAGAGGAACGTAAAACAACATGTGATGTCAATTCAATTGGAAATGGAAAATTTTAAAAAACCACGGATTATCTTGATATTAAAAAATGTCCCATAAAGTTTCAAGTCGATCCGTGAAAAACTTTTTTAGTTGGATACTCCAATAAGATAATTTCTAATAGGCTGCAAACCAGACCACTCCTTAAGAAAACTAATTCTGACCGTTTTCGAACATCATGTGCTTGTAACTCATCACTTCTCGTCTTCTCACATGTGAACTGTTTTGTGCGCACCGATTTTTTTTTATTTCATCTGTAATTAACTAAAACAATTTTTATTGCATGCCTACTTTTAATCCGCAAAAGTATGGGTTTACAACGCTGACTGCATTTCGTTTAAATATATTAAGAAAGGTAAGAAATGACGTTTCAATAATTTCGACTATTCATATGAATGCATTTATGTAGTGTCATTTGGCGACATTCAAAAATCGCGGAATGTTGAATGACGAAACGGTAAAATTATTTGCAGATGTAATCCAGCATTTACTATTCAAGAGAGCCTGGATGGAAGTTTCTCAACGTTATCCTCACCCTGATCAATGTTATGTTAATAACCAATAGAGACTACATTTGTCACATAAAGTATCCTGTACTTAAATGTGAATTTGTTACTAGCTGCTTGAAATAAAGGAATTAATATTTGGTAAATCGTAGTTGAGTTGGATGGTGTTTACTGTCAAATTCATTACCTAGTGTATTATTATTAAGGGGACATTCTACTTTCTCGGGTTGAAAAAATCGATTTTTTTTTTTTATTGCCTTATTCGGAAGTATATACTTTCGAGACTATGTCCTTAAATTTGCCGCCGATAAATTCTAAAAATTGGGAAAGTTATAGGCCTCGCATCTAACCCACCTCGCTTGACCGGTCGGGCCGTTTTTCTCTTTCGGCGATCTTTATTTATTCTAAGAAATTATCTACTTCTGGAAACGATTTAAAAGTGAGGATCACCCAAATGTAAACATTGCATTGGTAAACATTACGAAGGAGTGTGTTCCAGGTTGCTCAATAAGTTTTGTCGTTCGATAAGAAAAACACAATGTTATGGTTCAAAATACACTTTATTATTCAGTATAATCTCCCTGAACATTAATGCACTTGCTCCAAAGATCCTCCAATCTGTGGATCCCATCCCTGAAGTGAGATTCCGGAAGGTCTGCAAAATACGCTTCAACAGCCGTTATGACCTCTTCATTTGACGAAAAACGCTTGCCACACATACATTTTTTGTGTTCTGAAACAAATGGAAGTCGCTGGGGGCCAAATCTGGTGAATACGGCGGATGCTCCAACAATTCGAACTTTAATTCATGGATTTTAGCCATTGTCAAAATGCTCTTGTGACACGGTGCGTTGTCCTGATAAAAAAAGATTTTTTCTTCTACAAACCGGGTCTTTTTTCACGAATTTTTTCCTTCAACTGGTCCAAAAGGTTCCAATAATATTCAGAATTAATTGTTTTACCAGTTTGCAAATAATCCACAAACAAAATTCCTTTCGCATCCCAAAAAACTGATGCCAGAACCTTCTTGGCCGATTTCTGGACACGAACTCGTTTCGAAGCCGAACAACCAGGTTCACACCACTCTTTAGCCTCTTGTTTTGATTTAGGATCATGGTGATAGACCCAAGTCTCATCCATAGTGATGAATCGACGCACAAAATCCACTTTATCCTTTTTAAAACGCTCCAAATGTTGTTGAGAAAATCGCATTCGAATGTGTTTTTGTTCAATTGTTAGCGAATGCGGCACCCATTGTGCACACAGCTTTTTAAAACTCAAAATTTCATTTAAAATATGACTCACCCTGCCTAATGAGATGTGTAGAGCCTCTACTAAATCCCTCTCAGTCAATCGACGATCTTCCAAAACCATATCCTGTACTTTGGCTACGATTTCTGGTGTTGATGCGGTTTTTCGACGTCCTTCACGTGGATCGTCTTCAAGGCTTGTACGACCACGTTTAAATTCAGCAACCCATCTTTCTACTGTTCTAATTGAAGGTGAACGTTCATTATACACTCTTAACATTCGTTCGTGAATTTCTTTTGGTGCTACATCTTCCAAAAATAAGAATTTTATCACTGCACGATATTTAATTTTTTCCATTGTCGAAAATACCACAAAACAAAAACAAATTTGCGACACTAAATGGCTTGTAAACAAAAATGAAACTGATTGAAATGAACCTTCACATACGTTGATAAGAAGAGTGAACCAACAAAACAAAAACAAATTTGGATTAGTAGCAACGCCCTCAACAAAACAAAACAAAACTTATTGAACAACCTGGTATCATTTTACCCTTGACCTTGATGATGTCTGTTATGTTTATTGCTTTCTGAACATGCATTCAGTATTCAAACAGTTTTCAAAAGAGACGTATCGTTTTAATATGGATCGAAAACAAAGTAAATTTGTCAATTCGAGACCCTGTCGTTCGCGAAAAAGAAAGTTTATTGGAAATCAGCATAAAGTGAATGCAGTTTAGAGTGCGCTAGTACATCGGCAGAAAAATTAAAAGAAAATGCTGATCTGCATGTAAACATTGATCCGGCTATGAATTATTGTATATTACAATTTACTACGTAAGAATCTTTTATATACAAAAATTCGATATGCAAAACTTTAAATGCGTTTTTCTTATAAAATATTTTTTCAACTGGCGTGCACGATTCCCAAAAAACTATTCGATCAATCGGTCCGAGATTTTAATATATTATTCTACTTACTTATGCCTATCGTATGAACCACGGGTGTGTTAATTAATCAATATTTCCTCATTTTTTCCATCATAAAAATACGGAAAAAGTGCCATTTTCGTAAACCTAATTTTAAAAAGTCAGTAATTTTGAAAGTTTTCATGCAAACTCTTTCTCCGTGGTTCATGCAATAGTGGTTAGTATGTAAATTAAGATTCCTGTCCTGTTTTTTTTTCTGATTATCCCAACAACCGCAATCACGCACGCCAGTGAGTATGAATTTTTTGGAGGTGCTCCAGCAATCAAGAAAAATTTATATGAAAAAATTTGAAAAAACATAAAAAGAAAATATTTTTGTATAAATAAAGGTCGATATGATACAATGTGAACGTTTCAAATTCCTGCGTTTCTATTTTCGGTAAGAAAAAAATTATTGAAAATCAGTAAAATTTTTCGATGAGAAAGTAGAATGTCCCCTTAAGCGTGGGCTTCAGGTCGGATTGGGTCGGGTTCCCAAAAGTTTACGGGGAGCAAGACTACTTATGTCCATACAATGAAGAGCACAATGGCTATAATATTGGGTCTGGAAAAAGTTCGTGGCGTTTTCCCCGGTAAATTACGGCAATTGTAAATAACTCGGGAAACACAGATCGCAACAACACCACTAAACGCTCGTTGGAGTGGTGACATTTCATGCGTTACTTTGACTGTACAAACATCGAAATTGGCGAAGTGGTTGGAAAGTTGTTTACGTTCAAATACGAAGAAAAATAATGAAAAATTACGCTAAATTTTGTAACATTATTACGACAAAGGGAAAAACGCTGCGCACGCTTCTGAAAAAATTTGTGCTGTGTACGGTGAAGGTACTTTATCAAAATCTGCTGCGCGGAAATGGTTCGCTCGCTTTCGATCTGGTAATTTTGATATGAAAGATGCGTCACGCTCTTGTCGTCCAATCACCAAATAAGCTGATGAAATTGTTTAAAAAGTTCAGCAAGATAAGCATATCAGCAGTGTCGATATTAGTATAGAATTAGGCATTGACCGCAAAACTGTTTTGAGCCAATTACACAAAGCTGGCTACAAGAAGAAGCTCGTTGAATGGGTTCCTCATGAGTTGAGCGAGAAAAACATGATGGACCGAATTAACATCTGCGATGCGCTGCTGAAACGCAATGAAATCGAGCCATTTCTGAAACGTGTCATAACCGGTGATAAGAATGGATCACGTACGATAATCGGAAGCGTAAAAAATCGTGGATAAGAAATGGTGGTCCGTCACAAGCGTTCGTGAAGCAGAGATTGACGCCGAAAAGGGTGATGCTGTGTGTGTGGTGGGACTGGAAGAGAATTGTTCACCATGAGCTACTTAACCCATTCGAGACCCATTGCACACCGTGTGTGCAATTGATTTCCGAGGCTATAAGACGGCTTGCACACCATGTGTGCAATAACAGTAATGTGCAATTATCAGTTATTCTGAGTAAACTAGTCGTTAAAATAAGATTTTTCTTGAACTAATGAAATCTGTAAAGTACAGGAAAACGAAATTTGGCATTGGTTTTACTGTGTACCAAAAATCTAAAAATTATCTGAAGCCTTTCTTAGATGTAAAATACTATGAACTGCCGACAGTACTACAAAGAAGGAAAATATAAACGTAGTAATTATTCTTGCCCTGCTTATGTCGCTAATCCTGGATTATGTTTGGGAGAATGTTTCAAGCGCTACCATCAACCAACTAATGTATAATTACTTTACGATCAGTGTACTATTTCCTAAAAATGTATTTACAAATTATATTTTCTTTTTTATTACTGAGTTACATTACTTTATTATCTTTAGACATTTTTCTAAAAATTTATTTCTCGTTTATGTTATTTTTTTCATTATTCAATTTTTACTATTTTTTTTTAAATTTTCTTTGCAATATTTTCCGTTCTTTATTATTGAAAGCAAAATAACGATTTTATATTATCTATTTTTGAAATAAATGTTTATTCCGGTGTGCAATGATCTTATTTATATGAATTCACTTACAAATTGGGTGATTTCCATAGTAAACATGTTTTTTTATTAAAAATGAACAATATAAAGAAAAAAAAATGTCGCTCCTGGGGACCGTGTTCGAAAAAAATCGTCGTCTAAGGAATACATATTTATCTTCAATTTAAAACAAAAATCAAATCGATATCTTCAACCATTCTTGAGTTATCGCGGCAAACCCTAATGAAAAATACTGTTTTGGGAAAAACGCGATTAAAGTGTGTGCAACAGGAATACGTGCAATTATCCGTTTTCTGGTAAACTTCGTCAACTAAATTTTGCGAATATCGAAGTTTTTCATGCGAAATATGTTGGTTTTAAAATTGTACCAAAAATTATGTAAAAAACATAAATCGATTATTTATTACATAATAATAAAAATCTACATATTAATGTTGGTCAAAATACTATTACAACACATCGTTTGGTTCCAAAGCTATACTATGCAACGTAGCATGATTTCTGTTTCTACATTTTCGCATAAAGGGACTCCGAGTTGCTAGAAGATCAATCGTAACAAGGTTCCGAGTATAAAGCGTGAATAAAACATGCGTTAATTCAAAGTCAACATTGACAAAAACTACAAAAGTGTGCCAACAGCGCACGGTGTTCCCAAGCGGTCACCCATCCAAGTACTGACCGTGCTGCTCGTTGCTGCTTAACTTCGGTGATCGAACGAGAACCGATGTATTTCAGCAAGATTTAATGTTGGCGTCCAAATGAAGTTTATTGCTCGTAATTGTACTTTAATTTTATTATAGTTTCTTTAACACTTCGTCGACCGATCGGAGAGATCTCCCCATTTTAAGGGGGTATTTCAATGTGACGGGTTAGAAAAATCGATTTTTTTTGTGCTTTTTTTTGATAGTTTATAATCATAGAATTAACATCTCAGAGTCGGTTTAGGCGATTCCGTCCTTCTTGACTAGTAATAACGTTTCAAAGCAGAGGCTGTAACTGCGCGCGCATCAACGAGATTTTTGCATGTGGCGTAGATGATTAATCAAAAACGACTTTATAGATCGACTTCAATTTTAACACAATATTCAGCATACTTATGGCTATCGCATGAAGCTCAATCATGTTAAAGTTTTGATTATAACCCATCATTTTGCCTTATTTATAGCACAAAAATTTCATTTTCACACTTTTTTACAAAACACCGCAATTTTGTTAATTTTCATGGAAATTTGAAACCTGAGGTTCATGCGATATCCACAATCATACAGATTAAGAATCTCCTTCGATTTTCTGTCTCAGGTGTCCAGAAGGGCCAGAATTGTCTACGCCAGCACAATAAAACTTTTTTTGATTGGTGTAAAACCACCAATATAAGTTAAATATTATAATCTTTTTATGTATACGTGTTAGTATTTAATTTCTTAAAAAATGTCCATGTTTTGTACAATTTAAAATTGGTCAATAAAAGAAAATGCGTAATCATTGATTACGAAAGTGGTGTAAGTCGAATTTCCAGAGGTAAGTGGCTTAGCAGATGGTTGCCGCTCAATAGCCTGTTATTTTACATTTGTTTTATATTACCTGTCATATTACGCGTCAAGAGATACTGGTTTAGATTACTTATTTTATTTTCCTCCACAAAGGGTAATTTCATGTTAAAATCAGATAGTCGTATAGGTAAGAACAAATGGTAAATCAATATTATTTTATAACAATATTATTTTATGACGATTGAGAATATTTATTTTATTTCATTTTGAATAAATTCACATAAAAATAAAGCCCATGAATATAAACAAAAGAATAATCTTAGAATCGTAGGATGAAGATAATTCCACTATGAAACATAAATGAGCCGCTCAGTGCACACATCGATTAACTCCATAAAACGAAAAGTTGAGAAACGCGATGATGTAATGTATATTGTTTTTAAAAATTCCTCTGATAATATGAATTCAAATATATAATGTGGAATGTATAATTGCAGATATAGCTTTCATCTAACGGTATATAAAATTAATAAGAAAGAATAGCCAACAAACAATCGTCAGTAATGTTACAGTTTTTATGTGACTGATGGAGTTAATCGATTTGGCAACTGAAAAAAGTAATAAAGTTAAATTTAGTCTTTTCATTTTAAGTTTTTATTACACAAAAAGTTAGTTATTATACATTTTTATCACAGCTTTTCCATAAAAATGAATGTTGGAAGTATAAAATAATTTTCGTAATTAATTTATAGCAGCTTTATGTTAATTATTCTTTGGGATGATTCAGCAATATTATAAATAATGTCTTCTTCATCAGCTGTATGCGAGGATTCGTCATTTCGGACAAGATCTTATAGTAATCGTGTTTATGAATTTTAGCCATCATATTTTTCCTTTGTCACAGTTCTACCTTTAGGATATAATTGATCTATATTTTTCAAACTTTGCGGTCTACCCACTAAAGATTTTCTTATATTAACGGCTTGAAATTCTGTATCTTCATTATAGTCACATTTGAATTGTATGAGATAGGGTTTGGACCTTTCTAACTTTATTCAGCGTATTTTAAGCCAATTTACTGGAAGCCCAGTGACGGTTACTTTTCTGTTAATGATAGACTGTTCTAAAGGTTTTGTTGACAAAAAATCTTGGTGAGTCATTTGGATTAGATGAAACGGCTCCTTCTTTTTACATGTTTTGATTATATGGTACCAATCATCTGATGAAAAAATGTTTTGATTTTTTTTCGCACATGACTCAATAATGGCAAAATCTGAGTCATTGGGCAAATAGCTGTGTCCACTTACCAAAAATATCATGTCAATTGATTCAGCTTTGATTTCCGTGCTTTGAACAAGTTTCAATAAACTTAAGACGATTTTAATATTTCTGTTTTGACCGGTACACGAATCCGAATATGTTATTATTTTTTCGAAGTTTGCAGCGTAAGTCTTTATGTACTTTTTTAGACAAGATGAAATTTCTTGAGACCCACGAGATCCTTCAGTTTCTAGCCAAACAAGCGTACGATACGGGGTTACTGAAACGATTTATATTAGAGTATGGAGTTAATCGAAATGGCTTCTGAAATAAATTACTTATTATTCAGTTGCAAAAAAATGTGCCATTTAACGGGGCTAATTATTATTCAGGAAAGTTATTATAAATATAAAAAGTTATGACTATACCAAGGGCTTTGACACTTAAATTTAAGATTTTTCAAAAAGTGGAGTTAATCGATGTGTGCATTGAGTGGCTCAAATTACCGAAACGTAAAAAGAGAAGAAGAATTATAGAGATAGAATTTTCATCAGATGAGGATATTGTTATTGGGAACTTAGATTCTGCAGAACAAGATAAAGGAAACTATATGCAACGAATAAACAAAATTAAGCGAAATATTGGACAAAAGTACTATACAAATAGAGGAAAATTCATTCCAGCAATCCAAATAAAATTTGAAAAAATCGCCCTGGCGCCTTGTACCAAGATGCCAGGGCTATTACTTATGAAAAATATAAAGATATCAAGCAGTTATTACCTCAAATACCGCCCGTGCATCATGAATATTTCAAAACACTGCCACATGCAGAACATAAGTAAATACTACCAATATGTTGTCATTTTAACAATGTAATTAACGTCTAAAATTAAAAATACTACTTCTATTTTATATCTTGTCATTATTTGTAAACAAAATTAGATTAATATGAAGTATATTATAGGTAACATTTGATTTTTCAAAATTGAAATTCAGCGTTTTTTACAATTGTCTAAGTTTGAAAGTGGCGTTAGTTCATTGGCAGCCCGTAAATATACATTAGTTTAGTCAAATTCGCCTAAAACAAATTTCTACAATCAAATTACATATTGATAAATTAGTAGAAACATTGCCACACTTCATATAATTTCTCTAAATTTTTTAAATAACAGATGTGCCAACCTTTAATTTTCTCGAAACAAAAGAAAATGGATTTACACCACTTTCAAAATAAACGCTCCATTTAATGAGATACTCAGTTTTCCCGCAAAGTAACGTATATATAGTATCGTGGCAAAAGGACACGTGTCAAATTAGTTCTAAAGCGACATAGACAAGGGGTCTTTAGTGAGTATAACCAAAAGCAAATCTCGCATAACCCACACAACATCTGAATATGCGTAATGGCATTATCCCCTCCAAAAGAAAACAGTATATTGTGAAGAAGAAAAAAGGGGATGGTGGTTTTGGTGGTTGTGTGAAGATGGATGTATAATAGTTTCAAATTTTTAACAAATATTCATATGTGGGATCTCAAATACAGGCTCCTCTACTTGGCGAGGAAAGGTCACCTGTGATCCTGAATTATTATATTGAAGTATCATAGGTGACAAGTTTGTTGAATCGTGGTATTTGGTTGCTTAGGGGTCAGTTGACGATAAGACGTAAAGACGAAAAGGCGAAACGACGAAAGTGTCTTGATTGTGTTATTATTGTTTATAAATATTACACTCTATAGTTTCACGTATTTAATTCCTACATATATATATTTAAATTTACTAACATACACATACACAAAAGAATAGCAAATACTAAAAGAATACTAAACAAGAGAACATGATTATTCTGTCCTAGAGTTTATACACTGGTACTTGTACCAGGTTGTTCAATAAGTTTTGTTTTGTTTTGTTGAGGGCGTTGCTACTAGTCCAAATTTGTTTTTGTTTTGTTGGTCCACTCTTCTTATCAACGTATGTGAAGGTTCATTTCAATCAGTCAATTCATTCTTTGTTTACAAGCCATTTAGTGTCGCCGTGTCACAGTATTTTCGACAATGGAAAAAATTGAATATCGTGCAGTGATAAAATTCTTATTTTTGGAAGGTGTAGCACCAAAAGAAATTCACGAACGAATGTTAAGAGTGTATAATGAACGTTCACCTTCAATTAGAACAGTAGAAAGATGGGTTGCTGAATTTAAACGTGATCGTACAAGCCTTGAAGACGATCCACGTGAAGGACGTCCAAGAACCGCATCAACACCAGAAATCGTAGCCAAAGTACAGGATATGGTTTTGGAAGATCGTCGATTGACTGAGAGGGATTTAGTAGAGGCTCTACACATCTCATTAGGCAGTGTGAGTTATATTTTGAATGAAATTTTGAGTTTTAAAAAGCTGTGTGCACAATGGGTGCCGCATTCGCTAACAATTGAACAAAAACACATTCGAATGCAACTTTCTCAACAACATTTGGAGCGTTTTAAAAAGGATAAAGTGGATTTTGTGTGTCAATTCATCACTATGGATGAGACTTGAGTTTATCACCATGATCCTAAATCAAAACAAGAGGCTAAAGTGTGGTGTGAACCTGGTTGTTCGGCTTCGAAACGAGTTCGTGTCCAGAAATCGGCCAAGAAGGTTTTGGCATCAGTTTTTTGGGATGCGAAAGGAATTTTATTTGTGGACTACTTGCAAACTGGTAAAACAATTAATTCTGAATATTATTGCAACCTTTTGGACCAGTTGAAGGAAAAAATTCGTGAAAAAAGACCCGGTTTGCAGAAGAAAAAAATTCTTTTTCATCAGGACAACGCACCGTGTCACAAGAGCATTTTGACAATGGCTAAAATCCATGAATTAAAGTTCGAATTGTTAGAGCATCCGCCGTATTCACCAGATTTGGCCTCCAGCGACTTCCATTTGTTTCCAGAACTCAAAAAATGTATGCGTGGCAAGCGTTTTTCGTCAAATGAAGAGGTCATAACGGCTGTTGAAGCGTATTTTGCAGACCTTCCGGAATCTCACTTCAGGGATGGGATCCACAGATTGGAGGATCGTTGGAGCAAGTGCATTAATGTTCAGGGAGATTATACTGAATAATAAAGTGTATTTTGAACCATAACATTGTGTTTTTCTTATCGAACGACAAAACTTATTGAACAACCGGTAACATTTACCGAATGTCGCTGTAATTGATACTCACGCCTAAATGTCGCCTTGACATAATTTGGCGGAAGCTAAAAGAATAGTAATCCGACAAAAGACGCATATGTGCGTCACTTGACGTTAATACTAAAAACCAAATAATACTGCACAGTGAATGATACTACTAAGCCTAAGACAGATGCCAACGGTCAAATCCTGCTGAATACACCGGTTCTCGTCCGATCACCGAAGTTAAGCAGCAATGAGCGCGGTCAGTACTTGGATGGGTGACCGCTTGGGAACACCGCGTGCTGTTGGCATTCCTCTTTTGTTTTTTTTTTCTCATTTTTTATATTATTGAACTTTTTTGGATTTTCTTAACCCCTTGGGTACATTTGACGTCTGAGACACGTCATTTACTTTTCTTCCCTAGGAGCGGATGACGTGTCTAAGACGTCAAACCAAAACTTAAACTCTTGGGTACATTTGACGTCTGAGAGACATTTACTTGTTTTCCCCTGGAGCGGATGACGTGTCTAAAACGTTATTTGAGGTTAGGCACAATTCTATTCATTTTATTGTAGCTTGTACACGTATCAGTCATAATAGAAGAGGCAATTACAGTATTTCGGTGAACATTATTTGCGATACACTGCCCCATTATGTCAAAAACAAGGAATATAGTTTATGATAGTGATAGCCAAAGTGACTTTGAGAAATCTAAAGAAGAATTTTTTAGTGATCCTGAAATTGACAATTACAATGAAAGACAAAGCGAAGGTGATGAAGACGATATTGAATTAGAAAATCATGACAAATGTAATATAAAACCAAGGTTTCGAAGACGCACAAGACGTCTATCGAGCAGTGATAGTGAATCTTCTCGTGAACCAGTATCAGAGGAATGAATTTGGGAAGAAGAAGAAAATGTAGCCGATATAAAAAATGTAGCCGATTCTGAAATATCTGGAATTAGTAATTGGTTTTTTGTTATAGCTTGAATTTATTTCAATTAGTTTTATTTTGTTGTTATTAATTTATTTTTGTTTTGCAATTCTAATTACTTGAAGACATCTTAATAATACATATGTCACCAATATTTTAGAAATAAATAAATTCTTACGTAAAATGTACTGCTTTTACATACTACTCCAAGCAACCAAAAATTATATCCGTTCCACATGCAAATATTTTTTCAAATAAATCCGTACCCAAGGGGTTAACCCTTTCGCGCCGAGTGCCGCATATATGCGGCATCGAAATAATCTGTGCAAGTGCCATTTATAGTCGATGGCAATATTTTTCGTTATCGGCAGAGCATTTTCCGTTGATTTTATTGACATATTGGATTAATCATTTCTTAAAACTTTTGAAACTGCTCTTTGTTGAAATCACATCCAAACGTATTACGCAATAAACTACAAACATCAAGACGATCGTTTACTGTTTTATACCGAATATTCTATTGAATCCATTCGGCAGTAAACAATTTTACATATTTGGTTTTTACAAGAATTAGGAATAGATCGGCTTAATGTATCATTTTTAACTCTTAAAAATTAGACTTTCCAGGTTAGGGTTTTGTATTTTGTATTTTAAAAATTTTGGAAGTGTTTTCATATTAAAAATGTAAATATACTTATTACATTAGAGCAATGATTGTTTTATTCAGCACAGTTCCTATTTAAGACTTAGAACAACATATATACAGAAACCACGCGCACTGTGCATATTTCCGGCGCGAGTTTCCGTTCAGTGACGGTACTTCGGCGGACGAGGCTGCCGTAGCGAAAGGGTTAAATGAACTAGAATGAAGTTAAACTCTGACTACGAGAAATAAACTCAATTTAAACGCCAACGATCAAATCTTGCTGAAATACACCGGTTCTCGTCCGATCACCGAAGTTAAGCAGCAATGAGCGCGGTCAGTACTTGGATGGGTGACCGCTTGGGAACACCGCGTGTTGTTGGCATCCTCTTTTGTTTTTTTGCTCATTTTTTATATTATTGAATTTTTTTATTTTCTTAACACATTATCGACCGCTTGCCGATTTGCGGCTTTTGGGTTCCAACTGTTATTTACCGGTAGCCGATTAATCGGCTTTTCAATGGTCAACGGTTATATTAGATAAAACAAATATCAAATTATATTATGACAATTCTAAATGACAATAAAATTAAACTGCTTTGAAACCCAAGAATTCTCAACAACACAATTAGTATTTTAGAGGTATAGAGCTTTACAAATAGGGACATACACAATTCCTGCGCGATATCCAAAACAGAGTCGGTCGTTAGTGAGTGGCATCTTCAGTCAATAGCGGTCGATAAAGTGTTAACCCTTAACGAACGAGCGCATTTTTCGCGAATAATGACCAGTAGATCGACGAATTTTTAAGATATTTAGTGCTTTATTTCCAGAGCGAGAAAATGTGCATGATTAATATTGCTTTACTGGATTTTATGGAAGTTTTTAGTAGTAATAGGTAGTATATAAACAGATTTGTCTATAAAAGGATACTGTAGTGAAAATAACAGAAAAATAAACAGATTTTAACTAAACAAATATATATATGTATGTAACACATAGATTTGTATACATTTATACATTAATTTTTTATAGATTTACAGTTTATTTATACAAAATTACTTATATTTTTGTTGAGTGTTGTACTTCTCCCAACAGTCCCCTATATGGATATACCAGGTTTTTAAAATTCTAGATAGAAAAAATAGTACCCAGAACTGTGTGTTATTCTAACAGATATTGCTCGTCCGGAAATCACGATAATAAACTTTACTGATCGTATAAGAAACGGTGTATTCTCGGTCAATACTCGGAAAAGAATGCTCCAGAATGCGTCAAGAAACAATTGCCGACCGCCCTTCATTGTAACGTACACAATTAACCCGTTAACGCACACTTTTAAGGGGGGATTCCCGTCTAGAGGCGTGATTTTTAGGTAACTTTTAGAATTTTTTTTAGGAAAAACGATGAGGTCTTTTCGATTGCGGGTTTTTTCTACATATTAGTACACGTTTTAACTATTCAAAAATATTTTTTGTTCTCTCAAAATTATAAACATGAACGCCGTACGAGAGGTTTTATTAAACAATAAAAAAAAAAAGTAGTTCCATGGTACCCATGATTCTGACCGTTCCGTTCATCAGAAACAAAAAAACAAAGAATATTATTAAATATATATGAGTATGGCTATCGTGTGAACTACGACGAAAAAAAAATCTTGAAAATTAAAAAAATAGCATGACTTTGAAAATTAAGTATCGATGTTGTCACAATTTTTTCAGCTTTAAAGTATTGTAAAAATTGTTTAAATAAGTATACCAATTTGATTGTAGTTCACACTAAAGCAACATATGTGCTGAAGATGTGTGCGTTCTCTGAGCGCAATCGGTTCGATAGATTTTGCGATATCGTGGGTACCGATTGCGAAAATGTAGTTTCGAGAAAAACGCGTTTAAAGTTTTTGAAGAAATTACTCAGAGATAACACGCAAATAATTCCAGTTACATTCAATTTCCTATTCCGGGACCATAAAGGAGGCCTTCCTCTTCTTCGTACATGTCTTGCCGAGCCGATTTTTTGACTCTGAGTAGCACTCGTTCGTTTTGAACGACATTGGACGACCGCTGCTCCGATCGGCTGACGCGAGTTTGGTTACGGGAGTGGGCGTATATTTCCGCTTGTTGGCCAATTGCAATTTCCATGAGGTTCATAATTTTTAAAATGGGTAAAAACCTTTCATTATAGTTTATCACGGCCAAAAAGGTCGCGATTTCTATCGTTTTTGTAGCACAGTGCAGGTGTTTCGGGGCCATGGCCCAAATCAACGAATTCAATGGTTCATTGCTATTCTGCGTTTCTGCACCCAAACAACGTTCAAGCAACTCATCATTCGATAAATCCTTGTAAATAAGATTTATAATTTCTAATACGTTATCATTGAGAGCTTTTTGGATTGAAGCCAGCAAGCGTGCCGGCGGCTACGGCTTTGCGAACTTAAAACCAACTGTCCTCACCCTCCGGACAGTTTTGATGCTGCGGGTTTTCATCATTACAAACTACAAGAGATGCAATTTTTGTAAAAACGATGAAAAAATTCACAACAGAATAACCAAATTCTTTCGAAACAGAAAAATCAGTATTACAGGAAGTCAATAATTTTTTTGCCGACGTACTGGTAAATTCCACATTTTGGTCAATTGTAAATCTATTGCCTGAGAATTTTCGTTTTTTATGACAATCTGAATGAACCCGATTTGCTCTGGAGTCTTTTTGATTAGAGCTGAAATATGATACGTAAACAATGCTGTGTTGCGCAGCCCGTAACAAAATACGAACGCATTTAGAGCGCGCGGCAGGAACATCTGCATATATGTGGCTACAACTTTGTTAACACTTTGACTGCCAAGCGTATTTTGCTATATTAGAACCGCGATGCGATCAAATTCTGCAGAGTATGATTAAATTGTGCAAAATGCAGGTAACGCCAAATTGGTAGAAGCCAAAGTATTGGAGCACTGTTCCAATATCAATTGCTTTTACAAGATTGAAAATAGGATTCATGGCGAATTTTTTTGCATTTATGATAAATCTTTTGTGCCGGTCACCGGTGACCACCGTGGCGGTCCCCCTAATATGAAAAAACCACAAATAAAAATTGTTGACGGATTTAAATGTGCATAATCTCCATGTATATACTATGTAATTATTTTTTCATCATTAGAAAAAAATTCAGGCGTTAAGGGGTTAATTTGATGATCGTGCTCAGAAACACATTTTCTTTTTTAATTGTTTATGACTGCCAGATGGAATCGAGTGTAAGTTGTATGTTTGGAAGTGAAAATGATCACATTTGGCCACAGTTTTTCCAAAAAACTCTCGACGGCTATAACCGTCATTTGCTCATTATGTCATTTTTTTTCTTCCCAGAGCTTTTGCACAGAGAATCAATTGCACACACGGTGTGCAATCGGTCTCGAATAGGTTAAAGCAAGTAGAGCTTATTCCATTTAGCAAATAATTGTAAACAAAGTCAACCAGAAACCCGGCTGGTTGTCCATTCAACTTTTAATTCTTACGGTTGACATAAAAAGAGTAAATTCTTTATTATCATATTCAAAAAGAATATAACTAGTCAATGCACTAGATTAGAATAAAATATCGTGTGTGCACCTAAGTTCGAACTTACACTAAGAAAATAAGGATAAATATAAAACTTGATTTAAATGTAAGAAGAAGTTTATTGGTAAATGTATAGATAACGGGAAAGATATTTTCAGGCAAAAATATGAAACACATACAGTATAATTATATCAATGAAATTATATCGAGATAAAAAGGCATTTAAAAATGCATTTCTGTCGTGGAATGTTACGGAAATATTTCAGTCGTGTCATTAATAAACTGACGTGACTTCTAGTACAACTCTTCGAAAATATAATGGCAAATTATGATACATAATTATATATCATCAATGGATAAATTAATTTCGTGTGAAAAAATGGAATTTATCCGCTTTTATTACGTTTTCTCTTTTAGAAATAATCAGAGATAATAAAAAATAAATATCTCATTCTTACGTACTATGACTAGACATTGTACAATTCAGTTTATGCTTCGATATAGTACACGTTCAATAAGTTATTTGTATAAAAAGACTCAGGAATGTTAATCTTCAAGATAATGAATCAAATAAAAATGGTAAAATTTTGCAATATTCAATTAATCTTGCGTATAGTTTTTCTGCAAACTTTTCTTTTAATTTTTAGGTTTGCTCAGGCTCGTATTAACAATAATTATTTTTTTAATGATGCACCAAATGTATATCTTTCAAAATTCCACTCAATATTACAGAATTTATCACATACAAGTCACAGCATAATCGATGCTTTTACATATACGCCGTATACATAAATTACACATCAATGTAGACAAATCAGTGTAAACGAATCACAATAAATACACCGTTTAGCAATATCTCTTTAACCTTATTTACATTGTTACCAAAATCTTTCAGAACATCAAAATGCAAAAACACTTGAAACTTGTTCTGCGTAAGACTTTGCAAAACTCAGTCTGCGCATGGAAAAACGTTAAATCCAAATAAACTAAACTATTGTTGCCAATTACGATAGGTGTCAAATTT
The DNA here is from genome assembly GCA_033815515.1 of Cryptocheilus praepositus. Classification (NCBI taxonomy): domain Eukaryota; kingdom Metazoa; phylum Arthropoda; class Insecta; order Hymenoptera; family Pompilidae; genus Cryptocheilus; species Cryptocheilus praepositus. The sequence goes on along the minus strand of JAWWQZ010000084.1, from coordinate 898,729 downwards.
ATTCAATTATGTCGCATGACATTTTCATTACCTGAAACAGTATTATATAGGATCAGTTGTCAGGCGGAGGTAATACTGGTTATGCTCTTTCTTGTAGTGCCAATATATAAAGCCAATAATTGATAATACTAGTAATACCAACATCAAAATCGAGGTGGTTAATATTACTGAAACATAGAACATATATAAATTAATGTTTGCAAACGTGGCAAATTGTATCAGAGATGTACCACCGTACAACATTTTAAAAGCTGTCGTATACAGAATTTCTTCCTTTCTATCAGTAATTTCATTTATCAAATGTCAGTTGATAAAAGATAACATCCTGCGTATGCTGTAAATGCTTACCAACAACAGCCGTTGTGTTCACTCTGTATTCATATTTTTCCCAGTCAAGCATGCATTCCTTCTCCCAATCTTCAGGTATCATGTGTTTTGTTAATGTAACAAATTGACTCAACGGGCACAATGTAATGCAACCAGGAAGCGTTAACAAATTGGGTTCCTCGGTTGTATTTTTATATGAAATCTGCAAATTTCATTATCCATTATAAACGCCCAACACCCTTTAAACACGCAATACAATTTATTTCTGTAGCAATCTCTTGTAAGTACCGTAACAAAATATTGTTTTTTAGAGTTAATTCTTAATTCTATCAAAATGGTGGCAGTGTATGGCGGACAATGGAGATCAAATAGACCTAGCGTCATCAACATGTTTGCCACTGTTTCATCGTGCGCACTGTACATCCACACTTTTCTATCAGGTACCAAAGCATTTTTAGACTTTTTCACCATATGGTCTACCATCTCACCGAGTAAGGAACCTATTAACAATACGCATTGTAACACATACAAATGAATACCATCAAACAAGACAAATGCTGAATATGAGAAATTAAATTACCTGATTTTAATCGCTGAAGTATTCTATTATTCGCTTTCGTTGTAAAACTTTTTGCAGCTATAGGCTTCATCTTATCTGGAAAAACTGATTTTGTCCACTCGGGTAATGTTTTATTGTACAGTGACTAAAATAATATATTATTGTATCAGTTACTGGAAGATATAATTACTACGCCGTTACGCTTACCTCTATATATAACACATCATATATTTGTTCAACTGTCCTCAGCGATGAAACCTTTTTCCCAGTCTTCTGCGTTAAATAATCATAAAGCTTCTCATTTTCTTTATCTATTCGTTTCATTTCAGGCGACGTTAAAACCTTTTCGAGCTCATACTCGTATCTTGGACAATATGCCATCGCTGCCAATACACGATCCATCGACTCTGGAATGGTATGTACAGGAATGGGCATCCACTTAATGCGGTTCCACACTTGGTTCCCCCGAGGTGGATACAAGCCAGCCAAATTTGCTTCGGCTGACATTAACGTTCGGTCTACATCAGTACTTTGAACGTAGATATCATTTGGCAAATATTCATTTGTCAACAGGTGGGTGTAACGATTTCTAAACCATCGTCCGAGAAGTAAATGCTGATACTTTCCTAGCTACATTCCAAAATAACATAAAATTAAATATATATATATATGTATTTCTAGCTATATTACAAAAAACCGTAAAAATGTACAAAAATAACAAAATAAATATTAACACATTGCGTACGGATTATGAGATATTTTGTTTTAATGTTGATCGGTATGTTGCTACAGTAATCAAGCCTTGCAGTAATTTTTGATAGTATAATTGTGAAGTAAATAAATGTTAAAATGTCGAAAAAGTGCGAACATAGCAATCAGTATTAAAAAAACCTTGTATGTATTGTACTCAACTTTTTAGGACGCTGAAAAATGTGCGAGGTCTGGATGAGCAAGAACGCTGTCCACAATGTATTAACACATTGCGTATGGATCACGAGATATCTCGTTTTAACATTGATCCATACGTTGCTAAAGTAATGAAGCCTTACGGCAATATTTGCTAGTATAATTGCAAAGTAAATGAACGTTACAATGTTGAAAAAGTGTAAACGTTTCAGTCAGTATTAAAAAACGCTTGTATGTATTGTACTCAACTGTTTAGGACGCTGAAAAATGTGCGAGGTCTGGATGAGCAAGAACGCCGTCCGCAATGTGGTAACACATTGCGTACAAATCACGAGATATCTTGTTTTAATGTTGATCGGTACGTTGTTAAAGTAATGTAGCCTTGCAGCAATTTTTGATAGTATAATTGTGAAGTAAATAAATGTTAAAATGTTGAAAAAGTGCGAACATAGCAGTCAGTATTAAAAAAACCTTGTATGTATTGTACTCAACCTTTTAGGATGCTAAAAAATGTGCGAGGTCTGGATGAGCAAGAACACATTAACACATTGCGTACGGATCACGAGATATCTCGTTTTAATGTTGATCGGTATGTTGCTAAAGTAATAAAGCCTTGCGGCAATTTTTGCTAGTATAATTGCAAAGTAAATGAACGTTAAAATGTTGAAAAAGTGCGAACATAGCAGTCAATATTAAAAAACGCTTGTATGTATTGTACTCAACTTTTTACAACATTTAAAAATGTGCAAGGTCTGGATGAGCAAGAACGCCGTCCGCAATGTGTTAACACATTGCGTACGGATCACGAGATATCTCGTTTTAACATTGATCGGTATGTTGCTAATGTAATGAAGCCTTGTGGCAATTTTTGCTAGTATAATTGCAAAGTAAATGAACGTTACAATTGGTCGAATAAGTGTAAACGTTTCAGTCAGTATTAAAAAACGCTTGTATCTATTGTACTCAACTTTTTACAACATTTAAAAATGTGCGAGGTCTGTGTGAGCAAAAACGCCGTACGCAATGTGTTAAGATATAATAGAATATAGTAAAAAGAAGCATCCGTCATAAGTTGTCGTACGTTGCAAATTTTGAAGTAAATTTCAGCAACAAACTAACATTTGGCAAAGCATTGGAAAAATTATTTCTCAATTTACGTAACTACTTGAATTGTTACAGTTAAGGTACATAATCAATGAATGTATTCGTAAAACTTGGCACGTCAACAAGAGCTTATGTGATAACCGACCACTTGCTTGGACTATAAATAAAAATGCAATATCACGTTACACAGAACCAATAAAACACGTAATGGCCATGAGGTATAAATTGTGTAAAGTTGCATTCGTAAATAGAAGAACGTCTAATAAGGTAACATTTCTTGTACTCACATTAGTTAACTGTCCATAAGGAACTGACCACTCAGTCTCATTATTGTAAGGATCATTGGGATAGCATTCTATAGGCGTTCTATCCCCATGTCTGTATAGCTAAAAAATAAGCAGCAAGCCTAATAAAAATGGAATCCGCAAAAATACAACATGTCAGCTAATTCCAGCGATAATTGCAAAGCAGGAATACGTACGATGTTCGAAAATATGATCGTGCCAACATCAACATCTTCGGCGGCTATCCAGTCGAGCAAAAAATTATAAACAATCGCAAGGAAAAGTTTGGTGTTCATGGTCCTGGAAGTGTACTGCTAGCACATGGTATCCAAATGAAATGCGAAGGGTTTTTACGGGGAAATTGGATGGTGCATCGTGCTACTAATTTGTACAATCTGCGTCAAGTGGCTTTTTGACAAGCCAAGGTAAGTCGTATATATTGCAAAACAGCCTTCGGTCAATCGCATATCTCGGATTATTCTGATAGGCGGAATCGAGATGGTCCTCCTGATTGGTCGAATCTATTCCGCTATCTGAAAAGTACCCATTCGACATTCTGATTGGTCATCGATGCTGTTTGTTGATAGGTAACGACGTATCGCAATTTGCGGGTAAATGTTCGTTTCAAGATCGATGCCTGTGGATATTTTATATATTTTTTAGGTGCTGCACAAATAATTCTATCTATATTATAGGTGTCTATAAATACGTCTACTTTTTCTGTACAAATAAGCGTCAGATCGGTTGTTTAGTAAATAGGTAACGACGTATCGCAATTTGCGGGTAAATGTTCGTTTCAAGATCGATGCCTGTGGATATTTTATATATTTTTTATGTGCTGCACAAATAATTTCGTCTATATTATATGCGTATATAAATACGTCTAATTTTTCTGTACAAATAAACGTCAGATCGGTTGTTTAGTAAATAGGTAACGATGGTTTGTTGATAGGTAACGACGTATCGCAATTTGCGGGTAAATGTTCGTTTCAAGATCGATGCCTGTGGATATTTTATATATTTTTTAAGTGCTGCAAAAATAATTTCGTCTATATTATAGACGCCTATAAATACGTCTAATTTTTCTGTACAAATAAGCGTCAGATCGGTTGTTTAGTAAATAGGTAACGATGGTTTGTTGATAGGTAACGACGTATCGCAATTTGCGGGTAAATGTTCGTTTCAAGATCGATGCCTGTGGATATTTTATATATTTTTTATGTGCTGCACAAATAATTTCGTCTATATTATAGGCGTTTATAAATACGTCTAATTTTTCTGTACAAATAAGCGTCAGATCGGTTATTTAGCAAATAGATAACGATGGTTTGTTGATAGGTAACGACGTATCGCAATTTGCGGATGAATGTTTGTTTCAAGATCGATGCCTGTGGATATTTTACATATTTTTTATGTGCAGCACAAATAATTTTGGCTATATTATAGACGTCTATAAATACGTCTACTTTTTCTGTACAAATAAGCGTCAGATCGGTTGTTTAGCAAATAGGTAACGATGGTTTGTTGATAGGTAACGACGTATCGCAATTTGCGGGTAAATGTTCGTTTCAAGATCGATGCCTGTGGATATTTTATATATTTTTTATGTGCTGCACAAATAATTTCGTCTATATTATATGCGTCTATAAATACGTCTAATTTTTCTGTACAAATAAGCGTCAGATCGGTTGTTTAGCAAATAGGTAACGATGGTTTGTTGATAGATAACGACGTATCGCAATTTGCGGGTAAATGTTCGTTTCAAGATCGATGCCTGTGGATATTTTATATATTTTTTATGTGCTGCACAAATAATTTCGTCTATATTATAGGCGTCTATAAATACGTCTACTTTTTCTGTACAAATAAGCGTCAGATCGGTTGTTTAGTAAATAGGTAACGATGGTTTGTTGATAGGTAACGACGTATTTGTGGGTAAATGTTCGTTTCAAGATCGATGCTATATTATATGCGTCTATAAATACGTCTAATTTTTCTGTACAAATAAACGTCAGGTGGGTTGTTTAGCAAATAGGTAACGATGGTTTGTTGATAGGTAACGACGTATCGCAATTTGCGGGTAAATGTTCGTTTCAAGATCGATGCCTGTGGATATTTTATATATTTTTTTATGTGCAGCACAAATAATTTCGTCTATATTATATGCGTCTATAAATACGTCTAATTTTTCTGCACAAACGTCAGGCGGGTTGTTTGGTAAATACGGTAAAAAGTAACTTTTGTGTAAGAGTAAATGCTGTCTAATGAATGCAAACATTTACAAACATTTTGAGGAAGTTTAGTTAACACTAGATTGTCCAAGGCAGTCATTTTGGCTGTTTTTTAATTTCAATTAGAAAAACAATTATGAAATTGATGACACAATTTCTTAGAATTTGGTGATTTTTTCTATAACATATAAATGGGTTTATGAATAATTGTAGTTACTTCCGCCCTTCTTTATTTCCGTATATATATACATATATATATGTGTGTTATACCTACATTGCCCAGAAGCAGTCATTTTCACTGCTTGGTAAATTTTAAATAATCAAAAGATTTTTATTTATTGAATTGAGTAAATTTCTTATATGACCTGTCCGGCTTTGTATTGAAATATGATGCATGATAAATTGTCGATTTGGGCGTATACTTGATAAGTGTCAGTTGCTCAATAAGCTAAAGTAGTACTAGTTATTCGAATCTTTATAAAGTGTTGTTCTAACAAGTTGTTTATTTTATTTCTTTTGCGCTCTAACTTTATGAAAAAAAATGTCGAACAGAAATGAGTTCTTGGAAAAGCTAACGAACATAAGTGAAGAGTGCTCCGATATAGAATCAAATGCAACAAATTCTGAACTATCATCTGAAGATGAAGCGGATTATATTCAAAGTGAAACATCTGACGCTGAAGATAGTGATGAAGAGTCGATCACCAATGATGAAAATGAAAGTGTCATCAATATGCCCAGGAAAAGGTGTAGGGTGCTAACTAGTTCAGATTCTGATGAAGAAACTGAAAATACGTTTCAGGAGGTCGAAACAGGTGCTGATGGTACTGTGTGGACAAAAATTGACGAAGGTGGTATTTCTGGAAGGATACCATCTGCTTGTATTTTCAAGAGTGTGAAAGGGCCAACAGGCTACGCAAAAAGGAACATTGTGGCAGATAATCTTATCAGTGCATTATCGTCGATAATAGATAACTATATTATGAAACATATAAGAAAGTGCACAAAAGAATGTCGCCGAATTTTGCGGAACGGTTGGACAATATCATTACCGGAAATACGTGCATTTATTGGGATTCTATATACTCGTGGAACTTACGAGGCAACAAATTTTAAATTGAGTTATTTATGGTCAGCGAAGTGGGGTCCCGAATCTTTTAGAAAAACTGTGGCCAGAGAAAAGTTCAAGCAAATCCTACGATTTATTCATTTTGACAAAAGAACCGAATGCAGTAGACGCCTACAATCAAATAAATTTGCCTTGCTTTCGGAAATATGGGTTAAGTTCATTGAAAACAGTCAATATGTACAGTTAATATTTACTAATAACCTGTTATATAACTGTAAATAACATAAAAAATATTAAAAATTAATTTTAAACAAATTTCTTTACATATTTGTTATTTTTTTACAATGCAGTCATTTTGACTGTTTTTGGGCAATATAAGTATACAAGAAATCTCGGGCAATCTAGTGTTAAGGGGACATTCTACTTTCTCGGGTCGAAAAAATCGATTTTTTTTAATTGCCTTATTTGAAAGTATATACTTTCGAGATTATGTCCTTAAATTTGCAACGATAAATTCCAAAAATTGGGAAAGTTATAGGCCTCGCATCTGACCCCATCGCTTGACCGGTCGGGCCGTTTTTCTCTTTCGGCGATCTTTATTTATTCTAAGAAATTATCTAATTCTGGAAACGATTTAAAAGAGAAGATCACCCAAATGTAAACATTGCGTTGGTAAACATTACGAAGGAGTGTGTTCCGCGCACCAAAATAACATCTAAATATCATCTTACCCTTGACCTTGACGATGTCTGTTATGTTTATTGCTTTCTGAACATGCATTCAGTATTCAAACAGTTTTCAAAAGAGACGTATGGTTTTAATATGGATCGAAAACAAAGTAAATTTGTCAATTCGAGACCCTGTCGTTCGCGAAAAAGAAAATTTATTGGAAATCAGCATAGAAGTGAATGCAGTTTAGAGTACGCTAGTACATCGGCAGAAAAATTAAAAGAAAATGCTGATCTGCATGTAAACATTGATCCTGCTATGAATTATTGTATATTAGAATTTACTTTAGTTTTCACCGCATTGCAAGGACTACTGAAGTGTAAAACATGTAACAATGATGTAGAATTTTACAAACGTCACGAACTTAGGCTTTAAAATAAGTGTCGTGTGCTCGTGCAATAAAGACATATTTGTTGATTCCTGTTTAAAAATTATGAAAGCCTACGAGAACAATAGACGATTCATTTTCGTAATGAGAATACTCGGAGTCGGTCTGCAAGGAATAAACAATTTTTGCGAACTTATGGATTTGGGAGCAGGTTTCAACGTCAAAACTTACTACGACTGTATAGAAAACATAAAAGTGCCAGTCGATGCTGTTTTCAGAATCGTTATTAATAAAGCTGCAAATAAAGAAAAACGTAAAAACAAAAATGCGGGGAATATTGAAAATGAATTGTCGGTATCAGGAGACGGATCCTGGTCGAAGCGTGGTTTTACCTCTCTTTTGGGCATCGTTTCCCTTATCGGAAAGTACAGCAACAAAATTCTAGATGTGGTTGTAAAATCAAGTTTCTGCAAGGCTTGTTCTATGTGGAAATTCAGTATTCAAACAGTTTTCAAAAGAGACGTATCGTTTTAATACGGATCGAAAACAAAGTAAATTTGTCAATTCGAGACCCTGTCGTTCGCGAAAAAGAAAGTTTATTGGAAATCAGCATACAAGTGAATGCAGTTTAGAGTACGCTAGTACATCGGCAGAAAAATGAAAAGAAAATGCTGATCTGCGTGTAAACATTGATCCGGCTATGAATGATTGTATATTACAATTTACTACGTAAGAATCTTTTATATACAAAAATTCAATATGCAAAACTTTAAATGCGTTTTTCTCAGTACTATATTTTTTCAAATTTTTTCAACTGGCGTGCACGATTCCAAAAAAACTATTCGACCAATCGGTCCGAGATTTTAATATATTATTCTACATACTGTAGCATCAGAAAAACGGCCGTAGATGCGTCGCATAAAACTGTCGTTGGGCCATCGGGCCCTACCGGATTAAGATAAGGCGGTAGAGGTCCGTATAAAAGCGGCCCGGTTTGGGACGCCAGTTCAGTTTATGTGCAGTCTTAGTTACAGTCTTAGTTCAATTATGGTTCAGTAATAGATCAGAGTTTAAGTTGAGTTGTCAGTCAGTCAAAGTTCAGAGTATAGTTCAGTCCAGTACAGATACGTTTTCTTGCCGTTTACCGAATCGTAGTCGGATTGCCATAGTTTTACTTTCATTTTGTATTTATATGTATATATTAGTGTTTCTATTTATCTTTAATAAATTATTCTACTCAATATAATTCCGCATCACACTTCGACATCACCTAACATCTTATATCCCTACAATACTTATGCCTATCGTATGAACCACGGGTGTGTTAATTAATCAATATTTTCTCATTTTTTTCCATCATAAAAAGACGGAAAAAATGCCATTTTCGTGAATCTAGTTTTGGAAAGTCAGTCATTTTGAAAGTTTTCATGCAAACTCTTTCTCCGTGGTTCATGCGATAGTGGTTAGTATGTAAATTAAGATTCCTATTCTGTTTTTTTTTTCTGATTATCCCAACGACCGGAATCACGCACGCCAGTGAGTATGAATTTTTTGGAGATGCTCCAGCGATCAAGAAGAATTTATATGAAAAAATTTGAAGAAACATATATTAAAAAAAAAATATTTTTGTATAAGTAAAGGTCGATATGATACAATGTGAAAGTTTCAAATTGCTGCGTTTCTATTTTCGATAAGATAAAAATTATTGAAAATCAGTAAAATTTTTCGATGAGAAAGTAGAATGTCCCCTTAAGGAAATATAAAGTCTGTCTGCTTGTACTTTAATAAAATTAAATGGACTTCTGTTTGTGCAACAGATTATAATAGTATGTGAATAATTGTAACATATATTTAATAACCGCACTATATTTTTACATATTTTATACAAATTGTACATAAATTTAACGTTGCATGTATTCTACAAGTAAAAATAATTTGTCTTAAAAAATCTTTAGAAATATTGATGTTTTAACAATCGACACTTCACTCCTTTATATAAACACAGAATCGTATAATGCTAAAGGATTTATGAAACCTCCTGATTATAATCCGTAATATATAATTTTAATTTAAACCATTAAACTGTTTATACAATACAAAATCCATACATATTCCGTCCTTATATATTACAATGTGCAAATATATAACTATTGTACATACAGTCCACCTTATGAAACGAGTCTAGCACAGTATTGAAAATACACCGACGTACAGACATTAATTGGAATAATCTTCTTTAAATAATAACAAATTTTTTTGTTTGTGTAAAACTTATAGATTAACGTGAACCTTAAAAAATGTAACCGATTTTATCACCCATTATAAATTGCATGACGTATATCCTAACGATTAAAAGGATTTCTTCAGAAGAGTGTACCAACAGAAAAGAAAGGAATCAAAGAGAAGAATATCATATTTCGCGTGGAGTTCGTGGTAGTTCCTACCTAGCCGCCTATTACAATTGCTACCGTAATTAATAACGTCGCCATTACGCAAACCGAAAGATCTGTGTATATTAAGAGTCGAAACGACGTAAACCCAAGAGTGTGGTATAAACTGCAAAGGAAGAGAGACCAATAGAGTGTAAAAGTTCAACAATCAAAGACTTCGTTTGCGATATCGTTGTGTAAGAAAGATAATGAGCTGGACCAAGAACGGCCACATTATGAAAAAGGTAAACAACCGTGGCGAGCAATCTACTAGGGGCCACCATCTTGGATACGGCAACTTAACACGTTGTTCCTGAAACGTTCATATTTCACCGTTTTTACTTTGTCTCTTACAGGCAATAAAACATCGTATACGTACCGGTTGTGGTGTAAATGCCTGCAACGCTTGTCCTTCCAAGCTTCGCACTCTGGTAGTTATTCTGTCTATATCTTTCTGCAGATTCTGCACGGTCGTGGCAATCTGATTGAAGAACTCGAGATTCGGCTTGTCGTCCTTCTTGACCCTTTGCCTGCCTCTCTCCTGTTTAACGTCCTGCGCTAATTCTGCGTGGCCATTTGCATTGTCGTAGCCATTAGTCAAGCTTGCTGCGTTGTCTTTCGCTACTTCTTTCCTAGCAGTTGCTTTGACAGTATTATCCGCAGGCATATTGGGTTTTTGGACTGCGTTCTTTGCAGAATCTTTCTGCGAACGTTCTGGGGCAGCCTGAAAGTATCGAAAGGATTGATTTGTCTAAGATTACAAACTGACGTGAAGGAAATGGAGAGGAGGCAATTTTTGTTTGCCAGCGCAAGGAAAGTGAATGTGTCTTACTTCAACGGTATCTATGAACTCTTCCTCTTCTCCGTCTGTGTCTGGTGGCAAGGGGCTGGCACTGTGGCTGCTAGCTGGACTGGTCTCCAAACTACTTGTTATGTGACGAGATGTATTACATGCTCTGTGAGGAGATGTTTCTCTCGATCCTGTGTAACAAAAGCAGGAGTTAATTATGTGTGTAACGTTTGATTATGATATGCTCATGCTTTGTGTTCGCCACAGAAATTCTAATGTTTCATACAAATAAAATCTGCGTTCAGAAAATGGAACTGATGTGCGAACATACAATTATGTCTACGCTTTGTATTCACGTGGACAATAATTTATGCATAAATAATTTTGAAAACAAACCTATAGGAGAACCGGATAATGGTGACCCAGGCTGAGAACGTAAGCGTTCCAGGACAGGACCAACCAGCAATTCCAAATCTTCAACTGGAACACTTTCATAAAATGTATCCAAACTACCAAGGAATGTTGCGACGTTATCAGTGTATGACATAGTTTCAACTATCTGCAAGTAAATTATGTTGCGTTAGATTACTTAAAAAATATTGTAAGGTCAAAACAGAACAATGAGGTATTGATTGTGGTTGAGGCATACTTTTTTTAATTCTTCTACGTAATTATTCATAGCCTCTGTACGGCTCATGTTTCCTAATCGCGTCCATGCATCCCATTTTGCTTTCTTGATTACCTCCCAGAAAGCCGGTTTAGATTGTTGGCATGGACCCTCAGTAGCTTGCTTATAGTAGGAATAGAAACGCAACATAATTTCGTGGCTAGGTTGGTAGGCTCCTGAAAATAATTACACAATTGGCATTTCAATATTTTATTGCAATACAGGATTGGATGCATAGGATTGGAAAATGATTTTTTATTGCATAATTGTTAATTTCCCTATTGACAATCCCACAATTCATATACGGCAAAGGAAAACATATTAGAATGACAAGTTATTATTTGCTTATCTGTCATCTTATTAAATTCAGACTTTCTCAATAACATTTTCATGTTTTTGAAACTATAAAACATATAATAGTTATGAACAAATATGAATTAAAAATGTTATTGTTGTGAAACTATTAACTTTATTTAGTAAAAGTTAATATTAACTGGATATAATAATATTAACAGCTATTCGTAGTAGCCTATTTCATAAATACATAAAAAAATATTCAATATTTTGGTTAATAAGTTGTACCAATTATAAAGCTTTCATTTATGTTTGTACAGTAAAAAACAAAAAAGCATAAAGAACAACTTCCTTTGCATACCATATGTATGTAACAAGAATATTTCTTAGTTAAATACTAGTGATAGCACAATAATTACAAGAATATAAAATGAAGATAAACTTAAATTGCATAAATATTGGCATGTTGAAGTTGCGAAACTGGATGATGTTATCATCGCCAATTATAAACTTCAGCACTCAATGTGACCCTAATACTAGTGAAACATGTTTTACTCATATTATGCGATATTCTGAAAGGGTATTTACATATTCTTTTATGCGGACTGGGAAAATGTTATTACGCAGAAATAGTTGGAACTAATATGACAAGTAATGAAAAAAATTAAAAGTAGATAAGCGTCCGTGATGACAAGCAGAATATATTACTGGCTGTGACACTGCAAATTTTATTACATTTATAAATTCGGAACTATAAGCAACCAAAAACATGCAGATCAATGCGAGCCAGTAGATTGGACAGGATATTTGATCCTGACAAATCTTTACTCTAGCATAAAAAGTAAAGTGTAGTAAAAATTAAACATATAAAGATATCGTATTAATAAAAACCGACATATGCTTTAAATCTGTTGCTAGAATCTCCACAAATATTCTGTAGAGAGTTGTATTGGAAAATTATTTCATTTACCGTTAATGCTACTTTCAAATATGACATATTACAGCAACACATAACTCTTAACGGTACATAAACAAAATTAACTGATAAGATAGATTTTATATTCGGATATCACAACAAACATTGGTGATAGCTAAAAATTGCAGTAAGACTTCATTGGGACGTTTTTTGTTCAAAGTACACTAACAAAGTGAGGCAAAGAAGGGAACGAACTTATACAGAAACTAAAGTGTATTAGGCCCTGTCACTTCTAAATTCTCCCCATACAGCTAAACAACCAAAACTGTCTGTACTCTTTTCGCCTTAACAAGATCAAGGCCAAAATCATCGGCACACATATTTTTTTGAGCTGAAGCATATTTATGGAAAAAAAGCATGGACCACCGCAATGTTCAGTGAAGATTCCTGACACGTCTTGGATTGAAAGTATGCTAATAAAGCAAGCCAAAGAAGGGAACAAACTTATACAGAAACTAAAGCATATTTGGCCCTGTCACTTTTAAATTCCCCTCATACAGCTGAACAACCAAAAATGTCCATACTCTTTTGGCCTTAACAAGATCAAGGCCAAAATCGTCTGCACACATATTTTTTTGAGCTGAAGCATATTTATGGAAAAAAAGCATGGACCACCGCAATGTTCAGCGAATGTTCCTGACACGTCTTGGATGGAAAGTACGCTAACAAAGTGAGGCAAAGAAGGGAACGAACTTATACAAAAACTAAAGCATATTAGGCCTTGTCACTTCTAAATTCTCCCCATACAGCTGAACTGTTAAAAATGTCCATACTCTTTTGGCCTTAACAAGATCAAGGCCAAAATCGTCGGCACACATATTTTTTCGAGCTGAAGCATATTTATGGAAAAAATCACGGACCACCGCAATGTTCAGCGAAGGTTCCTGACACGTCTTGGATTGAAAGTATGCTAATAAAGCAAGGCAAAGAAGGGAATGAACTTGTAGAGAAACTAAAGCGTATTAGGCTCTGTCACTTCTAAATTCTTCCCATACAGCTGAACAACCAAAAATGTCTGTACTCTTTTGGCCTTAACAAGATCAAGGCCAAAATCGTCGGCACACATATTTTTTTGAGCTGAAGCATATTTATGGAAAAAATCACGGACCACTGCAATGTTTAGTGAAGGTTCATGACACGTCTAGGTTTGAAAGTATGCTAATAAAGCAAGGCAAAGAAGGTAACAAATTTATACAGAAACTAAAGCGTATTAGGCCCTGTCACTTTTAAATTCTCCCCATACAGTTGAACTGCCAAAAATATTCATAGTCTTTCGGCCTTAACAAGATCAAGGCCAAAATCGTCGGCATATTTTTTCGAGCTGAAACATATTTATGGAAAAAAAGCATGGACAACTGCAATGTTCAGCGAAGGTTCTTGACACGTCTTGGATTGAAAGTACGCTAACAAAGCTAGGCAAAGAAGGGAACAAATTTATACAGAAACTAAAGCGTATTAGGCCCTGTCACTTTAAATTCTCCCCATACAGCTGAACTGCCAAAAATATTCATAGTCTTTTGGCCTTAACAAGATCAAGGCCAAAATCGCCAGCACACATATTTTTTCCAGCTGAAGCATATTTATAGAAAAAATCACGGACCACCGCAATGTTCAGTGAAGGTTCCTGACACGTCTTGGATTGAAAGTATGCTAATAAAGCAAGGCAAAGAAGGTAACAAATTTATACAGAAACTAAAGCGTATTAGGCCCTGTCACTTTAAATTCTTCCCATACAGCTGAACAATCAAAAATGTCTGTACTCTTTTGGTCTTAACAAAATCAAGGCCAAAATCGTCAGCACACATATTTTTTTGAGCTGAAGCATATTTATAGAAAAAATCACAGCCTTCCGCAATGTTCAACAAAGCTATCTGACACATCATGGATTGAAAGTACGCTAACAAAGCGAGGCAAAAAAGGGAACAAATTTATACAAAAACTAAAGCATATTAGGCCCTGTCACTTTAAATTCTCCCCATACAGCTGAACTGCCGAAAATGTCCATACCCTTTCAGCCTTAACAAGATCAAGGACAAAATCATCGGCACACATTTTTTTTGAGCTGAAGCATATTTATGGAAAAAATCACGGGCCCCCGCAATGTTCAGCAAAGCTATCTGACACGTCTTAGATTGAAAGTATGCTAACAAAGCGACATAGAAGGGAACGAACTTATACAGAAACTAAAGCATATTAGGCCCTGTCACTTCTAAATTCTCCCCATACAGCTGAACAACCAAAAATGTCTGTACTCTTTTGGCCTTAACAAGATCAAGGCCAAAATCGTTGGCACACATATTTTTTCCAGCTGAAGCATATTTATAGAAAAAATCACAGCCCTCCGCAATGTTCAGCGAAGGTTTCTGACACGTCTTGGATTGAAAGTATGCTAATTAAGCAAGGCAAAGAAGAGAACAAACTTATACAGAAACTAAAGCATATTCAGCCCTGTCACTTTTAAATTCCCCTCATACAGCTGAATTGTTAAAAATGTCCACATTCTTTTGGCCTTAGTAAGATCAAGGCCAAAATCGTTGGCACACATATTTTTTTCAGCTGAAGCATATTTATAGAAAAAATCACGGACCACCACAATGTTCAGCGAAGGTTCCTGACACATCTTAGATTGAAAGTACGCTAACAAAGCGAGGCAAAGAAGGGAACGAACTTATACAAAAACTAAAGCATATTAGGCCCTGTCACGTCTAAATTCTCCCCATACAGTTGAACTGCCAAAAATATTCATAGTCTTTCGGCCTTAACAAGATCAAGGCCAAAATCATTGGCACACATATTTTTTCCAGCTGAAGCATATTTATAGAAAAAATCACGGCCCTCCGCAATGTTCAGAAAGCTATCTGACACGTCTTGGATTGAAAGTACGCTAACAAAGCAAGACATAGAAGGGAACAAACTTATACAGAAACTAAAGCATATTAGGCCCTGTCACTTTAAATTCTCCCCATACATCTGGACTGCCAAAAATATTCATAGTCTTTTGGCCTTAACAAGATCAAGGCCAAAACCGTCGGCACACATATTTTTTCGAGCTGAAGCATATTTATGAAAAAAAAACATGGATCCCCGCAATGTTCAGGAAAGCTATCTCACACGTCTTGGACTGAAAGTACGCTAACAAAGCAAGACATAGAAGGGAACGAACTAGTACAGAAAGTAAAGCGTATTAGGCCCTGTCACTTTTAAATTCTCCTCATACAGCTGAACTGCCAAAAATGTCTGTATTCTTTCGGCCTTAACAAGATCAATGCCAAAATTGTCGGCAAACATATTTTTTCCAGCTGAAGCATATTTATGGAAAAAAAGTATGGGTCCCCGCAATGTTCAGCAGAGCTACCTGATACGTCTTGGATTGAAAATATGCTAACAAAGCGAGACATGGAAAGGAACAAACTTGTACAGAAACTAAAGCGTATTAGGCCCTGTCACTTCTAAATTCTCCTCATACAGCTGAACTGCCAAAAATGTCTGTATTCTTTTGGCCTTAACAAGATCAAGGCCAAAATAGTCTGCACACATATTTTTTCGAGCTGCAGCATATTTATGAAAAAAAAACACGGACCCCCGCAATGTTCAGCGAAACTCCCCGACGACCGTCAACAAAAATCGCCGTCCGCGATTCGAAATTGCAACACATCCGAGGGCTCTCGCGCATATCGATGACTTTTAAGAAAGCCGTGCAAAAGTGAAACTCCCGTCGCGGCTTCAAACATATTGTACCCGCACCCATGGGGCTACATGAAAAGTCCAAACGACGGTAAGCCTGCGAATTGCGCTGACCCGCAAAAAAGCATCGCGCCACCGTAACAGACGTAAATACTGATATTTGACCTAACCGTGATACGCTCTAAAGACGGTGAAACTGCAAATTTCCTCGGCGCCCATAAAACGCAGTTGACCACCAAAAAAAAGGGCAGTTTCGCACTTCAGCAGGGAAAACCTCCGTGAAAAGTGAAATTTCTTCGCCGAAGGTTCTCTGTGCGAAAGTATTCTTTGCGTCGAGGCTATCGGATGCGTGTCGAATTGGGAAAGGAAGCAAACGATATGCAATTTACCATTTTTCGGCAAGCTCCTGATCACGTTGACGGCTGCATTGAACTTTTCCTCGGTCGTCATGTTCGATCCGACGATTCTCAAGGGAAATAGGGTCGCTCCGCCTACGCGCCGCCGTCCGTCGCGTACGATCTTCTTAATCGGCAATACTGATCGCTGCGGAGGTTAAAGTACAGAACCGTCGGAAAATAAAGTCTTCGCCTGCTTTGTATGCGTTTCTGCTCCATGCGTTGGGTATGACTCGTGTATATCGTAAGAAAATATTGCATACACGTGCAAGCGTGTGTGCGACTACCTTGGGTACATTCCGCTGTGTGTGTATATATGTGTATGTGTCCGCGAATCTGACTGCGTGTATGTGTTCGTATTGTAGATGTATATATGTGTTTGTAGATGTGCGCGCGCGCAAGAGTGTAGGGTCAAGCGATACAATGAAAAACTATCTGCGCGGTGACGTATCGTCGATTGATGATTTGCAATCGTCTAGCGATCGCGCAAAAAAGAGTGCACATGCGTGCGTCAGTGAATGATCCTGCATGCGAGGACCCTGGCGAGGACTGCGTTTTTTACGCTTGTGTGCAGTGGCATATTTGCAAAACGGACAATAAGGCCATTCACTTCGATAGCGCTGCGTTCTTTCGACTCATTGTGGTGGCATTTTGCAATCGCGATGATTAATGAAATCGGTCGTGGAAAATGGGGGAAAAAATAAATGGAGTGGGTGGGGAGAGGGGACGGTGGGTGTTGATGTTTATTTTGCATGATTCGCGGGAATATCAAAATTTAGGCAAGCAGCGCTGTATGCATTTAACCCATTTGCATCATTTGACGGAAAATATTTATGTGCTAAAAACAGTTGACCTTTCGGCTTGTATTTAATAAGACTTGTTTTACTCACTATAGTGTATTCTATGTATAAAAAAATATTGAATAGTTTCCTTTAATGCCTTGTATACAAACGAATATAAAGATTATTCGGGGGCAGCAGATATAATTTTTGGGTGAACAAAATCAGCTGCAGCTGATGCTTTTATACTAAATTGCTTAACCCATTTGCATCATTTGACGGAATAATCCGCAAACAAAAACTGACCATTATCACCGGGAGCGGACAAATCCGCACACAATAATTTTTGTTTTCAGCTTATCAGCAATCGTTAAAGAGTCTGTACGATAAACAAACAATAAAGAATTTTGTGTAAAATATTATTTTTCTTACTTTTCTGGTTATAAGTTCAAAATAATAAAATATTAAAAAAAATAATGGATAATAAAATTGAACAAAATTAGGTTACCATCATGAATTACAGCTCGGATTCGGATTCAAGCATAGAAATACAAGTATCCCATAAGCATAAACGTGCCATAGCTCTAATATATAATAGTGAAGATGCCCAGTCCGATAATATTGAAACTGGAGATTTCTTATGGGAAAAATGAAATTGTATGCCAACATTACATGATTTTACTACCATAAGTGGTGTAACCGTCAACGTCAATGGAATGTCCAGGCGAGATGTTTTCGAATTATTTTTCAACGTGGAACTAGTCCAAAAAATAGTTCTGGAAAATACGAAGAATATACAATAATTTGAATAACCCTATAACACTATTTCTAATGAGAATATACACTAAAAGTCTTCCTTGCGCATGCTGGTATCGGCAACGTTTAGCTGCGCATGTCGAATTTTTGAGTAAGATTGCGGATTTAGAGCGATGATGCAAATGGGTTAACTGATTGAGTCCCATGCAGTTCAGGTTTCATGTCGAAAAGTCCCAGTAGTTTTATCTGTATTTACTTTTTATTTATTGATAATTATTCTTCGCGTAGTTACTGTTTTGCTGTGAAGGTTGTGAGCAAAACATGTTGTCTCTAATTTCCATTACTTTAAATTACACTTATTCGATAAACACAACCGCTGTTGCCATTTGACGTTTTCCGACATAAATTGAATTAGTATTTCTCGACAAGATTTTCTGAATAACCTCTGGAATCCAAATGGTTAAGAGACTTCGAGGTGTACGGTACAATCAATTGTTTTCGCATTGTTCAATTTTCTTTTTAAAAGTATACATTATAAACGTTTGCTTTTTCAGTGGAACAATTACAGATGAAACGTAACGATCTATGCTTTTTTTGTGTTTGAAATCGCCAATGATTAACCCTTTGACTGCTAAAGGCGTATATATACGCCTTAACAAGTCCATCAATATATACGAAAGGCGTAAATATACGCCCTCTGTATTTTTTTTACTATAACACCTTTATTAATGTTTTACTGATTGATTCAACATGGAATTTATCGTTCTATATAACATAGCAACTAAATATCGGCAATCGTTTCAATAACGTTCAGTTAATTACCTTCGTATCATACTGCTTCATATTAAAATATTACCCTTCATATTAAAATAGCTTAAAAAATTACTTAAGACAAATAAAAAAATTGATACTTTCAATTTATATGCCATTATTATTTTTTAAACCGTAAGAATGGTATCAAATTTCCGAGTACTGTTTCGGTCACTAGTCAGTGAACAGCCAGTTGCAGCGATTGAATGCGAAAAACGAGCCACAGTCAAAGGGTTAATGAAATCGGCCGTGGAAAATGGGGGAAAAAAAATGGAGTGTCTGAGAAAAGAGAGGGGGAGGGTGGGTGTTGACATTTATTTTGTATGATCCGCGGTAATATCAAAATTTAGACAGACAGCTTGTATGCATTTAAGAGACTTCAGATGCACGGTACAATCAATTGTTTTCGCATTGTTCAATTTTCTTCTTAAAAGTACACATTAGAAACGTTTGCTTTTTCAATGGAACAATTAAGGATGAAACGTAACGGTCTATGCTTTTCGTTGTGTTTGGAATCGCCGATGATTAATGAAATTGGCCGTGGAAAATGGGTGAAAAAAATGGAGTGTTTGTGGAGAGTGGAGGTGGATGTTGACATTTATTTTGCATGATCCGCGGGAATATCAAAATTTAGGCAGGCAGCTTGTATGCATTTAACCGATTGAGTCCGATGCAGTTCAGGCTTCATGTCGAAAAGTCCCAGTTTTATCTGTATTTATTTTTTATTTATTGATAATTATTCTTCGCATAGTTACTGTTTTGCTGTGAACCATGTAAGCAAAACATTTTGTCTCTAATTTCCATTACTTTAAATTATACTTATTTGATAAACATAACTGCTGTTGCCATTTGACGTTTTCCGATGTAAATTGAATTGGTATTTCTCGACAAGATTTTCTGAATAACCTCTGGGATCCAAACGATTAAGAGACTTCGAGGTGCATGTTTTCACATTGTTCAATTTTCAATCATTAGAAACGTTGTTTTCGCAATTAACACTGTTGCCATGATGGTCACCGGTTTTTTTAAAAGATACATTAGAAACGTTAGCAATTATTATTTTATAAATGAAAAAATAATGATGCGAGATGAAATTTACATTTTGTAATTCAGTCGAACGCTATAGTATTTCATTGTGTTCTAATATAGTAAAATACGCTTGGCAGATGATTAATGAAAATCGTTTTTCTTGTCGCGATTAAAAATGGGGGAAAAATGGAAAAAATGGAGTGTGTGAGGAGAAAGGGAGGGGGGGGGGGGGGGGGGGGGGGGGCTGTTGACATTAATTTTGCATGATTCGCGGGAATATCAAAATTTAGGCAAGCAGCTTGTATGCATTTAAGAGACTTCGAGGTGCACGGTACAATCTATTGTTTTTACATTGTTCAATTTTCTTCTTAAAAGTATACATTAGAAACGTTTGCTTTTTCAATGGAACAACTAAGGATGAAACGTAATTAAAGATGAAAGAAATCGGCTGCGGAAAATGGGGGAAAAATCTAGTGTGTGAGGAGGGGGCTTTTCATGGTAAAATCAATTGTTTTCAAGAGACTTCGAGATGCATGGTACAATCAATTGTTTTCGCAATGTTCAATTTTCTTTTTAACACTAGATTTACCAGACCAGTCAAAATGACTGGTCTTGCAGTTTCAATTCAAAATTGCTATTGCATGTAACATTTTCTTTTCGAAACGATATCATGACTTTTGTAGCCATAACTAAAGAATCAGTTTTACGAACTTTATATTATTTTATATGTATTCATAACAAATATATTTTTTGTTATTGACACTTATACCAGTACCAGTTAAAATGGTGCATGTTTCAATGTGATGAAATGACCTTAGGGCAGCTACAACAATTGATAAGTACTGCAACGTTTTTTCGGGACAGAATATATGATGCCAAAATATGATTTCAAAATATATGATATTCAGAATATATGATTCGAAAAAATTAAAGGAGGAGGTGTTGCTGGAAGATTAGCAGTTGAGTGTATTTTCAAGGATGTACCCGGGCCTACAGCACATGCAAAAATAAATATTATGAAGGGGGAGCTAAGTAGCGCATTTTTATTACTAATTGACCACCATATTTTAGAACATGTAAGAACTTGCACACATTTAGAAGCTTCCTGAGTTTGGGGAAAAAATTGACACTTAGGCAAGCAAAATTGAAGGCGTTTATTGCAATATTATATGAACGTGGAGCGTACGAAGGAAACACTTTGAGACTTCAATATTTATGGAGTAACAAGTGGGGACCAACATTTTTTTCCACAACTATGAGTAGATGTGGTTTTACCGATATTCTACGTTACATTCGTTTCGATAAAAAAAATCAGAGGAGTCAACGTTTACAAAGAGACAAATTCGCTTTAGTTTCAACAGTTTGGAACAAATTTATTGAAAATAGCCAAAATTGCTTCAAACCAGGAGCTTATATTACGGTGGATGAGCAACTCTTTCCAACGAAGGCAATATATGCAAAAAAAGTGTATGCGGAAAGTGTACACTGAGGAAAATCTACATATGCAAAAATTGTGACCAATGAACTAAAAACAATTAAGCGTTTGATCAATCAATAATGTCTATAAATCTATTTTTGTATTACAATCAATATTATTTAACTTTTTTCGTAATTTTTTAAAAGTAAATAAAGACTAGAAACACCACTAAGCATGTTTTTCTAAAGACAAATCTTGGTAGAAATAGGTATACTTAAATAGCCCGTAAATCTAGTGTTAAAAGTATACATTAGAAACGTTTGCTTTTTCAATGGAACAATTAAGGATGAAACGTAACGGTCTATGCTTTCCTTTGTGTGTTCTAAGTCACTTTCTAACAACGTACTATTTACATATTTTCTCACATTGTTATGGTCCTATTCTTCAATTTGCTGACGATTAATGAAACGTATTGTTCAAAGGTGAAAAGCCGATATGTGGGAAAAAAAGAGAAAAAGAATATGTTAAAATCTAATTTGAATGTATATGTGTAAATACGAGTAATTAGGTAATTTCAAATGGTGCATTCAGGTAGTGGCAAATGTCAAATGTTGCATTCAATAGGCTTCTGCATATATGATGGAATGGACTATGCTCAGATTATTCGATTTCTTTTCTTTGAACATATACGTAAGTAGTACAGTCTTCTTTTTCAGTAGATTAATGAATGCTCCAGTCTAACTTTCTTTGAATTTTTCTTCCAACTGTAGTCTAATAAAGTATTCTCTGCATCCTTTCTGAAATCAGCTTTATTTTGCAGTCACCAATAAATTAATGAAATGTTTCATTGCACAAGTGAAAAACCGTAATGTAAAAAGAAAAGAGAAAGGGAGAGAATGCATTGAAATCTATTTTCTGTGTAAATGCAAGAATATAAACAATTATTTATAGGCAGCTTGAGTTGTATGTTTGATTTAATAGGCTTTTAGATACAACTGACTATTCTCACATTATTCACATTGTTTTTTCAAGATTATACATAAGTAGAACCATTTTATTTTCCAACGAAACAATTAAAGTTGACATCTCATAATTTCTGTTTTTCTTTCAATTTGTTTCCCAGTTTTTCTGACATACCTGCATGCCTTTAAGTGGAAATTTCTAATCGATAAGTGGTTTCTTTTCTGAAAATACGAATGCAACAGATGAAAACGAGTGGGTTTGTCATTTTTTTTTAAATTTACTCTTGCAAACCACTAACTACTTTTGTACATGAATGAATCAAAAATGAATAAGTTTCTCAGTAGAGAAATTGTCAGGTGAAAAAATAAATGCAAAGTAACATTCCATGAAATGTAAGCCATGCACGCATTTACTAGTACTTATCTAATTAATTTTGTAAATATTTAGGAAGAGTTCATATTTTGCAACTTGTAAAATATACCTACTTTCCTTTGCCACTTTTATGATAATGTACAAACGAACGCAACCGCGCAAATAACGGTGTTAGTTTTCAAAATTAATTGATTCATTTAACATTTTTATGGCAATTCATGGGTAAGATTAATTAGTAAATTGCATTGGTGTTTTGTATATCGTCTACTAGTTAGTTAAGTCCATGTACAAAGGAAAAAAATGTTTTTATTGCTCAAGTGTTTCTTCAATGACGAACAAAATAATATTTAAGTTGTATAAAATACACATAAACTGTCAAGACTTTTTTGTAGTAATGTGATTATTGTGCAATTCGTTCAAATTGTTAATTTCAATTACATTCTATTGGGTTGGAGGGAAAGTTCTGTCGTATTTTTAATAGGCAGGTAATTTTTCTTGTAAATAAAAAAAACATCTGGCTAGTGAGTCATTCGGATTTTTTTTTGTTTTTTTTATAGTTCCTGTATAATATAAATGAGTCCTTTTTTACCGTTCATCATTTACTTGTGATATTTAAAGTGAAAAACATGTCAGTAGATAAAGTGCATTTACGACACTGCATTTTGTAGGAATTCCAAAAAGGAAGCAACGCATCGGTTGCATGTAAAAATTGATGTGCGGTATTTGGAAAAGATATTGTAAATGTTCGTACTTGTCAAAGATGGTTTAGCAAATTTCGTTCCGGGGATCTGAGCCTCCAAGAAAGTGATCGATCTGGACGATCATCCAAGATCGATAATGATGTTTTACGATCCATGTTGGAAAATAATCCATATTTAACGATCCATTTAGCCAAGATTTTATTTTAAAGAAGACATTTTAAAATAAAACTGTTGTTATTTATTTATGATGTTTTACGATATAATATTGTAATTGTAAAATTGTATGGCATGTATTTTTATTGAAAGAAAATAATCCATATTTAACAAGTCAAGAGAAATTGCAGAAGAGTTTGGCATTCATCATACAACACATTAAATGTATTATGATTAATATTGAACACATATTTTTATAAATTAATTCAAATATTTTCTTTAAAATACGACAGAACTTTCCCTCCAACCCAATAAATTGATTGACCAGGTTAAAATCATCTACAGCACAAAGTTTTGTACACTTCTGACACATGTACACATAAATAAAATACTCCGATAATTATATGTTCTTATTATATGCGAATGTATTCAAATTTAAGTACAGTTTGTACAAAATCTTCCATGCTGAGAAATATAGAATATACCTTCTCATTGCATAAAAGCGTTCAATAGCTTCTTTTTCTCTTTGTCGTATTGGTTTCAGTTACTTTCATAATACTAAAAAAGGCACTTTCAGTGAATTGCAGCTCCCAAGCACTGAAATGAAATTTTTTCTCTTCAATAAATAATATTATATCGTTACATAGTCTTACAAATGAATACCTGCGAACGAACTGAAACGAAAAATCACGTTGATTGATAACACAGAGGTCAATCGAAATAACTGCAGAGGTTTCTTTAACACTAAAAATAATTCTAACACAACTGTTGCTACCGCCGCTGCTACTATTACCACTAACCCAACAATAACGAAAGACAACAACAACAATCACAACGGTAGCTGTACCAGTAGCAGCGACGCCAGCAGCAATAAATGAGAAATCATAGGAAACATACTTTTTTCTGATATATTAAATAAGAACAGGAGCAATATAGCATTCCGTGCAACGGTCCTAGTTTAGTTTATCACATGCTAATACCGTGAGAATTTAACATAATGTACATGTTCTTCGTTTCGTTATTTACAATCAGACATTATTACACTTCATCACAGCAGCTTACATAACACTAAACTGACCCAGCTCCACGAGGACCCGAGTCGCCCGGATACACAAACAATCAACTCAGCAATAAATTCGTAACACCGTGAACCGCTAAACTTGCAACGGCGCCGAACGGGCGCGTTGGCTAAACCGAAATTCGCCGCACTTCCACCGCGACCAGCTCCACGGCCAACAACGCGCGAACGAGCAAATGAGAAAAATCTAACGCGCCCCCGCCAGGGTCCTCAATCCGAGTCCTCGGGCTCCGACGATTGTGCGGTGGGCAGAGGCGAGGGTATCACGAGTTCGTCCTCTTCCTCGACTTCCTCCTCCGGCAGCAAAAAGTCATCGCCTTCGTGGACCTCCTCCTCCCGTGCCGGTTCAGGAGGGGCGAGGATATCTTGTCCGTGTTGTTTGAGGTGGTCGCGTAAAGCGAAGGCCCTGCCGTATGAGGCGCCGCATATGTAACAGCTGAACTTCAGATTATTGTCCTTCTTGTGGGTCTGTATGTGGGCGCGGGCCGCGTAAAGCGAGGCGAAGGGACGGGAACACTCTGTACAGCGGAAAGGTTTCGTGTGACTGTTCTTGTGGCCGGCTAGCTGGACGCGCGTTTTGAAGGTCTTTGGACAGTAGGGACACGTGTAGGCACGTTCCTCGCCGTGCGTCAGGAGGTGGTGGTTGTACACGGATGAGGCCTTGAACCGCTTCCCGCAGTGCTGACAGCCGTACGGCCGCACGCCCGTGTGCGTCCGCATGTGGAGGGTCAGGCAGTAGGACACGCGAAACGTCTTGCCGCAGACCTGGTGCAAAATGTTTTGGGTTAGACATTTGGGGGAGAGAGTTTCGGTATACTGGAAGATGGAGTTTGTTAACACGTTCAGTGCCACGCGTATTTCATTCATTCACGGTAACAGTGGCACAAAACGTGTTAACACGTTGACAGCCACGGTGGTCACCGGTCACCGGCGCAAACGATTTTACTAGAAATGCACAAAATTCGCAATGAAACCGATTTGCAGTCTTGTAAAAGCAATTGATATTGGAACGGTGCTTCAATATTTTGGCGTCTAATAACTCTACGTTTAATTTTGCACCATTTAACCATATTCTGTAGTATTTCAACGCGTTAACACTTTGCCGGCCGCTTATTTCTCGCATTGCAAAATACGCCGCCGCCGGCGCAAAAAATTTTACGCAAATTCTAAAATTTATTGCTACTATATTTACGCTATCCGTCGTACATAGGATATGGTTACTATTAAAAATGGCACTAAAATTAGTGTTACATAAATTTTAATGCATATTTTTATATCCTTAACACATTGTTGATCGGGAATTTTCGTATACGTACTCGTCTTTGGCAGGGTGTCATGCATTGCCAAGACGAGTATACTCGTCCTACTTTAAATATGTTATAACATGCAGGCTTTTGAATTAGCAAAGTTTTGTGGCCATAAACATAAATATACAAATGTAAAAAACTTGAAAAAATACTCAAATAAAATTTCTTACAAAAATTATAGTTCATTTATTACTTAAAGAAATATCTGAATCAAAATCACTGTCACTTGATATATAAAGGCCATTATAACTAATTTTAATTTGTTGATCTCAACTCTACAAAACTATTACGATTACTGATAAAAGATGCAATTACTCAGCTCGAAGCTAAATCAAAATACGCGATACTGAATTATCTAATTATCTGTTAAGACACTATAATCGGCAATAGTAAATATCTAACTTATGCTAATTTACAGAAAGTTGTGTCTCGTTTTATTGCATTTTCATTATTTCATCCATCTGTGCGATTTCCAATTTGTTTTTCTACTAAAACATACGCAAATACGAAAAAGGATGCCGAGTCCTGTTGCCTTTTCATTGCCAACGACGAGTATATTCATCTTTCATTTTATCCTTGTAAATGATTATGCCTGATAATATACGTGCTCTTACCAATAAATAACAGAACTTTGGTAAACAATAACACTCAAAATATAAATGGCAATGGGAATGACTTCGTATAGTTTAGGCTTGGCAGCGAATGGGTTAATAAATGTCATTTCGCTGGCTGTCACAAAACATTTCTGCACATTGCTTGGGCCCGAATTCTTTTGAGTTAAATGGCACGACAAGGGGTTAACCCATTCGAGACGGCGATCTTTTTCGAACACGGTCCCCAGGAGCGACATTTTTCTTCTTCATATTGTTTATTTTTAATAAAGAAACTTGTTTACTATGGAAATTACTAAATTCCGAAGTGAATTCGCATAAATAAGATGATTGCACACCGTGTGTGCACCTCGCTCCTCAGAATATTTTTATTGCGAGGAGCGAATTGAACACCATGTGTGCAATGTAAGGTAAAATAAAAATACATCATTAACAATGCCAATGCCAAATTTTGATTTTCTGTACTTCACAAATACTATTAATACAAAGAAAATTTTACCTCAACGACTACTTTACTCAGAATAACTGATGATTGCTCATTACTACTATTGCACACCTGGTGTGCAGCCGGTCTTATAGCCTCGGAAATCAATTGCGCACATAGTGTTAATCAATTGCGCACAATATTGCTAATTTTCAAGCAGCACGATCAAATCTGGTAAATTTAAATACTGTCACTTTTTAAATGAGAATTTTGTATTTTTGTGAATGTATCTCCATAAATTTAGGCATTATCGATTTTCATGCGGCAACTTTAATTGATCTTCACTTAAATATTGCTAATTTTCAATTTTGACATTCTGCAAATTCTTATATCGTGTGATTATTCAATTTCTCGCTTTAATAAATTAGGAATTTCTTTCTGAAAATCAACATTTATTTCATAAGGGGCCAAATATGATCCCTCATGGTAAGAATAGATAATTGTAAAGTACCGTAAAGTACGTTCAATGTTGAATGATCCTCACTTAAATATTGCTGATTTTCAAGCAGTACGATCAAATCTAATAAATTGATATATTGTCACTTTTTAAACA
Organism: Cryptocheilus praepositus; assembly: GCA_033815515.1. Lineage (NCBI taxonomy): Eukaryota > Metazoa > Arthropoda > Insecta > Hymenoptera > Pompilidae > Cryptocheilus > Cryptocheilus praepositus. The sequence continues at coordinate 870,944 of JAWWQZ010000084.1, read as the reverse complement.
AGAATTTTGTATTTTTGTGAATGCATTTCCATATATTTAGACATTGTCGATTTTCATGCGGCAACTTTAAATGATCTTCACTTAAATATTGCTCATTTTCAATTTTGACATTCTGTAAATTCTTATATCGTGTGATTATTCAATTTCTCCCTTTAATAAATTAGGAATTTCTTTCTGAAAATCAACGTTTATTTCATAAGGGGTCCAATGATCCCTCATGGTAAGAATAGGTAATTGTAAAGTACTGTAAAGTACGTTCAGTGTTGAATGATCTTCACTTAAATATTGTTAATTTTCAAGCAGTACCATCAAATCTGATAAATTTAAATATTCTCACTTTTTAAATGAGAATTTTGTATGTTTACCGTGTTTCAATGTATTTCCATTAAACTTTTTGATTGTCATTTAAATGCATCAATTTTAAACGATCTTCAATTAAATATTGCTAATTTTTAATTTTTCAGTACATCACTAAAAACAATGTAAATTCTTATATCATGTCATTATACAATTTCTCGCTTTAATAAATTAGGAATTTCTTTCCGAAAATCAACGTCTATTTCATAACGCTGGGTCAAACTGTTATCTCTCAGCGCAGTAACAATGTTTCCATATGCTTTTATTTTAACACATTGTACCGGTCACGTTTAGTTTAACTCGTCTTTTCATGAAACGTTGTACCGGTCACGAGTTAACATCTTTTGATGTGACATTTTAATTTTTCAAACGCAGGGCAATATATAATATAGCAAAATTTTGTTCATTGTGTTTAATCGCGTCTGCTTTATTATAAAAAAGTATACTTTTCTTGGTACTGATGCTTTTATTACAATTCTAATATTAGAAAGTGTCAAGAACGACGGAACGTGACCGTGAAGCATTTTTCAGTAAATTATACGTAAATGCTTTATATAGTTGCCGAAATTTTTAAACAAGTTGTAGTCATTAAAAATGATTAATGAAAATGAAATAACGGATAATCTAGAAAAGGAAAAAATGAAGCAAGATATATGTTGCAAAACTTTTCTACAATATGTGTGTTAAATAAAGGCGTATTGAACGTTATAATTTTAGAATGGGCAGAGTCCGAAACTTTGTACTATTAAAAATGATCTGTGATGGAAAGAAGAAAAATTATGATTAAGTTGCAACTTTTCTCGTGTGTGCTGTATCTATAATAGAGATTTCGGAGAATCTGAAAATATGTACTCGTAGTTTAGCAAAAATTAGTTTCATTGAAATTTTCAGCATGTATTTAAATTTTCATTAAAACTCAGGAAAAAGGGTTGCAAAGAGAGACTTTTCATTATTTTCTAAACATGTAATTCTAACGTGTCAAATATCTACCCCTTTAGTTGTATTTTTCTTGTTGAATCCGCAAATTTTTAAAACATTTTTTTTCATTTACTGCATCCATTACCGAGCATCTCAAAAATATGTTCAGACTCGTAGCCCAGCAAATATGCATTAATAAACTACAATTGTACGAAGTATCGTTCAAAATTCAGTAGTGTACGAATACCTTGTAATTGCAGTTCAGATTGGTATTTAATTACGCGCAATGCTTAATAACATTCGAGATACCTCGCAAGCGTGTGGTTTTTCTCCGGTGTGTATCCGTTCGTGTTTAACTTTCTCGTGAGGCCTTGTAAATCGTCGACCGCAATGCTGACATTGATATGGTTTTTGGTTTTCGCCTGGCTCGCTCGGTTCGGCTGTTAATGACGTCGGGGACTGAGATTGATTGAGTTCAGTATGTACGGCCGCGTGCATTGCTAAGCTGTCTGCAGAATCGAATTTTCGATTGCAGACAGTACAAGTGACGGAATCGTTCGAATGCAACGCCATGTGCGCTTCTTTGTAGGATTCCGACAACGTTTTACCTGAAAAATGATGAATGCGAATTAGATAATTCCAACGTGCCACCTGCTATCTAACAACGTAAGATCGCAACATCTTACATTTGTTAACGTATGAATTTTTAGGTAAATTAAATATATAAATACTAATCGTACAGTGGCCTGTTTTTTTTGCGTCTATTTTTTATAAATTAGTGATGATTTGTTAGTAGTTAACACGTCGACTTTATTTTGGTCACCGGTTTTTGGTGCAAAACATTTTTAAAAATGCAAAAAATTCACAATGAAGCCTGTTTGGAATCTTGTAAAAGCAATTTATATTGGAACGGTGCATTTTAATAGAGCAAAATACGCTTGGCAGTCAACGTGTTAAAAATCATTGTCCCGTGAAATATTTATTTTTAACAACTTTAAAAATGAAGGTTTTTTTAATATTTCGGAATAAGTAAAAATGTGTAAAAACTAAACATTTTTTAAAGTATGATATTTTGTAAAACATGATACTAAGTGAAGTGGAACACGACAAATTCCTCACAAATATTCATATTCTCGTCATCACTTGATCTATCCGTTGAACTGTCCGCAAATATTTCTGTAATATTGCTAATCGTTTTGTCGCTATCCATATTTCAGAGCTTCACATAATTAATTTGCAACACAAATTACGAAAAACTGCGGCTGACAATCACGTAGCAACTGTGTGATATCTCGTCACCTGCTTCAAACGACAGAATATGCAAGACGATATATCTCGTCAATGGCCCCGAACGACGAAATAGCAATGCCGAGATATCTCGCCATCCGTCCGCAATGTGTTAATGTATGAGTTTTTAGATAAATTAAATATATAAATACAGTAAAGCCTGTTTTTGTGCGGTCTTTTTTTATGCGATTGGTTTTGTGTGATTGTATTTTTGTGCAATTTTTTTTGTGCGATTTATTTTTATGCGGTATATGAATCTTAGCGGCGTTAGCACCAGTTTAACGTTTCCTATCATGTACGTACACATGCTGTGGACGAAATATATGAATGTGTAATTAATCGAAACGTTACCGAAAACACGTCAACGTTATTATCTGAAATTAGTGCGCTCGCACATAACATCGGCGGAGAAGGCTTTGATTCTTTCGGCGATAATGACCTAGACGAGATGATTGAGGACCAAACTGTCGATGATAGTGACATTATCAATAGTTTGATAGATTATGAAAATGGACAAGAAGAACCGGAATCTATTACAGCAGATAAAATATATGCAGGGATCCAAATTTCGAAAAAATTGGAAACGCATTTTCTTAAAGTAGATACCAAAACGGAAAGACGCTTAAAATTCGAAAAAGAGCTGAGATCATGCATGTCTCACTATCGTTACGTTTACAAGCAACTGACCAGTCGACCATCGTCACAAAAATTGATCACTGAGTTTGTGGTACCAAAAAACAAATCAATTGAAATCCTATCTTCAAGCGACGGAAGCGATTTTCAACCAATTCGTCACAAGAAGATGCGCGTTTTGGATTACGAGTAGCAGCAAACTATTTAATGTACAATGTAAAAACTTCTCCATGTATATGTACAATGAAGAATTAAATATTTTTACCATTTCTATAGGTCTAATTGAATTATTAAATTTAATTGAAAGCATTCTCTCGTCTATTTCATAAATCATTGATGTATTTTCTTAGTCCGACTTTTTTTATGCGGTCCCTATCCACCGCACAAAAACAGGTTTTACTGTATAAACGAGTATCACGTTGTGATTAGTGCGTCTGTAAAAACTGAAGAGTTGTAAATAAATCATTTAATTTCTATTCCTCAAGCCGGCGCAATTAACCCTTCTTTGCATGATTTTTTCTTTATTGGTGAAATAAATCACAGTGAATAAAAAAAAAATTAAAGGAAAAATGGTTAAAAAAATCTTAGTATATATTGATAGTATAAATTTAGCAAAAAACAATATGATGGAAATTTCCACCATCATGCAAAGAAAGGTTAATGTCATAAATAAGTACGCGACCTGTTTTGCATTGATGTATACATATTAACACATTACGTACGGCGTTTTTGCTCACACGAACCTCGCACATTTTTAAATGTCGTAAAAGTCGAGTACAATACATACAAGCATTTTTTAATACTGACTGACACGTTTACACTTTTTCGACATTCTAACGTTCATTTACTAGTTCATTTACTAGTTCTACTATTTTACGTTCTAACTATCATTACTATTTACTTTAGCAACGTACCGATCAACATTAAAACGAGATATCTCGTGATCGGCACGCAATGTGTTAACACGTTCCGTGCCAAGCCCATTTCGACTAAAGATTGATATATCATCACACAATATTTCATTATGTCGTCAATCGATAAGCAGTTACGTTGTTTAGAGTAGTTATCACGTCGTGTACCACATGTGGTACACGCGGTGCTGCGATCAGTTCGATTGTAAAAGTTAGTCTGTTCGAAACATATTGTCCAGCAAAGAACATGCTGCATTCAAATTTGTCTTAACCGTTTGAGTACGGGAGGATTTTCTTATGCGTATGCTAAAAGTCCGGGATGAAATGCGTAGTATTTTTTTTTGGGAAACAATGAAAATGGTTATAATGAACACTAATTGTTATGTAACAAGTAATTATGATAAAAAAAAAATTCTATTTTCATTTGTTACAAAAATGTTTTGCTCCACAAATTCTATGAATTCCTTTTTTACATATAGCGGAAATTAGGTTGGATCGTTTAATTCCATTACCATTTTTATTACTGCATACATCACATTGTCGCAAATTTCGCCCAGGCAATTATTCTAAAGAAAACTTTTTACTTATTGGTGATGTTCCTGTGGCATTTTTGCTTGCTAACCATTCCTCCTCTACAGTCAATAATGTTCGAAGTAAATTGCAGTCTATTTAATTCTTATATTGTTAAAAGCCACAACTGAGTTAAATGAATAAAAACTGCTACTGATATTACTGCAACTGCTCTCAATAATTGCGTAAAGTATACTACCAACAGCAGCGTCTTCGCATTCTCGATACAAAACAAGAGCCATATTTTTGGCATACGACATGTGAAGCGCGATAGCGCTTCCCCGGACTCAAACGGTTAAATAAAAACCGAGGAAAATAAAATGCTTTCCGGAAAGTACGTAGTAAGACTGAAAACTATAAGAGTAATGAGGCTTTGTAGCGGTTTCTCGATAAAGCCGTTTTTATGTATCTCTTGCTTTAACGAAACCAACCATTACGTGTAATTATTAATTATTGTAAATATTAAAATTAAACGAACTTATGTGCTCCGTTCTATACTACATTTCGTATAATGTCTCAATCTTTAACACTTTGACTGCCGTGATGGTCACTGCTGACCGGCGCAAGAGATTTTACTGAAGATTCAAAATATTCGCAATGGATAGCAATAATTATTTTATAAATACAGTTATTGTTATAATAGTGATGCGATTCTTTGGTCTCCAATACCTGCACATTATTTACATTTTGCATAATTCAGTTAAACGCTGTAGTATTTCATAACATCGCCTTTCTAACGGGTTAAGTAACTTTTTGAGCTATTTTAATTTACTTAAGTTAATCTGTGCATTCGTTCAATAATAATCGATAATTAAATATAAAGGAAAAAATCCAAAATGTATAACGTAACACAGGGTTTACTTTAACAGGATGTTTTGATATATTAGCATAATAATAATAACATAAAATAAAATGAATATCACGAGTCTGACTCCTGATCAAAATTTATGTATTGTATCAGAAATATAGACATAAAAGAAATTAAAGTAAAGTACTGTTCAAAACTGTTAGTCTTAAATTTTGTTCAATTCCACAAGAATAACATCGCATGAAATTAATAAGACGACTACATTAGAGGTAATCGTAAGATATAATTTGTTTCAAAGTCCGACAATACGTCTCAGCCGCTTTGGCTCCTTTCGTGAACATTTCTGCGCATTGTTTCGGCCCAAATTCTTCTAAAGTAAATAGTACGGCAAGGGGTTAAGGACCGCTCACGCACCTGCACATTACTTACATTTTGCATAATCCAATCAAACGCTGTAGTATTTCATAACATCGCCGTTCTAATACAGCAAAATACGCTTGGCAGTCAACGTGTTAATAGAAAATTTTTTTTATAGAATTAACTTTGTCATAAACATATATTTTCAGGGCATTAACACTAGCTTGCCCAAGGCAGTCATTTTGACTGTTTTTTAATTTCAATTAGAAAAACAATTATGAAATTGCTGACACAATTTCTTAGAATTTGGTGACTTTTTCTATAACATATAAATGGGTTTATGAATAATTGTAGTTACTTCCGCCCTGCTTTATTTCCGTATATATATATGTGTTATACCTATATTGCCCAGAAGCAGTCATTTTGACTGCTTGGTAAATTTTAAATAATCAAAAGATTTTTATTTATTGAATTGAGTAAATTTCTTATATGACCTGTCCGGCTTTGTATTGAAATATGATGCATGATAAATTGTCGATTTGGGCGTATACTTGATAAGTGTCAGTTGCTCAATAAGCTAAAATAGTACTAGTTATTCGAATCTTTGTAAAGTGTTGTTCTAACAAGTTGTTTATTTTATTTCTTTTGCGCCCTTCAACTTTATGAAAAAAATGTCGAACAGAAATGAGTTATTGGAAAAGCTAACGAACATAAGTGAAGAGTGCTCCGATATAGAATCAAATGCAACAAATTCTGAACTATCATCTGAAGATGAAGCGGATTATATTCAAAGTGAAACATCTGACGCTGAGGATAGTGATGAAGAGTCGATCACCAATGATGAAAATGAAAGTGTCATCAATATGCCCAGGAAAAGGTGTAGGGTGCTAACTAGTTCAGATTCTGATGAAGAAACTGAAAATACGTTTCAGGTGGTCGAAACAGCTGCTGATGGTACTGTGTGGACAAAAATTGACGAAGGTGGTATTCCTGGAAGGATACCATCTGCTTGTATTTTCAAGAGTGTGAAAGGGCCAACAGGCTACGCAAAAAGGAACATTGTGGCAGATAATCTTATCAGTGCATTATCGTTGATAATAGATAACTATATTATCAAACATATAAGAAAGTGCACAGAAGAATGTCGCCGAATTTTGCGGAACGGTTGGACAATATCATTACCGGAAATACGTGCATTTATTGGGATTCTATATGCTCGTGGAGCTTACCAGGCAACAAATTTTAAATTGAGTTATTTATGGTCAGCGAAGTGGGGTCCCGAATCTTTTAGAAAAACTATGGCCAGAGAAAAGTTCAAGCAAATCCTACCATTTATTCATTTTGACAAAAGAACCAAATGCAGTAGGCGCCTACAATCAAATAAATTTGCCTTGCTTTCGGAAATATGGGTTAAGCTCATTGAAAACAGTCAATATGTACAGTTAATATTTACTAATGACCTGTTATATAATTGTAAATAACATAAAAAATATTAAAAATTAATTTTAAACAAATTTCTTTACATATTTGTTATTTTTTCACAATGCAGTCATTTTGACTGTTTTTGGGCAATATAGGTATACAAGAAATCTCGGGCAATCTAGTGTTAAATAAATATGTCTGAGTGTACCACCGGTGGCACACGTGGCCTGAATGTCAAGTTTAATGTGTACCACCGGTGGTACACTTGGCACGGAACGTGTTAACGAGTATTTTACTGTGGTTAGTGTTCTGGGCAAAATTGTAAATTGTCAATAAAATGTATTCATGGATTCCTACTAGGCGGTAAGCACAACGAGGGTTAACACTTTGACTGCCATGGTGGTCATCGGTGGCCGGCGACAAAAGGTCTCACAAAAAATTCAAAAAATATACAATCGGTCGTATTTATAATTTTGAAAATGCAATTAATATTAAATAGTGATTCAATTCTTTGGTCTCCGATACCTTCGCATTATTTTCATTTTGCACAATTCAATCATATTCTGTAGCACTTCATCTCGTTGCGGTTTTAATATAGTAAAATACGCGTGGCAGTCAACGTGTTAATAGAAATATTTTTCCATAGAATTAACTTTGTCATAAACATATATTTTCAGTGCATTAAATAAATATGTCTGAGTGTACCACCGGTGGCACACGTGGCCAGAAAATCAAGTTTAGTGTGTACCACCGGTGGTACACGTGGCACGGAACATGTTAACGAGTATTTTACTGTGGTTAGTGTTCTCGGCAAAATTGTAGATTCTCAATAAAATGTATTCATGGATTCCTACTAGGCGGTAAGCAGAACGAGGGTTAACACTTTAACTGCCATGGTGGTCATCGGTGGCGACGACAAAGGTCTAACAAAAAAAAAAAATACACAATCGGTCGTATTTATAATTCTGAAAATGCAATTAATATTAAATAGTGATTCAATTCTTTGGTCTCCGATACCTTCGCATTATTTTCATTTTGGACAATTCAATTATATTCTGTAGTACTTCATCTCGTTGCGGTTTTAATATAGTAAAATACGCGTGGCAGTCAACGTGTTAAACAAAAGTAGCTGGCATGACGACCTTTTTTGTATGCAAATGATTTTATAAGTGTAATTACCGCATTCCAGACACGTAAAAGTTGCCGTCGGCGTTCCTTCCGGTGCATCGACGTGACGTGCTCTCACTGGTGCATGCATTCGAGAATGTAAGCGTAGACTTTTGTGAGAGCAAAATTCTGTACCGCAAGTGGAACATACGAATGTTCGACTAGTGTCGGGTTCACCTTCGTGTACCTTTGCGTGCAGCTGTAAGGCCTTTAACGTTGCAAACGTTTGATCGCAATTATCACATCGGTTGCTGCCGTTTAAACACGCGTGAACACGGAAATTAACTAATTTGGAAAACTGCTGAAGACATTGGTTGCATCTGTACATTCGTACTGGCGCTGTTGCTAGTTTCTTTTCCCGCACCTGCACACAGAAGAAAGGATTATGGGCGCATCGAGCGCAAAGGGTTAACGCTTAGCCGATTGATCGGGGAAATCACTTTGACCTTAGCAACGCGTTTCTTTTTTTCTGTTATTATCAGTTACTTTGATTTGGACTTGTTCACATTTACTGACGAACTGTTTCTATAAAGCACAGTATGTAATAAAACACAATCAATTGGGACTAAATAAAGTCAAAGCGGTATCAGGTGTGACAAGTCAATATTAAAAAATGCACAATCCACTGCATAAACTGGCATGCTGTGAACGATACCATACTGTAAAAAACATATTAAAATGCATTACTACTTTCTTATTTCACGTTTGGGCCGTGTTATTTATCTTTAGTCATCTTTAATGTTCTTAACACGTACGTCACCGCGCGCGCCTGACAACGAACTGAAACAGTCAAAATTCGCATTTTATGAAATGCGGGTAACGATTGACTTGTGATATTCTTATATTTGTATAAAGCTGATTGTAGACATAACAACAGTAAATCAATTTAATAAAATTATCCGGGAATTAGTTATGTCCTAATTGGAATTTCCGCGAACGTTCAAAAATTATAAGCGATATGGAAAGCCATCAACAACAGATAATGAAGATAGAGTAGATGGAAAACTACATATCTTGCAACGTGATGCTGAAGGAAACATAACGATTGCTTAGTATGTTCTAATTGTAAATTGCCTGGAGGAAGAAAAACAACAGTATCCTTCTGTGGAACGTGCAACAGAAAACCGTTCCTTCATATTGGAGATTGTTTAAAAAAATATCATACGTTAAAAACTTATAAATAATTATTTTAAACTCATATATTTGTAATGCACCTTTAAAAAGTAGTAATTTCTAATAAAAATGTTATTCTTATAATACTGAAGATTTTTATATAAAACCAGCTACAACCTAGTGAGAATCACGTTTTTGAAAAGCTAGCGACCGATAAGTGATGAAAATGCAACGGAATCTCTTATTTCACGTTTGAGAAGTGTTATTTATCTTTTAATCTTTTGTTCTTAACACTGTATACGACTGCGCGCGCCTAATACGAACTTTTTGGTAGTATTTTGCATTTTTTACAAGTAAAACGCGCAAAAAAAATCTGATATTCACTATTTGCCATCAAAGAAGCCTGAAAATTATTTAAGCGGTCAATTATATCTTGCAGTAACACTTTCGTTTAACGATTTCAAATATTGTTTAAACAAAACATGAAATTAAAAGTATATAACAACAATTTTTGGCAGGCTCTTTAAAAAAGTACGGGCCATAAAGTTTCAAAATTAAGAGCATTAAAGATGACTAAAGATAAATAGCACGACCCAAACATGAAATAACAAAATAGTAATGCGTTTTAATATATTTTCACAGTGTGGTATCGTTCACAGCATGCCAGTTTATACAGTGGATTGTGCATTTTTTAACCCATTTGAGACCGATTGCACACCGTGTGTGCAATAACAGTAATGTGCAACTATCAGTTATTCTGAGTAAACTAGCCGTCAAAATAAGATTTTTCTTGAACTAATGAAATCTGTAAAGTACAGGAAAACAAAATTTGGCATTGGTTTTACTGTGTACCAAAAATTAAAAATGAACAATATAAAGAAAAAAAAATTTCGCTCATGGGGACCGTGTTCGAAAGAAATCGTCGTCTCCAATGGGTTAATATTTACTTGTCACACCTCATACCGCTATAACTTTATTTAGTCCCAACGATTGTGAAACTTTTTAAGTAATTTCCAGCACTAAATGGGTGGATTTTAATATATACTGTGCTTATGGAAACAGCTCGTCAGTAATTGTAAACAACTGCAGATAAAGGCAACTAATAATAACAGAAAGAAGGAAACGCGTTGCTAAGATTAAGGAGTTATGCCTACTTGGGATCGGCGAAATGACATGATTTTCAAGATTTTTTTTTGCCGTTTTAGCGAGTACTAATTAAAATTCGCAAAATACTACCAACAAGTACGTATTTAGTGGTATTTGTATAAATTTTTTTATAAGAAAATATTAAAAAATGGAGGAAATATAGCCCTTCTCCTAGAGGTTCCGTTTATTTTCAAAACTACTTGCGGACCTAATTTTATATACTTATTTCTCAAAAACTACTTCACCGTTTTTTGCATTGGACGAAATTTTATATACTTATTGTGTCATTACAATAGGTAGCGCCTGAACGAAGGATTTTGAAAAATTTTAATTTTTACAAGAATGGCAGCAATTTTACGAAAAAATCCGTCTTTCGAGGTGGTCTAACTGTCGTTTTTATGTTGTAACTTTTTTTTTTATTACCGAAATAAAAAATCCTTCGTTCAGGCCCTGCCTATTGTAATGACAAATAAGTATATAAAATTAGAGTCCGATTGGTAAACTAGTTTTTGAGAAATCGTGGTCACCGCAACCGTATATTTTTAAAAACACAGTTTCGAGATAATCACGTTTAAAGTTTCAAGCTCTTTACTAATCATACATTGTAGCGCTCCAGATAAACGCTTATAATTTTTGAACGTGTGCTCCGATTCTTATGTACTATTGAGGAAATATTCTTAAAATGATGTACATTAAGAAAATGTATAATAATAAAAAAAAATCGATTTTTTTCACCAACCCAAGCAGGCATAACCCCTTAAAGTGGGAGATCTCCCTGATCGGTCGTGCACCGATTTCTTTTAAAATGGGGAGATCTCCCCAATCGGTCGGCTAAGTGTTAATTATCAAACTTTATTACCTACTTTTTGAACAACCTACAAAAAGTAATTGTTATATACTTTTAATTTCATATTTTGTATAAACGATATGTGAAATCGTTAAACGAAATTGTCACCGCAACATATAATTGACCCTTAAATAATTTTTAGACTTCTTTGATTTTAAATAGTGAATATCAGTCTGCGTTACTTGCAAAAAAGTACAGTGGACTGTGACCCGCGCTGATACAGTAAAGCCTGTTTTTGTGCGGTCTTTTTTTATGCGATTTTGTTTTTGTGCGATTTTATTTTTGTGCAATTTTTTTTGTGCGATTTATTTTTATGCGGTATATGAATCTTAGCGGCGTTAGCACCAGTTTAACGTTTCCTATCATGTACATATACATGTTGTGGACGAAATATATGAATGTGTAATTAATCGAAACGTTACCGAAAACACGTCAACGTTATTATCTGAAATTAGTGCGCTTGCACATAACATCGGCGGAGAAGGCTTTGATTCTTTCGGCGATAATGACCTAGACGAGATGATTGAGGACCAAACTGTCGATGATAGTGACATTATCAATAGTTTGATAGATTATGAAAATGGACAAGAAGAACCGGAATCTATTACAGCAGATAAAATATATGCAGGGATCCAAATTTCGAAAAAATTGGAAACGCATTTTCTTAAAATAGATACCAATGCGGAAAGACGCTTAAAATTCCAAAAAGAGCTGAGATCATGCATGTCTCACTATCGTTACGTTTACAAGCAATTGACCAGTCGACTATCGTCACAAAAACTGATCACTGAGGTTATGGTACCAAAAAACAAATCAATTGAAATCCTATCTTCAAGCGACGGAAGCAATTTTCAACCAATTCGTCACAAGAAGATGCGCGTTTTGGATTACGACGAGTAGCAGCAAACTATTTAATGTACAATGTAAAAACTTCTCCATGTATATGTACAATGAAGAATTAAATATTTCTACCATTTCTATAGGTCTAATTTAATTATTTAATTTAATTGAAAGCATTCTCTCATCTATTTCATAAATCATTGATGTATTTTCTTAGTCCGACTTTTTTTATGCGGTCCTTATTCACCGCATAAAAAAAAATTTAAGTAGTATATCGCATAAAATTGTTTATTATATGTAAGAATTTATAAAATGTTCGAATATTTTTTTGTACGATTTCTTTTATGCGGTCCCTATCCACCGCATAAAAACAGGCTTTATTGTACTTTTAATTTTATATTTTGTATAAACGATATGTGAAATCGTTAAACGAAATTGTCACCGCAACATATAATTGACCCTTAAATAATTTTCAGACTTCTTTAATTTCAAATATATGATAATGATTATCAGTCTGCGTTACTTGGAAAAAAATACAGTTGATTGTGACCCGCGCTGATATTCACTATCACTGTACTCCGCAATCGTCTAAGTGTTAAAACGAATAATGGACGGATACCTTTACACCTTCGACGTTCGAGAAAAATTTTTCAATCATCGGCGCCTTGTTCGATCGCAATGTAGATTGGATGGGAGTCCTGTCCCAAAATCTCTCGATCTGGACTACATTTCTCGTATACAATCGCCCTTCGCTGTCCACACATTCTTCGGAACGAAGTGTGTTGATTGCAGGGTGTTGAGCCGGAACAAGAGTTTCAGGCTCTTCCGACAGTGCGGATGTCGCAGGTATATTCGTTAAGTCTTCCAACTGTTCTGCCATTTCAAGCAATACCTCCTGACCATCGTGGAATTGCTTGATATGTTCCAGAACCGAATTAAAGCTCATTTCGCAACTGGTGCAGCTATAGACAGCTTCTGGCTCCAACTATCATAGGATGTATAATTAGCAGTAGAATTTGTGTCTCTCTTCAATAGGTCAAATTAGCTTATACAAATCTGATCTAGAAAAATACAAAAGCAATTTGATCGACTCCCCTTACCTCACACAGCTCCTGTTTAACACTGAGGAGCTCAGGACCGTTAAGTTCTTCTACGTCATTTATATGGTCCATGTTTATCAAAGTACCAGTCCCTTCTTCTAAAAGTTCAGAGTTGCTAGGCAGGATGGTGACAACACTTCTATCCTCTTCTTTAGTGTTCGATTCCGGTACAAGGGTTGTCACTATCGAATCAGGAGCCATAGACTTTTCTCCTCCCACACTGGTAATATTAGACAGTTTCTCTGCTATCTTAAATTCCAATATATTCTGATTTATCTGCGACTCTTCTGCGTCCACCTTCTCCATGACTTTAACTTCCCCTGATATTTTCATTGGAAAGAACATTCAGTGCAATAGATTCAATGTCAACTAGGCTAAACGTTACGCACCATTTTCATCTACTTGTATTGTCTGCTGTCCTCTTACTATCATTATTCCATTATCATTTACTGTTGTTAAAAAACTTTGGTTTATCGGTTCAACATTTGCACCCTGTAAAGAGTCGTATATAAAGCGTTCTCTTTGTAAAGTACTATCATTGAAAATTGTATACCAACCATGAGAACTTCTGATTCTGTCTCAGGTTGCGGTTGTACATTGTGATCCTTCTCGTCCTCTATGCAATGCACTTCAGGTTCTAAACTCTGCCCGCAGCGATCCAAATGTTGTATCAGTGCCATCACTGAGTCCGCCCGCTGCGAACATCCAGGACAATACAGATTGTCCGTCATGCTCAACAAGTGATACTTTAACGACTGCGGATTGTTAAAAGTTTCTCCGCAGCACATCGGACAAATGAGGTTCAACGATCCCATAGCTTTCTCTTTTTATAAGCGACCCGTACACAAAATTGGGCCTTCCTCTAATTTTATAACCTGATTTCTTTTTCAGGTCGTGTGCTAACCTAATCCAAAATGTTTGCGTCTTAATCTAGAGTAGGCTTAGTTTTTCATCAAGAAGTGCATCCAGCTCCCTACAAAGAACCTAACCTGATTTATATTTGGAAAAGTTTGTAGAATGATGTAAACGTGTTTGGTCTGTGAACAATGTCATCTCGTCTGACCTGAGCCGTTGATTATTCCTGGACAAATCTGCTTAATTGTAGTCACTTTTATTATTATTCTCTGATAAAATCATCGTTATGAGTTGGCGATAATAGCAATAACAAATCCATTAGAGACGAACTTCAGCGCAAACAAATGCCGCACACAACAATCATGAAGTTAGGGAAGAGATAAGTGAATCACGAAGTCGGCCATTGCATCGCAAGGGCCGCATGCAACTAATAAAGTCAACTTCATGTATTTTAAATTTCAATTCAGTCGACTCGCGATTTCCCTGATCGACAAGTCAATTTAAATTAAATTTACGTCCAGAACAATTATTACATCATTCGTGTAAGCTTGTATAAATCGAAAAGAGATTAGTAACGTGTTATTAAATATTCAATTGACAAAGGATGTACGACGTACTGAGCTCATTTGAATCGTCTCATCTCATTGATAGCAGTAGATGCGCAAAATAAGACTCCATGTTATGAATACTAATTGTTGAAACATTTTATATTCGTTACTTGCTCTGAATATAGTCTTACAGGAAAGGTATGCTGATTGTAAATGAAAAAACGGGTATAAGAACGTAACGTTGTTTATTCATAGAATAATATATAGACAAGTATTCAACAACTAAGATGTAAGATGGTAATCAGACGTATCTTCTTAATGTCATGAATGTTCACTGATGGATGCACATTGTACTACCGTAAAAAAGGTAACGCATTATAAATTTCAATCAACTTGTTCGTGTTGTGCATTGCTCTCACGCCACGTATTCTGAATCAACTTGATGAACTGTTGCCACCACCTGCTCTGCATAGTGAAATAGAAACCGCAAGCAGCGAGGAACAGCCATGACATTACCAGATATACTGAGCTCATTTGAATCGTCTCATCTCATTGATAGCAGTAGATGCGTAAAATAAGACTCCATGTTATGAATACTAATTGTTGAAACATTTTATATTCATTATTTGCTCTGAATATAATCTTACAGGAAAGGGTATGCGGATCGTGAATGAAAAAATGGGTATAAGAACGTAACGTTGTTTATTCATAGAATAATATATAGATAAGTATTCAACACCTAAGATGTAAGATGGTAATCAGACGTATTTTCTTAATGTCATGAATGTTCACTGATGGATGCACATTGTACTACCATAAAAAAGGTAACGCATTACAAATTTCAATCAACTTGTTCGTGTTGTGCATTGCTCTCACGCCACGTATTCTGAATCAACTCGATGAACTGTTGCCACCACCTGCTCTGCATAGTGAAATAGAAACCGCAAGCAGCGAGGAACAGCCATGACATTACTAGATATACTGAGCTCATTTGAATCGTCTCATCTCATTGATAGCAGTAGATGCGTAAAATAAGACTCCATGTTATGAATACTAATTGTTGAAATATTTTATATTTATTATTTGCTCTGAATATAATCTTACAGGAAAGGGTATGTGGATTGTAAATGAAAAAACGGGTATAAGAACGTAACGTTGTTCATTCATACAATAATATATAGACAAGTATTCAACAACTAAGATGTAAGATGGTAATCAGATGTATCTTCTTAATGTCATGAATGTTCACTGATGGATGCACATTGTACTACCGTAAAAAAGGTAACGCATTATAAATTTTAATCAACTTGTTCGTGTTGTGCATTGCTCTCGCGCCATGTATTCTGAATCAACTCGATGAACTGTTGCCACCACCTGCTCTGCATAGTGAAATAGAAACCGCAAGCAGCGAGGAACAGCCATGACATTACTAGATATACTGAGCTCATTTGAATCGTCTCATCTCATTGATAGCAGTAGATGCGTAAAATAAGACTCCATGTTATGAATACTAATTGTTGAAACATTTTATATTCATTATTTGCTCTGAATATAATCTTACAGGAAAGGGTATGCGGATTGTAAATGAAAAAATGGGTATAAGAACGTAACGTTGTTTATTCATAGAATAATATATAGATAAGTATTCAACAACTAAGATGTAAGATGGTAATCAGACGTATTTTCTTAATGTCATGAATGTTCACTGATGGATGCACATTGTACTACCGTAAAAAAGGTAACGCATTATAAATTTTAATCGACTTGTTCGTGTTGTGCATTGCTCTCACGCCACGTATTCTGAATTAACTCGATGAACTGTTGCCACCACCTGCTCTGCATAGTGAAATAGAAACCGCAAGCAGCGAGGAATAGCCATGACATTACCAGATATACTGAGCTCATTTGAATCGTCTCATCTCATTGATAGCAGTAGATGCGTAAAATAAGACTCCATGTTATGAATACTAATTGTTGAAACATTTTGTATTCATTATTTGCTCTGAATATGATCTTACAGGAAAGGGTATGCGGATTGTAAATGAAAAAACGGGTATAAGAACGTAACGTTGTTTATTCATAGAATAATATATAGATAAGTATTCAACAACTAAGATGTAAGATGGTAATCAGATGTATCTTCTTAATGTCATGAATGTTCACTGATGGATGCACATTGTACTACCGTAAAAAAGGTAACGCATTATAAATTTCAATCAACTTGTTCGTGTTGTGCATTGCTCTCACGCCATGTATTCTGAATCAACTCGATGAACTGTTGCCACCACCTGCTCTGCATAGTGAAATAGAAACCGCAAGCAGCGAGGAACAGCCATGACATTACTAGATATACTGAGCTCATTTGAATCGTCTCATCTCATTGATAGCAGTAGATGCGTAAAATAAGACTCCATGTTATGAATACTAATTGTTGAAATATTTTATATTCATTATTTGCTCTGAGTATAATCTTACAGGAAAAGGTATGCGGATTGTAAATGAAAAAACGGGTATAAGAACGTAACGTTGTTTATTCATAGAATAATATATAGATAAGTATTCAACAACTAAGATGTAAGATGGTAATCAGACGTATTTTAATGTCATGAATGTTCACTGATGGATGCACATTGTACTACCGTAAAAAAGGTAACGCATTATAAATTTTAATCGACTTGTTCGTGTTGTGCATTGCTCTCATGCCATGTATTCTGAATCAACTCGATGAACTGTTGCCACCACCTGCTCTGCATAGTGAAATAGAAACCGCAAGCAGCGAGGAACAGCCATGACATTACCAGATATACTGAGCTCATTTGAATCGTCTCATCTCATTGATAGCAGTAGATGCGTAAAATAAGACTCCATGTTATGAATACTAATTGTTGAAACATTTTATATTCATTATTTGCTCTGAATATAATCTTACAGGAAAGGGTATGCGGAATTTAAATGAAAAAACGGGTATAAGAACGTAACGTTGTTTATTCATAGAATAATATATAGATAAGTATTCAACAACTAAGATGTAAGATGGTAATCAGACGTGTTTTCTTAATGTCATGAATGTTCACTGATGGATGCACATTGTACTACCGTAAAAAAGGTAACACATTATAAATTTCAATCAACTTGTTCGTGTTGTGCATTGCTCTCACGCCACGTATTCTGAATCAACTCGATGAACTGTTGCCACCACCTGCTCTGCATAGTGAAATAGAAACCGCAAGCAGCGAGGAACAGCCATGACATTACCAGATATACTGAGCTCATTTGAATCGTCTCATCTCATTGATAGCAGTAAATGCGTAAAATAAGACTCCATGTTATGAATACTAATTGTTGAAACATTTTATATTCATTATTTGCTCCGAATATAGTCTTACAGGAAAGGGTATGCGGGTTGTAAATGAAAAAACGGGTATAAGAACGTAACGTTGTTTATTCATAGAATAATATATAGACAAGTATTCAACAACTAAGATGTAAGATGGTAATCAGACATATCTTCTTAATGTCATGAATGTTCACTGATGGATGCACATTGTACTACCGTAAAAAAGGTAACGCATTACAAATTTCAATCAACTTGTTCGTGTTGTGCATTGCTCTCATGCCACGTATTTTGAATCAACTCGATAAACTGTTGCCACCACCTGCTCTGCATAGTGAAATAGAAACCGCAAGCGGCGAGGAACAGCCATGACATTACCAGATATACTGAGCTCATTTGAATCGTCTCATCTCATTGATAGCAGTAGATGCGTAAAATAAGACTCCATGTTATGAATACTAATTGTTGAAACATTTTATATTCATTATTTGCTCTGAATATAATCTTACAGGAAAGGGTATGCGGATTGTAAATGAAAAAACGGGTATAAGAACGTAACGTTGTTTATTCATAGAATAATATATAGACAAGTATTCAACAACTAAGATGTAAGATGGTAATCAGACGTATTTTCTTAATGTCATGAATGTTCACTGATGGATGCACATTGTACTACCGTAAAAAAGGTAACGCATTATAAATTTCAATCAACTTGTTCGTGTTGTGCATTGCTCTCACGCCACGTATTCTGAATCAACTCGATGAACTGTTGCCACCACCTGCTCTGCATAGTGAAATAGAAACCGCAAGCAGCGAGGAACAGCCATGACATTACCAGATATACTGAGCTCATTTGAATCGTCTCATCTCATTGATAGCAGTAGATGCGTAAAATAAGACTCCATGTTATGAATACTAATTGTTGAAAACATTTTATATTCATTACTTACTCTGAATATAATCTTACAGGAAAGGGTATGCGGAATTTAAATGAAAAAACGGGTATAAGAACGTAACGTTGTTTATTCATAGAATAATATATAGATAAGTATTCAACAACTAAGATGTAAGATGGTAATCAGACGTATCTTCTTAATGTCATGAATGTTCACTGATGGATGCACATTGTACTACCGTAAAAAAGGTAACGCATTATAAATTTCAATCAACTTGTTCGTGTTGTGCATTGCTCTCACGCCACGTATTTTGAATCAACTCGATGAACTGTTGCCACCACCTGCTCTGCATAGTGAAATAGAAACCGCAAGCAGCGAGGAACAGCCATGACATTACCAGACAATAATCAGTATCGTTGGAAGGTGTGCTCGACATAGGTCCGCTGAAATCTGCTGAAGTGACGTATACAAACCCGTTCGGTTGCAAGCCAGTAACATAAGTGATGAATCTCGCCAGAGATTCCAGAGAGTAAACAGTATCGTTAAATTTAGCTATAGGCTTCCCGTTATGCACAAGCATTAGGGTCGGCACTCCAACAATTCCATATTGTGTATTAAAGCTGAACATAGATATAGTTATGTAGGTAAGAAACAATATATATACATATACATATATTGGGTTGGAGGGAAAGTTCTGTCGTATTTTGAAGAAAATATTTGAATTAATTGATAAAAATATGTGTT
Organism: Cryptocheilus praepositus; assembly: GCA_033815515.1. Classification (NCBI taxonomy): domain Eukaryota; kingdom Metazoa; phylum Arthropoda; class Insecta; order Hymenoptera; family Pompilidae; genus Cryptocheilus; species Cryptocheilus praepositus. Next base: position 851,091 of record JAWWQZ010000084.1, on the reverse strand, counting down.
TAATATTAATCATAATACATTTAATGTGTTGTATGATGAATGCCAAACTCTTCTGCAATTTCTCGACTTGTTAAATGTGGATTATTTTCCAACATGGATCGCAAAACATCATTATCGATCTTAGATGGTCGTCCAAATCGATCACTTTCTTGGAGGCTCAGATCCCCGGAACAAAATTTGCTAAACCATCTTTGACAAGTACGAACATTTACAATATCTTTTCCAAATACCGCACATAAACTTTTACATGCAACCGATGCATTGCTTCCTTTTTCGAATTCATACAAAATGTACTGTCGTAAATGCACTTTATCTACTAACATGTTTTTCACTTTAAATATTACAAGTAAATGATGAACGGTAAAAAAGGACTCATTTATATTATACAGGAACTATAAAAAACAAAAAAAAATCCGAATGACTCACTAGCCAGATGTTTTTTTTATTTATAAGAAAAATTACCTGCCTATTAAAAATACGACAGAACTTTCCCTCCAACCCAATATATAGATGCGGAAACTATCTTACCTTTGGTATTTTATGGCATCAATCGCCACAGCCTTGATATAAGGGAATGATCTTGGTAAAGCGTTGAAGTGTGGCGCTGCTTGACTGCTGAAGACGCACCACCTGGCATAAAACATCACCAATACGCAAATGCCTGGTATCTGCCTTCCCTTTTTATCATTCCTAGTTCTATTTGCAGGGCCAGGCTCAAATATTAGCAATTCCATAAGCCTAGTGGAATTCACTAACTGCGAAGAATAATTTGATTAGGCAACATTTTGATATTGTGTTAACCCTTTGCGCTCAACGTGCTTTTCTCTCGGGCTGTCCAGCAACTCGACAGTAATCCGCCTATTTCATGAGTTCGTTTCTGTTAACTTAAAATAATTTTAGGCACAATAGGACACTTTACACTCGTATATTTTAACATTACATACATTTATTTAATTTAATGAAGGATATTTATTAACCCTTACCGCTCCGGCACATTTTCGCAGCGGAACGAGTGAAACGGAGTTTTATTTTAAGTGAGAAGAATTACACGTGCTTGTGAATGTTTTTAATTATATTTATTTTATACATATGCAGTTTCTTCTTGTAAATGAAAGATAAATTTTGTAATTCATCATGGTGTGATATCTTTGGAAACAATCTCCCATGTGCATCCTGGGTTTACTTGGGCAAGTGCCACAGTAATCACTTGTTTGACGTCTGCCATCCTTTTATTTCCTTGTAGAAGACACAACACAGTCCCTCTTTTATGTAGTATAATTTCGGAACCACTATATGAAGTGTCAGATTTATAATCAACATTGGCTTTCGCAATATCTTTTAACACTTGAAAATCAAATACGTCTTCACTACCACTCAACTCTAAATTCTCATCATAATAATTATTTTTCTCCATGTTGTTAACCATAAAAAAGTTCAATAAATGGGTTAATCGTAACAGTACAGAGACTGATCACGTTTTAACTACAGTTATTAATTGCCAACGCCGACGATACCGCAGCGTTTTAAGCCCAATCATGTTAAAAACATTCAAACAAGGGTTAAAGATTACGTTCTATAATTTTTCTTCTTGTGGTATTTTGTAAACCAATCTCCAATGTGCATTCTTGGCTTGTCGGGGCATGTGTCACAATAGTACACAGTTTGTCGTCTTTGGCCGGACTTTCGTTGGGAACAAACTTTGCAATCCTTTTTTTGTCCCATCAAAATAACATGCAGCTTCCCATTGAGTCGGATCATTTCAGAAGTGCTCTGTGAAATAGAAGCTGTGCTACGTCGGCTTTTGGCTTTTGGCCACTTTGGCTTTCAGATTCACTATCGATTATTCGGATTTTTCGTCTTCTTACACCTATAACGTCGTCACCATCTTCATCACTTCCGTCTTCATTCTTATGGGCAAGCTGTCTATGTAGTGATGTCATTTCGTTCGTTATTGCCGAAAAATTGAACTCATCTTCACTAGAAGTAATTTCTTTGTCGTGTTCCATACTTATTGGGCTCACTAACTTTGAAAGAAATATTGCGATTGCCAAGAAGGTTGAATTCGAACTAATGTCGAAGACAGAGTCCAACCCGCGTTTGCAAGTATTTTTGAGATAAGACATTTTATCTCAAAAGTGCGAAGACGGTGATTGGTTCTTTTTGTACCTTTTTTTGAAAGAAGCGAATTGAAAGAAGCGTTGCGACGTCTATCAGCGTTCTATTATTCTCAAGACATAATGCACGCATTGAAATTCGTTTGTGTTTGTGAGATAAGACATCTTTATAGCTATGTAGATACCTCATAAAATGATCTACAAAAGGCCAGGTAGACTTGTCAAGCGATATTCGTTAGGCCAAACACAAATAAACACCGTTACCACTCAATTTACCGCATCGATGCGAGTGGTGCCTGAGAGGTACTGGTCGAGCGCAAAGGGTTAATTTTAGGATAGCAGCTCACCTCGACAGGCCCATAGACCCTATCTGTCAAACAGTTAACCTTCGTTGCATTTGCAGCTGTGGCATTATTGGACGAGACCTCTGCTTGCTTCTTGGAGTCGTCATCTGCATCGTTTGCAATATCTTTGTCATCTGTGCAAATGTTGCTCCCTTTCTTAAGAAAAATATCTTCTAATATACTTTGCGTCGTACAATCTTTAACGTGACTCGTTATAGGTAATACATGGCCTGTAACGAAAAAGTATTTTAACTTATGTGCTTATTTAATATGTAATGTTATATATGTTCTGTACATTAGGTGCGTTTATAGTTGCGACTATTTTGTTTCCAAAAAATCATTAAAATTCTGTTTACACTCTAATATATGTCTGACGTTATACCAACTGCATACTGTATTTCAGCAAAGTCAGACAGTAATTATAAATCGTTATTCATATCATTATGCGGTAACACGATAACATGCAGACGTTTGAGAAATAATGAAACATAAATATCCTTAAACAATTTCCATGACTGCTATTGTAACATAATGCAATTGCATTTATAAGTGAGCGGTCTTTCTCAGTGCTTTAGTAAACGGTAAAGAAAGGCTGCGGGTGCTTATTTTATTTGATTTTGTAACGTTTCTCACCTAAGAGTAGAACAAAAAAGAGACTTAACGGCGTTTTGAAGAGACACATCGCTGTGACATAACCTAAAATTATGCTTAACGTTGTCTAACGTAGGGAAACTCGTTTGATGCGAAAGTGTCAAACGTTTCTGAAATAATCATTTACATGTACGCTAGAGCATAAAATTCATTCCGTTACTGTGTTCGAAATACAGCTCTCGATATTACGACTGTCACGAGAATATGATGATATTTTTGTGTTCATCATTTCATTGCTCTGTCGACTACTGCGATGAATGTGATTAGCTCGACTTCGTTAACGATTTATCGAATCGATTGTACAAAACTTACGTTGCACTCGACGGATGCAGCATTTTAGAATTTCGCGAACATATTTATATATTGACGCTATGTCGTTGACGCGTTATATTGACAGTAAATACGTTCAATAGTGGATTTTTCTGTGGATATAGAAACGTTATTGTAACTAGATATTCGTAAATACATATGTCAGTGGAACCAATTATTTGTTGACAAATGATTTTGCTGTCTTCATGTGCCTTATGCTGTTTCTGGTTCAAAAATCGAGTAGAAAAATTGGACAAAGTTGCGATCGGTTTATATGTTACGGTAAAACACCGAAATCTGGAGAATCTCGACTTTCACCGGTGAATGTCAACATTCACATACTCGCTTGGTGTATGTCCGAAATATTTGCAAAATACCCTTATTTCTGACTTAGACTGGTAAATGTTGACATTCACCATGCACTAATTGTCGACACACATCGGAGAGGGTCCGAATGTACAACAATATAATAAAATATTCGATCTTTCACCGACGTATTTGGCATCTGTTGACATTCACCGGTGAAAGTCGGCATTCTCCAATTTCGGTCATTTACGGTAACATATGCAGGGTACGGCGCCAAAATCCGGAAAAATCAAACATTTTTTTGAAACATAATTTTTAGTGCAATAATAGAAAAGTAAAAGATTTTTTTTGTTACTGTATTGTTTGTTGGGTCATAAAGAAAACATTCATTGAATATAACCCCCCGAGCTTATGAATGTTTATTACATGCTTCAAATTATTTTGTTGCCAATAGCGACATCTCCAAGTGGTATAGAACGACGGGAAATTTAAATTGAATTTTGTCAGGTTTTTGACGCCGTACCCTGTACACGTCGAACGCAGCACAAATGATCCTATTACAAATTTCGCTACTACTGCTGACTGAATCACCCATCTCGTGGCTAAATTTAGTAATTTATAGTTAATTTGTATTAACACTATTATGATATCATACATATTTAGCTATTTTTCATACCTTACGCTTTATTTTGACAATAACTGTGGAAATACGCATGGTTTACCTCAGATGCTTCAAAAGCAAGGAAGAGGGAGATTTTGCATCGAATGCTTGGGATTCTTGTACTCAATTCAAGAATGTCTAGGACTCTGCCTCGTAGAGCAAAGGGCCAGTATTGGCCCTGATAATTGTTTCCGCAATTTCTCTGCAAATCAACGCTCGCCGTTCAAGTCGCGGCTTACGTATGTAATTGGTTTTGCAATATAAAATACTTAGTAGTTCTATTGGCACCATAAAGGAAACATACCACCAAATAATATTCTTATTGTATTTTATTGAAATTTCGAGTTTTGATAGTCAATGGTAATTTTTTATTTTACACGACGAGTATATACGTCATACGCACCGCAATTGAGATTTGATTCGACGTGTATACACGTCAAACGCGCTTAGCTGGTTAATATAGTAAAGTATGCACGGCAGCCAATGTCTTAACTCATTCGAGACGACGATTTTTTTCGAACATGGTCCCCAGGAGCGACATTTTTTTTTCTTTATATTGTTCATTTTTGATAAAAAAAAACATGTTTACTATGGAAATCACCCAATTCGTAAGTGAATTCACATAAATAAGATCATTGCACACCAGGTGTGCAGCTCGCTCCTCGGAAAATTGTTATTACAAGGAACGGATTGAACACCATGTGTGCAATGTAAGGTAAAATGAAAATACATCATTAAAAAATTTATGAACATTTATTTAAAAAATAGTTAGATACTATAAAATCGTTATTTTGTTTTCAATAATAAAGAACAGAATATAATGCAAAGAAAATGTTTTAAAAGTAGTAAAAAGTTAAGAAAAGATAAGTTGAATAATGAAAAAAATAACAAACGAGAAATCAATTTTTAGAAAAATGTCTACAGGTAACAAAGTAATGTAATTCAGTAATAAAACAGAAAATATAATTTGTAAATACACTTTTAGCAAATAGTACACTGATCGTAAAGTAATTATACATTAGTTGGTTGATGGTAGCGCTTGAAACATTCTCCCAAACATAATCCAGGATTACCGACACAAGCAGGACAAGAGTAATTATTACGTTTATATTTTCCTTCTTTGTAGGACTGTCGGCAATTCATAGTATTTTACATGTAAGAAAGGCTTCAAATAATTTTTAACGCCAATAGATTTTTGGTACACAGTAAAACCAATGCCAAATTTTGTTTTCCTGTACCTTGCAGATTTCATTAATTGAAGGAAAATCTTATTTCGACGACTAGTTTACTCAGAATAACTGATAATTGCACATTACTGTTATTGCACACACGGTGTGCAAGCCGTCTTATAGCCTCGGAAATCAATTGCACACACGGTGTGCAATCGGTCTCGAATGGGTTAAGCCGGAACGTCTGTGCGACACATGAAAAATTAATAAAGGGATATTAATTTACTTTTGTAAATTAATAAAGTAAAACTAAAGTGTTACGACGCACAAACCGCTGGACCTTGAAAATTTTAATTAATGTTTAAGTTATACACCTTTAATTCAATCACTATTCTTGAGCAGTCAATCACTGTATGTATACTTTATCCTGTATAGGAGAATTTGTTAAAATTTGCTGTTGTATTAAAGAATTAATGATTAACGCATCGACAAGGAGTTGGAGTTGCCGGTCGATATTGACAATTAAAACTCGGTTAAGGGTTAAAAATGAGTTCTGTATACACACGACGTGGAAGAAAGTGCTGCTGAAAAATCGTTCGCCGGCTTCTGAGAACGTCGTTCTTTCTCTCCGCGCCTTTAAATTAGGACAGATTTGGCGCAATGAAAGTGGCTGAACACAATCGCTGCCCGCGGAAGCCGCGCATGAAATTATCTTCCTTTCTTTTTGTTAATTGCCAGAACGGGGACGGCACCGTTTCCTCAGAACAAGTTTTGCAAGTCTGTCGCACTCGCCATTTTACCGAACACAGACGATAATATTACCTTATGTTATATCCCGTCCCTCAATTTACGCGGCACTATTTTTCCGCGAACTTTTTTCAGTCAATTATACGGTCAATTATATCTTTTATTATATCAATTATATCTCTATTTAAACGATAGTTAATTGCGCGATCTCCTTTCATTACGTAACATTCTTTCATAAAATTTAATATAGGTCAGGATGATATAAATTCTTATGTGACGGTATCGACTATGTACCTCTAACATTTTTAGATTTTTATTTTTGCCGTGATTATATTCAAAATTGATCGTACACGTAATAAAAATGTCCTCAACTTACAATATTTAAACGTGAAATTAGTATTTGCTTTAAAATACAACAACAATTATTAGTTCATTGCACTAATTCTTCACACGAAGCCACTTCTATGCGGCAAAAGTTTTCCATTTTTATCATTTTCACGCGAACTTTTTTTGTACGGTCAATTATACCTGTATTTACGCGGTCTCATTTCGTTGTCTAATATTCTTTCATGGAATTTATTATAGGTCAGGATGATATAAATTCTTATTTGAAGGTATCGACTATGTAATTCTGACATTTTTTGATTTTTATTTTTGCCGTGATTATGTACAAAATTGATCGTATACGTAATAGAAATGTCTCCAACTTACAATACCTAAACGTGAAATTAGTATTTGCTTTAAAATGCAACAACAATTATTAGTTCATTGCACTAATTCTTCACACGAAGCCACTTCTATGCGGCAAAAGTTTTCCATTTTTATCATTTTGACGCAAACTTTTTTTACACGGTAAATTATACCTGTATTTACGCGGTCTCATTTAGGTGTTTAATATTCTCTCATAAAATTTATTTTAGGTCAGTATGATATAAATTCTTATTTGACATTATCGACTATGTAACTCTGACATTTTTCGATTTTTATGTTTGCCGTGATTATGCTCAAAATTGATCGTATATCTAATAAAAATGTCCCAAACTTACAATATCTAAACGTGAAATTAGTATTTGCTTTAAAATACAACAACAATTATTAGATCGTTGCACTAATTCTTCACACGAAGCCATTTCTATGCGACAAAAGTTTTCCATTTTTACCATTTTTACACGAACTTTTTTTGCACGGTCAATTATACCTGTATTTACGCGGTCTCATTTCGTTGTCTAATGTTCTTTCATAAAATTTATTATAGGTCAGAATAATACAAATTCTTATTTGATGGTATCGACTATATGACTCTGACATTTTTCGATTTTTATTTTTGCCGTGATTGTGTTCAAAATTGATCGTATACGTAATAAAAATGTCCCCAACTTAGAATATCGTGAAATTAGTATTTGCCTCAAAATATAACAACAATTATTAGATCATTGCACTAATTCTTCACACGAAGCCACTTCTATACGACAAATGTTTTCTTTTAAAGCTCCTCGTAGGTAAACAGCAACAGGTGTTAAATCTAAAAAATGTCGGCGGACAATAAATTTCATTTCTTTATTACTTTATAATAAACCGTTTTTGACCGAACTTTAAGTAGCAATTTTTTCTTATGTGCATTTGTAGATTGTGCTTCTACAGATTGGCGGGAAAACCCCGAGACACCGTACATATAAAGCAGATCTTCAAAAAGTAAACGGACATATTTACATTATTACAAAAATATTATTTGGAAAGAATGAAGATATTCGGTATACACGCAGGAGCAGATTTAGAATTAAAATTAAGCACAATTACACATTAGTAATTCGAATTACGCACTTTTCTAAGTAAATGTTTTTGGACACTTTATTTTATTTCATACGCAAATTATATGTTCCAGATAAGAAAATAAATAAATGTCAGTGATCAAATGATTCATTTGATAAATGAATAAAATGATAAATGACAAAAATTATAAATGAATAAAATGATGAATAAAGTGATTATCTAATACTATAACCGCTACACATACTCTGTGCTGTACGAGTATATACTCGTACATCATCACTTCATTTTTGCGACACAGTTTAGGTATATACTGACTTTTCCTGAAGGCCTTGTTCCGCTTGAAATATGTTAATTACTGTGCTTTGAAGTACATTTTATATATATATGCATATACAAATACATGTATTTTAGATATTATTTTTACATATATATATATATATATATATATATATATATATATATATATATATATATATATATTAGGTATTATTTTATATTTGATACGTAAAATATGTATTTTGAAGCACTGTAATTAACATATTTCATTCGAAACAACGCCTGCAGGAACAACTGAAGGCTTGTTCCACTTGAAATATGTTAATTACTATGCTTTAAGTACATATTTTCAATATTATAGATAAAACAATATCTAAAAAAAATATATACATATGCTTATAACTCGTAAAAGTATATATATAAAGTACATGTAAAATTACAGTGTAAGGTAATAAATAATAATATAAAATTAATAAAATAATATCTGTATATTAATATATATGTATCGATATATAAAATATATATATATATATATATATGTGTGTATATATATATGTAATCTCTGGGACTAAACAAAGTGTTTATTGAATAAAAACGGTAAAATTAATGAATGTGACTAAATGCCAATATGTTTCCCGTTTCTAATTCATTTTTCTCGAACTTCTTCTCAAGCTAAGCTGCGTTTCTTTTTTTCAATCCTTCCTATATAACACGCTCCCTCCCCTTCTTTTCGCAATAAACGAAATATCGGTCACACCAACGATTGCTCATCTTCTTTACATCTCTATGGCATCCAACTTATTGCAGAATCTGCCATTTACATGACATGCACACACACACACTTGTGCAATTACTCTTCTCACTATCAAATGTATAGATATATTATATACAATTCGTACACTGTAATATGGACCGTTTATTTTGAAAGTGGTGTAAGTCCATTCTTTTAAAAAACGAGATATCACATAATTTGTGATTAACTTAGTGTAAACTTTTTATTTATAACTAGATAATATTTAATATTTTAAAAAATACCAATGCTTTGTTCAATTTAAAATTGGCCGGTAAAAGAAATTATGTAGCGATTGATTATGAAAGTGGTGTAAGTCTAATTTCCATAGACATTTACGAAAAAAGAATTTCTTCTACACGCCACAGGACTATTATGATGTTATAAAGCAATGCTGAAAAAATAATAAATCTACATTACTCGAAATGAAATGAGGGAAATTCGTTTCAACAAAAAATCTACAAAGCGCAATTCAAGAACGGATAAGAAAAAATATTAACGGAGAAAAGGTAAACCGGCTGAAAATATGTTGGATGAGATGCAAAAGTGCACCGTATACTATTTTATATAAAGCATCGATGGAGGACACAGAATTCAAGACGCTATATTTATCAGCTCAATGTTGGGGAAGACGTCTATATAATATGGCGGAGCATTAGATACGAAAAATATAAATATATAACAGTTATTACCTTATATACCTCCTGTGCATTATGAATATTTTAAACCACTGCCAGATAAAGAGCATAAATGAATAATAGCAATATCTTATGTTACGTTTAACAATATATAAATATAATTAACATTCAAAATAAAAAATACTAGTCCTATTTTATTTCTTGTTATTACCTATAAACAAAGTTGGAATAATACAATATATATTTCAAGAGATATCTAATTTTCCATAATTGAAATTAAATCATTTTTACAGTTGACTAATTATGAAAATGGTGTAACTCCATTTACATGTAAATATAAGATAAGAGAATATAATAAAAAAGAACATCAATCGATTCCGCTGAAATTTCCAGCATGTTCTTTAAAAGTTTGCTATTGCTGAGATAAATACGTTTTTTCATTCGCTTTCATTATAATACCGATTTTCATTATTTGTAACTCATAAGAACATCAACTGATTCCAATGAAGTTTCCAGCATGTTGTTTAAAAGTTTGCTGTTAGCTGAGATAAAGATATTTTTCATTTCGCGTTCGATTTTCATTCTTTTTACTTGTAAGAGCATCAATCGATTGCGCTGAAATTTTCAGCATGTTGTTTAAAACTGTGCTATTAGCTGAGGTAAAGATATTTTTCATTATTTTTATATTTCCATTATTTGTAATTCGTAAGAACGTCAATCGATTTCGGTGAAATTTTCAGCATATTGTTTAAAAGTTTGCTATTAGCTAAGATAAAGATGTCAACAATTATTTTTATAAGAATATCAATGCCATTATTTGCAATTCCTAGAAATGACAATTTTTTTTTAATAAGTTCTGAACAACGTCTAAAAAAATTCAAGTAATCTCCTGCAATTTGATAAGAAATCTTTGTGTTTTACTGCTGAGATAAAGATATTTATCACTCATTTTCGTTATAATGCCGATTTTCATTATTTGTAACTCATAAGAACATCAACTGATTTCGATTAAATTTTCAGCATGTTGTTTAAAAGTTTGCTATTAGCTGAGATAAAGATATTTTTCATTTCGCTTTCGATTTTCATTCTTTGTAACTCGTAAGAACATCAATCGATTTCGGTGAAATTTTCAGCATATTGTTTAAAAGTTTGCTATTACCTAAGATAAAGATGTCAACAAGTATTTTTACTGCCTCCCCGCAATTCCTAGAAATGACAATTTTTTTTAGTAGGTTCTGAACAACGTCGAAAAAAATTCAAGTAATCCCGTGCAATTTGATAAAAAATCTTTGTGTTTTAGTGTCCCGTGTGATGTGCGCAACTGCATAATTCAACCGCTAATCATCAGAAATCGACGAGTCCCGATTCCGCAAATCTGCAAGACGCCGTTCACTCATTTGATTCAACTGTCGTCGGAGGAAACAGCGGGGAAACGTATTTATGCTCTGTTTCAACGGGATAATTCGTAGAGTTTCTACAGGATGCGACCCCCTCCTCGAGACAAGCGACGTTTCGTCTGAGGCGGCAGCGTCGGTGCGATGTTCTTCGACTAGCGCGAGACTCGAAAGTATCATTGCGAACGGCAACACAAAGTTCACTGTGCGATACGCCACACCCGTTGCCCACTATAATTGCTTGCCAAACCATCATAATTTTATTCCTCCTCGCCATCTCGCTACAGTTAAATTCGGTTTATGCACTTGCTGGGAATACTCAACTACTATGTGAAATTGCTTGTTCATTCGTCACAGCGTATGTATTTTAGATCATTGACAGTGCACTGCTCACCGTAGAATTGCATATCATTTAAATTGTACACCGTTGTAATTACATGGATACGTAAACTGATTGCATCGGATATTGCTTGCTATCGATGATTTGTGTATCATTTCAATTGTACGCCATTGCAATCACATGGATATGTAAACTGATTGCATCGGATATTGCTTGCTATCGATGATTTACATATCATTTAAATTGTACGCCGTTGTAATTAAATGGATATGTAAACTGATTGCATCGGATATTGCTTGCTATCGATGATTTGTGTATCATTTCAATTGTACGCCATTGTGATCACATGGATACCTAAACTGATTGCATCGGATATTGCTTGGTATCGATGATTGGTATATCATTTCAATTGTACACCGTTGTAATTACATGGATACGTAAACTGATTGCATCAGATATTGTTTCCTATCGATGATTTGTGTATCATTTCAATTGTGCGCCATTGTGATCACATGGATACGTAAACTGATTGCATCGGATATTGCTTGCTATCAATGATTTGCATATCATTTCAATTGTACGCCGTTGTAATTACATGGATACGTAAACTGATTGCATCGGATATTGCTTGCTATTGATGATTTGTGTATCATTTAAATTTTACGCTGTTGTAATCACATGGATACGTAAACTGATTGCATTGGATATTACTTGCTATTGATGGTTTGCATATCATTTCAATTGTACGCCATTGTAATCACATAGATACGTAAACTGATTGCATTGGATATTGCTTGCTATCGATGATTTGCATATCATTTCAATTGTACGCCGTTGTAATTACATGGATACGTAAACTGATTGCATCGGATATTGCTTGCTATCGATGATTTGTGTATCATTTCAATTGTACGCCGTTGTAATCACATGGATACGTAAACTGATTGCATTGGATATTGCTTGCTATCGATGATTTGTGTATCATTTCAATTGTACGCCATTCTAATCACATGGATACGTAAACTGATCGCATCAGATATTGCTTGCAATCGATGATTTGTGTATCATTTCAATTGTATGCGGTTGTAATTACATAGATATGTAAACTGATTGCATCGGATATTTCTTGCTATCGATGATTTGAAAATCATTTCAATTGTACACCGTTGTAATCACATGGATACGTAAACTGATTACATTGGATATTGCTTGCTATCGATGATTTGTGTATCATTTAAATTGTATGCCGTTGTAATCACATGGATACGTAAACTGATTGCATCGGATATTACTTGCTATCGATGATTTGTGTATCATTTCAATTTCAATTGTATGCCGTTGTAATCACCTGGATACGTAAAGTGATTGCATCGGATATTGCTTGCTATCGATGATTTGCATATCATTTCAACTGTATGCTGTTGTAATTACATAGATACGTAAACTGATTACATCGGATATTACTTGCTATCGATGATTTGCATATCATTTCAATTGTACGCTGTTGTAATTACATGGATACGTAAACTGATTGCATCGGATATTGCTTGCTATTGATGATTCGCATATCATTTCAATTGTACGCCATTGTAATCACATGGATACGTAAAGTGATTGCATCGGATATTGCTTGCTATCAATGATTTGTGTATCATTTCAATTGTACGCCATTGTAATCACATGGATACATAAACAGATTACATCAGATATTGCTTGCTATCGATGATTTGTGTATCATTTCAATTGTATGCCGTTGTAATCACATGGATACGTAAACTGATTGCATCGGATATTGCTTGCTATCGATGATTTGCATATCATTTCAATTGTACGCTGTTGTAATCACATGGATATGTAAACTGATTGCATCGGATATTGCTTGCCATCGATGATTTGCATATCATTTAAATTATATGCCATTGTAATCACATGGATACGTAAACTGATTGCATTGGATTTTGCTTGCTATCGATGATTTGTGTATCATTTCAATTGTACGCCGTTGTAATAACATGAATATGTAAACTGATTGCATCGGATATTGCTTGCTATCGATGATTTCTGGGATGTATGGTTTTAGCCGCTTTTAACAGAACTTTTTTTTGGTATGTAGGTAATGCAATCGTTCCAACCTGCGGCCAAATCTTTGCTAATACTTTCTTGTGCTTTTCTGGTATACGCTACCACTGGAAGCTGGGATGCGTGCAGTGGTCGGTTGGAACGTGCCTTGGACACGCTGCATCGAGAGTCGGCTAGGAGGAATCAAATGGAAGAAGAGGAGAGCAGCGTTAATTATCAAGAGGAGCTTAAGTCTGTTCCACTTGACATGACAGTGTCGCATATTGGTATTAAGGCAAGTTTCATTGATACAATGTTAGAAAAACTATCTAGACATTGGTATTTTCACACTGCGCTCAAAAACAGATAGATAAATTTCTTATTTATAATATGACAGTTATGTTAAAATGAATGCATTAACAGTAGCGAATGATAATGGTGAGGGTACTCCATATAATATGTAATAAACTGCAAACATTAACCCTTTGCACTTGGACATGTTTCTTCACAAAGTAGCGAATAGCACAACATTTTGTTTAAAATGGTACAGTTTTGAAAAAAATACTCTGCTCAAATCATGTTTTGCATACAACTTTGCTGATATATTTATGTTGAAACAAAATTGAAATTTTATAGCTTATTCTTTTCGAATGCGTTATAGTTCAGCTGATATATTTATGTTGAAACATATACAACGTTTATACAATAACTTGCAGTTTATCATTCAGCCTATTGCAGGAATATATAGAAGGTTGTTGTTGCAGTTGCTAGAATTCTCCTCTCAGTTTATCGACCACAAATTTACTAAATATTAAATAGCAGACAGATTATTAATTCTATCTCATTGTCTTAACTTGTAACTCCCCAGAAAAATCTTAAGGAAACAAACATTTGAACAAGCGTTTTCTGTACATACATTTTCCTCAGTAATAACATGAAGAATCTTCGTGTCCCCTCAGAGGGGACAGTCATTAAATGAAACGCACATATATGAAATAGTATGAATGTATACATTGTTAAATACCTAAGTAATTTGTGTTGAAATAGCTACGCATGTAGAAATTCATGTCGCTTGTAACATTTAGTTGTCACAGACTTCAAGATCGACGTCAGATGGGATTAGGTCGTGGGCCAAAGTGGAAGAATGTGTCTACAAACCCAATGATAATTCTCTACGTACACGTGTGGTTTTCAACGACCTTACTGTTTCTGGCACAGTTTCCTTAATTCCACGCACTCACCAAGCATCAGTGGTATCAGAATCCTGCAGAATGATTCTGAGGTTTAGAAAATCTGGTATTGAATTCTTTACTAGTCCAATTGCACGGAGAAAAGGTCAAATGAAAATTCGCACAGAATCTAGCTTTCTGGAACCACAATTTGCTTCAATGTACGCATATGGCTGTCATCCCAGTATAAGGAATGGCAAGCAAATAAAACGGCAAGACAAATGGCCAATTTATCAACAGCATAATGGATACCACAATTATTATAATTCATTGAGCAATAAGGTAATACAATTATCTAAAATTATATCATTTCACCTAATAAATGCTATATACACTGTTTTGTAGCCTGTGTTTTTTAAATGGCAGATTAATATTATGTTCTGAGAATAGCTAACAAATTAATTAAGTGCCTGTGACACATAAATGTTTTGACTAACATTAAAATGCAGTAGTAGTAAATGTTATAAGATTTAACATTTTTCTAACAGTTTCCGAGTTTGTCCAAGCCCATTCCCACAAATAGTTATGAAATCGCAGAACCACGTTATCTAGTTCACAATTCACATGGAAAACATGTAGACACTCCAAACGAAATGCAGCGTTCTGCTAATTTTGATCAGTCCCTACCTAATGAAAATGGATTATGGAAAAAGAATTCTTGGGTTACAAAGTTTCCAACAATCAGTGGGCAAAGTTTAATAAGGTATGTGAAACTACATATTTTATCATATCAACTTTGAGTAGTAATGTACACCTTTACATAACCGTCACTTTCAAATTGTTTGTGCACAAAGTGAAAGTATTCAGGAGTCCTGGCAGAATAAGAACAACAGGCTGCTAAAAAAGAATGCAGAACGTAAAACTTCCCAAAGTGCTCCCATTATCCTGATTAACAAAAGACCATCGAAGCTTGGTTCAACTGATATCAACACTTTAAAGTTTGACACAAACCTTCAGGAACCGAAGATTGCAAATGATACATTGTTCAGCGTAGCGACAGAGGCAGCTAATGAGCCAGCAAACAGTTCTGTGGTAACTGAATTGAATCAGGACAGGAGAAATTCTCATGAAGAAGTGGCAATTGAAGAAGATGCTCTGCGGATAACGAGGGAGCTGCCTAATGATGGGAACGCAGATATATTAGTCTCCGATGTAAGAGATTGGCAATCGAAAGAGTACATTTCCAGGGAGATGGAGGATATATTTTTAAGGAGCGCTAGTGAGGCTCTAACAAGATATATTGAACGTCAGCTTCACCCAGCTATTAAGGAAACCCTAATGCTGTCTATGGGGTATACGATTAGTTACGGATAGACTCAAGTTCTCACAAAATCGTCAGAGGAGTCTGTGTCGAGCTTTTAATGAATTAACATGTTTGTCTGCATTCAAAGAAAAAGGCACTAATCTAGTCGTGAGATAAATTATAAACTTCAGCCCATTCGGCTTCACAAGTGCAATGAGATTTAAAGCATAAGAGAAGTAGGGATTGCTTATATTTATTGCTATGTTATTATTTAAGGTGGTTTCGAAAGAGCGTATGTTCCTATCAGTTTAAAAGTACAGAAAAATGGCCGTCTTATTTCTGCGTCTATAAACACAATTAGCTTTATTTGTGTTTGCTTCCGTTTACGTAAGCAGAATTGTAACAAATATGTAGTATCTTTTAATTATATAAATTATCTGGCGCATTTCACTGTATAAACATTGTTACGAGTAGAATTTTGAAGAATTTTAAGTAAAACTGTCTTGAATTTATTAAACGACATATAGATACGTTCCATTATAGTACATTTCCTGGATATATTTTTCTGGATGATACACATATATCTGGATGATTGACATATATAGTTAAAGAATATGCAAAACAGAATAATGTATAAATTTATGTTATTTTTATCGCTGCAAATGTGATTTAAACAATAAAAGTATTATTTATACACCAATTTTAGATAAAGCTGTACAATTAAACACATTCATGTTCGAACACTGCTTGAAAACAGAGTAATTTTTCTAAAATTGAACAAAACGACTTGATTTTTTTTCCGGCACTAGAAGCCTATGTTTGCTAGATTGCATATGAAACACTCTTAAAAAAATCGAGTTTATAGGAATTAAGCAAAAAAAATAAGGTCGTTTTTGCGTTTTTTTATTTGAGCTTCCTTTTTTTTTGGATACTAAAATATGCGTTTACTATATGACACATAAAAGAAAGCGTTCCTTCAATTTTGTAATTTCAATAAATTGCATCTCTTTTAACTTTTTTTATATCTAGTAAACTAAGTCTTCTAACGCCTCAAGAAACCTCAGGACGCCTTGTCAAAATGTCAAAAAATGATTAAAATTTAAAGACTTTTCGAATACTGACTACTTAATTTTTTGTAAGCTACAATAATTGTTTCAACAAGAACATGATCAGTCAAAAAACATTGCCGCATCATTTTTACAAATTAACACTACTTCCATCACATTTTTTACCATGTTGAAATGTATTTTTTGCTTTTTATCGGCAAAACAAATGACTAAATACTGAAATTTTCTTTCCGAAACATATCATGAAAATTGTAACCATAAATTGCAATTGATTGATGTTCAGTGCACTTTGTTATTTTATATATGATGTCGTAACAAATATAATTTTTGTTATTGACATATTCAATATGACACCAATAAATCCTTTCATTTCCTCTACTGTGATATAATCTAATTTTTCCAGGTAGAACGGTCAATAATAGCTTTTCTACTAATAATTTGTTGTGCATATAATATATGATTCCTTTAAATGATTTCAAAATATATGACATTTAGAATGATCTGATTCTCGAAAAATTGAAGGAGGCGCGTTTGAGTTCTTACGTGGAAGTTAGTAGGAATTTGGAAAGATATTTCACTGGAATATAATGAAGGGGGAACTATTAAATTTTTATAAATTGACTTTCATATTTTAGAACAGAAAGAATTTTACACAGTTAGATTGCCTCCGAGATTTTTGTAGAAAAAAATACATTGCCCAAAAAATTCAAAATTTATTCCAATTGTATGCACGTGGAGAAAAATAAAAATATTAAAGACTTAAATATTTATGGATTAACAATTAATTTTTAATATTTTTTATGTTATTTAACTTATATAGATGTAATTTTATTAACGAGATTCTATTACGTTCGTTTTCAAAAAAATCAGAGGATATTTACGAAGAGACAAATTTATTTGTTTTAACAGTTTGGAACAAGTTGTTTGAAAATGAATAAATCGTAGGATTTCAAACCAGAAGCTTATATTACGGTGGATGAGTTTTTTAAAAGATTCAGGACCACACAATATATGACCATAAATAACTCAATTTAAAAATTGGTTGGCGTCTGATACTAAATATGTAATAACTGACTTTCCTTATTTAGCTCTTTTCGGACGTATTTAACTGATATTGTCCAACTGTTCCGCAAAATTCGGCGACATTCTTCATGCACTTTCTTATATGTTTGATAATGTATTATCTATTATCGACGATAATTATATGATATAGATTATCTGCCACAATGTTCCTTTTTGCGTAAAAATTATATTTTCACACTTCTTGAAATGTGTGGTATCCTTTAAGGAATACCACCTTCGTCAATTTTTTCCACACAAGTACCATCAAAAATAATTTGTTTGACCTTCCTGAAACGTATTTTCAGTTTCTTCATCAGAATCTGAACTAGTTAGCTTTACTTACACCTTCGTAATGGGCATATTGATGACACTTTCATTTTCATCATTGGTGATCGACTCTTCATCACTATCTTCAGCGTCAGATGTTTCACTTTCAATATAATCCGCTTCATCTTCAGATGATAGTTCAGAATTTGTTGCATTTGATTCTATATCGGAGCAGATTCACTTATGTTCGTTAGCTTTTCCAATAACTCATTTCTGTTCGACATTTTTTTCATAAAGTTAGAGCGCAAAAGAAATAAAATAAACAACTTGTTAGAACAACACTTTATAAAGATTCGAATAACTAGTACTACTTTAGCTTATTGAGCAACTGACACTTATCAAGTATACGCCCAAATCGACAATTTATCATGCATCATATTTCAATACAAAGCCGGACAGGTCATATAAGAAATTTACTCAATTCAATAAATAAAAATCTTTTGATTATTTAAAATTTACCAAGCAGTCAAAATGACTGCTTCTGGGCAATATAGGTATAACACATATATATATACGGAAATAAAGGAGGGCGGAAGTAACTACAATTATTCATAAACCCATTTATATGTTATAGAAAAAGTCACCAAATTCTAAGAAATTGTGTCATCAATTTCATAATTGTTTTTCTAATTGAAATTAAAAAACAGTCAAAATGACTGCCTTGGGCAATCTAGTGTTAATATTAATCATAATACATTTAATGTGTTGTATGATGAATGCCAAACTCTTCTGCAATTTCTCGACTTGTTAAATGTGGATTATTTTCCAACATGGATCGTAAAACATCATTATCGATCTTGGATGGTCGTCCGGATCGATCACTTTCTTGGAGGCTCAGATCCCCGGAACGAAATTTGCTAAACCATCTTTGACAAGTACGAACATTTACAATATCTTTTCCAAATACCGCACATAAATTTTTACATGCAACCGATGCGTTGCTTCCTTTTTGGAATTCATACAAAATGCAGTGTCGTAAATAAACTTTATCTACTGACATGTTTTTCACTTTAAATATCACAAGTAAATGATGAACGGTAAAAAAGGACTCCTTTTATATTATACAGCAGCTATAAAAAACAAAACAATAATCCGAATGACTCACTACCCAGATGTTTTTTTTATTTACAAGAAAAATTACCTGTCTATTAAAAATACGACAGAACTTTCCCTCCAACCCAATAACTTTAACCATTCGTCACTAGAGAAAACATATTCGAAAAAGAAGAAATCATTTCCGGCCCACTAATGCTTTCTTAGATACTCCGTTCTTGACGAAAGATTTTCAACTGAATGCATTTTCTGATACATTTTGATGTAAATGCGCTTATCTTCTGCTACGATAAAAAACAATAGGTCCAGTAGGATTTTCCAATACAGATTTTCAACTCGGAGGAAATTCCTAGGTATTTTGTTAAAAATGTAATAATCTTCTAGTACGATAAGAAACAATTCACTTCACGAAGATTTTCTTATAAACTTGCGTGGCAGTCAACGTGTCAAAAATGAAATTTAAAATTTTGTTCTCAATTTCTAACATTGTAATTAACTAAAATTTGTTGTAAATGTGCTTATCTTCTGCTACGATAAGAAACAATAGGTCCAGTAGAATTTTCCAATACAGATTTTCAACTCGAAAGAAATCCCTAGGCATTTTGTTAAAAATGTAATAATCTTCTAGTACGATAAGAAACAATTCACTTCACGGAAATTTTCTTATAAACTTGCGTGGCAATCAACGTGTCAAAAGTGAAATTTTAAATTTTGTTCTCAATTTCTAACATTATAATTAACTAAAATTTGCTTTGGGCATCGATGAGCCATATAACGCCAACATCAGAAATAATTTATCCGACATTTCACGAAGCATCGTTCGAAATTGATCGGTGTACCAATACTTTCGCCACTAACTGCAGATCCATAAAACCGACAGCGTAATAGTTCCTGGCAATGCGCGCATGTCAAACAGACTGTTTGGTGGACAACGTGCTCGATACGCAGGATAT
This sequence comes from Cryptocheilus praepositus, assembly GCA_033815515.1. Taxonomy (NCBI): domain Eukaryota; kingdom Metazoa; phylum Arthropoda; class Insecta; order Hymenoptera; family Pompilidae; genus Cryptocheilus; species Cryptocheilus praepositus. The sequence continues at coordinate 830,590 of JAWWQZ010000084.1, read as the reverse complement.
TTAGCTGGTCTGTTCTTCATAATTTGCTGCAGGCAATAATTGAAACGCAAGTAAGGCCATTTTACGGTATATTATAGAATAAGATTTTTATTTTCAGCTTTTCGGTTATAGAATAGAATAGAATTTTTATTTTCAGTTTCTCAGCTATAGAATAGAATTGAATTTTTATTTTCAGCTTTTCGGTTATGGAATAGAATCGAATTTTTATTTTCAATTTCTCAGTTATAGAATAGAATTGAATTTTTATTTTCAGCTTCTCAATTATAGAATAGAATAGAATTTTTATTTCCAGTTTCTCAGCTATAGAATAGAATTGAATTTTTATTTCCAGCTTTTCGGTTATAGAATAGAATAGAATTTTTATTTTCGGCTTCTCAGCTATAGAATAGAATGGTATTTTTATTTTCAGCTTCTCAGTTATGGAATAGAATAGAATTTTTATTTTCAACTTCTCAGTTATAGAATAGAATTGAATTGAAATTTTATTTTCAGCTTCTCAGTTATAGAATAGAATAGAATTTTTATTTCCAGTTTCTCAGCTATAGAATAGAATAGAATTTTTATTTTCAGTTTCTCAGCTATAGAATAGAATTGAATTTTTATTTTCAGCTTCTCAGTTATAGAATAGAACTGAATTTTTATTTTCAGCTTTTCAGTTATGGAATAGAATCGAATTTTTATTTTCAATTTCTCAGTTATAGAATAGAATCGAATTTTTATTTTCAGCTTCTTAGCTATAGAATAGAATTGAATTTTTATTTTCAGCTTTTCGGTTATAGAATAGAATAGAATTTTTATTTTCAGCTTCTCAGCTATAGAATAGAATTGAATTTTTATTTTCAGCTTCTCAGTTATAGAATAGAATAGAATTTTTATTTTCAGCTTCTCAGCTATAGAATAGAATAGAATTTTTATTTTCAGCTTCTCAGCTATAGAATAGAATTGAATTTTTATTTTCAGCTTTTCACTTATTGAATAGAATCGAATTTTTATTTTCAACTTCTCAGTTATAGATTAGAATAGAATTTTTATTTCCAGTTTCTCAGTTATAGAATAGAATAGAATTTTTTTGTTTCCAGTTTTTCAGCTATAGAATACACACGAATTGAATTTTTGATTTTTCAGCTTTTCGGTTATAGAATAGAATAGAATTTTTATTTTCAGCTTCTCAAAAAGAATAGAATAGAATTTTTATTTCCAGTTTCTCAGCTATAGAATAGAAATGAATTTTTATTTTCAGCTTCTCAGTTATAGAATAGAATAGAATTTTTATTTCCAGTTTCTCAGCTATAGAATAGAATTGAATTTTTATTTTCAGCTTTTCGGTTATAGAATAGAATAGAATTTTTATTTTCAGCTTCTCAGCTATAGAATAGAATTGAATTTTTATTTTCAGCTTCTCAGTCATAGAATAGAATAGAATTTTTATTTCCAGTTTCTCAGTTATAGAATAGAATGGTATTTTTATTTTCAGCTTCTCAGTTATGGAATAGAATAGAATTTTTATTTTCAGCTTCTCAGCTATAGAATAGAATTGAATTTTTATTTTTAGCTTCTTAGTTATAGAATAGAATAGAATTTTTATTTTCAACTTCTCAGTTATGGAATAGAATAGAATTTTTATTTTCAACTTCTCAGTTATAGAATAGAATTGAATTTTTATTTTCAGCTTCTCAGTCATAGAATAGAATAGAATTTTTATTTTCAGCTTCTCAGCTATAGAATAGAATTGAATTTTTATTTTTAGCTTCTCAGTTATAGAATAGAATAGAATTTTTATTTTCAACTTCTCAGTTATAGAATAGAATGGTATTTTTATTTTCAGCTTCTCAGTTATGGAATAGAATACAATTTTTATTTTCAGCTTCTCAGCTATAGAATAGAATAGAATTTTTATTTCCAGTTTCTCAGCTATAGAATAGAATTGAATTTTTATTTTCAGCTTTTCGGTTATAGAATAGGATAGAATTTTTATTTTCAGGTTCCTAGTTGTGAAAATTATTTGTTTTACATTCTCTTATATTTAACATTTTACTTTTAAGTACGCTTTTATTCTCTTGACGTTTAATCTGCATACTTTAACGTATAAAAAAAAAATTTCTTATGTTTTTGCTTCAAACTGGCGGCGCTGGAGCTCTTGAAGTAGAAGTGCATTTTTAGATATGGCCTCCGCGGCTTGCAGTAGAACTGCCGTACACTTTCATTAAGCACAAAAAGCAACATTTTTTCGTAATCTACATTAAATTTGCTAGAGAAGTACATACGTATATGGTAAAATATTGATTTTTCTAGAAATGGCGAGCATGTGGAGAAAAGTTCTAATTTAAGTCAAAGAATTCATCGAAAAAATATTTATAATAACGAAAGTTTTTAAGCGATCTTAAAAATCATGTGTACTTCTCTGGAGAATGTAGTTTAACAGCTACAGTAAAAATTGCAAGTGAATCGGAGAAAATTTGTTTAAGTTATGCTGCAAGCCAATTTGAAAAACGTAGTTTCGAGAAGAGCACATTTAAAGTTTTGAGTAACATGATTTCATATTATTTTACTAGTTTTGCCATATTTACGATTATTCTGCAATGCCTACACCATGTAAGTGTCCTTCTATATTATTAGGTGTACAAATGAATAATCCAATTTTTTCAGCTAAATTCAAGGTTTATTTTAAAACAAAGTAAATGAAATTTTTTAATCAAAGTACTCGCCGTTGCTTTCTATGACTTTAAGCCATCTTTCAGGCAGCTGATGAATTCCATCTCGAAAAAATGTTACGTCTTTGGATACGATAAAATCGTCATTATCATTTTCGAATCTCATCGATTGGTTGGAAGTGCATATCGGACATTTTTTTCTTAATTTCGTTAATTTCGATTTTTTTCGTAATTTTGGTTATGAGCGCTCAAAATAAAAATGAAAAAGGGATGCCAACAAGTATACGGCGGTCACATTCCGGTAGTTTTGGAGGTCACTCCGTTTTGTTATTTTTGAGTGAGTTCCAAAACCGAACGCAATTTGTGTTCAAGTATAGAATGATTGTAGACCGGCTCCTATGTTTTACATTTTTTTGTACATTTGTTCATTTTGTAAAACTTAATTATCCCATTTCATAATTCGAAATGTTTAAATCATTTATTTCGATCTCGGATCAATTGCGAAACGCAAAGATACAAATCAACATTTGTAAAACTTCTAATCAATCATTTAAGACGTGAGTTCCATAGAAAATGATAAGAATAAAATTTTGATTTTTTTAACAATTTGTTTTCAAATTGTCTACATATTAATGTTGGTCAAAATACCATTACAACACATAGTTTGGTTCCAAAGCTATACTATGCAACATAGCATGATTTCTCTTTCTACCTTTTCGCATAAAGGGACTCCGAGTTGCTAGAAGATCAATCGTAAGAAGGTTCCGAGTATAAAGCGCGAATAAAACATGCGTTAATTCAAAGTCAACATTGACAAAAAAACTACAAAAGAGTGCCAACAGCGCACGGTGTTCCTAAGCGGTCACCCATCCAAGTACTGACCGTGCTGCTCGTTGCTGCTTAACTTCGGTGATCGAACGAGAACCGATGTATTTCAGCAAGATTTGACGTTGGCGTCCAAATGAAGTTTATTGCTCGTAGTTGTAGTTTAATTTTATTATAGTTTCTTTAACACTTCGTCGATCGATCGGGGAGATCTCCCCATTTTAAGGGGGTATTTCAAGGTGACGGGTTAAACAAATCGATTTTTTTTTGTGCTTCGTTTGATAGTTTATAGTCATAGAATTAATATCTCAGAGTCGGTTTAGGCGATTCCGTCCTTTTTGACTAGTAATAACGTTTCAAAGCAGAGGCTGTAACTGCGCGCGCATCAACGAGATTTTTGCAAGTGGCGTAGATGATTACTCAAAAACGGCTTTATAGATCGACTTCAAATTTGAACACAATATTCAGCATACTTACGGCTATCGCATGAAGCCCAATCATGTTAAAGTTTTGATTATAACCCATAATTGTGCCTTATTTATAACGCAAAAACATTTCATTTTCGCACTTTTTTACAAAACGCCGCAATTTTGTTAATTTTCATGAAAATTTGAAACCTGAGGTTCATGCGATAATCATATTCATACAGTTTAAGAATCTCTTTCGATTTTCTGTCTCAGGTGTCCAGGAGGGCCAGAATTGTCTACGCCAGCACAATAACATTTTTTTGATGGGTGTACAACCACCAATATAGGTTAAATATTATAATATTTTCTTCCTCTTTCTCTTTCCTGGAAAACTTGATGCGACGTGCGTCAGCTTCGACGCAGAAATTGTAACAATTACGACCCATAGTCAATTGTAACACCTGCATCATTGCCATTATGCTTTCAAATCGATCGTTAAAAATAAAAGACGCAATATTTATGCCGACGCCGGGCAATTCTCGTGTTACAGCACTTCATCCGTCGAAAGTTTATGATAAAGAGTTGCTAAAATTTCGTTTCTCATTTTTTCGATGGAATCTGGATTTCGGTTGGTATTATGTCCCTTCAGAACCTTTAAAATCGGTACCTTGTACTTTGAACCGCTCCGAGGCATCACGACTTGCTTTATAAAATATGCTCTAAAACCACTTTAAAAAATATTTTTGCCTATAAGACAAATTGCACCTTATTTTTAAATTTCTAAAGTATCATATAAGACGAAAAGTTTTTTTTTCGGTTTTTTGAAAATTTAACACTAGAACTACCGCACCAGTCATTTTGACTGGTTTTACAATTTGATTTAAATATTTCTACTTTATGTTACATTTTTTTTTCCCAAATGGTGTAATGACTTTTGCGGTGATAACTAAAGAAATAGTAAAATATATTTTTTAAATGTTTTATTTATTCTGAATCAAAATAAATTGATACTATGGTTACTTATACCAACAGCAGTCATTTTGACTGGTCTTTATTAAGGCGTTCATTTAGATCTGGAATCGTAAAACATTTGAAGATTCTGTTAGGAATGTGTTATTGTTTTGTTTTGGAATTTGCTCGCTTGCCAGATCACGGTATTATATCAGGCAACATTGTAAAAACAACCATCAAATAGAGAAGTTACTGCATTCAATGAGTGCGTTTATAACAGCCGCTGGAAGACCATCATGCTCTTGTTCATATAACAATATATTCAGTATACGACATATTATTTCAATTAGTGTAAGATGAGAAAATAAATACAAATATTATATACTCATTTTTATAATAAATAGTTTTGTTCTAGTCTTTCTAAGCCCTGAAAATGGCAAAACGATTGAAAACTTGTGAAGTATTGCAAAAATTGAATGATATACCAATGGAATGCTCTGATATAGAAGATGGTGAACTTTATGACTGTGAAGATGAACCAGAAGAAAATGAAATTGAATCGTGGGGTATTCACGATAATCTTGTTGATAGTGACAGAAGTGACAATGATGATTTAGACAAAGAATATGTTCAGAAATCTTCAGAAAGCGAATGTGAAAATAATTCGAATTTACGTAAAAGTAGACGTGTTCGAGGTTTTCAAGTTCTGAAGATTCTAATGAAAGTATTTTAGTAGAATCACAAAATGAAATTACTGCAGACGGAACCATGCGCGAGGAGCATTGTGTTTACTAATGCGTAAGGGATAATCCTAACTCATTAAATAAGTTAATAATACCAAAAATGTATTACATAAAACATGGATTTCCTTTTGTAAGAAATTAATGAAGCAATAAATTTAAAAATATTCTATTATTAAGTATTTTTTTAAGACCAGTCATTTTGACTGGTTTTGGTAGAAGTAGGTTTGCTGAATTGTCGGTAGTTCTAGTGTTAATGTGCCCGATATCTTGTTTTCTTCGTGAAGCGATTATCGACACTTTTTCTCGCGATGAAGAGACAAGTTCACTCCGAGGTTATATTTACAGTAACAATAAACAAGCGACGTCAAGCAAAATGTGTGTGAGACGCTGTGTTTTGAATGCCGCTGAAAGATTCTCCTCGATGAGGCGAAACGTGTGAAAAAAGTTGCGTACGAGTTTCGGAATGGCTGTGAAAGATTCGTTCTTGTAATATTATTAACCGTGCTACGGGAAGGTAAAATAATAATAATAATAGTAACAGTTCATTCTTCTTTCCGTAGGATTCTGCACGTAACCTTTACGTATTTCTCGCCAGTAGCTGTGTGGAAACTTGCACCGACTGATCATATCGAAAGGTGAAAATGAAAAGCGAGGTAGACCAGGAAGAGAAGTACAGGAATATGGAGAAGATCGTAACGATGACTGACGTGCATCCGAAGTATTTTACGGAACTAGCCGATCGTGTTGTAAAGGAAAAGTTTTCGTTGCATCAGTACGTTGTCGACACTAGAGATGTTCTGCGGACTAAGCTGCTTTTGGGGCAAAGGCGAGACAACATTATATGTATCGATCAACAGTTTGCGGAAGAACAGAGAAGATTCGATACCATTAAGGTAAATACGTACGGTTCAGCATAGAAATTATAAGTACAGTAAAACCTGTTTTTGTGCGGTGGATAGGGACCGTATAAAAGAAATCGTACAAAAAAATATTCGAAAATTTGATAAATTCTTACATATAATAAACAATTTTGTGCGATATACTACCTAAAAATTTTTTTATGCGGTGGATAAGGACCGCATAAAAAAAGTCGGACTAAGAAAATACATCAATGATTTATGAGATAGATGAGAGAATGCTTTCAATTAAATTAAATAATTAAATTAGACCTAAAGAAATGGTAAAAATATTTAATTCTTCATTGTACATATACATGGAGAAGTTTTTACATTGTACATTAAATAGTTTGCTGCTACTCGTCGTAATCCAAAACGCGCATCTTCTTGCGATGAATTGGTTGAAAATCGCTTTCGTCGCTTAAAGATAAGATTTCAATTGATTTGTTTTTTGGTACCATAAACTCAGTGATCAGTTTTTGTGACGATGGTCGACTGGTCAATTGCTTGTAAACGTAACGATAGTGAGACATGCATGATCTCAGCTCTTTTTCGAATTTTAAGCGTCTTTCCGCTTTGGTATCTACTTTAAGAAAATGCGTTTCCAATTTTTTCGAAATCTGGATCCCTGCATATATTTTATCTGCTGTAATAGATTCCGGTTCTTCTTGTCCATTTTCATCATCTATTAGGTCTACAACTTTGCTTCCGCCGTTTTTTTCCGAAATTCGAGGCTTTATTGTAAAAAACTGGTTATACGTTTATGATTCAAAGTATTGTCCATCGCTGGCCACTACTTTCTCCCATCTTTCGGGCAGCGTACGAATCCCGCGTTGAAAAAACTGGTCATCTTTTGAAGCGATCCACGAATCGATCCAATTTTTTACTTCTTCATAAGACCGGAAGTGCTGGTCAGCCAGGCCGTGTGCCATTGATCGAAACAAGTGATAGTCCGAGGGAGCAACGTCTGGAGAATACGGCGGGTGGGGTAGGACTTCCCATTTCAACGTTTCCAAGTATGTCTTGACCACTTTCGCAACATGGGGTCGAGCATTGTCGTACTGTAAAATCACTTTATCATGTCTCTCGTTGTATTGCGGCCGTTTGTCTTTTAATGCTCGGCTCAAACGCATTAATTGCGTTCGATAACGATCGCCTGTGATTGTTTCAGTCGGTTTTAACAACTCATAATGCACTACGCCGAGATGGTCCCACCAAATACAGAGCATGACCTTGGAACCGTGAATATTCGGTTTGGCCGTCGACGTGGAAGCATGGCCGGGATATCCCCATGATTTTCTGCGCTTGGGATTATCGTAATGAACCCATTTTTCGTCCCCAGTCACAATGCGATGCAGAAATCCTTTCCGTCTTTGCCTTGCAAGCAGCTGTTCACAAGCAAACAAACGCCGTTCAACATCTCTCGGCTTCAACTCGTACGGCACCCAATTTCCTTGTTTCTGAATCATTCCCATGATTTTCAGGCGTTTTGAAATGGCTTGTTGCGTCACTCCCAATGATACTGCCAATTCTTGTTGCGTTTGACACGAGTCTTGATCAAGTAATGCCTCCAATTCTGCATCTTCGAAAACCTTCTCTCTTCCACCGCCTTGCCGGTCTTCGACGTCAAAATCACCGTTCTTGAAGCGTTGAAACCACTCTCGGCACGTTCTTTCACTAATAGCGGCCTCACCATAGGTATTTGAGAGCATTCGATGAGCCTCAGCCGCAGATTTCTTCATATTAAAGCAGAAAATTAAAACCTCCCGCAAATGACGAGAATTTGGCTCGTAAGCTGACATGTTTAATCGAGAATGACTTTATGATGCAGACACAAATCGACTAATATTTCGATGGCGTTATGTTTACAAATGCCTAAGCTTATTGTATGACATCTACGATCTATTTATTTCGACTACCACTTACCGCTACAGCCATCTATTGCAAAACGGCGGAAGCAAAGTTGTACACCTAATATCAAACTATTGATAATATCACTATCATCGACAGTTTGGTCCTCAATCATCTCGTCTAGGTCATTATCGCCGAAAGAATCAAAGCCTCCTCCGCCGATGTTATGTGCAAGCGCACTAATTTCAGATAATAACGTTGACGCGTTTTCGGTAACGTTTCGATTAATTACACATTCATATATTTCGTCCACAACATGTACCAGGTTGTTCAATAAGTTTTGTCGTTCCATAAGAAAAATACAATGTTATGGTTCAAAATACACTTTATTATTCAGTATAATCTCCCTGACCATTAATGCACTTGCTCCAACGATCCTCCAATCTGTGGATCCCATCCCTGAAGTGAGATTCCGGAAGGTCTGCAAAATACGCTTCAACAGCCGTTATGACCTCTTCATTTGACGAAAAACGCTTGCCACGCATAAATTTTTTGAGTTCTGGAAACAAATGGAAGTCGCTGGGGGCCAAATCTGGTGAATACGGCGGATGCTCCAACAATTCGAACTTTAATTCATGGATTTTAGCCATTGTCAAAATGCTCTTGTGACACGGTGCGTTGTCCTGATGAAAAAGGATTTTTATCTTCTGCAAACCGGGTCTTTTTTCACGAATTTTTTCCTTCAACTGGTCCAAAAGGTTGCAATAATATTCAGAATTAATTGTTTTACCAGTTTGCTAGTAATCCACAAATAAAATTCCTTTCGCATCCCAAAAAATTGATGCCAGAACCTTCTTGGCCGATTTCTGGACACGAACTCGTTTCGAAGCCGAACAACCAGGTTCACACCACTCTTTAGCCTCTTGTTTTGATTTAGGATCATGGTGATAGACCCAAGTCTCATCCATAGTGATGAATCGACGCACAAAATCCACTTTATCCTTTTTAAAACGCTCCAAATGTTGTTGAGAAAGTCGCATTCGAATGTGTTTTTGTTCAATTGTTAGCGAATGCGGCACCCGTTGTGCACACAGCTTTTTAAAACTCAAAATTTCATTTAAAATATGACTCACACTGCCTAATGAGATGTGTAGAGCCTCTACTAAATCCCTCTCAGTCAATCGACGATCTTCCAAAACCGTATCCTGTACTTTGGCTACGATTTCTGGTGTTGATGCGGTTTTTGGACGTCCTTCACGTGGATCGTCTTCTAGGCTTGTACGACCACGTTTAAATTCAGCAACCCATCTTTCTACTGTTCTAATTGAAGGTGAACGTTCATTATACACTCTTAAAATTCGTTCGTGAATTTCTTTTGGTGCTACACCTTCCAAAAATAAGAAATTTATCACTGCACGATATTCAATTTTTTCCATTGTCGAAAATATTGTGACACGGCGACACTAAATGGCTTGTAAACAAAGAATGAATTGACTGATTGAAATGAACCTTCACATACGTTGATAAGAAGAGTGAACCAACAAAACAAAAACAAATTTGGACTAGTAGCAACGCCCTCAACAAAACAAAACAAAACTTATTGAACAACCCGTATATGTACATGATAGGAAACGTTAAACTGGTGCTAACGCCGCTAAAATTCATATACCGCATAAAGATAAATCGTACAAAAAAAATTGCACAAAAACAAAATCGCATAAAAAAAGACCGCACAAAAACAGGCTTTACTGTATTCGATTATGGAAAAAATCTCTGCATAAGACGCGTGTACTGCTAGCGCATCGAGTACAATCGACTGAATAGAGATTATTGGGCAGATGTTGATACCAAGTGAACGGCGCCAAAACGCGCTGTTCGCCGCGAAAGGGTTAATGTCCCCTGAGAGGGGATAGCGGAGTGCAAAGGGTTAAATATCTCTTATGCTACCGGTGTTCAATGTGTTAACACACTCTACAATTCACATTACATAACGGATACGAAACACAATATGTAATAAATGCCCAATTTTCACCATTAAAGCGGCGAAACCGTCGTTATACGAATAAATTCGAGGACTACCTTTCAAAGAATCATGAGAAAAGCATGAAAATTCTTGACGCCGTCGAAGAAGAAGCGAAACGCACACAAGTCATCACTCAAACGCGGAATAATGTTTCCAAACATTACGGCGACATCAGACTTGAGGTGTATCAATTAGAAGAGAATTGGAGAATGGTAAAAATGTGCCAAAAGTTCCTGTATTTGATCTCGCCCGATTCCTGGCGTTTCGAACACGACTGGCTCCACTGCGTTGCTTCCAAAGAAAGTGTCGTCTCCTTTAGAAATGACGTCTTTGATCCTGACAAAATGACCGACGAAGGCGCATCGTTGGACACCTTGATTGGTGATTAGTCATTTCGTATTTTAATTGAATAATGAAGCAGTGTTGAAAGCCCTGTTATGGTGGAAAAATATTCACTTGCATTGGCACGTTATTTGGTGTAATATGAATTTTGAGAAGTGTTAAGTGGTGTGTTATTTTCAGGTATGTTATTAACCCATTAACTGCCAAATTTTTTTTTAATTTTTGACCGGATAAATTATATATACGCACAAAAAGTTGTGTAACAGTATAATTGCATTCAAATTATGTTTCGTTTTGAAAATATTTGATATTTTTGAAAAAGTCCCGAATAGGGATTGTGGCAGGTTGCATTAAAGGAAACTAATAAGAGACTATTTCTTCTATTATATGCGTTATCTTATACATACAAACATCTATGTTATTTGTTCAATTTTTCCATACAGTCATGGTCATCGATGACCAGCGTAAAAGATTTTACTAGAAATGCAAAAAATTCACACTGAAGCCGATTTGCAATCTTGTAAAAGCAATTGATATTGGAACGGCGCTTCAATACTTCGACTTCTAACAACACTGCATTACCTTAATTTTGCACAATTTAATCATACTCTGCAATATTTCGTCGCATCGCGGTTCTAACATAGCAAAATACGCGGTAACTGCCGCAAAAAATTTTACTAGAATTGCAAAAAATTCACCTTGAAGCCGATTTGTAATCTTGTAAAAGCAATTGACACTGGAACGGTGCTTCAATACTTTGGCTTCAAACAACTTTGTGTCACCTTCATTTTGCACGATTTAATCATACCCTGCAGTATTTTATCGCATCGCGGTTCTAACATAGCAAAATACGCGGTGACCGGCGTAAAAGATTTTACCAGAAATGCAAAAAATTCACAGTGAAGCCTATTTGCAATCTTGTAAAAGCAATTGATATTGGAAGGGTGCTTCAATAGTTTGGTTTCTAACCCCTCTGCGTTACCTTCATTTTGCACGATTTAATCATACTCTGCAGTATTTCGTCGCATCGCGGTTCTAACGTAGTAAAATACGCGGTAACCAGCGCAAAAGATTTTACCAGAAATGCAAAAAATTCACACTGAAGCCTATTTGCAATCTTGGAAAAGTAATTGATATTAGAACGGTGTTTCAATACTTTGGCTTCTAACAACTCTGCGTTACCTTCATTTTGCACGATTTAATCATACTCTGCAATATTTCGTCGTATCGCGGTTCTAACGTAGCAAAGTACGCGGTGACCAGCGCAAAAGATTTTACCAGAAATGCAAAAAATTCACACTGAAGCCGATTTGTAATCTTGTAAAAGCAATTGATATTGGAAGGGTGCTTCAATAGTTTGGTTTCTAACAACTTTGTGTCACCTTCATTTTGCACGATTTAATCATACCCTGCGGTATTTTATTGCATCGCAGTTCTAACATAGCAAAATACGCAGTGACTGGCGCAAAAAATTTTACTTGAAATGCAAAAAATTCACAATGAAGCCTATTTGCAATCTTGTAAAAGCAATTGATATTGGAACGGTGCTTCAATAGTTGCTATGTGCTAACACGCGTGGCAGTTCCGCATTCTATTTTTTTTCTTTTCTGCAATGATATACAGTTTACAACCTTTTTGTTGATACATATAATTTCATTGTAGGCTTTTTAAAGTAATATGAAATACAAAAGTTCCGTCTATAACATTTTTTTTCTTATTATTTCCAATAATATATAATAATATTGTATATATTATACACATACTATATAATATATAGATTATATATTACATTATGAACTCAATATGAGGTAAAATACGAAATACAGAAAATGTAGTCAACGATTGGTTTTTTTATTATGCGTAATGATACTGTATGTTTATGACTTAAATTTGAAATACAATATCATTACACATAATAAAAAAAATCTAGACTTCTGAGGAGGGTCCAAAGATTTCGAAACATGCAGAGTGATTACACGAAGTTACAATAAAAAATATTTAACCAGTGATTTTGTTTTGGAAAAATACTAACATTTAAAATCCTACACTGCAACAAATTTTTTAAGTTTTACTTAAATCCCATAGTAATTTCTTTCTGTTCACATACATTCATTATTTTGAAGAAAATGCATTTTATGCACCGAAACTGTAATGTCTAAAAATGCTTTTAAAGGTACCTAGCCATTATGTTCGCTTTTTAACACGTTGATTGCCACAGTGGTCACCGGTGACCGGCGCAAAAGATTTGATTAAAAATGAAAAAAATTCATAATGAAGTCTATTTGCAATCTTATAAAAGCAATTGATATTGGAACGGTGTTTCAATACTTTGGCTTCTAACAACTCAGCGTTACCTTCATTTTGCATGATTTAATCACACTTTGCAGTATTTCATCGCACCGCGGTTCTAACATAGCAAAATACGCAGTGACCGGCGCAAGAATTTTACTAGAAATGCAAAAAATTTGCAATGAAGTCTATTTGCAATCTTGTACAAGCAATTGATATTGAAATGATAATTCAGCACTTTGACTTTTAACAACTCTGCGATACCTTAATTTTGCACGACTTAATCTTATTCTGCAGTATTTCATTGAATTGCGGTTGTAACGTAGTAAAATGCGCGGTGACCGGCACAAAAGATTTTACCAGAAATGCAAAAAATTCACACTGAAGCCTATTTGCAATCTTGTAAAAGCAGTTTACATTGCAACGGTGCTTTAATGCTTTGGCTTTTAACAACTTTGCGTTACCTTAATTTTGCACGATTTAATCATACTCTGCAGTATTTCATGGCATCGCGGTTCTAACATAGCAAAATACGCGACAACCGGCGTAAAAGATTTTACTAAAAATGCAAAAAATTCACACTGAAGCCTATTTACAAACTTGGAAAAGTAATTGATATTAGAACGATGCTTCAATACTTTGGCTTCAAACAACTTTGTGTCACCTTCATTTTGCACGATTTAATCATACCCTGCGGTATTTTATCGCATCGCAGTTCTAATATAGCAAAATACGCAGTGACTGGCGCAAAAAATTTTACTTGAAATGCAAAAAATTCACAATGAAGCCTATTTGCAATCTTGTAAGAGCAATTGATATTGGAACGGTGTTTCAATACTTTGCCTTCTAACAACTCTGCGTTATCTTCATTTTGCACCATTTAATCATGTTCTGCAGTATTTTATCGCATCGTGGTTCTAACATAGCAAAATACGCTTGGCAATCAACGTGTTAATTTGTTTTTACAACTCGAAAGGTATTATACTTCTGGAATTCATATTATGGAGCGTTTGTGAGCGAGAATCGTTCCAGTGAGGAGAGAATATCGATCGCCGGGAAGTTGGTTCTTCTTGCACTCGAATGCATCATCTCACAGATCTCTGTTCTTGAACTTCCTCCGTATTCCTCTGATTATATGACGTCTCATTCTCGGTATTACAAAACGTAGTATCGCTAGTTGCACTACGATGTCGCCACACATTTAGAGTAAAAAAGAGAGAGATATCCCTACCTCTCTACTCCTTCCGCAGTTTATTGCCATAACGTTTTTTGTGGGCTATAGCGTCGCACGCTCAGAGTTTGTGTCAGAGTCTTTTTTAGTGATTACGGAGTTTAAGTGGTTGTTTGAGTATGGGAAAACATAGAAGAAAAAGGGGAAAGGAAGGAAAAGTGGAACGAATTCGAACTTGGAAGAAAATAAAAGATCAGAACTTAACATTTCGCGACGAGCCCACGAGAGTGGTGGGACATGCCGTTCATTAATTCAGGATGTGGTGAACAAAAAAGACTGATTCTACATCAGAGCTTAACATTTGGCGATGAGCAGACACGAGTGGTGATGGGTCATGTCGTTCATTAAATCAGGATATGGTGAGCAACTTGCACGGGTGGCATAGACATAACCTAATTTGCTCGGTCTGTTTAGGCAACGAGCGCTTCACCGAAAAATCTGCTCAATCAACAACACAGTCATCGATAAGCGAACATAAAGTGGAGAAAAATGCGTTGAAGCCGTACAAGTGATTTGACGTAAATGTAATAGTGTGTGTTGTGGACAGTTCGTGACTTTATTATATTTAAAGACTTTATTTTATTAACAATAATTTTAGTGCAGCGTTATAATATTATTTCTATTTATTTGCATCACTGAGAACATTCAGTGTTTTGCGGACTTTTTATCGGCTCGTTGTATAGTCATCCCCTGCCCACTGTGGCCTATTCCTGGCTCCCTGTAATTTTTATCCCAGCATAGTTTTGCCCCTTTCCTTTATCTTTTGGGCCGCAATTTTTAAACCGCCCGTTGGGCGGAACGACTTAGAATGGCCAATTCCCCCGGTACCTTTTTCCCCCCGGACAAAGGAAAAAATGACACCAACAATGTCCCTATGATGGTCGACGATCTCTTTCCACCCAATACAGGCTCCCTGAGCTCTTCAAACAAAAAAAGACCACTCAACGATAATCATTTGGCTTCAGACGCAAATTCAAAAAGGAAAATAATTAATGTGTCGCACGCAAACGCTGAGGTGCCACCAGCCCCCATTGCTCGCACCGTTTTTACCTACAAAAACTCTCATTCCGGCCCGTTCAGGGTAATTATACAGCCAGCCTCTCCCTCTGAAAATACAAGAGTTCAAGATGTGACCATTGGAAAATGGCTGATCCACTCCTACCGTAACGATATTGTGGACATCAAGCAGTCTGGTAGGGCTAGAGTGACTGCAACTCTTAACAGTGCGTTTAAAGCCAACAAGCTCGTAAAAGATCCAATTCTCTCTGGGAAAAACCTCACTGCTGTCATCCCAAAACAATGCGCCACTAGGCTGGGTGTTACGCGCACCGTTCAAATGAGAATCGTGTTCTGTGTCGTCGATTCTACGAGGGTTGTAAATGCTCGACGCGTTGTGCCACTTGAATTATGCGAGTTTTCTCACGACCGTTTAGGGAGATGAGAATGATTTTGTTGTATGTAATGAGATAACAAAGAACATATATTTCCTCTAAAAAATATATAACAGACGGGTTTGGATACCAAGTTAGTTTTTCGTGGTACAGTAATGTTCGCGTGTTGAGAGTTGAGTGTAAGTATTGTGTAATGTTGTAACGGATTGTTTAGTGACGCGTGTTGTTGGTGCGAGAGTCTGAATCAGAGTGCCTTTCTCGTCGTTCTGGAAGAATCATGAAGGAAAGGGCTCGTGCAAGATTTGGGAAAGGAAAGGGATTTGCCAATCAGGGAGGTTTTTTCTGGTGATGTTGTTAACCTATGATTGGATGCAAGTTTGCTCCACCCATAGCGGAAAATACAGTGTTTCCCCTTTTTCGCTGATGAGTGGGGCGACATGTGGCTGCAGCATGTCTTAGTAAAAGAGAAAGCGGGTATTGGTACTTAACAGAAGATTGAAGACTAAGCGCAGCGCTGAAGTAATAAAGATATTAGGAACGTACTTGAAATGGTCACGGAGGATTAGGGAACGGAGTCATGGAAGTATAATGAATGCCTTGAAGGCTATTTTTGAGGAGTCTCGAGAGTGCAGGTATAAAGGCTTTATTTTGGGGATGGGACAGGACTCTGGGCGAAACGACTCGAATGAAAAGGGAAAGTGTGGTGTGTAACACTGGGTATCGTCAAAGGTGTTCCGCTAGATCTTGATGAAAACGAGTTTTGAGCCCACGCCGAATCCAAGTTCAAAATCCTAGAAGCAAAGAGATTTTCCAGGAAGTCTATTAGTGAAAATGGGGAAACCATTCGCATACCCACTTATACCGTTCCTGTTACTTTCAGTGGTCAAACTCGCTCTTCTTATATAGCCATTTACAAGGTGCAATATGCAGTCGAGGAGTACGTGCCTCAGGTTAGGCAATGTTACAACTGCATAAGATTTGGTCACGTTAGCAAAATTTGCAAAAGTACCACCCGCTGCGCTCACTGTGGCAATTCCGGCCACTCAAATGTCATTGAATGTCCTGAACATAATCTTCTGTAAGACACCCCCGCACTTCCAAGGGAAAGTGCAGGGGTAGTGCCGGATTTTTACCGACTAAAACCCCGCCGATGCCACTTCCCTACACCGATTTCTGATGGCCTTCGGGTTCTCCTAAAATTTCACCGAAAACCCATCCGGCGCCACGATCAATGTCGAACTCGCACATTCTCCAACGGAGATCCGGAAGGGATCTCCGACAGACCACCCCCACTCTAGAAGGGTATGCAACACACACATACTCACACCTTTATTTACAAAAATAAACGTCACACTCGTACAAACATTCTTACAATGTTACTACTATATAATAATACTAATACCCGGTAACTACCGACGACGGGCCAGACATCTGCCCATCGCCATCGTCCCACTTTAACTGCCCAAACGGCGACCTGCTACTCCCTGCCATCATCAACTCAGATCTCGCAATTCTCAATTCTGGATCAAGAACATTTGCGCATACGATCTCTCACTCTGCTATAGACGTTTCCCTCATCTCCGCTTCTCTCCTTCCGTTCTCCAGGTGGCATACCTTTGACGATTCCCTCTCTAGCGATCACTTGCCTGTCATTACCTCCGTGCAAATGCATCTTGCTCCCATTTGTCTACCGAGCCCTAGGAAACTCAACCTCAATAGCATAACCCGGTTATGGCTAAAGACAGCGCACGCGCGTCATAGCCAGAAAATAATAATAATAATAAGAAGAAGAAGGTCAGAGGTACTTTGGGCAGCAGTGTGGCCGTTGACCCTACAGTTATGACAACAATTAGGTCAATTTTTGGCACCAGTTGGTGATACAGTCGATGTGAAATTCGATGTCGAATTGAAAGAGGATCTACTGCTTGCATATCCTCAAGCGGAAAACTGTCTCTTAGAAGTTCGGGTTCTGGATACAGATGCGCTTGCTGCTATGGTGGAAGCAGCCATAAAAAGAGACAATTATGTTGCAGAATTACAAAAGCCTACCGGTTCAGCCATGATACCTCTCGGTCTAGCTACTTTGCTCCTGCTCGAAATGAGCGATAAGGAAGTAATCGACAGGGACGAATGGTGGGAATGTGTCTGTGACACAGGATACTTGCTTGTTGAAGCTCATCATAAAGAAGCCTTCACAAGGTCTTTCATATTGCCGGAGAAGGTCAAATCGACAAAGTCGTGCAACAAAGGATTGTGCATTGTCCCTGTTCGGACGCGTATTAATAACAGCGAACACGTGCGAAGCGGCGGCACATTTTTTCTCATCAAAGGGTTCTGATACGTCGCATAGACGAACTTTTATATACAATGACGTGCGTCACCGACTGATGCAACGTTTGTAAACCAAAGCGCCTTTTTATCGCGTAAAGTATACTATCGTCGGTGGTCCGGAAAAGAATGACTTCTCGCTGGGTCGGACGCACTCTCGATCATGCACTGAACTTTGTCCGTTTCGTTTTCGGCGTATCGTTCTTCGGCGGTAGTGCATTGCGTCACCCAGTCGTTCGATACTTCGTTGTCATAAGAGTTCGTTTTACACGTTCGTCTTTTGATCAGTTACGGCTAAGATCTCGTGCGAGACACATCAGAGCATTGTTATAGTAGGCAAATTGTCTTCTTCTAGTACTTACTCACGCGATACTTTTGTAAAGTGTAGAAATAGTTTTTGTTAATAAAAACTCATAAAACCCTTAATCAGGCTTCTCTTACTCTAAAGGCAGAGAAGTCGCCACGTGTAATTAGCGACCGAAATCCATGTAATCGCCTTTGCACGTGGGTAAGAACGCATAGTGCGTTCGGGGGCAAACCCGTTAGTAAAAATTCAGTAACGGGCGCGCACAGTCCCCATTATACATAGAGCTGGTACCTTTCTAACACAAAAATAATAAAACAATCAGCTGATATACTCCAAACATCTACGTTTTGTAATACCGAGAACAAGACGTCTATATAATTGTGTCCAACGTCTTTAATTTGTCACCATGTCACTATTTCCTGTTGCCGAAACTCAAATTGGCTGTGACGATATATTGGTTTTATTCGAATGTTAGACAAGTCGAAAACGCCGTGACGAGGGTCATTGAGGCGATTCCGAAAAATGACCTAAGAAAATCTGTGCAAGCATTGGTTGAACGTGCCAAGCGGTATATCGATGCGGAAGGGATGTATTTTGAATAAAAATAAACAAAATTGGCAAAATAACTAATTCTTCTTTGTTTCATTTAAAAAGTTCCGTTATTTCCCGACATACTGTGTACGACAATTCTGTTCCGTTCAACTTACAGACAAATTTCAAATTTCGTTTGTTGTAAAGAAACGAAGCACAGCATACACACTTTCTGCTACACACAATATTGACTAATATATGAGCCGTTTATTTTGAAACTGGCCTAACTCCATTTATCTTCAAATCGAAATAAAT
Source organism: Cryptocheilus praepositus (assembly GCA_033815515.1). Lineage (NCBI taxonomy): Eukaryota > Metazoa > Arthropoda > Insecta > Hymenoptera > Pompilidae > Cryptocheilus > Cryptocheilus praepositus. The sequence goes on along the minus strand of JAWWQZ010000084.1, from coordinate 811,509 downwards.
AACGTTTACTGATAAATAACATGAATTTATACATGTAACCATGGTAACCGGAAAATATTGAAAAACGGAGTTAGGCCACTTTCAAAATAAACGGCTCATATACAAGGTGCGTCGCCAAAATCCGGACAAAATTCAATTTAAATTTCTCGTCGTTCTATACCACTTGGAGATGTCGCTATTGGCAACGAAATAATTTGAAGCATATAATAAACATTCATATCCTCGAAACTGTAACTATGTTAAACCTGTGTGTAGAGTATAATCGAAGAGCCGCGATTATCGAAAGTATTCGCGCTGGGCGCTCAGCGACAGAAATTATTCGATTCTTCGGATAGCCAAGATCGACTGTATATGATGTTTAGGCGAGATATAACGAGTCTGAGATGTCCAGCGAAGGTTTTGCAACACCGGCCAGGAAAAGTCACTCGAAGGAGCGCGTTGTTAGGACGCCCGAAATCATTCAACGGGCTCAGGAGCTCATTTTTCAGGATCCAGGGCAGTCGATGCGAAAATTGTCGTCGATTGTCGGTGTAAGCGAGAAAACTATGCGTCGAATCGTGGAGGACGACCTCCGCTACAAGTCTTATGCCGTAAAAGTGAGACAGATGCTTTCCGAAGCTGCCAGAACAAAGCGAGTTGAACGCTGTAACTTGCGTGATTGAAAGGGTCACCAACAAGTCCAGACATCCCAACGTCTCATCATTAACACTAGATTGCCCGAGATTTCTTGTATACCTATACTGCCCAAAAACAGTCAAAATGACTGCATTGTGAAAAAATAACAAATATGTAAAGAAATTTGTTTAAAATTAATTTTTAATATTTCTGTGGTATTAACCACATTTCAAAAATAATTTTTGTTTAAGAAAATTCTAGAAATTTCTAGAATTTTCAAAATATAAATAAATTGTAACGCCAAGAAAATATATAGGTAAATAAATGACTTTTAATCAAAAACATGTTTTTAGTAAAGAGTGTTTCGGGAGGACAGTCGGCGCCAAGGACAATATCATTGAGTCGTTCCTTGAGTTTGGCCGCATTCCTCGAAATTACGTAAATTTCTTATATTATTTAGAATTAAACAACAAGTTATTAGTAAATATTAACAATAAAAAAATTTACCTTAATTTAAAAAAAAAATGTATGCATTATTATTTGTACATTTGATGCAAATGAAAGTGGAAATCTTTTTATGTGTACATCGTCCGCAAACATACTTTTGACATTTTTCACATATATTATTTGTTTTGTTGTTGTGGCAAAGTCGTACTTGACAAAATTTGCGTTTGTGAGAATGGGTTGCATTTGATGATGTTGGACTTGATCTTTGTGGGTCTTCATGTTCTGATAAATTTTTCTGTCTTGCAACTCTATATTCGTTGGAAAGATGTTCTGCTAATTGAAATAAGAACTCTTTTCGTTCTATTTGTATTCCTGTCGTTTCTTTGTAAATGATCCAAGCATTTATGGCAGCCAAATCTAAAATATTGAAAAATATTTGGAGGGGCCATCTACGAGAACTAGCTTTTACTGTATATTTTCTGGCCGTTTGATCCGCCATATCAACTTCAAATTTTGTACTGTTATAAAATTGAATTGATTCCGGTAACATTTTTTTATTACTTTTATCAATTTTAACAAATTTATGCTTAGAACTTAGAACAGCTACTTTTTTATTTGGTTTGCTTTTATATATTGTAAGAACACAATTCTCTGATTTATATAGCAAAGTGGAAAAACGAGGCATGTTATCCTTCGTTTGTTTGGCTGCTTTGGGTAGTTCTCTTTTGTTTCCTCTAATAGTTCCAACTAGAGTTGATTTTTTGGCCAATAATTTTGTCGCGAGTGACACGCTAGTGAAAAAGTTATCGGTTGTGATATTTCTTCCACAGTTTGTATATGGCTCGACAAGTTGCAGAACAACGTGTTCACTGAGAAGCATTGATGATGGTCGTTATTCATCTTTGCCTAAATAAGGAAAACCATTCAAAATATATTTGCTACTAACATCTGATGCAAGCCAAAATTGGTGCCAAATTTGTTGGGTTTATTAGGCATATATTGTGTAAATCTACACCTGGCTTTTGACGGAAATAATTGCTCGTCAACTGTTATATTTTGCCCTGGTTGATAACAAGCTTGACTATTTTCAATAAACCTGTCCCATATATCCGAAACCAGGGCAAATTTATTTGTTTGTAGGCGCTTGCTTCTTTCAGTTCTTTTGTCAAAACGAATAAATCGAAGGATTTGCTTGAACCTTTCTCTGGCCATAGTTTCTCTAAAAAATTTGGGACCCCACTTTGCTGACCATAAATAATTCAGTTTTAAATTGTTTGCCTCGTAGGCTCCACGAGCATATAAAATCCCAATAAATGCATGTATTTCCGGTAATGTTGTTGTCCAATCGTTCCTGAAAATTCGGCGGCCTTCTTCTTCTATGCACTTTCTTATATGTTTGATAATATAATTATCTATTATCAACGAGAATGCACTGATAAGGTTATCTGCGATAATGTTCCTTTTAGCGTAGCCTGTTGGCCCTTTCACATCCTTGAAAATACAAGCAGATGGTATCCTTCCAGGAATACCACCTTCGTCAATTTTTGTCCACACAGTACCTTCAGCAGCTGTTTTGACCTCCTGAAACGTATTTTCAGTTTCTTCATCAGAATCTGAACTAGTTAGCACCCTACACCTTTTCCTGGGCATATTGATGACACTTTCATTTTCATCATTGGTGATCGACTCTTCATCACTATCTTCAGCGTCAGATGTTTTACTTTGAATATAATCCGCTTCATCTTCAGATGATAGTTCAGAATCTGTTGCATTTGATTCTATATCGGAGCACTCTTCACTTATGTTCGTTAGCTTTTCCAAGAACTCATTTCTGTTCGACATTTTTTTCATAAAGTTAGAGCACAAAAGAAATAAAATAAACAACTTGTTAGAACAACACTTTATAAAGATTCGAATAACTAGTACTACTTTAGCTTATTGAGCAACTGACACTTATCAAGTATACGCCCAAATCGACAATTTATCATGCATCATATTTCAATACAAACCCGGACAGGTCATATAAGAAATTTACTCAATTCAATAAATAAAAATCTTTTGATTATTAAATTTACCAAGCAGTCAAAATGACTGCTTCTGGGCAATATAGGTATAACACATATATATATATATACGGAAATAAAGGAGGGCGGAAGTAACTACAATTATTCATAAACCCATTTATATGTTATAGAAAAAATCACCAAATTCTAAGAAATTGTGTCATCAATTTCATAATTGTTTTTCTAATTGAAATTAAAAAACAGTCAAAATGACTGCCTTGGGCAATCTAGTGTTAAGAGCCGCTATTGAAGCGGCATTCGCCGATATGAACCGAGGCTCGTTAAACGGGCCTGCGACAGATTCAGACCGAGAATGGAGGCGGTCATTCAAGCAGAGGGGTTTTATATTGAGTGAATGTTTTCTTTATGACCCAACAAACAATACAGTAACAAAAAAAGATTGTTTACTTTTCTACACCCTGTATACAGGGTGCGTCGCCAAAATCCGGACAAATCAAACATTTTCTTGGAACATAATTTTTATTGCAATAATAGAAAAGTAAAAAATTTGTTTTGTTACTGTATTGTTTGTTGGGTCATAAAGGAAACATTGATTCAATATAACCCCCCTCGGCTTGAATGACCGCCTCTATTCTCGGTTTGAATCTGTCGCAGGCCCGTTTTAATGAGTCTCGGTTTATATCGGCGAATGAATCTCTTAATGATATTCGGTTGGGATGTCTGGACTTGTTGGTGACCCTTTCAATCACGCTCCATACATAATAGTCTAAAGGATTTAAATCTGGGCTGTTGGGAGGCAGAAAAGCAGGTTACAGCGTTCAACTCGCTTTGTCCTAGCAGCTTCGGAAAGCATCTGTCTCACTTTTATCGCATAAGACTTGTAGCGGAGGTCCTCCTCCTAGATTCGACGCATAGTTTTTTCGCTTACACCGACAATCGACGACAATTTTCGCATGGACTGCCCTGGATCCTGAAAAATGACCTCCTGAACCCGTTGAATGATTTCGGGCGTCCTAACAACGCGCTGCTTCGAGTGACTTTTCCTGGCCGGTGTTGCAAAACCTTCGCTGGACTTATTTCATATATTTATATGAAATAATCACATATAACTCACATATAAATCACATTTGAGAAAGAACGTTCGCATTTGGCGAAGAAAAAAATCCTCTTTCACAAAGAAAACGCTCGGACTCACACTTGCATGCTCGTAATGTCAAAATTCAACGAATTAAAGTTTCAATTGCTTCTGCACCAGCCCTATTCGCCAGATTTACCTCCCAGCGACTTTTTCCTGTTTCCTAATTTGAAAAATTTTTTTGGGGAAAAGAAATATAAGTCAAATACAGAGGTGGAAAACGGTGTAAACCAGTAGTTTTCAGGTTTAGACGATCAATTTTTTCCTGACGGTTTAAAAGGATGAGAGAAACGTTGGACCAAATGTATCGAATTGCAGGGAGACTTCATCGAGAAATAAATTTTGTTTTGCATCGAAATATGCGTTTTTCTTGAAAAGGCCGTAAAATTTTTCAAATAGCCCCCGTATATTATACCCGTAATACTTGGAATAAAATTACATGTAATAAAATACGGAATCCCTTTCTGTACGAGGAAAATAGAGTATAAAATGTGATTGAAAAATAATGAAAACCATTATAAATCGTTACAAATCTTCAGCATCTCAATTCCTACCCAAACCAAAAATGTCGGGTACCTCGGGGGAAAGAAATATAAGTGAAATACAGAGGTGGAAAACGGTCTAAACCAGTATTTTTCAGGTTTAGACAATCAATTTTTTTCTGACGGTTTAAAAGGATGAGAGAAACGTTGGACCAAATGTATCGAGTTGCAGGGAGATTTCGTCGAGAAATAAATTTTGTTTTGCATCGAAACATGTGTTTTCCTTGAAAAGGCCGTAAAATTTTTCAAATAGCCCCCGTATATTATACCCGTAATACTTAGAATAAAATTATATGTAATAAAATACGGAATTCCTTTCTATACGAGGAAAATAGAGTATAAAATGTGATTGAAAAATACTGAAAAACATCATATATCGTTACAAATCTTCAGGATCTCAATCCGACCCATACCAAAAATGTCGGGTACCTTGGGGGAAAGAAATATAAGTAAAATACAGAGGTTGAAATCGGTGTAAAGCAGTATTTTTCAGGTTTAGACGATCAATTTTTTTCCGACGGTTTAAAAGGATGGGAGAAACATTGGCCCAAATGTATCGAGTTACAGGGAGACTTTATCGAGAAATAAATTTTCTTTTGCATCGATATATATGTTTTTCTTAAAAAAGCCACAAACTTTTCAAATATCCCTCGTATTTTTCTCGTAAACCCATAAATCGCAATTTTTTCAAGACCATCTTTATGTCCTCTAGGAAAATACTTTTCAAATGTCTGAAAAATCTCAGATTTTTTTGTCAAATTTGAACCTTTCTAATATAACCAGTCACGATCAGCACTGCTTATTAACATATTGCTATTTTCACGAATGTTCCATTTTATTCAACCTCAGCCATATTCCAGACTTATTCGAGCAAGACATCAGTAATGCCGGGCCCACCGAAATCTACTTTCAAAATCCCTCAGACTTGATTCACGTCTTCAGAGCGATGGAGTCTCAAAACTTGAACTCGCTCACTTACTTGGAATCTTTGGCCGCCCCAATGGCAGAAATGGAAGCGACGTTTCGTCAAGCCGAGACGAACATAAAGAAGGAAATCGACGAAATTTGCGAGAGAATTCACGATCTCGAGGTAAGCGTTCTCGAGGATGAAACTTCAGCCAACAGAGACAAGCGTTCTTAGAATTTAGTTTATTAGAAATCGATAGCAACCGAGGAGCTGAGAGCCGAGATGCTCGACGACTACATAAACAAGCTTCTCTACGAAATTTTCCAAGAGTTGGTCTCCTCTCCGGACGTTTTGTATCTTCACGTGTTCATTGAAAACGTCTATGAGAACTGTGTGGCACCCAACGACGCCAATCTCGACAGTTTTACCATGATGAAGCAGATCGAGCAGTACCATGAGGATCTTAATATGCAGCTGGATAATCTTCCTCGTGCGGTTGTTGAGGCCTGCGAGAAAGAGGGCTTCAGCCAGGAAATGAAAGCCATGCGAGAAGCTGAGGAGGCTGCTAAGAAAGTGAGTGCAACCATGTTTTTGCCTAAATTCTCGTTCAGGCCATTTCATGTTTTCAGTAAAGAGGGATGCTTGTGTTTTTACATAGTATTTTATTGCTTTGTCAATCCATAAGTAATTAGCTTGTTTAACCCTTTACGGTCGGCAGATTTTGCTTTTAACCACTTCGGACCTTGTGCACATTGTAATGTACATAATACTTTCCGTGCTGTATTTCATTACGTATATTATTTTTACGAATACGAATTTTATTTTTTTATACAAATATTTCTGAGGATCTCCTTAATGTTACAAATTTTGAGTAAGGACCATATGTCCATTAAAATGTACATTTACAAATTATAAATAAATAAATAAATATTTCTGTGAAAAGTATATTGTTGCCTTTATTCACATGAATTAAGTTAATTTTAGTATAAAAAATAATTTTTCTTAAAAGAAAAAAAATTCGGGTCTGAAGAGGTTAAGGCATAAGGAACAAATGGAGCACAGACTTTCCGTTTCTTTAAATCCTTCGTAAAAATTTCGTGAACCGTGTCTTTGGTCGTATTTAATTCCTCTGCTATCCATCTGACAGTCGAATTTCCATCGTAGGCGATCATTTACTGACGATTTTTTTGACATTTCAAACCTTTCTGGTCCCCTTAAGACGTTATGCCTACTTGGAATTGACAAAATTACATGATTTTCAAGATTTTTTTTGCCATTTTATTGAGTATTAATTAAAATTCGCAAATTACTACCAAAAACGTACGTATTTAGTGGTACTCGTATACATTTTTTTATAAGAAAATGTTAAAAAATGGAGGAAATATAGCTCTTCTCCTAGAGCTTCCGTTTATTTTCATCACTTGCGGTGACTACGATATCGTCGGTATGGCTTATCCGAAATAAAAATAAAAGAATACTGTGTTTGTATATTGCCCGATTAAGGGCCTGAACGAAGGGTTTGGAAACATTTTAATTTTTACAAGACTGACAACACTTGTACGAAAAAATCCGTCTTTCGAGGTGAACAGACTTTCATTTTTATGTTGTAACTTTTTTTTTTATTACCGAAATAAAAAATCCTTCGTTCAGGTCCTGCCTATTGTAAAAACAAATAAGTATATAAAATTAGAGTTCGATCGGTGAAGTAGTTTTTGAGAAATCATGGTCACCGCAACCGTATGTTTTAAAAAACACAGTTTCGAGATAATCGCGCTTAAAGTTTCAAGTCTATGTTTTTCATAGTTAAAATTAATTTTTCTTGACTTACATACAACCATATATTCCAGGGCCATAAATGGTCCGTTCTGCACTTTTGGCCAACTCCAAAACATCCAGATGATATTGTCTGGGAGCCATTCTTTGCTCCCTGGTGGTCGCATGAACGCGCTGTTCGGCAATTGTAAAACGGGTCTCGTCTGCTTTTCTGGCATATTCGTGGGCATTTCGGCCACAAGGCACGCCTAATGCTTGAAAAATCTTCAGAAGGGCTATGTTATCCCCGTTAAACATATATGCAGATACGTATGCCGCAATTTGAACGGGTTGTGCACCGCCCAGAAGACTTTTCGGGCTGATTTTCCAGATGAGATGGTTATAACTTTCTTTATTGTTCTTGTATATAATTTTATAATTGCCTAATCGTCTCATTGTCTATACTTGTATAAAATTCAAAATTCGGTATTCGACCAAATAATCAAACGGCACGGTCAACTTCGTACTAAGCCTTATTTTCTTCCGAAACGTACTGAAACTACTCTCGTCGGTCTCTGCGGTTTTCGGATTAAAATATTGCTTCCTTTTCTTTGGCCTCAATTTGCACGATTTTTTAGATGTTCTGTCATCACGAGTTTCTTTGTGATGATCCCCGGCCATAATTATAATACTTTAAAAAGTGACAAAAACTTTAGTAAACGTAGAGAAAACAAAATTAACTGATCGTAACTTCCGAAGTTGCACGTTTGAATGCTAATACACAATTGCTAGAAACCACGCGTATCAAATGTACTTAAAGGTATATAATATATGCATCTGAATCTTGAATGATATAAAGGAATGTTGCCTGGAGGGGAAAAAGACGTTCTCGTCCGTGTTCTAAGCGACCGTTGCATGCTCTTTACTAATCATACAAAGTAGCGCTCCAGATAAACGCTTATAATTTTTGAACGTGTGCTCCGATTCTTATGTACTTTTGAGGAAATATTCTTAAAATGACGTACATTAAGAAAATGCAATAAAAGAAGTCGATTTGCTTCACCAACCCAAGTAGGCATAACCCCTTAATGGAGTCACATTTTTGCAACGTTTTATTATAATGCACCCTTAGACAGCAAACGTTTTATTTCGTCATAGACAACGACCGACGCAAATGGTTAAAATATCTTGATTTTTTATAGTTCGAATTAATGAAGAGATTACTGGACGCACTAAAGCGAATCATGGACCCGATTCTTGTGAAGGGACGGCCTCTTATGAAACGTTCAATGCCAATATTGGAGCAAACCGGCGTGATTCAAGCTTCACCGGAGTTGACGGAAGAAGAGATGCAATTTCTGACATTTTTCACGGATCTCTGTCTTCCGAATAGACCTGTGTCCTATTCTCAGGTTTCTGCTGATTTTGCTCTTCTCGAAGCAATGCAAGGACAGGATATTGTGAAATTTACGTACGACGACAAGAACAGAAATAATGCTAATAGTAGAAATGTATCAAAATGAAAAATGTTCCTCAAAATTCGGTTGTACTGAACATATAAGGTCTACCGGAAAGTTCTCTCCGGAAATGTTATCTCAAATTTCAACACATATGAAAGTGTTCACTTGAAACATACATTGCTACCTTTGTTTACCATTCAATTTCTACATATGCGCTTATCAAAATTTACTGCAACAGTGATTTCGTCATTTCAGTAGTATATATTGAAAATTGGTTGTTACGTAAAAACGGCGAAATATGGTACCTTATGGTGATCTTCACTCTAAATGGACTTACGTATATAATACTAAGTATATAAATTTAGTATATAATATATTATACATATTCGATTAAAATCTTCTAAATTTAGCAACGGGCAATACGTAACTCCAGTCAGAATAAAAACCCCCATAAGATACCATATTTCGCAGTTTTTACGTAATAACCAATTTTCAATACATATTACTGAAAGTACGAAATCATTGTTGCAGTACATTTCGATAGCGCATTTAGAAATTTAATGATAAACAAAGGTAGCCATATATGTTTGAAGTGAACATTTTCACACGTGTTGAAATTTGAGATAACATTTCCGGACAGAACTTTTCGGTAGACCTAATATTTAATGGAACATACATTGCCCGATGTTTGCCGTCAAATTGCGTAAGTTTTGTTTCTGCGCGAAAATTTTTGGGTCGGAAATTTTGCTGGGATCGGATTGGGATCCCGGAAGTTTGTAATCACACATGGTATTGTTGGATATGAACAATAGTTCTTCTCCAACTGTCAACGTAGCGTCTCTTCTACGTTGACTATTTCAAGAAATATAAAAATGGATGTGTAAAAAATAAAGAATCTATTTCAACAACAACATATGGATCGTTCATTTTGAAAGTGGTGTAAGTCCATTCTTTTAAAAAATGGGATCACATAATTTGTGATTAACTTAGTGTAAAATTTTTTTTTAAATTATTACCATTTTTCTTTTAAAAAATGAGATGTCACATAATTTGTGATTCATTTAGTGTAAACTTTTTATTTATAACTAGAAAATATTTAATATTTTAAAAAATACCAATGCTTTGTTCAATTTAAAATTTGGCCAGTAAAAGAAATTGTGTAGCGATTGATTATGAAAGTGGTGCAAGTCCAATTTTCATAAACTTTTTGGTATTATAGAAATGGTATTACGAAAAAAGAATTTCTTGCACGCACCAGAGGATTATTATGATGCTTTAAAAGAATGTAGAAAAAACTAATAAATTTATTTCACACGAAATGAAAAGAGAGGATTTCGTTTCAACCGAAAATCTACAAAAGGCAATTGAAGAACAGGTAATAAAAAGTATCGTTGAAGGAAGGGTAAAAATGGTAAAATTTGTTTTGAAATATCAATGTTGCGATTATGCGTTGTTTAAAATAAAAAGATTTTTATCATTTGGACCGTTTATTTTGAAAATGGTGTATGTCCATGGTGTATACACTTATGTTTAAAATGCTTCGATATAAAGCACCGGTAGATAAAAGATACGATCAAAATTCATTTTTGATTTTTGATGTAATAAAAACTTTTAATTTTTCAATAGTGCAGATTTTATTTCAAAGCATTCTCTAATTAGAGAATTTTCATTCAACTGTACAATTATAAGTATTTGATGCACTCCGGTCACTGATGACCACCGCGGCGCTGTAGGAGAACAAAGTTGCGGTCACATATTGTTATGCCCTATGATAATGTATTAGCCATAGGTCTACATGTAAACACAGACGCAAGTGGGCCACGGTCCATTCCTACCCCAAATAACAAACCCTCGATCCTTAGTCGTACTTGTTGTTCCCAAAAAGTATGTTTCTATCACCTGAAGCTTGCCCTGTACTCATCCCTTCCATTTCTCCTCAATCCTATATTAACCCTTAACTTCAACCCAGTCAAAATTCGCGTTCTATGAAATGCGGCCACGATTGACTCGTGAGTTATGCATCAGCAACGGAGCAATTGACATCTCTACTGATATATGGACCGTTTACTTTGAAAGTGGTGTAAGTCCATTCTTTTAAAAAATGAGATATCACACAATTTGTGATTGAGCTAGTGTAAACTTTTTATTTATAACTAGATAATATTTAATGTCTTAAAAAATACTAACGCTTTGTTCAATTTAAAATTTGGCAGTAAAAGAAATTGTATGGCGATTGATTATGAAAGTGATGTAAGTCCAAATGTTATAGGCATTTACGAAAAAATAATTTTTCCTACACACCACAGGACTATTATGATGTTATAAAGCAATGTTGAAAAAATAATAAATTTACATCACTCGAAATGAAATGAGACAAATTCGTTTCAACAAAAAATCTATAAAGTGCAATTTAAAAACGGATAAGAAAAAATACTAACGGTGAAAGGGTAAATTGGCTGAAAATACATTGGACGAGCTCTTGCAAAAGTGCACTATATATTATTTTATATAAAAGATCGATTTATGTAAAACACACAATTTAAGACGTTAAACGTATTAGATAGAAAAAATATAAAAATATGGAGAAGCTATTACCCAATATACATCCCATGCATCATGAATATTTCAAAAGACTGCCACATAAAGAGTATAAATAAATAATAGTAATATCTTATGCTTACTTTAGCAATGTATAAATATAATGAATAAAGAAAAAAATAAAAAATGCTACTCCTATTTTATTTCTTGTTATTACCTATAAACAAAGTTGGATCAATAGAAAATATATTTTAAGTCATATTTAAGTTTTCATTATTGAAATGAAATGATTTTTACATTTCACTAACTATGAAGGTGGCGTAAGTCGATTTATAAACCGTAAATATATATTATTTTAGTTAAATTCGCCTAAAAGAAATGAATATAATCAATTGACATATTGATAAATTAGTAGAAGCATTGCCAGACTTCACATAATTAATTTATATTTTTGAATCATCAGTATATAGATCGTTGATTTTGACTGTGGTGTAAGTTTATTTTTTAAGGAAAAATGAGGTGTCACATAATTTGCGATTATTTGAGTGTAAACTTTTTATCTATAACTGATTAATATTTAATATCTTAAAAATACCAATGCTTTGTTCAATTTAAAATTGGTTAATAAAAGAAATTGCGTAGCGATTTATTATAGAACTGGTGTAAGTCCAATTTCCATAGAAATTCACGAAAAAAGAATTTCTTCTACACACCACAGGACTATTGTGATGTTACAAAAGAATATAGAAAACATAACAATTTAATTTTACACGAAATCAACTAAACGTTTCAACAAAAAATCTACAAAATGTAATTCAAAAAGGTAAACTATTGGTTGAGGTTTCGGAAAAGTACACTTATATTATTTTATATAAAAGATCAATTTGTATAAAACACAAAATTGAAGACATTAGATTTAACAGGTACATATCGGAGAAGAGATTTGTGTAATGATGCCAGAGCTATCAGATACGAAAAATATAAGGATATGAAGGAGTTATTACCTTGTATACCTCCTGTGCATCATGGATATTTCAAAAGAGCATAAATAAATAATAGCAATATCTTATGTTAACTGTAACGATATATAAATATCATTAATGAAGTAGAAAATAAAAACTGCTACTCCCATTTTATTTCTTCTTGTTATTTATAAAAAAAGTTGAATTAATAGAAGATATATTTTCAGTGGTAGTAATTTTTTCGTCATTGTAATGAAATGATTTTTACAATTGACTAATTATGAAACTGGTGTAAACCCATTTAAAAGAAACATTGCCAGACTTGGCATAATTAATTTATATTTTTCAATTTACTAACATGCTAACCTTCAATTTTCTCGAAACAACATAAAATGGATTTGCACCAGTTTCAAAATAAACGGATACTGGATAATATTTTAGTAGAACAAAGGCTCAGTGCTCAGCAGTTCCTTGAAACAGGTAAGGACGGTAAAAATAAATATAATAATAATAATATAATTAATAAAATAAATATTATATATAATAATATAATAATAATTAAATAAACATAATGTTCGTCTATATCCGATCTCCTTAGTGTTGTGTTTTACTTTTTTCTGGTATCTTTAATGATTTCCACTGATTTTGTTTGAAAACTTGTGCACAACGTACGATTGTAAAATGTTGAATATGGAATCATTTGGGATCCAGGAACGGTTTAATCGATTTTATATTAATTCCTGTAAGAATAATAATTTCGGTTTACGAATAATCTTCAGGGACGTGTTAAGTTGGTAAACTGAGGTTTGACTTATATATATATAAGTTATATATGATATAAGTAAGAACAAATAGTAAATTAATATTATTTTATGACGATATGACGATACTATTTTATAACGATTGAAAATATTTATTTTATTTAATTTTAAATAAATTCACACAGAAATAAAGCCCATGAATATAAACAAAAGAATAATCTTAGAATCGGAAGATGAAGATAATTGCACTATGAAAAACAAATTAACGAAACGTAAAAAGAGAAGAAGAATTATAGAGGTAGAATCTTCATCAGATGAGAATATTGTTACTGAGAACTTAGATTCTACAGAACAAAATAAAAGAAAATATATGGAACGAACAAACAAAATTAAGCGAAATACAGAGCAAAAGTACTATAGGAAAAGAGGAAAATTCATTCCTGCAATCCAAATAAAATTTGAAAAAATCGCTCTGGCGCCTTTGTATCAAGATGCCAGGCCTTTTACTTATGAAAAATATAAAGATGTCAAGCAGTTATTATCTTATATACCTCCAGGGCATCATGGATATTTCAAAACATTGCCACGTGTAGAACATAAGTAAATACTACCAATATCTTGTCATTTTAACAATCTAATTAACGTCTGTAATTAAAAATGCTACTTCAATTTTATATGCTGTCAACATTGGTAAACAAAATTGGATTAATATGAAATATATTTTAAGTGATATTTGATTTTTCAAAATTGAAATTCAACGATTTTTATAATTGTGTAATTTTGAAAGTGGTGTAAGTCCATTTACATAAATATACATTAGTTTAGTCAAATTCGGCTAAAACAAATTTATATAAGCAAATTACATATTGATAAATCAGTAGAAACATTGCCAGACTTCATATAATCTGCCTACATCTTTTAATTAGTAGTTATGCTAAACTTTAATTTTCTCGAAACAAGAGAAAATGGATTTACACCACTTTCAAAATAAACAGTCCATATAACCATTTACAAATATTTAATTTTAGAATAATACGCTGTTTAGCATTCACCAGAAGTACCATCAAAATAGGTAAAAATTATTAATTCGTCAGACAACAAAATTAACCAGAATGCAAAGATTAAGATGGAATTTATACTTACGGAAGGAACATATATACGAAATTTGTCTTCTCTGCGTTTCTCCTAAAACCAACATAGTCCGATGCTCACATTACTTTTCTTTCAGTACGATTTATTCGTCCATACATTTACAATGTTTATACTTCATATGAAAACGTAGACGATAGTTGCATTAAAACTTTAACAAATGCAACAAAAGCGAATAAACGTACAAGTATAATTAATTAACATATACACAACTATGTATGCGTGATCATAAACGATCATATTTCCACGTAAAAACGAGAACGAACAAAATTTCCAATTTCGACGATTCGCCTCCACTTACACACGTCTGCAGTTTGAGTCAAATCTCTTCATACTTCGCAAACTTCCTGGGCGCACTTTTTCCAACATTCGCATCGAGACAACGGATAAGAAAGTATAACCCTTTCGAGACTGTTGTCAAGTTTAATCGTAGATTCTAACTATCAATCTACCCAAATTTCTTGCATATTGCTTCATTGTAAATGGGCCTCTATTGTTACGTTTCTTAAAACCTAGTACCACAATTTCTTCCTGTTAAAAAGTCCGTTAAGTGTAAAATATCAGCGGGGTAACATCATTTGAAGGTAGTTTTCAAAAAGTGATTACGGTATACAGGTAAAATGAGCCGGTAAGTTTTTGCTTTCTATTTTATTAGCTCTCTTTTCAATATTTTTATGTAGCCAATTTAAATGATTTAGTTCTTTGTGTAGAAAATACGGTGGGACATATACGTGGGCAGTCCGATAAGTACTTACCCTACAAAAGAAAAACGAAAATTTTGGAAAATTGACGATTTATTTTTCAACATAGTCTCCTTTTAACTCGATACACTTGACCAGCAATGCTCCAACTTCTTCAACCCATCTGAAAAATACGTTTTCTGGAGATCTGCAAAGTAGGTCTCTGTGGCGGCGATAACGTCCTCATTCGATTCAAATTTCTGCCCAGCGAGTGACTTTTTCAAGTTTGGGAAGAAAAAGAAGTGACACGGGGTCAAATCTGGAGAATACGGTAGATGGGGCAGCTGTTCGTAGTCTAATTCAACGAATTTGGCTGTACAAGGTTGTTCAATAACTTTTGTTTTGTTTTGTTGAGGGCGTTGCTACTAGTCCAAATTTGTTTTTGTTTTGTTGGTTCACTCTTCTTATCAACGTATGTGAAGGTTCATTTCAATCAGTCAATTCATTCTTTGTTTACAAGCCATTTAGTGTCGCCGTGTCACAGTATTTTCGACAATGGAAAAAATTGATTATCGTGCAGTGATAAAATTCTTATTTTTGGAAGGTGTAGCACCAAAAGAAATTCACGAACGAATGTTAAGAGTGTATAATGAACGTTCACCTTCAATTAGAACAGTAGAAAGATGGGTTGCTGAATTTAAACGTGGTCGTACAAGCCTTGAAGACGATCCACGCGAAGGACGTCCAAAAACCGCATCAACACCAGAAATCGTAGCCAAAGTACAGGATATGGTTTTGGAAGATCGTCGATTGACTGAGAGGGATTTAGTAGAGGCTCTACACATCTCATTAGGCAGTGTGAGTCATATTTTAAATGAAATTTTGAGTTTTAAAAAGCTGTGTGCACAATGGGAGCCGCATTCGCTAACAATTGAACAAAAACACATTCGAATGCGACTTTCTCAACAACATTTGGAGCGTTTTAAAAAGGATAAAGTGGATTTTGTGCGTCGATTCATCACTATGGATGAGACTTGGGTCTATCACCATGATCCTAAATCAAAACAAGAGGCTAAAGAGTGGTGTTCGGCTGGTTGTTCGGCTTCGAAACGAGTTCGTGTCCAGAAATCGGCCAAGAAGGTTCTGGCATCAGTTTTTTGGGATGCGAAAGGAATTTGATTTGTGGATTACTTGCAAACTGGTAAAACAATTAATTCTGAATATTATTGCAACCTTTTGGACCAGTTGAAGGAAAAAATTCGTGAAGAAAGACCCGGTTTGCAGAAGAAAAAAATCCTTTTTCACCAGGACAACGCACCGTGTCACAAGAGCATTTTGACAATGGCTAAAATCCATGAATTAAAGTTCGAATTGTTGGAGTATCCGCCGTATTCAAAAAAATATAAAAAGCCAATATACGATTTGGCCCCCAGCGACTTCCATTTGTTTCCAGAACTCAGAAAATTTATGCGTGGCAAGCGTTTTTCGTCAAATGAAGAGGTCATAACGGTTGTTGAAGCGTATTTTGTAGACCTTCCAGAATCTCACTTCATTTGATGGGATCCAAGATTGGAGGATCGTTGGAGCAAGTGCATTAATGTTCAAAGATTATACTGAATAATAAAGTGTATTTTGAACCATAACATTGTTTGTCTTATCGAACGACAAAACTTATTGAACAACCTGGTACCTTTACCTCTGATTATTAGAAAACACGGAAGACCCTTCCAAAACTAGAAAGTTAAATTATGAAACCAGATTAAGAAAAATAAAAAGCACAATATACGGCCACATTTTTTCCGGATAACTTTAGGGTTGAATACCCGAATATTGCAAACTTTTGGGATTCCGTCATGACTTCAGCTTCGAATATCCGAAACTGAAGTCGGGTTGGGATCGATAATATGAATGAAACGCACAGGCCGTGGCAGTTTTCGCATAGGAACCGAAAGAATTAAAAGTGTATCTTTACGTCTGATTAATAGAGAACACGGAAGTCCCTTCCAAAACTAGAAAGTTAAGTTATGAAACCAGGTTAAAAAAAAATAAAAAGCACAATATACAGCCACATTTTTTTCCGGATAACTTTAGGGCTGAATACCCGAATATTGGAAACTTCTGGGATCCCAGCCCAATCCCAAGAAAAATTGCCGACGTATCCAAATCTAAAATATCAGATACCGGCACACCTTTACTTAACGCTAGATTTACGGAGAAATATGTAGGTATAGGACATTATCCAAAAAATGAATGTAGGATCTCGGGTAGAGGGTCCTTTTGTTAAGACTGTGATAAGAATTTAAATGTAAGAGAAAAAGAGAGAGAGATTATTTATCGTCAATTATTATATTGCTGTATCATAGGTGACGAGTTTGTTGAATAATTTTGTTGTGTGTTTGCGTGGATGCCAGTTGAAAACTAAACGCCAGAACGAAAAGACGCACAGATTAAAAGACTAAAAGAGGAAAAGATGGAAAGACGAAAGTTTAAGAATCAAAACTAAAGTGTGTTGTTTGTGTTACTATTATTTATAAATATTATAGTGATAGTCCAGTTTCTAGTTTCATCTATCTAAATCCTACATGAATATACACTGCACATTATATATTAGGTCTACCAGAAAGTTCTGTCCGATAATGTCATGTATGAACGTTTTGCTTTGAAACAGGTTATGACTGCCTCTGTTTGCCATTGTATGCGTACATATGTCATCTTTTAACCCTTTCACTGCTGAATACTTTTCGCTGGTGTGAACTCTATTAACTGACTGTGTAAGACGCAATTAAATTCTAATGGCAATTCTTCATTTACGCCAAATTATTATAAATAATGGAAGAAAATTATTTGATGAAGAACGCATCTGTATTCATGCCAAATATTTATAATCGTGGTTGCAGTAGGTAAGAAATCGAAACGATTGCGAAACGGATATATGCGTCCATAGTCGAGATCGATAGATTTCGGCGGACGCATATATGCGTCCATAGCAGTCAAAAGGTTAAATGTACCGAAACAATGGTTCCATCATGTCAGTATTGTGCATTAAGGATGTATTATTTCATTTTATTCATTTTTTTATTAATCAATATTTTACTATTTCATTTCAAAAACCAGACAGAACTTTTCGGTGGACCTAATACAACACGCAAAAATTTGAAAATAAGAACCCTAAGCAAAAATTATTCACATAATTCGATTAAGGGGTAACATCTACCTTAAATTTTCAAAAAATCGAAAAAAAATTTTTTGTCTTATATGATACTTTAGAGCCTTAAAAATAAGGTGCAATTTGTCTTATAGGCAAAAATATTTTTTAAAGTGGTTTTACAGCTTATTTGACAAAGCAAGTCGTGATACCTCGGAGCGGTTCAAAGTACTAATTCCAAAAGTTCTGAAGGGACATAATACCAACCAAAATTCCATAGAAAAAATGCGAAACGAAATTCATCGAAAAAATGCGAACACGAAATCGTCATAAATATTGCGTCTTCTATTTTTAACGATCGATTTGAAACATATAATAATGCTGTTACAATTGACTATGGATGAAATTTCTGCATCGCCGCAAAGTTTTCCAGGAAAGAGAAAGAGGAAGAAAATATTAATGTAGAAGGACACCTATATGGTGCAGGCATTGCAGAATAATCCTAAATATGGCAAAACTAGTAAAATAATATGAAATAATATTACTCAAAACTTTAAATGCGTTTTTCTCGAAACTAAAATTGGCTTGCAGCATAACTTAAACAAATTTTTGTAAATGCACGCATGTTTTATTCACGTTTTATTCGCAACTCGGAGTCCCTTTATGCGAAAATGTAGGAACAGAAATCATCTATTTTTAACGAACCAAACGATGTGTTGTAATGGTATTTTGACAACATGGACAATTTGAAAGCAAATTGTTAAAAAAAATCAGAATTTCTTATCATTTTCTGGGAACTCACGACTTAAATGATCGATTAGAATTTCTGCGATCGTATCTTTGCGTTTCGCAATTGATCCGAGATCATCAATGATTTAAACATTTCGAATTACGAAATGGGATAATTAGAGACAAAATGAACAAATGTACAAAGAAATAAAACATGGGCGCCGGTCTAATATACTTGAACACAAATTGGTTCGGCTTTGGAACTTACTCAAAAATAACAAAACGGAGTATTCAAAACTACCGGTGCACCGCCGTATTGCATCTCTTTTTCGTTTTTATGAATAACGTAAATATCACAAAAAAAATCGAAATTAACGAAATTACGAAAAAAATATCAAATATGTTCCAACCAATCAAAACTTTAAATGCTTGATGATTTTATCGTTTTTTTTCGAGATGGAATTCATCAGCTGAAAGATGGCTTAAAGTCGTTTTTTCAAAATAAACCTTGAATTTAGCTGAAAAAAATGCATTTGCATAACTATAAACAAATTTTCTAATCGAAATATCAAAACTAGTAAAATAATATGAAATTTTTAAAACTTTAAATGCTTTTTCTCGAAACTACGTTTTTCAAATCGCAGAGATAACTTAAACAAATTTTCTCCGATTCACTTGATTTTTACTGTAGATTCTCCAGAGAAGTTTTTAAGATCGGTTAAAAACTGTCGTTATTATAAATATTTTTTCGATGAATTCTTTGACTTAAATTAGAACTTTTCTCCACATGCTCGCCATTTCTACAAAAATCAATATTTTACGATATACGTGTGTATTTCTCTAGCAAATTTAATGTATTATAGATTATGAAAAAATGTTGCTTTTTGTGCTTAGTGAAAGTGTACGGCACTTCTGCTGCAAAAATATCGTCTGTTGGAAAATCGTTAAAGCGATGCGAATTAATCATGTTATACTTTCGTTTGCTGTTATAAAAAAATAGCAATGTTTCCTGAAAATAATATTTCAGCCGCGGTTTGCATGATGTCTGGTAAAAGTGATAAAAAACATTTCAGAAGAAAATTAATTTCTCTTGATGGCAAAATTCAAATTATAATCATTTAAAGGGTGGAGAAAAAATATAATCTGTTGGGAAATCATTAAAGCGATGCGAATGAATCACGTTATAGGCGGGTTTACTGAACAAATTTCGGCAAGACTAGTAAAATAATATGAAATAATATTACTCAAATCTTTAAATGCGTTTCTTTCGAAACTACGTCTTTAAAATTGGCTCGCAGCATAACTTAAACAAATTTTCTCTGGTTCACTTGAAATTTTTACTGCAGCTGCTAAACTACATTCTCCAGAGAAGTATACATGATTTTTAAGATCGGTTAGAAACTTTCGTTATTATAAATATTTTTTTCGATGAATTCTTTGATGGAAATTAGAACTTTTCTCCACATGCTCGCCATTTCTACAAAAATCAATATTTTACCATATACGTGTGTACTTCTCTAGCAAATTTAATGTAGATTACGAAAAAATGTTGCTTTTTGTGCTTAGTGAAAGTGTACGGCACTTTTGCTGCAAGCCGCGGATGCCATATCCAAAAATGCACTTCTACTTCGAGAGCTCCAGGCTACACCGCCATTTTGAAGCAAAAACATAAGAAAATTTTTTTTTATACATTAAAGTATGCACATTAAACGCCTTTAAACCAAATTTCGATATGTTATATCATGTAATTAAAAAAAATTCCTAAATTTACCCTATGTTTTTAGGCGTTAACCCATTCGAGACCGATTGCACACCGTGTGTGCAATTGAATTCCGACGCTATAAGATTATAAGATAATTATCAGTTATTCTGAGTAAACTAGTCGTCGAAATAAGATTTTCCTTGAACTAATGAAATCTGCAAGATACAGGAAAACAAAATTTGGCATTGGTTTTACTGTGTACCAAAAATCTAAAAATTATTTGAAGCCTTTCTTACATGTAAAATACTATGAATTGCCGACAGTCCTACAAATAAGGAAAATATAAATGTAATAATTACTCTTGTCCTGCTTGTGTCGGTAATCCTGGATTATGTTTGGGAGAATGTTTCAAGCGCTACCATCAACCAACTAATGTATAATTACTTTACGATCAGTGTACTACTTGCTAAAAGTGTATTTACAAATTATATTTTCTTTTTTATTACTGAGTTACATTACTTTGTTATCTGTAGACATTTTTCTAAAAATTTATTTCTCGTTTGTTATTTTTTTCATTATTCAACTTATCTTTTTTTAACTTTTTACTACTTTTTAAACATTTTCTTTGCATTATATTCTGTTCTTTATTATTGAAAACAAAATAACGATTTTATATTATCTAACTATTTTTTAAATAAATGTTCATGCATTTTTTAATGATATATTTTCATTTTACCTTGCATTGCACACATGGTGTTCAATCCGTTCCTCGCAATAAAAATTTTCCGAGGAGCGAGTTGCACACTTGGTGTGCAATGATCTTATTTATGTGAATTCACTTACAAATTGGGTGATTTCCATAGTAAACATGTTTTTTTATTAAAAATGAACAATATAAAGAAAAAAAAAAAATTTTGCTCCTGGGGACCGTGTTCGAAAAAAATCGTCGTCTCGAATGGGTTAAGCTAGATGTTACCCCTTAAGTCCCATAGCGTTTGCTTCAATTTATGTCGCAAAATGCCGAAAGGGGCAACAGTGGTTGTGTTTATCAAATAAGTGTAATTTGAAGAAATGGTAATTAGAGAGAAAATGTATTGCTCATATGGTTCACAGCGAAAAGAGTAACCACGGGGAGAATAATTATAAGTAAAATTGATCGCGTATCGGCAATAATGTATCGCGATAAAAATAGTTGGATTTTTCGATATGAAACCTGCACAGCGCGATTGTCCTGCATATCAATCATTATTTTACCATATAGGTGTGTACTTCTCTAGCAAATTTAATGTAGATTATGAAAAAATGTTGCTTTTTGTGCTTAGTGAAAGTGTACGGCACTTCTGCTGCAAGCCGCGGTACCATATCCAAAAATCCGCCATTTTGAAGCAAAAACATAAGAAATTTTTTTTTTATACATTAAAGTATGCACATTAAACGCCTTTAAACCAAATTTCGATATGTTATATCATGTAATTAAAAAAAATTCCTAAATTTACCTTATGTTTTTAGACGTTAAGCTAGATGTTACCCCTTAATAAAACTCGGCAAATGTCGGTAGAGCACAATAATCTCCGTTAAATCTAGCGTGAAAAAGGATTAACGTGAAATAATAATTTCAAGGTACATCAAGCAGTTTCCTCACTATCGCAAAATCTGACGTCACGAGGTTCCTTCGCTAGCACTGCTTTGACAAATTCCTTCAAAGCGAACGCACACTTCTACTTTATGGGATCGATGGCTTAACATTACGTTACGTGTCAAAAGTGATTAGAAGTTTCACAACGTACAAAACGATGCTAGAAGAGCCATCGAAAAGGCGTATCTACGCAGTCACGTCCGATTTACAGCGAACACCATGACTGGACCTTTTCCGATGGCCTCAAAGATTCCTCTCGATTATTTTGCTAGCCGAAGCAACAGAAGCTTTCTAGCGATCGACGAACGCTCAGTCAGACGTCGCAGAATGTGCTGGAAGAAAAAATGGTACTTGAGCACTGTTTTTATTTACAAGCCAACAGTACCGGAACACACACATACGATACAAGCGTTGCAGAGTACATGGAGAGAACCGAGGACCGTCTTAACACTTTAAGAACCGCTAAGAAATCTCTAAGAAATACGCCTGGGACCGCACGTTTTTCGGAAACTCGCAGATTACAAACAAATCATAACTTTGTTATTTATGAAGACATTTTTGTGAAACTTTCAGAAATTGTATAATTGGAAGTATTTTAGGTATGTTATATAAATATATATGACATACCTAAAATACTAAAATATATAATATATGTATAAATTATGTTATTGAATAATTATCATAAACTTTTTTACTTAAAAATAAATTTGTATGAAATTTATAGAAATTGTAAAATAGGATGCATTTCAAGTATTATTTTAAAAAATTGTTTGGAAAATTATTTCAAGAAATTATACAATTTTATTTAACACGTTGACTGCCGAGCGGATTTTGCTGTATTAGAACAGCGATGCTATGAAATACTTTGACTGAATTATGGAAAATGTAAATAATGTGCAGGTATTGGAGACCAAAGGATCGCATCGCTATTCTAACAATAACTGCATTTATAAAATATTTATTGCTACTCATTGCGAGTATTTTGAATCTTCAGTACAATCTTTTGCGGCGGTCACCAAAATTACCATTATGGCAGTCAAAGTGTTAAAAGTCAATTTTATTAGAGTTTATAGCAGTTTTTCAAAGTATCATATTGCGTGAACTATTTTTCTTTACGAAGAGGAACCATACAAAATAAGCGAAAAAAACGTGAAAGCAATCGAGTTTAATACATTGAATATTGAAGTAAATATTTAACACGTTGACTGCCGAGCGGATTTTGCTGTATTAGAACAGAAATACTACAGCGTTTGGCTGAATTATGCAAAATGTAAATAATGTGCAGGTATTGGAGACCAACGGATCGCGTCACTATTCTAACAATAACTGCATTTATAAAATAATTATTGCTACTCATTGCGAATATTTTGGATCTTCAGTAAAATCTCTTGCGGCGGTCACCATGATGACCATTATGGCGGTCAAAGTGTTAAAAGTCAATTTTATTAGAGTTTATAGTAGTTTTTCAAAGTATCATATTGCGTGAACTATTTTTCTTTATGAAGAAGAACCATACAAAATAAGCGAAAAAACGTGAAGGCAATCGAGTTTAATACATTGAATATTGATGTAAATGCGTTTGAGGTATTGTAAATAAGAGACCAAAAGATCGCGTCACTATTCTAACAATAACTGCATTTATAAAATAATTATTGCTACTCATTGCGAATATTTTGGAGCTTCAGTAAAATCTCTTGCGGTGATCACCATGATGACCATTATGGCGGTCAAAGTGTTAAAAGTCAATTTTATGAGAGTTTATAGTAGTTTTTCAAAGTATCATATTGCGTGAACTATTTTTCTTTAAGAAGAGGAACCATACAAAATAAGCGAAAAAAACATGAAGGCAATCGAGTTTAATACATTGAATATTGATGTAAATACTTAACACGTTGACTGCCGAGCGGATTTTGCTGTATTAGAACAGCGATGCTATGAAAAACTACAGTTTGGCTGAGTTATGCAAAATGTAAATAATGTGCAGGTATTGGAGACCAAAGGATCGCATCACTATTCTAACAATAACTGCATTTATAAAATAATTATTGCTACTCATTGCGAATATTTTGGATCTTCAGTAATATCTCTTGCGGCGGTCACCATGATGACCATGATGGCGGTCAAAGTTTTAAAAGTCAATTTTATTAGAGTTTCTAGTAGTTTTTCAAAGTATCTTATTAGGTGAACTATTTTTCTCTACGAAGAGGAACCATACAAAATAAGCGAAAAAAACGTGAAGGCAATCGAGTTTAATACATTGAATATTGATGTAAATATTTAACACGTTGACTGCCGAGCGGATTTTGCTGTATTAGAACAGCGATGCTATGAAATACTACAGCGTTTGGCTGAATTATACAAAATGTAAATAATGTGCAGGTATTGGAGACCAAAAGATCGCATCGCTATTCTAGCAATAACTGCATTTATAAAATAATTATTGCTACTCATTGCGAATATTTTGGATCTTCAGTAAAATCTCTTGCGGCGGTCACCATGATGACCATGATGACGGTCAAAGTGTTAAAAGTCAATTTTATGAGAGTTTTCAGTACTTTTTCAAAATATGATATTGCGTGAATTATTTTTCTCTACGAAGAGGAACCATACTAAATAAGCGAAAAAAACGTGAAGGCAATCGAGTTTAATACATTGAATATTTATGTAAATACTTAACACGTTGACTGCCGATCGTATTTTGCTATATTAGAACAGCGATGCTATAAAATACTACAGCGTTTGGCTGAATTATGCAAAATGTAAATAATGTGCGGGTATTGGAGACCAAAAGATCGCGTCACTATTCTAACAATAACTGCATTTATAAAATAATTATTGCTACTCGTTGCGAATATTTCGGATCTTCAGTAAAATCTTTTGCGGCGGTCACCAAAGTTACCATTATGGCGGTCAAAGAGTTAAAAGTCAATTTTATTAGAGTTTATAGTAGTTTTTCAAAGTATCATATTGCATGAACTATTTTTCTTTACGAAGAGGAACCATACAAAATAAGCGAAAAAAACGTGAAGGCAATCGAGTTTAATACATTGAATATTGATGTAAATGCAGGTATTGGAGACCAAAAGATTGCGTCACTATTCTAACAATAACTGCATTTATAAAATAATTATTGCTACTCATTGCGAATATTTTGGATCTTCAGTAAAATCTCTTGCGCCATCATGGCGGTCAAAGTGTTAAATAGACAAAATAGACTCAATGTATCAAAGTAAGTGACATCTAAAGACAGCGTGTAGAAAACACGAAACACGAGAAAATTCGTGAGCGGTCCTTAAAGTGTTAACCCTTTCGTTACAAGCGCCGGCTATAGACGGCATCCACTCGATCAAGAGTGATACCTTTTGACCACCGGCCCCGTCATATTCTTGTTTCTTTTGTTTGTATGCATCTTGACATCGATGGCACCTGTCATTCTTCGGTTCGTTCTTCATTTGTTTTACTCAAAAAATAAAAGATGCACTGGTTTGGAAGCAATCGGGACAAGAATCACGCTCCAATCTCCTTCAAACTATCAGTGGCTAATATTCACCGAATGACATTTTCCTTCGGTTTATAAATCGGTAGGAAAAAGTCGAAGTAGAAAGTGCGTGTTTTTCAGTGCAAACGACAAAAGACGCAAATTTAATTATGAATGTAGAAACTGAAATGTGGGTTTGTGTGTCTGCCCTTGTTTGAAAATTTATCATTCTGAATGAAATTACTCAGAGTTTTAACACGTTGACTGCCGATCGTATTTTGCTGTATTAGAACAGCGATCCTATGTTTTTTTTGTCAGCGTTTGACTGAACTATGCAAAATGTAAATAATATGCAGGTATTGAAGACCAAAGGATCGCATCACTGTTTTAAGAGTAACTGCATTTATAAAATAATTATTGCTACCCATTGCGAATATTTTGGATCTTCAGTAAAATCTCTTGCGCCGATCACAGGCGACCATCACGGCAGTCAAAGTGTTAATTTGACGTATTAATTATCCTAAATTGTATTTTTATTTATAATAATTGCAAAATCTCCAAATGTGTCGTTGTGCAACACTTAACCCTTTGCGATCGGTGTCCCCGTAGCGGGGACATTTTTAAATCCTCGTAGAAGTCGACATCCCTGCAGCGAGAATCTTTGAAAATGCAATTAATTTTTCGGGCGTGGAGATATGCGTCATCAACTCATACATACTGTATAAAATAACAAAATAACAGAACAACGAAAAGCCGCTAACACATTTAAATTTTGTGAAATATTTAGTCGATCAATTAGTAGGAAATTTCCGGCACCAAACACTATCTACATCGCAAACTTTAATGTAATTCGTAGACATTAGATTAAATAATCAATTTCATATAATTCGCTCAGGTGGCAAGACAGACTCTGCAGTAGGTTCTGACAGGAAAATTGCAGGAAAAAGACGACCAGCACGTACGTACTGTGATACTTGTATACGGAAGCCAAGATCGCGAAATATCATACTTTAGAACTTTACAAAGATTAAAAATTTGTATTCTTAGGAATACGTAAGTAATAACAAGTAGTATAAAGTCGAGTCATAAGTAACTTCCGATGCAGCTAGGTAGAATCTATTATTCATATTTACCCAGTATAAGTCACTGAAACAACCGAGTTTTTGTTTTTAATATATAAATGTGGATTCTGTTCGTCCTCTATCACCTATTTTATGTGTTACAGGTTTCATTCAATTTTTTTTCTTAACCTCTGAAATGGAGAGTAAAATGTGCATATTCGACATGTAATGCTTTGGGAATATAACCCTTTGCACTCGACTGTCCCCTTTGAGGGGAGACAAAGATACTTCGTGTTATTATTGAGGAAAATATATGTACAGAAAACGATTGTTCAAATATTTGTTTCCTTAAAATTTTTCCAGGGAGTTACAAGTTAAGGCAATGACATAGAATTAATAATCTGCGTGCTATTTAATATTTAGTAAATTTGCGGTCAATAGACTGAGAGAAGGATTCTAGCGACTGCAAGAACAACCTTTTATATAGTCCTGCAATAGGCTGAATGATAAACTGCAAGTTATTGTATAAACATTGTATACGCTCGGAAGAAAAAATGACACGTGAAAGATCATAAACAAGTCATCACAGCGATATGTGTTTGATAAACCCGCAATGCAGATTGATGAATGAACTATGACGCATTCGAAAAAAATAGGCTATAAAATTTCAATTTTGTTTCAACATAAATGCATCAGCAAAGTTGTATGCAAAACATGATTTGAGCAGAGTATTTTTTTCAAAACTATACCATTTTAAACGAAATGTTGTGCTACTCGCTACTAAGTGAAGAAATATGTTCGAGTGCAAAGGGTTAAAGAAGGCAGTAGCATTAAGGCGACAGCTGGAAAAATATGCAGCATACATGGTGAAGAACTAATAACTGATCGGGCAGTTAGAAATTGGTTTGTAAAATTCCGTTCCGGAAATACGACTTTAAAAGACAAACCGACGAATAGCTCACAATCAACTGTTAACCGCCACCTGGAGAAATTAGGGAGAGTCAGCATGAAAGCGAAATAAATGTCTGATAGAAAACGGAAGTTACTTATGACTCCACCTAATAATAAACATAACAAATCAGTTTTAACAAATTGTGTGTGTTTTAACACATTGTTGACCGGCAATTTTCGGCAAAAGTTGTCTCAAGTCACCGGCTATTATTTCGTAATTGAACATGGAAGTGAAACGATGTAAATAACCTTCAATAAAGTTTGTTCATGCATAATGAATTCAAATTGAACTTTGGATATCAATTTTACGTAACTTTTAATATTTTTTCGTATGATTAACTGTACTGCAGTCAATTACGCGTAGATGTAGACAAGAAGTTTTACGCATATATCTTGTTTCGTTGCGCTTTCCTTTTAAAGAGCTAGATTATGCCCTTGTTATTTCATTTTCAATCATCATTTTCTAAATGACTACAACTTATTTAAAAATCACTCGGACAACTATATAAAGCATTTACGTATAATTTATTGAAAAATGCTTCACCGTCACGTTCCGTCATTCTTGACATTTTCTAATATCAGAATTGTAATAAAAGCCTGAGTACCAAGAAAAGTATACTTTTTCATAATAAAGCAGACGCGATTGAACACAATGAACAAAATTTTGCTGTATTCCATATTGCCCTGCGTTTCAAAAATTAAAATAGCCGACGCAACTACAAACTTTTATGTAACTTTTAATATTTATTCGTATAATTAACTGTACTGCAATCATTTACGCGTAGGTGTAGACAAGAGATTTTGCGCATATATCTTGTTTCGTTGCGCTTTTCTTTTAAACAACTAGATTATGCCCTTCTTATTTCATTTTTAATAATCATTTTCCAAATGACTACAATTTATTTAAAAATCACTCGGACAACTATATAAAGAATTCGCGTATAATTGATTGAAAAATACTTCACCGTCACGTTCCGTCGTTCTTACCTGTTTCTAATACCAGAATTGTAATAAAAGCCTCAATACCAAGAAAAGTATACTTTTTTATAATAAAGCAGATGCGATTGAAAACAATGAATAAAATTTTGCTATATTCTACATTGCCCTGCGTTTCAAAAACTAAAATAGCCGATGCAACTACAAACTTTTATGTAACTTTTAATATTTATTCGTATGACTAACTGTACTGCAATCATTTACGTGTAGATGTAGACAAGAGATTTTACACATATATCTTATTTCGTTGCGCTTTCCTTTTAAAGAGCTAGATTATGTCCTTGTTATTTCGTTTTCAATAATCATTTTCCAAATGACTACAACTTATTTAAAAATGACTTGGGCAATTATATAAAGTATTCACGTATAATTTATTGAAAAATGCTTCACCGTCAAGTTCCGTCATTCTTGACACTTTCTAATACCAGAATTGTAATAAAAGCCTCAGTACCAAGAAAAGTATACTTTTTTATGATAAAGCAGTCGCGATTAAACACAATGAATACAATTTTGCTATATTCTATATTGCCCTGCGTTTCAAAAACTAAAATAGCTGACGCCAGTGCAAACACGACTTAAGTCGTGACCGGTCAACAATGTGTTAATATCCATACATTGACTTGAAATTCTGTGTGGAAAAGTAACCGCGAAATACTAGATTCATCCGACCTACTAGTACTATCAAGAACGAAATCTGCCGATCGCAAAGGGTTAACCCTTTGAACGCTATGAACGCATATATGCGCCCATAAAAAGCTATCGACACGGACTATAGGCGCACATATGCCTTTGCCAAATTTTTCAATCTCCGACGTGCTGCAGTCACAATTATTAACGTATGAGATGAAGACACACCAGGAAATAACTTTGTAGCATTATTTAATTCGGCGTAACTGTAGAATTATAATTATAATTTAGTTGCGCCTTGAAAAATCTATTACCAGAATTCACACTGCCGAAACAGTATTCCGTCCTTAGCCAGTGCCTTGGCTGAAAGTACTCAGCAGTGAAAGGGTTAAAGAAAAGTAGAATCCGGAGAATGGCAAGGTAGCGTTGAAAGACGTCGTAACGAAAGGGTTAAATAGAAAATTGCAGGACACGAGTGAAAACCGACGCCAAAAGAAGTGCGATCCGTCGTGCCTGTAATATAATGCACCTAACGGGGCTCCTGTTCGATCAGAATTCGATTAGATTTCCATTAGATTAGCAGCCGGAGAAACACATAACACACCGTCTAACGGATATCTCTTACGCAGCTCTTCGGGTTGTATAAAATTTGTATACAAAAGAAACAAAGCGGATATATTACCTATACGTTACATTTCGCTGTACTCGCGTACGTTAGCTATCACTACACGAAAGCTTAAAAATCTCTCCTCGTAGTTTGTAATAAGGTAACACACATTTCTATTAGGTCGGAGGGAAAGTTCTGTCGTATTTTTAATAGGCAGGTAATTTTTCTTGTAAATAAAAAGAAACATGTGGCTAGTGAGTCATTCGGATTTTTTTTATAGCTGCTGTATAATATAAAAGGAGTCCTTTTTTACCATTCGTCATTTACTTGTGAAAAACATGTCAGTAGATGAAGTGCATTTACGACACTGCATTTTGTATGAATTCCAAAAAGGAAGCAACGCATCGGTTGCATGTAAAAATTTATGTGCTGTATTTGGAAAAGATATCGTAAATGTTCGTACTTGTCGAAGATGGTTTAGCAAATTTCATCCAAGATCGATAATGATGTTTTACGATCCATGTTGGAAAATAATCCACATTTAACAAGTCGAGAAATTGCAGAAGAGTTTGCCATTCATCATACAACACATTAAATGTATTATGATTAACATTAAATACATATTTTTTAAAATTAATTCAAATAGTTTCTTTAAAATACGACAGAACTTTCCCTCCAACCCAATATTTCATACCAATGCACGGTCCCAAACTTTTGAGCGTAAATGTACACACACCAGCCACCGCACCGTCGCAATTAACAATAATATTACAATGAACGTCTTACGGCGCAGACGATTTTTTTTAACGAAACCTCGTGAGAATACGGAGAGCGAGTTAATCTACGGTTACAAACGTTCATATCCGGGCACACTGAAACAGGAAACAGTCGGTTTGGGCTCGACTGCTTTTACACTTATTTTACTTAGGTTTCACTAGACACACAAATAAAAAAGTGTTATGGGAAAAATATTCGTGAAAATGATCCTTACTAGTTCGGCATTTCTGTGGATTGCAATTTTTTTGATTGGTTCGATCAAATTCAAGCCTGCGGTTGACTGCCTTTATATTTATTTTATTTATTTGTAAGAATTATAATTATTATAATTATATATATTATATATAATTATATATAATTATATATATAATTATATATTAATAATATAATTATAATTATAAGAAATATAATTATATTTATTTTACTTATTTGTAAGAAACGAATTTTATTATTTTTTCTCAGCATTTGTATAAATTACATTCTTTCGAAAATTTTTGAAGTAAACGCATTCTTCTTGGATTTAAAAAAAATCAATTTGTTTTGTAGAATTCTGAAAGAATTTTTTTAATATTTTCCATTTTTGTGTCAACAAACACTGAAACAGGAAACAGTCGGTTTGGGCTCGACTGCTTTTACACTTATTTTACTTAGGTTTCACTAGAGACTCAAATAAAAAAGTGTTATGAGAAAAATATTCGTGAAAATGACCTTTACTAGTTCGGCATTTCTGTGGATTGCAATTTTTTCGAACGTTTCGATCAAATTCAAGCCTGCGGTTGACTGCCTTTATATTTATTTTATTTCGTTTTCGCAAGAGGCTCAGATAAGAAAGTTGTAAGAAACGAATTTTATTATTTTTTCTCAGCATTTGTATAAATTACATTCTTTCGAAACTTTTTTAAGTAAACGCATTCTTCTTGGATTTAAAAAAAATCAATTTGTTCTGTAGAATTCTGAAAGAATTTTTTTAATATTTTCCATTTTTGTGTCAACAAACACTGAAACAGGAAACAGTCGGTTTGGGCTCGACTGCTTTTACACTTATTTTACTTAGGTTTCACTAGAGACTCAAATAAAAAAGTGTTATGAGAAAAATATTCGTGAAAATGACCTTTACTAGTTCGGCATTTCTGTGGATTGCAATTTTTTCGAACGTTTCGATCAAATTCAAGCCTGCGGTTGACTGCCTTTATATTTATTTTATTTCGTTTTCGCAAGAGGCTCAGATAAAAAAGTTGTAAGAAACGAATTTTATTATTTTTTCTCAGCATTTGTATAAATTACATTCTTTCGAAAATTTTTGAAGTAAAGGCATTCTTCTTGGATTAAAAAATAAATCAATTTGTTCTGTAGAATTCTGAAAGAATTTTTTTAATATTTTCCATTTTTGTGTCAACAAACACTGAAACAGGAAACAGTCGGTTTGGGCTCGACTGCTTTTATACTTATTTTACTTAGGTTTCACTAGAGACTCAAATAAAAAAGTGTTATGAGAAAAATATTCGTGAAAATGACCTTTACTAGTTCGGCATTTCTATGGATTGCAATTTTTTCGAACGTTTCGATCAAATTCAAGCCTGCGGTTGACTGCCTTTATATTTATTTTATTTCGTTTTCGCAAGAGGCTCAGATAAGAAAGTTGTAAGAAATGAATTTTATTATTTTTTCTCAGCATTTGTATAAATTACATTCTTTCGAAAATTTTTTAAGTAAACGCATTCTTCTTGGATTAAAAAATAAATCAATTTGTTCTGTAGAATTCTGAAAGAATTTTTTTAATATTTTCCATTTTTGTGTCAACAAACACTGAAACAGGAAACAGTCGGTTTGGGCTCGACTGCTTTTACACTTATTTTACTTAGGTTTCACTAGAGACTCAAATAAAAAAGTGTTATGGGAAAAATATTCGTGAAAATGACCTTTACTAGTTCGGCATTTCTGTGGATTGCAATTTTTTCGAACGTTTCGATCAAATTCAAGCCTGCGGTTGACTGCCTTTATATTTATTTTATTTATTTGTAAGAATTATAATTATTATAATTATTATATATAATTATATATAATTATATATAATTATATTTATTCTTTCAGAATTCTACAGAACAAATTGATTTTTTTTAAATCCAAGAAGAATGCGTTTACTTAAAAAAGTTTCGAAAGAATGTAATTTATATAAATGCTGAGAAAAAATAATAAAATTCGTTTCTTACAAATAAGTAAAATAAGTATAATTATATTTCTTATAATTATAATTATATTATTAATATATAATTATATATAATTAATTATATATTATATTATTCAGAATTCTACAGAACAAATTGATTTTTTTTAAATCCAAGAAGAATGCGTTTACTTAAAAAAGTTTCGAAAGAATGTAATTTATACAAATGCTGAGAAATTATATTATATTATATTATAATAGTAATATATTATAATATAATATATTATATTAATTATATATTAATAATATAATTATAATTATAAGAAATATAATTATATTTCTTTTACTTATTTGTAAGAAACGAATTTTATTATTTTTTCTCAGCATTTGTATAAATTACATTCTTTCGAATTTTTTTTAAGTAAACGCATTTTTCTCGGATTTAAAAAAAATCAATATATACTTATATATAAAAAATTATATATTATATTAATTATATATTATATTAATTATATATTAATAATATAATTATAATTATAAGAAATATAATTATATTCATTTTATTTATTTGTAACAAACAAATTTTATTATTTTTTCTCAGAATTTGTATAAATTCCATTCTTTCGAAACTTTTTTAAGTAAACGCATTTTTCTTGGATTTAAAAAAAAATGAATTTGTTCTGTAGAATTCTGAAAGAATTTTTTTAATATTTTCTATTTTTGTGTCAACCACAAAAAAATAATAAAATGGAAGACGGCTGGTTTACAGATATTTCATTACTCTTTCCATCAGAATGTCTACTGAATATGTAAACAATAGATATAGAGCAATTATATGAATGCCGAAAATTCACTTCACGCACAATGCAAAATAATGATAATTACTGATACAGAAGTATGTTCGAATGAAGAAATAGGATATATACACTATACGTTTTCTTAGTAGAGAAACATTTACAGAAATATTAAACAATTCTCCAGATATTTGTTTGCATCTGGTACGATTATGCAGAAAAATGTTTGCGATTTAAACAACACTGTCTGTATCATACTTGAAGACTACAGGCACTAACTTATGCCGAATTACTCTCGAATTAATTAGATAATAATAACGTCGAACGCCAAGATCGGAATATGAGAAGAAAATGTGCCTTTTCTCATATCTAATGCCCAAAAAAGAAAAATTCTACTTTTGCGGAAACTAGATAACTCAGACGTTGCAATGAATAAATATTACTTAGCTCAACTGATAATATCTTTAATAAACGTCAATAAATGACGATCGATTGGAAAGGTTAAAAGATGCATTAAATCTGCATAATAATGTCAGTACTATAAATATTTGTTACATATTGGAGTATTTAATAGTGGACCTAAAATTGCGATAGTCAGTCTGTATTATTCTCACAATTGGGTCGAAGAAACATGTCTGCTAACAGATAATTAAAGTATCATGACAATCTATTCTCATTTACTGAGGGAGCAAGTGGTAATTATTTAACACATTCCCACAAATACCATCTAATGTTTGCAGATGTCCTAGTAAATGACGGACATAGCTACCATGTGCATTTTTGCTTCAATAGAACTAGAAATAGTATTTACTGATCCTTACAAATCCCTTCTAATTTTGCATAACAGCAAAGACACGTTAAAGAAAAAGTTTCTGAGACTGATCTAACAAAAATGTACGGGAATGTGCTAATCAGACCAGTTTTCTCGACTAGAGTGATAGTTGGTGAGTCCTTGTCCCTTGGTGTAATTAAAAAAACCAAATGGATGAGGTACTGAATGTTGTTTTATATAAAGTCATACAACATGCCTATGCATGTTGGGCAAATATGTCAACTCAGTGAAATCGATTACTATCTCTGTTAGATTTACATAAATCAGGTAAATATTTAAAAGTTTAGTAGCGATAACTTAGTCTACAAAAAAAATGACTGTATTCGAAAACGAAGGTTAAGTTGGACACATACATACTCTACAATATAATCTATATAGGAAATAATTTAAATATTGCATAGTTTAAAATGTAATTTCCTAGAGCGTATTTTCAAAAGAGAAATTGCTTGACGAATGCTTTACTATGCTCTCCGTTCTCATAAAGTTTCGGTAAAACGAGGGGTTGCCGTTTGGGAAACATTTCTTGTTAGTTGCAATCTATATCATTGACAATGATAGATAGGTACACAATAGGTACATAATTAGGCCGTTTTAACGTCGTATTAAAAGGCCCAAACAAAGTCTTCAACATTTTCCTTCGTCGCCTTCAAAATATGCTGCCATGTGAATACCCCTTCATAATTTCTTGTAAATTTGTCGCATAACTTCTTAGGAATTATACGAATACAAAAAGTCAGTTTAGCACTCTCTCGCTTTTGTCATTGAACGCTAACTAATTAATATGGTCGAGTATCTTTAACCTCAGAACCTGTCGCTCCCATTTTCATTACATGTACCTATTCGTAGGGCCTGGTAAAAGAAACGCACCTAAATTTGTCCAGCTAGATAACAGAACGATAAACTCTTGTCCTCCTCGCAATCACACGTTTCCAATATAATAAAAGTTAGAAATTAATAAGCATAGAATACAATATATCCTACTTTACCGCGTCACAACAATAACAATAACAACAACAACAATCCTTCGCAAAACTGCATTTACAAACAAAGCGCGTACCGTTCGCAAACATTTCAATTTTGTTGAACTCAACTAATCGCTAATCTTTCAGCAGGGTTCCAGTAGCTTCGCTGCCAAATTTGGTATAAAACGTGTATAGCAAAAACGGAAGTCAGCCCGCCAGATGAAACCGTACGTACGTGCAATAGAAAAAGAGACAGCGTTCAACAGGCTCCACAGGCAAGTACCTTTTTCTAACGCTTTAATACATGTGTTCCTTATAGCGTCCGATATCAGGATCCGTGCGTGTAGAAACAGAATGAAGGGCCAGCTGCAACCTCCTGTCGCATTCGCTTCGTACTCCTCACATGTTTGTACACTACTCATTTAACGGACACTCTACGTGCGTTAGCTCCAGCGTTTCTCAAAAGAGTCCTCATTGCCACTTCCCGAGGAAGAATGCAGTCTCCTGCACCACACACCTTCAACTTTCGCAGCCTTCCACACTTGAAAATCGCTCGCCTCCTGATTTAAGTTTAAATCTTCTCTGAACGTCGCGCAGAGACAGTCCACTTTGGGGGCCCATCAGATTAAATATTGTCCCGACTCGTTGGTGGACACGTCCACTTAGCGTTCCTTTCGTTATCGACAGAACTGCCTTC
The DNA here is from genome assembly GCA_033815515.1 of Cryptocheilus praepositus. Classification (NCBI taxonomy): domain Eukaryota; kingdom Metazoa; phylum Arthropoda; class Insecta; order Hymenoptera; family Pompilidae; genus Cryptocheilus; species Cryptocheilus praepositus. Next base: position 775,379 of record JAWWQZ010000084.1, on the reverse strand, counting down.
TCGGCATTAGCGGCTCATGTTAGACTGCTGTGTGATCGATGAGCTTTATGTAACGACGAAGAGGAGGAGCAAGAGGAACCGGATGACGGTGACAAAGAACTAACAGGCGTCGTATTTGCCTTGACAGGAGAGACTGTCCGTGAGCAATATCAGAAGACACACGTGCAGTCCTCCGAAGCCCTGGCCTACCTTGCCCTCTTGCGGTTTAATTTCGCGAGCTTGCGTCGCTTCAGTATTAACTGGTAGAGGGTGTCTAGACCTTCGTGGAGACCTTCGCCGGTTATCGCACAGGCTGGTTGGACTCTTATGTACGAACTGCCTGGAACAGCTGCCAGTTCGAGGATGCCGAGATGTTTCTCCAGCTCGCCGACTTCTTTCGCACCTGGTGACAGTCGAGGAAGAAGATATTTAATGTCTATACAATAGGTGTTTATTCGTATTATTGTGGGTGTCCATTTGCATTATCACATACACTCATTCATGGCGGGGTCTTAATTTATATCACTTTCTCTGCAAGCAAAGACAAGTAGGACCCCGTACATATTAGCTGGGATGTGTCACTCCACCCCCAATCCACTATGGGGGGCCCTCCAATATGGGAGGCCCGATCATGGGAGGACTCAATATGGGACACTCCAATATAGGAGGCTCCAATAGGGGGAAGAGGGACACTATTCATTCTACCACCAAACTTTGAATCACTTCGTTTTGAACCACAGAACAAGTCACTTCTCAGTCAACCAGCATACAAGACATATTTCTTTTGACACTCAAACAGTCCACACGCATCATCCAGTTCAGCAAAATAAGTCATATAGATAGTATCAAAGTTCTATCAATAAACATCCTAAGTATCTGAAAGGGACTTAGGAATATCTCTCATCGCGCAATCCGCATACCGGCAATTTCTGATCGAAGATTTACAATCTTCGGTGACGTTGTCAATCATTGGATCCGTCCTATCGGACGCGATACAACGAGAGAAACAGTAGGATTCTTTTAGTGAGGATAATATGAAATGAATACACGAATTATTATCGGTAGTCAAAATTAAAAAGTATGTAATAAAACGGATCTAAAGAATATCGACCATTCGCTTCGATTGGTGTACAACGTCTGTCTCTTTACAATTATCCCGTGGATCGCTCAGGTGCCAAGGAATGCAACACCTTTTCACCCCTTCAATCCCCTGCCCTTTTCCAACAAACGTTCGTAGCCAAGGAGGCCTCTCGCTAGAGGTGCGCATCACAGGTATTTCGATTGATTCCTCGCATTTCGTACAACAATGTTTGCTTCGGTGCCGGACAACACTCATTTACATTCACACACTACATCCTTCATTATCACATACATTCATTCGTGCAAACATCCTGTTGCATCGCAGCAAACAAAACGCAGTGTCTCTGGAAAGTGTCCGATGATAACCCGTCATTTCTTACAGATTTCTGAGTGGTCCTTAACCGTTTGAGTCCCAAGCAACGCGATCGCGCTGTTGAGATTTTATGTCGAGAAAACTCAGTACATTTCGAACATAGTGGACAACTGACGGTGGGTTACCGATTGTTGAAGTCAAGTGCTCAGATTTACTGAAGCAAGTACATCACACAGCTCATTTTAATGTAAATAGTACATTTTACAATAGATAGAATAATACTATAACAATGCAATAATACATTACAAAGTAAAAATTATTATTTCATTGTTATCTTCTCGATAATTTGAGAAGTGAAGTATGAAGTGAAGATGATTGATGGAAGGTGGATTTGGAAGACGGTGACAGTAGTATTAAAGTTGGGAGAATCGGCGGTATGTGGAAAAGGAAGGAATTTATCTGGAATATTAATCAGGAGTGCGAAACGTTTTTAACACTAGATTACCCAAGGAAGTCATTTTGACTGCTTTTTAATTTCAATTAGAAAAAAAATTCTGTATATAATGATACAATTTCTTAGAATTTTGTGACTTTTTGTACAACATATAAATGCATTTATTAATAATTGTAGTTACCTCCCTCTCCTTCATTTCCGGTATATACATGTATTATACCTATATTGCCCAAAAGCAGTCATTTTGACTGCTTGGGAAATTTTAAATAATCAAATGACTCTTATTACTGAATTGAGTCCTATCATTCCTGTCCTATCCCTCCTACTTTTTTTCGTGACGCTAGCATGAAAAACTTCATCGTGTAAATAGTCCCATTGCTCAATAAACTAAAGTAGTACTTGTTATTCGTATCTTTACGCAGTGATACTTGTTCTGACAAGTTGTTTATTTTATATCATTTGCGCCTTAAATTCATGAAAGGGATGTCGAATAGAAGTGAGTTATTGGAAAAGCTAACGAACATAAAAGAAGAGTGCTCCGATATAGAATCAGATGCAATAAATTCTGAACTACCATCTGAAGATATATACAACGTATTATAAAGATAAATATAACGTTCATATTCAAAGTAAAACATCTGAAGTTGAAGATAGTGCTGAAGGGTTGACCACCATATTAGCATCATAATTGACTCACTGGCTTCTATCATCGCGCGCGGTGTTTATAAAACAGGTTTTGAATGTTCTCATTCAATTTCCATAGACTGGATTTCGTCGACAATCAGACGATTGCCATCAACAAGCGGTTGCATAACACTCTTGATTTAATTGAAATTTAGCTGCAACTATCGTGCTGGTGATACCGTATTACTCTAACGAAGAAATGGCAGTAATGCGTTTTAGGTATTCTCGAGTAAGTGAAGAAACATTTCTCAATTGAAAAACTGCGTTTCGTGTACGCTTTCAAAATCTTTACCAACGCTTTTCTGATTCAAGGTCAAATCAAAACGGATAGACGCATTTTAAGAATTACAAAAGAAAATTCGCACGTGAATGAAAATGGAAGGCCACATGAAACATCTTCAGTGACATTTAACCGATTTTAAGACTTCGTAAAACGTGCTCGATTAATTGAGGCTACCTAATATTTTATTCAGCCGAAATTTTTTGTTGTCACAAAAATGCCAATGGAGTGAGTTCTTCATTAACACTAAGCAACTAAACCAAGCGGAGTCAAATGACACCTTTCAAAATTGACTTTAAAATCGTACATTGATTATTTCTTCCGCTCATTTGATTTTTTGTAAATTTGTATATCATCTGATTATTCAATTTCTTGCCTTAATAAATTAGGATTTCCTTCTGAAAATCAACGTTTATTTCATAATGGTAAGAACAGGCAGGTGCAAAGTACCGGTACATTTAGTGTTAATAATATACTTGCCTGATATTTCAATTGGTTTTCGTCAGAATACTAATACATTTTACTCCATAAAATGTAATGCTTATGTAAGATCTCAATTACAGGGTTCTCTAATTGGCGAGCAAATGTCACCTATGATCCTCAATTATTATACTGAGGTGTCATAAGTGACGAGTTTGTTGAACTATAACATTATTAAAACGTAAAGACGGAAAGACGTAAAAAGGAAACGATGTAAAGACGAAAAGGCGAAACGACGAAACGACGAAACGACGAAAGTTTAGGAAATAAGAGTAAAGTGTCCTGATTGTGTTGTTATTGTTTATTATTATTAGGTCTACCGGAAAGTTCTGTCCGGAAATGTTATCTCAAATTTCAACACGTATGGAAATGTTCACTTCAAACATATATGGCTACCTTTGTTTACCATTAAATTTCCATATGCGCTCATCGAAATGTACTGCAAGAATAATTTCATCATTGCAGTAGCATATATTGAAAATTGGTTATTACGTAAAAACTGCGAAATATGGTATCTTATGGTGATTTTCACTCTAAATGGACTTACGTATATAATACTAAGAATATAAACTTAGTATATAATATATTACACATATTCGATTAAAACTGTCTAAATTTAGCAACGGGCAATATGACACTTCCTTCATGGGTGAAAATCTCCATAAGATACCATATTTCGCAGTTTTTACGTAATAACCAATTTTCAATATATACTACTGAAATGACGAAATCACTGTTGCAGTACATTTTGATGAGCGCATATGTAGAAATTTAATGGTAAACAAAGGTGGCAATGTATGTTTCAAGTAAACACTGTCACATGTGTTGAAATTTGAGATAACATTTCCGGACAGAACTTTCCGGTAAACCTTATATTATACTCTCTGGTTTCACGTATTTAAACCCCACAAATATGTCATGAGGACCAATGTGTAGTGGATCTTCTAGGTAGAATTGATAGGGTGGATGCATACATACCAGGTAAATCCTGTTTATTTGCGAGTATCAGAATAGGTACACCAGCGTTGTCTGGACTCCTCGCCGTTCTGGTCAGTTCCATTTTTGCTTCTTCAAGCCTTTCCGCGTCGCAGGAATCAACAACGAAAATGATTCCGTCTGTACATCTTGTGTATGATTTCCACAGCGGTCGCAATTTTTCCTGGCCGCCCACGTCCCACACCAAGAAATTTACACCTGTAAAGAAACATCATTTATATAGTCTATAATCGTTATGGCGGAAAATCAATAGTCACGGTACAGTTAAATCTCAGTTCACGAACAATTCGGTTTACGAAATTTTCCGAACACAGTCATGAACATTCTGGCATTAAGGTCCTAGAGATGCACATAAAATCATTTCGATGGTTCACATGTCGATCATTTGCAGTAAAAAAAATATATTTCCATCTCTTACCTAAACTTATATCCGTAAAGCAAAATCGTCAAATTAAAATCATTCTGAAGAATCTTTTTTTATATTCTAATTTGTCAGATAATTGTAATATACAGCGTTTCTGTTACTATGTATACTGTGTGTATTTATTTTGTTATAATACAGTTACATTTCGGTTCACGAACAATTCGGTTTACGAGCAAATTTTCCGAACACAGTCATGAACATTCTGGCACTAAGGTCCTAAAGATGCACATAAAATCATTTCGATGATTTACATGTCGATCATTTGCAGTAAAAACCATATATTTCCATTCCTTACCTAAACTTATGTTTGCAAAGCAAAATCTTCAAATTAAAATCATTCTGAAGAATCTTTTTTATATTGTAATTTGACAGACAATTGTAATATACAGCGTTTCTGTTACTATGTATACTGTATGTATTTATTTTGTTAAAATACAGTTACATTTCGGTTCACGAACAATTCGGTTTACGAACAAATTTTCCGAACACAGTCATGAACATTCTGACACTAAGGTCTTAGAGATGCACATAAAATCATTTCGATGATTCACATGTCGATCATTTGCAGTAAAAAAAATATATTTTCATCCCTTATCAGACCTTATATCCGCAAAGCAAAATCTTCAAATTAAAATCATTCTGAAGAATCTTTTTTACATTGTAATTTGACAGACAATTTTAATATACAGCGTTTCTATTACTATGTATACTGTGTGTATTTATTTTGTTATAATACAGTTAAATTTCGGTTCACAAACAATTCGGTTTATGAACAAATTTTCCGAACACCGTCGTGAACATTCTGGCACTAAGGTCCTAGAGATGCACATAAAATCGCATGAATAAAATGTGTTTCAATTTACAAATCCACACTCGCTCTTATTCTTTGAGAATTACGTTAATAGTTTCCAACTTTACATGTCGATTATTGTCAATAAAAAAAATACATTTCCATCCCTTATTTATACTTATATTCGTAAAGCAAAATCTTCAAGTTAAAATCATTCTGAAGAATTTGTTTTTATATTCTAATTTGATAGACAATTCTAATATACAGTTATAATACAGTCAAACCTCGAAGCGTCTAAAATTCCTGAAATTTGCACAAAATAGGATGAAGTGCAGAGTTCTGTGGAACGATAAAATAAGTAGCAAAATGTATCATAACAATTTAAAACGATAATACCATGTATCACTTTAGAGATATTTAAACATGTAGGCAAAAATAAATGATTGGGCAATTTTTTAGTGAGACAGAAGCCTAGTGGGTCTGAAAAAAACTTCTTCCAGCCAATGACAAAAATAAAGTAACTTTTCGTCTATATTTGACCTGCTTAGTGTCATGTTTAACTTTTTTTTGTGATAGATTTAATGGTTTCGGTTGATCTTATATCAATAACTGGTGCACGAAGTTCTGCAGTAGAAGTTTATATACATAAGTAATCATCTGGGGCCCGAAGACGCATTAACCTGATTTACCTTAATTCCTATGGGGAAATAGTTTCGCTTTACGAACAACTTTCAGGAACGCATTAAGTTCGTAAACCAAAGTTTCACTGGAAGTTATCAATCTCATATCGTCCCTCTGGACGAAATCGTAATGGGACAGTCGATAGAAAAACTATTTTTCTGATCTCGCAGTTCGTCTTTATAGTTTGCTGAACCAAAATATGACAGCACAATAAAGGAAACGACACAATAAAAGTCCAGGCAAGCGAGCCACGTAAAAACAGCGTATCAATGTTATTACAAAGATATCGAATCAATTCTTATAAATTGAACTTTTCCTGTATAAAAATATTTACAGCATGTTGTTGATACTATTACTGAAATAAGAGAAAACATGATATACCGTATTAGCCTGAATATAACGCGATATTTTTCGAGCATTTATTTTCCGTTAAAAAATCGACTCGCGCTAAATTCAAGGTTTAAGTAATGGAATGTAATATAAACAAGGACATTATTTTAAGTATTATTTTTTTTTACAAGAGTATTATTTTTTTCTAAATATCTTTATGAAAATTTCGAAGTCGCGTTATATTCGGGCTAATATGGTAATTTGGACCACATTTACATTTGTTGTAATAGACCAATGAATACTGTGACTTGGGATAACAATGCAAGCTGGTCATAAAGTGGTAAGAATTTTTTCCCCTCTGTGATGTATACGTGTTTTGATTTCTGATATGAAGGTGTATGAAATAAAATACCTACGAAGCTAAAAAAAACATCCGATAAATTATCAGTATATAATCCTAAGAATATTCTAAGTATTTATAAAGTAACTTCTTTTATATTCTTTATATTCGTTTTTGAAGGAAAATTGAAATATTTAAATTTTGGTTTACATTTATTAAATTATATAGGTGAAATTCTGTTCCACGACCTTTCTCCATCTTTCATACAATTTGAGAATTCCGTCCTTCCAGAACCTCTCAGGTTTTTCGCCGAATAAATTTTCCACATGAATTTTTATCTCGATCAAAGAGTCGAAATTTATTCCATTAAGGAAATTTTGTGTTGATCGGAATAGGTGGAAATCTGAGGGCGCGAGGTCTGGTGAATATGGTGGATGGAGTAAAACATCCCATCCGAGCTCCAACAACTTTTGTCGAGTTGTCAAAGACACACGGGGCCTCGCATTGTCCTGATTCGCCATTTCTGGGCTTTTTGGTTCGCGTGCTGTCTTCAATTAATCTAATTGAGAGCAATACTTTTCAGAATTTATTGTTTAATTGTTAGATAAAAGTTCATAATACTAATTTTACTATATTAAAACCGCGACGTGATGAAGTACTACAGAATACGGTTGAATTGTGCAAAATGAGAGTTATATATAGGCCAAAGAATATATATCTAATATTAATTGCATTTACAAAAATATAAATGCTACCACATGGGTATTTTTTTTAATTTTTCGTGAGACCTTTTGCGCCGGTCGCCGATGACCACCATGGTAGTCAATGTGTTAAAGGTGCTTCAGTATGCTTTCTCCAAGACCTTTTACGATCAACGTTTTTATCAATTATCCATTTTTCAACCCCCGTTACTAATTGCTTCAAACATAGTGTCTCCTCGTTTCGTTTGTAAAGCGAGTTGCAAATGGAGATGCGATCCATCAGATTTTTCTCCGTTAAATCGTGGAGAACCTATACATCCAGACGATTTATGTAAACAAGTTTCAAAATATGGTCGTGGATGGTTGATATCGATTTATTTACCATTTCTGCTAATTGACGTATCGTAGAGCGTGGGTTATTCTCGATTACTGTTTTAATCAGATCTTCGTTTGCGGTAGATAAAATACTAATGTATTTTATTGTATATACTAATGTATATATGCTAATATACTAATATATTAACACATTGCGTACGGGTCACGAGATTTCTCGTTTTAACGTTAATCGGTACGTTGCTAAAGTAATGAATTTTTTGATAGTATAATTGTGAAGTAAATAAATGTTAAAATGTTGAAAAAGTTTATATTAAAAAAACCTTGTATGTATTGTACTCAATTTCTTAGGACGCTAAAAAATGAGCGAGGTCTGGATGAGCAAAAGCGCCGTACGCAATGTGTTAATATACTAATGTATTTTATTTATTTACTCTTATTAATGTATATATACTAATATACTAATATACTAATGTATTTTGTTTATTCTTGTTCGTTAATTTTCGTACAAAATCATTTTATGTTCGCTATGAGAAACTAGTCACATATGCGCAGAATAATTTCATGCTGGTACTTCGTCCGACTTGAAGGGACATTGAGTGACAAGGGTTAACCCCTTGCACATGGCAGGGGACATCAAAGTTGTTACTGATTAAATAAGATCAACATACGTCAGCATAACCCTGTGAAAAACGCATGTTTCCTCGAAGTGCGCCGTGGAAACGGCTTTACAAATCAAAACCAAAGTACAGTTTACACACTGAAATACGTACAAAAAAAGTGAATTGCACTCACGGTGCGGTCTAAACTCTTTTTTCCCAAGTTAACCTCTTGACATACAAATAAAACGGAATTTGATGCGTCCGAAAAATACTATTTAACTTCGCTTAAGGGGACCAGAAAGCTTTCAACGACCGAAAACTGGGTGAAATTCGAATAACGATTGTGGACGAACGAATAAACATATATAAATTTTCTTTCTTGCAGGTTTTTTGTGCATTCTTAAGAAACAAATCAAGCTTTAAAAATTTAAAAAATATTAATAATTAAAGGAAATATTTATATGCGAAGGTGACCGCGTAAGTCGTGCGCTGTTTTCTTCTTGCCGGGATTCCGGGTGAACGAGGGGGAGTTTTCCGATTTTCTTAGCGACATTTGGTTCGTGAGATTTCTCTCTGTAGACTGAGCCTAAATTCTGTGACAAAACGTCACAATTAAAGCAATGGCGACCAAAAATCCAAAAGGTTGACAAATTTATGTTATTTCTTGTTAAAAACGATATTAAAAAATTAACTTTTAAATGCAGACATCGGTTCAGTTTCTAGTATACATATTTATTTTCAATTTAAAAAATAATCAAATCGATATGTTCAACCATTCCTGAGTTATCGCGACAAAAGTAATGGAAAATACTGTTTTGAGAAAAACGCGATTAAAGTTTGGGAACAGGATTACAGCTACTTGATCGCGGAACGCTTTGGCGACCGTGCATGATCTCACATTTTTGGCATTCCTGAATTCAATTCTGTGAATATCAAAGTTTTTCTTGCGGCAATATGTTCTTAAAAAGTTGTACTAACTGATTGTGTAAAAAACTAAAAATCGATTTTTTTGAAATGTCAAACCTTTCTGGTCCCCTTAACTGAACAGTTATCTGCAAGCTGAGAAAGAGGACATTTTCTTTTGAAATGTATATTGTCATATAACATTTAATCAAATTGATACATAATGGTATGAAGAACAATTAAATAACATTGTAAAATAATCATTGAATAATTCTGTAAAGTATGAAACATTTCAAAACATTTTGTTATATGTAAACGAACTAGACATTATTTGCATTGCCAAGTTTTTTCGCTCCTTATATTATGTTTTATGCACACACGGCATTTCTGTAGGATATTTATTTTTTATTAGTTGAGGGTATCTGTTGACGAAAATGTGCCCAATGTTTTGCCTGTAGCCGAGTTGGGCATTCATTATGTTGGGAAGAGACAAGTTATATAGCATATATTCTGCAATACTCAACTGAAAATTTACAATCAATTGATTCGTTGAATGGTAACTTAGAATATAGGACATAAGCATTATAGACAGCCATATCAACCATATAAAAGTAATCTAATAATATACTGCACGGCGTCCGTGTTTTCTTTTCAACATTGCAAAAAATTACGGTAGACGTTTTAAGATTTATACCACTCCTTATGACAACAAAGATATTTTTTTTAAAGCAAAAATTCAACAGTCTCTCACTTTTTCTTTGCCATTACGTACTTGTCTGCAGATTTTCAACCGAGTGAATGTACTTGACTACACTTGTACTTGACTTTGTCCTCCTCCTAACACGTCAAGGGGTTAAGAAAGCGACGAGGAGCGTTTGTATATTTGAAATAGATATGCCTATATTCTGCGTATGGTTTTTTATAGCTTGAAAAAACAGAAAAGCAAGTTTAATCGGAATACTAGCCTAGAAGAAAGAGATCTCTGCTGAACGCAGTTATTCTGTTATTTCGTAATTCGAAATTCTTTACCCGTGTACTTCGTTCTTGGGACAATAACAAAACGAAAAAAAAACGAATAAAACTTTGCAAAACTTTTAATCGATCAATTGAGAAGTGATTTTCGAGAGTGACAAGTACGTCTGTCGACATTTTCATTGGAAAATTGACATAGCAATTGCTTTAATAGGAAAACATAACGTTCAGGACGAAAAATGAATTGTTATTAGGGAATGTTTATAAACGGACCCGTGAGGCATATCGGAAATTGTTTAAAATGTTATTATACTGCAGGAAATTATGAGAAATAAGATATGGATTTTTTTACAAACTGCTTAGAGATTGTCCACAAATGTATGTTAACGACATAATATTATAATATCATTTAGTTCCAAAACTATACTACGTAATATTGCGCGATTCAGGTTTCCCCGTTTTTGCATAAAGAGCCGCCGAGTTGCTGGTAGGTCAGACTCGACAAGACACCGAGTGCAAAGGGTAAAGCAAGTTATAATATTGTGTGGTGACCTGTCAAGGAGGAAGCTCGCAGTAAAGGAATTGCGTCGCACCCTTCACTGCCTGCGATTACAACATTCGCGACCGGCAGATTTTATCTGTTTCCAATACTGAGTACCGGCGAAAATAACCAAATGAACCGTTTATTTTAATATAATGATAATAATTATTATATAATTTATATTAATAATTTCACGAGAAGGCCGTGGTGCGTGCGTATAGCGAAGAATCGTATAATATTAATTTATAATAATATTAATATTAATATATTATATTAAATAATATATTATATATTATATTATATCATAAAAGTTATATTATATGCCAAACGTATTATAAGAACAGTGATGCGATAATATAATAATAATAATAATAATAATAATTACATTCCAATATCAATTGCTTTTACAAGATTGCAAATAGGCTTCAGTGTAATTTTTTTGTATTTTTAGTCAAATCTTTTACGCCGGTTACCGCGTATTTTGCTATGTTAAAACCGCGATGCGATAAAATACTGCAGAGTATGATTAAATCGTGCAAAATGAAGGTAACGCAGAGTTGTTAGAAACCAAAGTATTGAAGCACCGTTTCAATATCAATTGCTTTTACAAAATTGCAAATCGGCTTCATTGCAAATTTTTTGGATTTCAAGTAAAATTTTTTGCGCCGGTCACCGCCTACTTTGCTATGTTAGAACCGCGATGCGATGAAATACTGCAGAGTATGATTAAATCGTGCAAAATGAAGGTAACGCAGAGTTGTTAGAAGCCAAAGTATTGAAACACCGTTCCAATATCAATTGCTTTTACAAGATTGCAAATATGTTTTATTGCGAACTTTTTGCATGTCGACTAAAATCTTTTGCACCGGTCACCGGTCACCACCGTGGTAGTCAAAGTGTTAATAATTTCGCGAGAAGGCAGGTGCTGCGTGCATATTACGAATAATCGTATAATATTATATTAATCATATATAATAATATTACGAAGAATAATATTAATTTATAATAATAATAATATCAATATATTATATTAACCGTTTGAGTGTGGAAGAATTTTCTTATGTATATGCTAAAAGTGTGGAATGAAATGCGTAGGTATTTTTTGGGGAAAATAATAAGAATGGTTATAATTAACTGTAATTATTATTATATAAAAAGAGTACTTTTCACTAACAAATATGTGTTTTATTCTCTCTTATTACATGAGTGTTTTGCTGCACAATTTGGCATGGTGCTTTTTGTAATTATCAGTATAATATTTGTTAAAAAAATGAAAACAAATTTTAATTCTTCTAAAATAATGAAAAGTTTTTTACTACAAATAAATAAATAAAACACAGTGGTAAAATATAGTAGAGCCGTGGATGGTGGTACAACAGAAAAAGTGATCCAATTATTTTGATATAATTTGTTTTTGTATACAAAAAATTTTGTTATAAAAATTATCTCTTGCCCCTATAGATGTAATGATGATTAAAAAAAAATAAAGTCGAAATCTATCTATCTTTTTACATTGGCTCATTTTTTCTACTGTACCATGAAGTTTACTATATTTTACCAGTGTGTTTTATTTTAAGTTTCATATTATTAAAAACCACAATTAAACGAAATTAATAATAAACTGCAATGGATATAAATACAACTGTTCTCAATTGATTCGAAAGTCATACTAATGAACAGCAGCGTCGTCATGCGTCTCCGCATTCCTGGATAAACAAGAGAAGCGCGATTGCAGTCTAGTCAAAAACCACAACTAAACGAAATTAATAATAAACTGCAATGGATATAAATACAATTGTTCTCAATTGATTCGAAAATTATACTAACGAACAGCAGCGTGGTCACGTATACTTTACGCAATTATTGAGAGCAACAAATATCAGTAGCAGTTTCTATTCATTTAACTCAGTTGTGGCTTTTAATATAATAATAAATAGACTATTATTAACATTATTGACACTATATATTAAAACAAAAATGCACGGGAACATCACCAATAAGTAAAAAGTTTTCTTTAGAAAAATTGCCTGGGAGAAATTTGCGTGCATATGTATGCAGTAATAAAAATGATATTAATTTATAATAATATTAATATCAATTTATTATATTAAATATTATATTATTAATATGAATATAAATATAATAATAATAATAATGATATTAATCATATTAATAATTTCACAAGAAGGTAGGTGATGCGTGCGTATAGGGAAGAAGAACTTGAAAAGAAATAGACGTTCTAACGACGTACCTTTGGCCTTGCCGATCCCGCCGCGGATCCTCTCGCAGTTGAAGCCGATCGTCGGCACGGTGTTGAGATATTGATCGAACTTGAGTCGATAGAGTGCAGTGGTCTTGCCTGCGCTGTCAAGTCCCAGCATGGCAACGTGCAGCGGAGTTCCCGTGGGAAGGGCCTCGAGCAGACCGCCACCTCCGCTCGTCCCACTTCTGCCCATCCCGGCACCCATCCCACAAAACCCCCCACCCCGCCACCCCCCCGCCCCCGCAACAACCCAACACTTTCTCCCCCGATCCTTTTCCTCCTTCTTTTCCTCTTTCGCTTCCTCGCCTTCTCTCCTCACGCCCTTTTAATTTCTCCAGCCACAATTTCGTTCAGGCCCTTCGCACGGTTCCCGACACTTTCAGTCAGAGTGTGGTCTGCTCCAGGATCCTGGCTGAGAGCATGTCAGATGCCGCAATCTGCGGAGTTCCGAGGAAATTTAGTCGACTGGCGGCATGTCAGGTGCCACGACGTGCAGGCCAGTTGGCATCGATGCTCTCCTGAAATTTACTCGAGTGGCGGCAGCATGTCAGATGCTCTGATGGGGTTTCTGGCCTTGTGAGAGGATGCTGGAGCACGGTGTGGCTTGCTGGGCTTAGGTGCGGAGACTAGTTTCGTTTGATCTTAATTGCAGCTGGCGCTGTGGAGGTTGGTGGAGCGATGCTGGTGGTCATCGTAGATTAGCCTGCGCCCGATCTTTTTCTTCGTCTCATCTAGTCTGTATTCGGTGTAGGACGACATATGAAGGGCGGGGGCAAGTGAGTTACTTGCATCGCTGAAACAGAAAAGGCAAAAGGTGTGGTAATGTAGGAGCTCGAATGCAAGGTACTTTAATTGGCGAGCAAAGGTCACCTATGGTTCTCGATTGTTATATTGAGGTGTCATAGGGGACGAGTTTGTTGGATTTTGTTGTTTTGGTTGCGTAGTCGTCGGTTGACGAAGGTAAAGACGATAAAGGTCACGTTCCGGTAACGAAACCTACCGGCACCGACACGACAAATTAATGCATATGGACCGTTTATTTTGAAAGTGGTGTAAATCCATTAAAAAAAAGAGATATCATGCAATTTATGCATAATTTAGTGTAAACTTTTTATGTATAACTAGTTAGTATTTAACCACTTGCGCTATAAAGACGTGCCACGCACGTCGAGATGCTTTTATTCTAAAGCCGCCAGCGACATGTATACCACGTCGATAGGCATTTGTCGCATACATCAATAGCTGCTACTAGGCTTTATGGCGAATTTTTTGCATTTATAGTAAAATCTTTTGCGCCGGCATGTTATATTGTAGAGCGCGGCAGCCGAAAATTAAATCGTAGCACAAGTGATTAATTTCTTAAAAAATGCCCAAATTAATGCATATGGACCGTTTACTTTGAAAGTGGTGTAAGTCCATTTAAAAAAAGGAGATATTATGCAATTTATGCTTAATTTAATATAAACGTTTTACGTATAACTAGTTAGTATTTAATTTCTTAAAAAATGCCCATGTTTTGAACAATTTAAAATTGGTCGGTATAAGAAATTGCGTAATGATTGATTATGGAAGTGATGTAAGTCTAATTTCTAGAGATAGGTGGCTTAGCAGATAGTTGCCGGTCAGTAGCCTGTTATTTTCATTTGTTTTATATTACGTGTCAAGAGTTACTAGTTTAGATTACTTATTTTATTGTCCTCCTAAAATGGATAATTTCATATTAACATCAGATAGTGATATAGGTGAGAACAAATGGTAAATCAATATTATTTTATGACGATTGAACATAATTATTTTATTTAATTTTAAATAAATTCACGCATAAATAAAGCCCACGAATATAAAAAAAACAATTCTCTTAGAATCGGAGGATGAAGACAATTCCGCTATGAAAAACAAATTAACGAAACGTAAAAAGAGAAGAAGAATTATAGAGGTAGATTCTGCAGAACAAAATAAAGGAAAATATATGCAACGAATAAACAAAATTAAGCGAAATGCCGGACAAAAGCACTATAGAAAAATAGGACAATTCATTCCAGCAATTCAAATAAAATTTGAAAAAATCACGCTGGCGCCTTTGTACCAAGATGCCAGGCCTATTACTTATGAAGAATACAAAGATATCAAGCATTTATTATGTTATATACCTCCGGTACATTATGAATATTTCAAAACACTGCGACATGCAGAGCATAAGTAAATACTACCAATATCTTATAATTTTAACAATCTAATTAACGTCTAAAATTAAAAGTACTACTTCTATTTTATATCTTGTCATTATTTGTAAATAAATTAGGGTTAATATAAAGTATATTTTAAGTAATATTTTTTTTTTCAAAATTGAAATTAAACGATTTTTACAATTGTCTTATTTTGAAAGTGGTGTAAGTCCATTTGCAGCCCGAAAATATACATTAGTTTAGTCAAATTCGCCTAAAATAAACTTACATAACCAAATTACATATTGGTAAATCAGTAGAAACATTGCCAGACTTCATATAATTTGGCTAAATTTTTTAATTAACAGACATGCTAACCTTTAATTTTCTCGAAACAAGAGAAAATGGAGTTACACCACTTTCAAAATAAACGGTTCATATGTTCACATTGCTTCCGTAACTGTTCGTCAGTTAACGTTTTGCAGTCACGATGGATAGATCATCTGGCGACGATGATTTAGCTCTTACAGCTTTACTTTCAGACGAAGAAGAAGCCGAATTAAAAAAATTAAAAAAAAACAAATCGAATATGGGTACATCCATTATTAAGCCTTTGACTAATATAGACGCATATATGCGTCCGCCAAAATTTGTCGATATCGACTATGGGAGCATATATGTATGTGCTTCCCAATCGTTTCGATTTCTTTACTATTGCAGCCACAATTATCAATATAGGAGATAAATATAGACGCGTTCTTTATCAGATAATATTCCTGCATTATTTAATTTAGCGTAAATGAAGAATTACCATTAGAACTTCATTGCGCCTTACATAATCAATTAATAGAGTTTAAACTATCAAAAAGTATCTCGTCCACAGCAAGCGCTTCGGCCAGGAGTATTCAGTAGTCAAAGGGTTAAAAAAGAGAAAACTTGAAGCAGAACATTGGACATTGTTCAATGATTTACTGAAATATGACGACAAGTTTTATCAATATATTAGAATGCCGCAATGCAAATTTTTCGAATTATTAAAATTATTTCAACCTGTGCTACGAAAACAAAATACATCGTTTCGCGAGGCAATTTCACCGACAAAAAGACTTACAGTTTGTATCACGTAAATATTTTTTTTATATAATTTATATGTTCATATTGTCAGTATATACTGTTGTTTCGTTTAAATGTGGCATTGGAATTGTCGCCGGAAAATCATAACATGATGGCGATGGAATTGGAGTTGCGATTATTGAAGGTGAAGGAGATACAGTTTGTATTGTTGAAGATGATAGTGATGATGACGGTGTTAGTGCAGGACATGATATTTTGGATGGCTTATTATATATAATGGCTCAAAGGCCGTAACATTTTCAGTTAATTTTTCTTGGTCCATCCTGTGCTAAATCTTTTTACCGCTTACTAGTTCAGACTGGCACATCAACCTCAACATGTACCGATACATACCGACACGCATCGTCAAAACATTCTCCGCGAGAATTCAGATAGGTGTCGGTAAAGTGTAAATAGTTTCATTAACTCGTTCGCTACCAGGCCTTGAAAATATATTCTCGCTTCACAGAACATTGTGCTTTTTGTTCTAATATGACTTTAGTTGGCATTAATTTTGAGTATATATATTTATAACATTCCAATTATATGAAAAATAAGCATTTTTTCATACAACGCATATATGCGACACTGGGCCAGGGATGAAAAACTTATTTTATAGACCACACGCCGCACATATGCGACGTATTTTATAAACAGGAATTTAACTAGATATGAGAGGAACATAAAAATAAAAACGTTCTTTAAAGCGAAATACAAGTTATTTATTTATTTTTTTCATGAAAAATTTTGAAACATTCATTTACACATAGCCCAATAGGTAATCCCTTATTCGTCTGACAAATTCCGCAGGTATAGAAAGTTTCTCTGCGCAGAATCTTCGTACTACATACACGACATCTTATTCTTTTATCAATTTTTTTAGGGAAATGTCTTGAATTCGAGGTATTATTATATGAAAAAACAGTTATTTTGCTTATACAAATTAATTTTTTAGCAAAATCATTTCTAAAATCTAAGTAATTCATTGTAATTGAATGAAGTTTGTTGTAAACCCAACATGCATTCCAAATTGTAATGTCCATTATATGAAAAAAAAACTTTTATATACCAACATAACGACTTCCTAGGGGAAGAATAAGTCGAAGCACTTACAAATCTGTAAACATTGAGTGAGGAAGAAAGAAACGAGCGCGTCAAGATAGAGCGAAGGGTTCAGAGCATTGACGGAGGCATGGATCTAGAATGCTACTATTTTCACTGAGGATTTACTGCTTCTCACTAGCTTAAAAATGTAACAATCTCCAGACCAACAACAACCTAAATCTATTTTATTCTTCTATAGTCCAATAAATCTATTTCTGCAAAAAATTCATGCAGCATATGCGACGCTGATAGCGAACGAATTAAAACGTGTATTTTAACGCATATATCACTCAGAAACAAGAATTTTATTTCAATATATCGTTACCAGCAGCTCCCAAATTAAAACGTGTTTTAATGAAACTTTTTAACTTGTGTAAGGCAATTCAAATAAATAAAGGATGAAACAAATTCACTTAAATACCTGTTTTATTTACACTATTGTCGTATTTTGACATTTTCAGAATGATGTCTTTTGAAATTTCAAAAAAATCAATTTTTAGTTTTTTATAATCGGTTAGTACAATTTTTTAAAAGAGATTGGCTCTTCTTCCTCCGATATTTTTCTATTTGAGTTGAAACTGCAAAAATTTTTGTGTTTTTCTTCAGGATGGACGAAGTTGAAATGAGGCTTTCCATTTAAGCAATCGTGTTTGTCATGTGTTCCAGGCCTCCCAATTTCATGTTTGAAGCACGACAATCACGAATAAGCATCGACAAAACCTTTTCGCGACATTTTTTGATGGGCTATAGATTTTGTTCCTTGGTTTTTTGTTTTTTTTCTTTGTATGAAATATATGCATTTGGAGATGGAGATTCAGGTAATCAAAGAGAAATAAAAGAACCATTCGATGTGATCGACGTTAAAAAAAATAAGATGTCGCGTATTCGTTCGCCATATCGACAAAAAATTTTTATTATAATTTTGTCACATCCGGTTCTTTTATTTCTCTTCGATTACCAAATATGAAATGTCTATCCCTTCTAACACATTGATAAACAGCATCGATAACGAGTGCGCGACGTCTATTTATTTAAACATGACAAATGTCGAGTGGGAAACACAAAGACTGTGAGATGAAAACTGATGTCGAAAACATCTCGACATAGGAAAAAGAGAAACTTTTATTGTGTCGGTGCCCGTAGGTGTCATTGCCAGAACGTGACGGTTCGTGCCGTTTAGTCTGAATCGACCTTAAGGGGACCAAAAAGGTTTGAAATTTCAAAAAAATCGATTTTTAGTTTTTTATAAACAGTTAATACAATTTTTTAAGAAGATATTGGCTCAAGAAAAACTTCGATATTCGCAAAATTGAGTTGAGGAATGCGAAAAATGTGAGGTGATGCACGGTCGCCAGAGCATCCCGCAATCAAGTAGCCGTAATCCTGTTCCCAAACTTTAATCGCGTTTTTCTCAAAATAGTATTTGCCATTAGTTTTGCCGCGATAACTCAAGAATGGTTGAAGATATCGATTTGATTTTTTTTTTTTTTGAAGATAAATATGTATTCCATAAACTGAACCGATGTCTGCATATAAAAATTAATTTTTTAATATTGTTTTTAACAACAAATAACTTAAATTTGTCAACCTTTTAGATTTGTGGTCGCCATTGCTTCAATTGTAATGTTTTGTCACAAATTTTAGGTTCAGTCTACAGAGAGAAATCTCATCAACCAAATGGTGTTAAGAAAATCGGAAAATTCTAACTCGTTCACCCGAAATCCCGGCAATAAAAAAACAGTGTTCGGATATAAATATTTCCTTTAATTATTAATATTTTTTAAATTTTTAAAGCTTAATTTGTTTGTTAAGCATGCAGAAAAAAACCTGCAAAAAATTTGTTCATGTTTATGCGTTCGTCCACAATCGTTATTCGAATTTCACTCAGGTTTTAGTCGTTGAAAGCTTTCTGGTCGCCTTAAGAGGTAAAAACGAAACGACGTATGTTCGCAAAAGAACGCGAAGAGGTATTGTCGGAACTCAAAGCAAATCGTATCTTCCGACTGCCTGCGAAATAGCCGTGCACATATTAACTTCATGCGGTGATGTTCTTGTGGAATTTAAATGAACTTGTGGAATAACCTTGTGTTTACATAAACCAAAAACTTCCAAAAAATTATTTAATTTTTTTATGTATATATTATATTTTATAAAAGTGACTTTTTCAATTTAAGGTTTATTCTATAGGAATAAGTTCTTCAATATACGTTCTGTTTTATAAGAATAAATTCCACTATTAAAATTCTGTTCTATAAGAGCGAGTAATTCAGTTTAAAGTTTTGTTTCGTAAGAATGATATTCAATGTTAATTTGAAATAACGCGCTGCGTTTATTCATTCATTCATACATTCTTCATCTTTCATCTTTCATCTTCATTCATTCATTCATTCACCACGATTTCTCTTCTCTAGATAAGCTGACTTGACTTTCACGGCTAACAAGAGGCGACACATCTGTGGGATCTCAATTTTTTTCATGCTTTGTACGGAACTTCTATGGGAAAAAGTATTAAACAGGTATTTTGTCAAAAAGTGTAACAATATCTGGCATTATTTTTTAACACTTTGCCTGCCACGTCGGCCATTTTCGGTGACAGTTTCTTTGATTTATTGCGGGAGATCTCAGTAGGTATTTTGAAACGATACCCAACAGAATGAAATAGATATCTGCTAAGTTACTATGGAAATAATATAAAGACGTAACTATTATTCATTTTACTTTCTGCATAATTTATTCTTTTTTGCTGGTACACGATTCACTAATAAATGCCGCTTTGCGTTTTCTTTTCGACATTGCAAGAAATTACGGTAGATGTTTTAAGATTTATACCACTCATTATGACAGCAAAGATATTTTTTTTTAAAGCGAGAATTTAAGAGTCTCTCACTTTTTCTTTGACTTTACGTTCTCGTCTGCAAATTATCAACCGAGTGAAGTCAAATTACTATGAAAATAATATAAAGATGTAACTATTATTTATTTTACTTTCTGCATAATTTGTTATTTTTTGTTGGTACACGATTTACTAATAATTGCCGCTTTGCGTTTTCTTTTCGACATTGCAAGAAATTACGATAGACGTTTTAAGATTTATACCACTCCTTATGACAACAAAGATATTTTTTTTAAAAGCGAAGGAGAATTTAATGGTCTCTCACTTTTTCTATGATGCTACGTTGTCGCCTGCAGATCTTCAATCGAGTGATTGTACTTGACTACTGCGATGTATATATTCTTATATTTGGTTATAAAGTTAAGCAAATGACCTAGTTTGTGATAAATATATCTGTGACCACATCTGAATATAGTGCAAAAAAATATATTTCGTAGCTACATATTCCAGTCAAATGTATACATTTAAATAATTGCCTGAATTAACAAGACTCGACATTTTGACAGTTGTTATATGCCATGTTCAGAGGAGAAATTAATTTAGTTAATCTAATAAAACGGAAAAGTAATGAAAGTTGAGGAAAATATAAATAATGATATGGGACTCAAAATGATACAGTTGGATTGGCAGAATGATATGTTCCGCTATTTCTAATTAAGTTAACCGATATAACATGTGTTGAAACATCGAGACTTGCTAGCTGACAGAATTAATTAAATGAACAAATTTGATCGGAATATCTAGCCACAAAGCATATTCTTTAAATTTCCTTTTAAATCCGCATGCCGGTAAAGATATTAAGTTGAGATAAAAGTTCGTAATATACCTTTGAGTCTTCTACAATTTACATGATTTTCCATCATTTCGTGTTGGTCGGAACTTGTGCTGATCATTTTACTTTTTCCGATTACGTATTTTGCAGTTCATACATATCTACTATTTTTTTTATTATATGTTCATAATTCAAATGTATTAATGTATTTACTCTTTGTATTCATAATAATGTATTGTTGTCTATGCATCTCATAATCTGTAAGGGGTCGCATAGAAACATTACACAATATACTATAAAAGGTCTTATTTCCTACATTTTTTCTACCCATATAAAAGTAATCTAATAATATACTGCATGGCGTCTGCCGAAAACAATTTTTGACGGGTAAGGTCGTCAAAGTCTACAGTGGTACATGAAATGACCATAACAAGATTCGACATTTTGACAGTTATTATTGCCATGCTTAGGGGAGAGATTGATCCAGTTAATCTAATAAAGTAGAAAAGTAATGAATGTTGTAAGCAATATAAATAATGGTATGAGACTCAAAATGATATAGTTGGACTGGCAATATGATATGTTAAGCTATTTCTAATTAAGTTCATCGATATAACATTAGTTGAAACATCGAGACTTGCTAGCTGACAGAATTATTTAAATGAACAAATTTGATCGGAATATCTAACCACAAAGCATATTCTTTAAATTTCCTTTTAAATCCGCATGCCGGTAAAGGTATTGAGTTGAGGTAAAAGTTCGTAATATACCTTTATGTCTTCTACAATTTACATGATTTTCCATCATTTCGTGTTGGTCGGAACTTGTGCTGATCATTTTACTTTTTCCGATTACGTATTTTGCAGTTCATACATATCTACTATTTTTTTCTTATTATATGTTCATAAACCAAATGTATTAATGTATTTACTACTTGTATTCATAATAATGTATTATTGTCTATGCATCTCATAATCTGTATTTGAATTACACAATATACTATAAAAGGTCTTATGTCCTACATTTTTTCTACCCATATAAAAGTAATCTAATAATATACTGCATGGCGTTCGCCGAAAACAGCTTTTGTCGGGTAAGATCGTCAAAGTCTACAGTGGTACATGAAATGACCATAACAAGATTCTACATTTTGACAGTTATTATTGCCATGCTCAGGGGAGAGATTAATCTACTTAATCTAATAAAGTAGTAAAGTAATGAAGATTGTAAGCAATATAAATAATGGTATGAGACTCAAATTGATATAGTTGGACTGGCAATATGATATGTTAAGCTATTTCTAATTAAGTTCATCGATATAACATTAGTTGAAACATCAAGCATCACATCAAACATCAAATATCACAAAGCATATTCTTTAAATTTCCTTTTAAATCCGCATGCCGGTAAAGGTATTAACCCTTCTTTGCATGATGGTGGAAATTTCCATCATAACATTGAATGCCCAAAAATGATATAAAAGAACAAGTTCACTTTGATCTAACTTTGCATGATGATAAAAATTGCCATCATATTGTTTTTTGCTAAATTTATACTATAAATATATACTAAGATTTTTTTAATCATTTTTCCTTTATTTTTGAACATGAATTATATCACCTTGATTTATTTCACCAATAAAGAAAAAATCATGCAAAGAAGGGTTAAGTTGGGGTAAAAGTTCGTAATATACCTTTATGTCTTCTACAATTTACATGATTTTCCATCATTTCGTGTTATTTGGAACTTGTGCTGATCATTTTACTTTTTCCGATTACATATTTTGCAGTTCATACATATTTACTATTGTTTTCTTATTATATGTTCATAATTCAAATGTGTAATGTATTTATGATTTTTATTCACAATAATGTATTATTGTCTATGCATATCATAATCTGTAAGGGCTCGCATAGAAACATTACACAATATACTATAAAAGGTCTTATATCCTACATTTTTTTCTACTTGAGACAAATATATACTACACTGCCCCGGGTAATACCAAAAATGAGATTTCGTGTTCATTTATTTTTTAGGTCCGAAAAAATACATCGCGTTGCAGAAATTTGTGTCGTACCGGTGCCTAGTTCCTTATATATTTTAATGATTTTATTTCATATTTTATTTACATTACGTTCAATGTGCTACATAACTGCTATTTTTAAGCACAGGAAGTGTTAGACACTTTCTCTCCACGCTAATAAAGCAGCAGAATTCGCGATCAATGAAAGTCTGTCTGTGAAGACTCTTCCGAGATGAACATCCGATTACGGCACAATCCGTCAAGAGATACTTTTCTTTTTAACCTACATTCGAACGGTAGTCATCAAGCAGTGTCTGGACTGAGAACAGTCTTTCCATTGTTAGGTTATTTTAACGAGCACATATACAGGGTGTTTGTTTTATCTCGCAATATTCGAGTATCTCACATGGAACTGAATCATTACGAGGATGTTTGTTCAGACGGCTTGAGATCTTTTCTTACTATGAAAAGTTATAAGTTCGTATTTTTCGAAGAAGTCAAATCTTACTGGCGACTCACATTACTACTCTTTCAATACAATTCATTCGTCCATACATTTACAATGTTTATACTTCAAAAATTTGTCTTCTCTGCGTTTCTCCTAAAACCAACATACTCTGATGCTCACATTAAATCTTACTGCCGACTCACATTACTTTTCTTTCAGTACAATTTATTCGTCCATACATTTACAATGTTTATACTTCATATGAAAACGTAGACGATAGTTGCATTAAAACTTTAACAAATGCAACAAAAGTGAATAAACGTACAAATATAATTATTTAACATATACACAACTATGTATGCGTGATCATAAACGATCGTATTTCCACGTAAAAACGACAACGAACAAAACTTCCAATTTCGGCGATTCGCCTTTACTTACACACGTTTGCAGTTTGAGTCAAATCTCATCATACTTCGCAAACTTCCTCGGCGCACTTTTTCCAACATTTGCATCGAGACAACGGATAAGAAAGTATTAACCCATTCGAGACTGTTGTCAAGTTTAATCGTAGATTCTAACTATGAATCTATTCAAATTTCTTGAACATTGCTTCATTGTAAATGGGCCTCTATCGTTACGTTCCTTAACCGTTTGAGTACCACAATTTCTTCCTGTCAAAAGTCCGGGATGAAATCATTTGTAGTAGTTTTTTGGGGAGGAAAAATGAAAATGGTTATAATTAACGCTAATTGTTATGTAACAAGTAATTATGATAAAAATTTTATTATTTTCCCTTATTACAAAATTTTTGCTGC
The DNA here is from genome assembly GCA_033815515.1 of Cryptocheilus praepositus. Lineage (NCBI taxonomy): Eukaryota > Metazoa > Arthropoda > Insecta > Hymenoptera > Pompilidae > Cryptocheilus > Cryptocheilus praepositus. Next base: position 750,894 of record JAWWQZ010000084.1, on the reverse strand, counting down.
ACAATTCAAATGACTTCCTTCTTTACATATAGCGCAAAATAACACTAGGTCATATATATATATATACAATTTCTAATTCTTTAAAACAACGAAAAGATTTTTCCTATCAAATGAGTAAATAATAACGCACAGTGAAAGTAATTCAAAGGGTCCGTTCAAATCATTTATCGGTAGAGAAAATGAGCCAAATATTTTCATATAACTTTTTTTGGTAGATAAATAATTTTTTTGTAAAAATTATCTCTTGCCCTTATAGATGTGGTGATGATTTAAAAAAAATTACAGTCAAAACATTCTTCAATGATTTCTTGCTAATAACTAAATGTTACTAATAAACTAAATACTAAACTAAATAACTAAATAAACTAAACACATTCATATTGATCCACCCTAAATTTATCATCACTGCAATCTTTGAAACAACGTTTCTTCCTTCACATTTTTCGCCATGTTGAATAGTATTTTCTTCTTTTTATCGGCCAAACAAATAACTAAATACTGAAATCAATGAAACACGTGCAAGCAAAATTGAACTGTAAAAAGTTAGAACCATTTGTCTGCGACGAGATTTCTCGTGTTTGACGCTGAGAAAAAGACCAAAAACGAGCTCTCTCGTTTTTCCATCTCTTTTATAACTTTCGAATCAATGAGAAATTATATTTATATCCATTGCTAGGTATTAGAAAATATTCGTTTAATTGTGTTCTTTAATAATATAAAACTGAAAATAATTTCACATTGGAAGAAAATTATAGTTCCCGTCAATAATGTCAAGAAAAAATAAGCAATATAAAAAGATTGATATACGAAACAATTTTATATACAAAAATAATTATATCAAAATAACGCGCGATAACACTTTTTCTATTGTGCCACCATCCACTCTCACATTTAGTGTGTATATGATACTATTTATACAATTTTGAAGGGTGTGTTAGTAAAAATAGTGATAGTTTTATAACAATTAGATTAATTATAACCATTTTTATTATTTTGCAAAAATATAAGTTCTACGCATTTCATTCCGCAACAAACGGAAATGCAAAATCATTTGTAGGTAGTTTTCAAAAAGGGATTACGGTATACAGATAAAATAAGCCGGTAAGTTTTTCGCTTTCTATTTTATTAACTCTCTTTCCAATATTTTTATGTAGCCAATTCAAATGACTTAGTTCTTTATGTAGAAAAAGCGGTCGGACATATATATCCTAGCCGTCTTTCAAACTGGGATAAAGATGTCGCAGCAGTCTTATAGCTTCCAAATGCTGTTTTTAATTTCAGAAGCATCTTGAAGAATGCGGAAGAAATTGCAAATTATAGCAATGATATAATTTCATCTTCAGAAAGCGAATCATTGGTTAAAAGTGATGACAGCTCAGTCTACAGTATACCCATGAAATAACGGAATAAATGTGTAATTTATAGCGATAGCTCAGAAACTGATGACAGCGGTGATAATAATGAGATCGAGTGTAGAAATATTGATGTTGTAAATTTTGTTTGCAATGAAACATTAAAAAACTTTTACCTTATCATACAAAGTATTTAAGTATAAACGCTATTTTTTACTTTAACTTTAAAAAAGTGTCAAAAATATATAAATAAAACAGCCAATTCTGAGAAAGCATTATATCTTCTGAAAAATCAACAATTAATACGGCAAAAGCCAAATTGAGAAGTAAAATTGTGGAGTTAAGAAACTGAAGTATATTTGGAGAAACTAACAAACATATTTAACCTCATTAGTTACATAGAAGTGAAACAACTTATACAGTTACATTATTCAAAAATATAGTCTATTCAAAACCAAAGTGACTCAGAAACTAATTACAAAAACGAAATTATTTACTACACAATAATAAACATTGTTTATTTTAGTATTTTGTATCAAAGCACTAATGTGTCAATATTTTCATACATATTTGTTTATATTCACTTCAGAATAAAGGTTTATTGTAACATTTTATCTCAAAATACACTGTTATATATATATATTCTACTTTTACCTTATCATTCAAAGAATTTAAGTATAACGGCTACTTTTCCTATTGTTATATTACTTTTTTTGCTATTACTGATAATAGACTACATGTGTATAAATTCAGAATAAATTTTTTCATAATCTTTATAAGACTAATAGAACATATATGTATATGCCCCAGGCTTTAACTTCGCACTCATGTAAAATAAATGATTTCTTTTTCTTTTACCCTATTGTAATAAATAAATACTTCACCTGAAGTATTTACTGCCTCTTTTATATTCTTAAAAAAAAAATCCATCTCCAAAGTGTTAAAGCAACTACAACAGAATGTGCATGTAACTGGAAGATAGCACGTAATGCAATATTGTCCTTTACCATTTTTATATAGCCCGTCGAAATTGCCAGAATCACCTTACGTAGAACGATCGTATGAGACAGAATGCGAACTCAGAAATGAACTCTTGAACAACTTGAGATCATACGAAAGAATCCAGCTTTAAAGGTCAGATAGAATTTCGTTAATGCGAAATTTTTTTTTTCAACTTAACCCAAAACGTGAATATGTACAGACCGGTTTTGTGTCACTTTAATGAAATGCACAACTATGTGCACAATAGTGTATCAATTGAGAATAAATGTCGTCATAATCTTTATAAGACTAATGGGACATACACAGTATGTCAGAAAAATAACGGAACTTTTTAAATTTACAAAAAGTTACTAACCCCATCTCTTAAAACAATATATCATTTGAAAGCTGTATGTTTCCGTCACAGAATGCGTCGGCGATCATTGTTAGCGATCAACAGATTGTTCGGTTATAGTGCTTAAAGTCAAAGTACTTTTTGTCACCTCGTCAGAAAAACACGATGGAGCAAAGAGCTAATATTAAATTTTCTTTCAAACTCGGTAGAAGTTTTACAGAAACACTTGAAATGATGAAAAAAGTTTATGGTGATGATTGCTTATCCCGTAGACATATGTTCAAGTGGTATAAGCTCATTTAGGACAGACCTATTACTTGTCATTCAGTGTAATTCATTGAATGCATTACTATTTTTTTATTTCACGTTTGGGTTGTGTTATTTATCTTTAGTCATCTTTAATGTTTTTAATTTTGAAACTTTTTTACCTATACTTTTTACATAACCTACAAAAAATAATTGTTATATACTTTTAGTTTCATGTTCTGTATAAACAATATGTGAAATCGTTAAACGAAATTGTTACCGCAAGATATAATTGACCATATAAATAATTTTCAGAATTCTATGTTTTTTCATACTGAATATCACTCCCCGTTACTTGAGAAAAAGTATCTCGAGTTGTTCGCAATTGCTGACGAACTGCTTCTATAAAGCACAGTACATAAAATATTCATCAATTTAGTGGTGAAAATTACTTAAGAAGTTACACAAAAATGTCGACCGGCAATTTTCTGTTGTGTCATCGCTTATTATTTTGTAATTGAATATGGAAGTGACTAATGAATTTAAATGAAACTTTAGAGTTGACTTTTGTATAATTTTTAATATTCTTTTTTGGCATGATAAACTACATAGTTGTCATCTACATATAATGGTACATAGAAATGCTTTCATTATTGATTACATTTATGACTAGTTGTTGTTCTATACTCAGAACCAAAACAATCATTACTTTATTGTAAAGAAATCCGAGTCTATTACACATTTATACTAAATTTATTTATAAACAATATTAATTTACGACCAATTTTTTATAATAACATATTTATTTATAAACAAATTTATACTCATTTATACTACATTTATTTATAACCGGTTTTTTATAATAACATATTTATTTATAAACAAATTTATACAAATTTGTACTAAATTTATTTATAAAAAATATGTATTTAGAACCAATTTTTTATAATAACTTATTTACATATAAACAAATTTATACAAATTTACATTAAATTTATTTATAAACAATATTTATTTATAAGCAATTTTTTATGATAACATATTTACTTATAAACAAATTTATTCAAATTGATACCAAATTTATTTATAAACAATATTTATTTATAACCAATTTTTTATAATAACATGTTTACTTATAAACAAATTTATTCAAATTTATACCTAATTTATTTAGAAACAATATTTATTTAAAACCAATTTTTTATAATAACATATTTATTTATAAACAAATTTATATAAATTTATACTAAATTTATTTATAAACAATATGTATTTATAACCAATTTTTTATAACATATTTACTCATAAACAAATTTATACAAATCTATTACAACTGATATTACAAATTTGTTTGGATAACTACGTTTGATGAACTGTTTGCTTAAAGTATTTGAATGAACTGTTTCTACGAATGGTGAAATCGTAGTACATAATGTAAACATCGAAACCGAGCTGTTTTGTGTGGATGACGGAACCGTACATTTTGTATGATTCCAAAAAGAGACATGCCTTGTCCGGAGTATCATGTCACATGTAACTCTCGTTCTCACACTAAATTTGCCGACACTTCGGTAGCATTTTTTTCGTATGCCGGAGAAAGCGTAAAATTGATGGATCCCGAAATTCTTGAAACGACTCGTAGGTTCCGAACGTGAAGACTTCCGTGGCAAGCTGAAGGAAAGGAATCTGATCGAGAACGACAAGTGTGAATGCGGGGAGGTGGAAACATCTCACCTCTTCTTTGAATGTGTGAATTTTATCGGAGAACGGGACATTCTCATACAAGCGGTCGAAGGTAAACGTGGCCTGTTCCGGAAGCCGTGCTTGCCTCAAGCATCTTGTTTCAGAAGTTCCGAAAGTAGGCAAGAGTTGTACTAACGATCAAGGAAGCGAACAGATACAAAAATTCAGCAGGACCAATCGAAAACTCTAGTCTGAATTACGGAGAGAGGTGGAAAATAGTTAACACGTTCCGTGCCAAGCACATTTTGCCTGATTTGTCGTTCAGGCCATTTGATATTTCGACTAAAGATTGATATATTGTTGTTTAGAGTAGTTATCACGTCGTGTACCACAGGTTTAGACAAGCATAGTATAGCATCAGAAAAACGGCCGTAGATGCGTCGCATAAAACTGTCGTTGGGCCATCGGGCCCTACCGGATTAAGATAAGGCGGTAGAGGTCCGTATAAAAGGCGGCCCGATTTGGGACGCGAGTTCAGTTATGCTCAGTCTTAGTTCAGTTATACTTCAGTTATGTTTCAGTAATAGATCAGAGTTTTAAGTTGTCGTTCAGTTTAAGTTGAGTTATAGATCAGTCAAGTTCAAAGTGTAGTTCAGTCCAGTATAGATACGTTTTCTTGCCGTTTACCGAATCGTAGTTGAATTACCATAGTTTTACTTTCATTTTGTATTTATATGTATATATTAGTGCTTCTATTTATCTTTAATAAATTATTCAACTCAATATAATTCCGCATCACACTTCGACATCACCTAACATCTTTTATCCCTACAATAGTATAATCAATTCTTACAGCATAAAATAAAAAATGTTATATTACCAAGCTCTAATTCGATCTTTAACGCATTTAGTGCCCGATGACGATATATCACATATGCGATGGCGTCTTACTATTCGCACAACAAGAGAGAAAATAAATAAGGAAATGTGAAATAAAAAACAACGTTTGGGCGCATAATTTTAAGATGTCTGGGGCGTGATCATGATCACTTCGTCAGTGAACAATAATGATGTATTATTTGAAAGTGGATAATGTGTCAATAACAATTTCCAAATTAATACTTAGTTTAAATTAATTATCTTTTGAAAAAAATCGCGGAAAAGTAGTAATCTTCAACTGCGTGATATCTTTCAAAAGAATGAGATACTTGTAACGAACTCGACAGTTTTGTCTCAGACTCCTGGTTATTGTTTATGGCGCAAATTTCTCACTACAAGTCAGACTCGTACTTTTCGTTTACGGCACAAATTTCTCACCACGAGTCAGACTCGTGCTTATAGTTTACGACACAAATTTCTCACCATGAGTCAAATTTATTATCGTTTTTGGCTTATACTTTGTTATCGTTTACGGCACAAACTTCTCACCACGAGTCAAACTCGTGCTTATCATTTACGGCATAAGTTTCTCACCACGAGTCAGACTCGTGCTTATCGTTTACGGCACAAATTTCTCACCACGAGTCAGACTCATGCTTTTCGTTTACGACACAAATTTCTCACCACGAGTCAAACTCGTGCTTATTGTTTATGGCACAATTTCTCATCACGAGTCAGACTCGTGCTTATCGTTTATGGCACAAATTTCTTACCACGAGTCAGATTTATGCTTATACTTTGTGGCACAAATTTCTGACCACGAGTCAGACTCGTGCTTATCATTTACGGCACAAATTTCTTACCACGAGTCAGACTCGTGCTTATCGCTTACGACACAAATTTCTCACTACGAGGCAGACTCGTGCTTATCGTTTACAGCAGAAATTCCTCACCACGAGTCAAACTCGTGTTTATTGTTTATGGCACAAATTTCTCACAACGAGTCAGACTTGTGCTTATCGTCTATGACACAAATTTCTCACCACGTGTCAGACTCGTGCTTATTGTTTATGGCACAAATTTCATCACGAGTCAGACTCGTGTTTATCGTTACCAAATTTCTTACCACGAGTCAATTTATTTTTCACTACGAGAGCGAGACTCGTACTTTCTCACCACGGGTCAGTTTTTTCGTTTACGGCACAAATTTCTCAGCACGAGTCAGATTTGTGCTTTTCGATTATGGCACAAATTTCTCACCACGAGTCAGACTCGTAGTTATCGTTTATGGCAAAAATTCCTTACCATGAGTCTCACTCATAATTGTAAGCAAAATGGTTAACGAGTGGGGTTTGGCACAAAACAGCCGGGGTCTACATTTGTTTAAGCAAGCTATAGGTGCTTCGCAGAGAACGTTCTATTGTTTTATGACTGCGTAGCTGGGCCAACGAGAATGGCCATTGTGGGCGGTTTACGTAGCGCAAGCGAAGATCCTATATGGAGATTATGTTAGTTCTACCACCTGGGTGTTGTAATTTTGTAGATTATCTTATCCCGGGAAACGACATCCTATTGTTTACCGACTGTTTTTCGAAAGCCATTAGTGAAATCCAACATCACGTAAATGTTCAGATTTCACTGGAATGAAAGATTTGCCTGGAAGGTGATGTTTTTCATAATCTTCCAGAAAAAAATTATTTCTTGGACGTAACCCTCCAATATTCCTACTCCTCCGTATTTGAAAACACAATATGTACTGTTGGTGTAGAAAGGATTCGTACACGGATTGATTTTAAGCAACGTATACTTGGTGAAATTGTTGTCTATTAACTAATTTTTCCTGCAAAAGAAATCAATAATATTTTTATTCATTCTATCATCAATTTTTCCGTATGTTTTATCTACGTCGCCAATTCCCTTATAAATGCTTGGAAACAAGTGGACAAACACTTTTTGTTATTTTATATCTGTCCATTTTTTGCACTTTCTTGTTAATTCCGCATATTGCTTATATAAATTATTTTTTTGCACTGTATCTATTATAAAGTTATATACACAAACTTATAAATGAAAAATTATTGAATCAACTACAACTTCACGGGGTATTTTCTGTGTGCAAATTCTTTCTAAACTAACTATGAACCGCAAACTCTATCTCCGACGACGTCTTAAACTAAACGTTGAAGTTGCAAGCAGAAACTCTGCCCAACAGGATAAAAGTTCTGTTGTTGGTTGCTTCGAACTCCTGTTCTTTCATTTACCTTGCAGTATTCTGGTCTACATAGGCACCGTTTATTTTAAAAGTGGTGTAAGTCAATTTTTTGTTGCTTCAAGAAAATGATGGGTAGCATATTAGTCAATTCAAGAATATATATTAATTTTGTCAAGTCTAGCAATGTTTCTATTAATTTATCAATATTTAAGTTGATTATATCTGTTTCTTTTAGGCGAATGTAACTAAAATAATATATATTTACGGATTCTAAATCGACTTACATCATTTTCATTAGTCAATTGTAAAAATCATTTCATTTCAGTGATGACAAATTAAATATTCCTCAAAATATACTTTCGGTTAATACAAATTTGTTTATAAATATCAACAAGAAATAAAGTTGTCGTATTTTTTATTTTGAACGTTAATTATATTTATATATTGTTAAATTTAACATAAGATATGGCTATTATTTATATATGCTCTTTATGTAGCAATTTTTTTAAACACAGGAGATATAAGATGCACAGGAGATATATAAAATAATAATTCTTACATATCCTTACAGTTTTCATATATAATAGCTGTAGTATCCTTATACAAATATCTTCCCTGATATGTACCTGATAAATCTCATCTCTTCAATTCTCTGTTTTATGTAAAACGATTTTTTACACAAAATAGTATACGGTACAGTTTTGCAAAAGGTAATCCAACATATTTTCAGCCAGTTTACGTTTTCTCCGTTAATATTTTTTCTTACTCGCTTTTCAATTGCCTTTTGTAGATTTTTTGTTGAAACGAAATTCTCTCCTTTCATTTCATGTAAAATAAATTTATAATTTTTTTTCTACGTTCTTTTATTACATTATAATAGTTCTCTGGTGTGCAGAAGAAATTCTTTTTTCGTAATGTCATTTTTGTAATAAGAAAATTTGTTGGCCAATTTTAAATGGAACAATGCATTAACATTTTTTAAGATATTAAATATTAACTAGTTATAAACAAAGAGTTTACACTAAATTAATCAGAAATTATGTAAAACCTCTTTTTTAATGGATTTACACCATTTTCAAAATAAACGGTTCATATCTCGAAGCAAAACGTTAGTGTCAATAGACCAGCACACAAATGATTTTTCGTTTTCCCCTTTCAGAAAACAAAAAACCCAAATGAGCCGGCCGATATATTGGGTTGTTCGGAAAATAATTTCGTTTTTTTTTTTATGAAAATGAAAGACGATTTTCTTATGGTAAATAAATATTTTATTGAATTATATTTTGCCTTCTTTCTGGTAGTAACATGATTCCATGCTCATGACATTTTTGTAGTTTGCTGGCAAAAAACTGATCCAAGTGATTTTTCACCTCCTCACTTGAAGTGAGATTTTATTCTGTAAAAAATGTTGTAGAGACCGGAACAAATAATAATCAGAAGGTGCCAGATGTGGATAATATGGTAGATGTGGCAGTATTTTCCATCCGAGCTATAAAAGCTTTTGGCGAGTTAACAAACTTGTATAAGATTTCGCATTGCCTTCATGGAACACTACACTTTTTCTATTGATCAATTCTGGTCTTTTGTGTTTAACACCAGAAAGACTGAAACTTAGTATATACCTATATTGCCCAAAAGCAGTCAAAATGACTCAATTGTGAAAGAATAACTAATTTGTAAAGAAATTTATTTAAAATTAATTTTTAATATCTTTTTATATTATTTACAGTTATATAACAGGTTATTAGTAAATATTGACTGTTTTCAATGAACTTATCCCATATTTTCGAAAGCACGGCAAATTTATTTGTTTGTACGCTCCGACTTCTTTCGGTTCTTTTATCAAAACGAATAAATCTTGCTTGAACTTTTCTCTGACCACAGTTTTTCGAAAAAATTCGAGACCCCACTTTGCTGACCATAAATAATTCAGTTGTAAATTTTTTGCCTCGTAACATTCGACACTTTCATTTTCATCATTGGTGATCGATTCTTCATCGCTGTCTTCAGTTTCAGATGTTTCACTTTGAATATGAACCGTTTCATCTTCAGTTGATAGTTCAAAATTGATCGCATCTGATTCTATATCGGAGCACTCTTCACTTATATTCGTTAGCTTTTTTAATAACTCACTTCTATTCGACATTTCCTTCAGGAATTTAGGGTGCAAATGATATAAAATAAACAACTGGTTAAAACAAGTATCAGTATCACATAAAGTGCAGTCTCCTTTATTTTCTCGCGCATTAATATGTAATTTGTCATTCAACCTGTCGTCTGAATATGTTGTAAAAGTATTTTCTTCCAGTTGCTGCAATTCACCTTTCAGTTCAATGACAGAAGACTTCGTACATTTTTAATGGGAGACAGGTACCCCATTCATTTAATTGCTCTGATTTGCAATTGCTCGGGCATATTTAAAAAAAAATATTCGAAAAAATATTGTACATGCATATATTTTTTTCAGTACAACGGTTGAACGCGAAGGATTAATATATTAGCGTCGAGTGACGCATATGTATGTATTTTGCTTAACACGTTGAACGCCACGTAACCCAGATCTGGGTTACGGCTATGCTTCCCCAGGGGCCCCATCACCCGTAAACGGGTGACGCCATTCTTCGTCCAATTAAAACAGGATTTTTGAGGTAATTTCTGATAGTTTTATTTGTAACATAATTATGATGAGTATAAACAACTGAAAGTAACAATGAACTATAAAATAAACAAAAAGAAACATTAAAAATATACTTATATTTGGTTTTATATAATATACTATTTGGTTCTAAAATATTATAATATTTTATTACTTATGGTATTCGTTAAAACATTTTAAACATAATTGAGGTGACTGTGGACACTCTGGACAATATGTTATAGTCTTTTGCAAATTTTTTTTTGCGTCCTGGCGTTCGAGAGTTTCCCTCCGTTTTGCGTAGCACCGAACTGGATATTGTCAGATGAACCGACAGTATCAATCTGTTCATTCTCTTCTTCTATAGCCAGGTTTTCTAATAGTTCTTCAAAATCTTCACTCTCATACAAATCCTCATTTTCCGAGCATGAACTTGACGCAATAATATTTCTAACTTTTTTAAAATCTGAATATTTTTCGTCACCACTCGGCTAAAGAACATCTACATTTTGCGCTGTCTAACGAACATTTTAGGGATTAAGAAGTAAATAAGGATGTCAAAAATATGCAAAAAATACTGTTCGACTGACTGGTTTGAAGAAACTGAAAGTTCTGAGACAACTAAAGGTTCTGAGGAGACTGAAAGTTCTAGTGTAAATGCCATGAGATCTTTCATAGTGAATTTTTTTGCGGAACGCTCATCGCATTCCCCAAAAAGAAAATTTATACTTTGTAAGCACCTTCTACAAAGTTATCTTCTAATACTCTTTCAAAAAAAATAAACTGTGGTTATATTTATACGACGCATTGCATTGTATCGCTCTTCCTTATCGCGCTGCTTACACTCCCGGATTTGGGCCCCGGGAGAAACTTCACCGATTTACGCTGGGCGTTCAACGTTTTAATCACGCTCCTGTCTTGAAGTACATGGGATAAAGCGCTATAAATCATTCAACTTCGCTTCGGGTAGTTCGTAGGAGGTGTTTTTTACGAGATGAAATGATTGAATATGTATGCAACTTCATGTTTTATTCCGGGATTATCGACACGGGACCTGTATATGTATGTGTTGAAGGGCGAAGACACAAGCTCGACGCTCAGACTGCGCTTAAAAATCCGTCGGGAAACTTTTTACATGTACGAGGTTAGTATGAAAAATTCTCGGCCTCGACCATAACCGCTAGCACTATCGGCAACATTTTTTTTCCGAAGTTGGTACATTTGTCATAAACATCTATGTGAAAATTGCTAACACTATGGGCATTTGAAAAGATAAATAGAAAAAAATTCAAAAGAAAAAATATCATCTGTTGGGAAATCGTTAAAGCGATGCGAATTAGTCATGTTATACTTTCGTTTGCTGTTGTAAAAAATAGTAATGTTTCCAGGAAATAATATTTCAACCGCGGTTTGCACGATGTCTGGTAAAAGTGATAAAAAACATTTCAGAAGAAAATTAATTTCTCCTGATGACAAAATTCAAATTATTATCATTTAAAGGGTGGAGAAAAAATATCATCTGTTGGGAAATCATTAAAGCGGTCCGAATGAATCACATTATAGGCGGGTTTACTGAACAAATCTTAAGAATTTCGGGCGTTTCTCCTCATTTACCTCGTTAAAAAAGTCTCATTGACCGCTTTTTAACAACTATTTGACATCGTGTTACATATTACCTACCTTTACTTTAAATTGCACCTTTTAGGACAGTTTCTGTATGATGACAAAAAAACGGATATTAAATAACGAATAACAAAACGATGGCACAGAAAGAAATCGCCATTTGACATAACTCCAACCGACTTTCTTAACCCATTCGAGACGACGATTTTTTTCGAACACGGTCCCCAGGAGCGAAATTTTTTTTTCTTTATATTGTTCATTTTTAATAAAAAACATGTTTACTATGGAAATCACCCAATCCGTAAGTGAATTCACATAAATAAGATCATTGCACACCAGGTGTACAGCTCGCTCCTCGGAAAATTTTTATTGTGAGGAACGGATTGAACACCATGTGTGCAAGGTAAGGTAAAATGAAAATACATCATTAAAAAATTTATGAACATTTCTTTCAAAATAGTTAGATAATATAAAATCGTTATTTTGTTTTCAATAATAAAGAACAGAATATAATGCAAAGAAAACGTTTAAAAAGTAGTAAAAAGTTAAAGAAAGATAAGTTGAATAATGAAAAAAATAACAAACGAGAAATACATTTTTAGAAAAATGTCTACAGATAACAAAGTAATGTAACTCAGTAATAAAAAAGAAAATATAATTTGTAAATACACTTTTAGCAAATAGTACACTGATCGTAAAGTAATTATACATTAGTTGGTTGATGGTAGCGCTTGAAACATTCTCCCAAACATAATCCAGGATTACCGACACAAGCAGGACAAGAGTAATTATTACGTTTATATTTTCCTTCTTTGTAGGACTGTCAGAAATTCATAGTATTTTACATGTAAGCAAGGCTTCAAATAATTTTTAGATTTTTGGTACACAGCAAAACCAATGTCAAATTTTGTTTTCCTGTACCTTGCAGATTTCATTAGTTCAAGGAAAATCTTATTTCGTCGACTAGTTTACTCAGAATAACTGATAATTGCACATTACTGCTATTGCACACACGGTGTGCAAGCCGTCTTATAGCCTCGGAAATCAATTGCACACACGGTGTGCAATCGGTCTCGAATGGGTTAAAACGCATTTGCATGACAATACCCAATGCTTTCGGCCTAACAAAATCCCTTTTTTACGAAAATACCGTAAGCTGTATTTTGACCATAAAGGAATTGATTTTTTACCAAAGTGACATAAATTGAAGTTTTTCGGCGCTAAATACTTTTGCACAAATACCAGTGTGTCGCGCATGCACAAAATACTTTACTGTATGTGACACACCTTACTATATACACCAATACTTGTTCGGTGGGGTGTGAGGGCTGTTTTATTTAACTAGTACTAGTCTCAGAAGCAATTCATAACAAGCTAATGCAAAAAATAGTCGGTTATCATTCATAAAAATATTTATCCATTCATTTGGGCAGGTAAATATGTTGGTCCTGTATACACGCCCAATAGTATCGAAAGAGTTAATACGTTTTACTCGATTTTTTGTTCCAGGTCAAATTATATTCTTGTCATTAACCGTTTGAGTCCCAAGCAGCGCGATCGCGCTGTTCAGATTTTATATCGAGAAAACCCAGCACATTTCGAGCATTGTTGACAACTGACGGTGCGTTACGTATTGTCGAAGTCGAACGCTCAGACTTACTGACGCAAGTAGATCACACAGCACCTTTTAACGTAAATAGTACATTTTACAGTAGGTAATATAGTATTATAATAATGCAGTAATACATTACAAAATAAAAATTTTTATTTGATTGTTATCTTCTCAATCATTTTTATCGTGCAAAACTTGAAATATTTATAAATTTACAGCACACATAATTCCGATTGGGATTCATCGATGTGAAATAAACAAAGCGCTATCGCGTCGCTTGGTATTTCTTGACATAAAATAAAAGAAGCGCTATCGCGCTGCTTGGGTCTTTTCGAACTCATTTAGAGAAAGCGCGGTTGTTGCGCTGTCTGGGATTCTTCGACAGTGTTTTTTCAATACCGTCTGGGACTCAAACGGTTAATACGTAAAGTGCAAGAAAATAATTCTTGGTATCACCATTGCATGTTGCAAAATGATGTTTGCAGTACTTTTGAGATATACGCGAGTAATTGCACACGCGGCGTTTTCATTAGTTGCGTGCAATTACGTTGAATAGATATTTGCATTATGAATCAGTTACAGAAATGGTGACACCTACAATTGTTACTATTTCTGTCACTGAAGATGTAATAGGAAAAGGCCACACAATATTCATAGATGATTGTTACACAGGCGTAGATTTGTACTCATATCTTTATTATTTTAATGAAGTACATCATTTCATCCATTGATTACCGGAAAATATTAAAACATGCATAGTCCCGTACGTTATGTAGCTGTATTTTGTTTTTAAGAAATCTGTTTTTACGTCTTTGTTATACTTGCGTTTTTTTCAATACGAATACAATTATTCTTGTTACATAGTGTACTTATCGTTTCAATGGTTACACCACTAATAAATAAGTTTCCAGTTAAAAAAATCTGAAACAGTACGTACTGTTTTACTGAAGTACATCGTTTCACACTCGATCATTACCGGAAAATATTCGAACATGCATAATCACGTATGAAACTGTATTTTTTTTCACAGTAAACCTGTTTTCACTTCATCGTTATACTTGCGTATTTTTAATACGAATACAGTTATGCTTGATACATATTGCATTTTCTCGTCCCAAAGTTTACTCTACGAATAAATAAATTTCTGTTAAAAAAACCTAAAAAAATACATAATTTTGTTTGGTACACATTGTCTGGCAATGATACTCGCTCACTTAAAAATATTTTTACACTAGGGGTGTGCAGACAGTCGGGCTTTGGATCATATCCGAATCCCGAAAGTGGACCTTTACGTCGTTTTCAACTAGTACTATAAAACAATTACTACGAAAAGACAGGAAAAAACATTACATGACCCGTTCGTAGACCAAAGCGATTAACTCCATTTTTAAAATTTCTTAAAATTCGATTGCTAAAATACTTGATTCATCCTTAATCCTTTCAATGCTCAATACTTCTGGTCCAAGCTGGTGGTTCAGTTACGCCAAAACTGAATAAAGCCAGGATGGTTATTTAAAAAATCAGTGATTCAATTAGACGCATTTAAAATTTGTGTAAAAAATTCAATTCAATTCAATTAGACACATTAAAATTTGTGTAAAAAATAAAAATATTTGGTGGTGCGGGTACTCGATCCTTGGGTCGAGTTCGGTTGGGTGGGGATCCCGAAAGATTCTAATGTTCGGATTTAAACTAAAAAATCAAAGTATCAAATCCAATCGAAAAATCATTAAAAATATCGCATGAAGTTACGAACTTTCAGGATCCCACCCAGCATTCCTAATGACGGGTACCCGCACATCCCAAAAGAATACTATAACAAATAATATGTAGCAGTAGTGTAATATTATTCTATGCCACACCATTCATAATAATGTACAATTTATATAAATAAGCTTTTCCTTCATTTCTTTAGTTTCAATACTAAGGAATGAAGGTATATTCATCTCATATACTGATACTTGACTTCAGTACGTGGGAGATTAAAAAATCGTCAAACACATACATGTGTTCATACTCCTCATCGACAACTTTTTCCGGACACATATCTGTCCACAGCACTCAAAGTGCTAACTGTTAAAATTTTAAATAAAATGGGAGTACGAAATTCATTACGTGGGAGATCAAAAAAATCGACAAAACACATACATGTGTTCATACTCCTCATCGACAACTTTTCTGGACATATATATCTGTCCACAGCGCTCAAAGTGCTACTGTTAAATTTTAAACAAAATAGCAGTATGAAATTCATTACATGAGAGATCAAAAAAATCGAGAAAACATTTACATGTGTTCATACTCCTCATCGACAACTTTTTCCGGACACATATATCTGTCCACAGCATTCAATGTGCTACTTTAAACATTTTTAATAAAATAGGAGCACGAAATTCAGTACGTGGGAGATAAAAAAAATCGACAAACACATGCATGTGTTCATTTTTTCCGGACACACATATCT
Organism: Cryptocheilus praepositus; assembly: GCA_033815515.1. Taxonomy (NCBI): domain Eukaryota; kingdom Metazoa; phylum Arthropoda; class Insecta; order Hymenoptera; family Pompilidae; genus Cryptocheilus; species Cryptocheilus praepositus. The sequence continues at coordinate 734,852 of JAWWQZ010000084.1, read as the reverse complement.
ATCCACAGCATTAAAAGCGCTACTGTTAACATTTTAAATAAAATGGGATAACGTTTTTTTAAATAAAATGGGAGTACGAAATTCAGTACGTGGATGATCAAAAAAATCGACAAACACACGCATGTGTTCACTTTTTCGGACACATATATCTGTCCACAGCACTCAAAGTGGTACTGTTAAAATTTTTAATAAAATGGGAGTACAAAATTCAGTACGTGGGTGATCAAAAAAATCGACAAACACACGCATGTGTTCACTTTTTCGGACACATATATCTGTCCAGAGCACTCAAAGTGCTACTTGTTAAAATTTGAAATAAAATTGAAATTCTTTCTTTTCCGGAGTTAAGCAATTTGGCAAACGAATCCTCTCGGATACTGCGCCCCTGCTACGCAATTATCGAATTTATCATCGTCCGCAGTAAAAAATGTGCTCCACATCCGTCTATACAAATACTCAACAACCGTTCAATAATTCAACGTCATATGATAGGTCTGAAATTAGAGCGTGATGCAGAGGCCGACGTTACAAACTTCGCACAGATAATAGGACTTCAGTACGTGGGTGATCAAAAAAATCGACAAACACATGCATGTGTTCACTTTTATCGGACACATACATCTGTCCACAGGACTCAAAGTTCTACTGTTAAAATTTGAAATAAAATGGGAGTACGAACTCGCGGACAACTGATTATTAAAATTTGAAATAAAATCGAAATTCTTTGTTTACAAACTTTACAAACCTTCGATTTTACAAACTTCGTACAAATAATAGGACTTCAGTACGTGGATGATAAAAAAAATCGACAAACACATGCATGTGTTCACTTTTTTCGAACCCATATATCTGTCCACAGCACTCAAAGTGTTATTGTTAAAATTTTAAATAAAGTGGGAGTACGAACTTTAGTACGTGGATGATAAAAAAAATCGACAAATACATGCATGTGTTTGCTATTTTTAGACATATATATCTGTCCACAGCACTCAAAGTGCTACTATTAAAATTTTACATTAAGTGGAGTACAAACTTCAGTACGTGGACGATAAAAAAAAAATCGACAAACACATATCTGTCCACAACACTCAAAGTGCTACTGTTAAATTTTAAATAAAATGGGAGTACGAACTTCAGTACGTGGAAGATCAAAAAAATCGACAAACACACGCATGTGTTCACTTTTTCGGACACATATATCTGTCCACAGCCCTCAAAGCGCTACTATTAAAATTCGAAATAAAATCAAAATTCCTTCTTTCCCGGAGTTAAGCAATTTGGCAAACGAATCCTCTCGGATACCGCGCCCGCCGTAAAAAACGCGCTCCACATCCGTCTATAAAAATACTCAACAACCGTTCAATAATTCAGCGTCGTGTGATAGACCTGAAAGCACGGCGTGATGCAGAGGCCGACGTTACAAACTTCGCACTGATAATGTGACTCCCGCCTCTTTCCGTGCTTCTTACAAACGACGCACTTCCGCATCGACGAGCGGCCGGTATTCTTCTCGTTCCTGCAGGTCGAGGGGAAGTGTCTCTCGGTGAGACGCAGGGGATGATCATCGCTGCACCTTTTGCCGCCGCCCGCCTTGTTTCTCGGCACATGGTACCTCTCGAGGATCTCGGCGATCAGCTTCAGCTGAAACTCCGTGACCGGCATCGTCTTCTTCGTCACCTCGGCGTAGAGCGCGTGCGCATTGTACACGCAGACGTCCAGCAGATGAAAGAACATCTTTTTGTACCACTTGGAGCTCTTGCGCACGCACTCGATGGTGGCCAGCACCATGTCCCGCTTGTCCACGGCCCCCATGCAGGCGTTGTAGTCCACCACGCACTTCGGTTTGTACACCGCCTCGCCAGTCACGCGATTCTGCTTGCCAGTATTCACGAGCTCGGCGCTGTGCAGAGTGGACAGCATCCAAACCTCCTTGCGGTCGTTCCACTTCAAAGCCAGCGACACGTCGGTGCTCTTGTAGCACACCTCGCCGCCATTTAGCTTCTTCGTTAGCTCCGGCAGACCCCGCCGTTGCTTGCGCACGGTGCCACATGCATAGGTGCCCTTATGGCGAAGCGAGAGGAACAAGGCCGGACTCGCGAAGGTGCTGTTGACGTAGAGGACGTGGTACCTGCCGAAGTAGGGCTGCAGCAGGGTCATGACGATGTTCCCGCCGGTGCCCAGCTCCGTGGGGTGCTTGACGGCTTGCGTCGCCGTGCCGGTCGTGATGATTATGTCCAGGACGTAGCCGGTCTGGCAGTCGTGCAGGGCGAAGGTCTTGATGCCGAAGCTGTTGCGCCTGGCCGGGAGCTCGTGCCTGAAGAACGGCCTGCCCTTGTACAGGAGCAGACTCTCGGTGACGCAGAGATTCTTGTACGGGCAGAAGGACTGCCTGAAGGCGGCGCGCAGCTTGGCCAGGACCTTCTCGATCTTTTCGAGTCGATTGCCGCGGACCGACTGGTCGTTGTCGTTGAAGTGCAGCATGCGCAGCAGGAGCATGTAGCGGTCGCGCGACATGATGTCCGAGAATATGTCGGTGCGGATGAGGTTGTTCGTGGTCCAGTACTCCTTGAGGTTGAGCTTCTTGACCCGTGTCATCAGCATCGTCGCGGCCAGAAAGCAGAAGAGCTCGCTGCAGGTCGTGTCCTCCCAGGTGCTGAGGCGGGACTTCGGCTTTATGCCGCTCTTCGCCACGAAGCTGTAGTAGCGGTTGGTCTGTTCGACGATGTAGCTGAGCAGGTCCTCGGTGAGGAAGATTTGGAAGTACTGCAGGACCGTCGCGGTCTCGGAAATTTGCCACTTGCAGCCGGACTTCTGCGCGTCGAAATTGTGGATTGTGGGCACTAAGTCGCGGTCCGCCCAGAATGTGTCTCTTATGAGACTCACGTCCTGGTCGCCCTCGGATTCTGACAACGAAGGAAGACGCTGGCGTTTCGGCGAATTGCGGCGGGCGGGCAAATTGTTCGACTCGGCGTCTTCGGACTCCGATGATGTGTATATCCCACGCTTCGAGGTGCCGGGCGTCGGCGACATAAAACAGTTTGCCGGGGACCTCAGATCACTTTCAGACCACTCACATTCACTAATATCGTCCCACATCGAATCGTCCTCGTCTTCACTATCACTTCTGGTAAACATTTCCGTAAAATCAAACTTGCTTTTCTCTTTATTCATTCTTTAGGGTTTCCTAAACACACAAAACTAGTCTCAGAAGCAATTCATAAACAGCCGTCGCGAGAAAAGAGAGCATCGGTTATGGCAAGTTTTAACAAATAGTGTTTCGGTTGTGTTATATATATTGTTCGACCGCGGCTGGGATGAAATTCGAAAACCTGCTCGGCGGGTACTGGTCCAAGAATTAATATGTTGAAGTTTATTGTTCGAGAACCTAATATTTATTAATAATAAATTGTCATGTCAATTCATTGACCAGTACACACCGGACAAGTTTCTAGTTTTGTTTCAATTATAGTAATTAACGTTATTTCAGTGAACGTGTAAACGAAATGTCATTCGCTAGACATGCTTACACACGCACTGCGCCGGAAATGTTAAATAACGAAACTATTTTACGCGACTTCCATAAAAACCGCAGTTTCAAAACAGGAAACAATTTAACATTGTAGCGAAGTTCTTGGATATGTATATTAAAGTTCAAATCAAACGGACTGAAATATGTGGAGATATCGGTCAAGTGGTCAAGTTATCAAACTTTTTACATTCTACGTGATGTTTCGAATTGTTCTTCAAAACTTTGTAAAATACTTTTACATCTATATGGATATGTATAACCTATGCATGGTACTGCATGTATATACATATGCATAGAGTATTTGCGAGTAACTATGTATATACGTTTTTTTAATGTCGGCAAATTCATATACATTTTAATTTTTTTTAAAGTTTCTCTGTTTTAAACAGTGTCCAAATATAAGTTGTATACCTCCAGTAATCCCTCAATTTATGTGGGTAACTGGCTCCATAAAAACATCACGTAAGTGGAAGCAAGAAATGCTGTTTAAAATAAGGATTTATTCCGCGTTCTTAAATCTGTTTAATAATGTGAGAATTCAGTGACTATAATTAGATGTTTCTTTAACACTAGGTTTACGGGCGTTTCTTACATACCTATTTCTACGAGCACCCGTCAAATTGACGGGTAGGTAAAAATACGTATTTACATTAAAAAAATAAATTCATTCAAACTAAGTCTGAGTTGAACAATATAAGGCTTCACGTAAAAATAAAATATTAATAAGTCAAGATTTTTTTTCCGAATATTTTTTCGATACGACATTTAGTCTGCTGCATGCTTTGAGTTTCGAATGACGCGAGGATCACTCTGGTAAGCGAGTTCGTTCAATACGAAGTAACATGACACCAGGGCCACACAATTTGCTTTGTCAGATTATCGAGACGCTATTGAGATAATGAGTTGGGGGCATCTTAGACTTTTCTTTCACTCTTATATTTACTATTGGAGGAATAATTTTACAAACGAAGCAAATATATAAGGATTGTTTACGTAATCAGCTAACCCGTCAATTTGACGGGTTTCGTAGAGATACGAGGGCAGTCCGATAAGTACTTAGCCTCACCGCCTAATGGCGCCACTATCGTAGAAAAAAATTACTATCGTGTAATACATTCTCGTAGACGATTACTGTCAAAATTTCAGCCATATTGGATTTGTAGTTTTGTTTTGATAGCGTCTGAAAGCCGGCGTGTCCGCGGATTATGTAAAAATGGAAAAAGAGCAATATCGGTCGGTGATTCGATTCTTGTTTTTGGAAGGAAATCGCGCAGCGAAATCAAAGCTTGGATGCTGTGTACGGTGACTCTTCTCCTTCAATGGCGACCGTCAAAAATTGGTTTAACGAGTTTCAACGTGGTCGCACTTCAGTTTTTGATGAGCCACGCCCAGGTACCCCAAAAACAGCTACCACGGAGGATAACATGACAAAAGTCCACGATCTCGTATTAGCAGACCGCCGACTGAAGGTGCGCGAGATAGCTGAGACAGTAGGCATTTCAAAAGACCGCGTGAGTTATATCCTGCATGAAATATTGGGCATGGGAAAGCTTTCTGCTCGATGGGTGCCGCGTTTGCTCACTCCGGATGACAAGCGCATCCGTGAGACCACTTCAGAGCATATTTGACACAGTTTAAGCGCAATCCGAAAGAGTTGCTACGTCGTTTTGTGACTGTCGACGAAACGTGGATCCACTGGTACACACCAGAGACCAAGGGCCAGTCGAAACAGTGGACTGCCCCCGGCGAATGTGCTCCGAAGAAGGCGAAGACTGTCCTACCGGCCGGAAAGGTGATGGCCACCGTGTTCTGGGATTCACAAGATGTGATCTACATAGTCTACCTGGAGAAGGGCAAAACAGTCACAGGGCTGTACTATGCCGAATTATTGAGCCGATTCGGCGCCGAATTAAGGAAAAAACGGCCCCATTTGGCGAAGAAAAAGGTGCTCTTTCACCACGATAACGCACCGGCTCACACCTCTGCCCAAGCTACAGCCAAATTCGTTGAATTAGGTTACGAACAGCTGCCCCATCCATCGTATTCTCCAGATTTGGCCCCATGTGACTTCTTTTTGTTCCCAAACTTGAAAAAGTCACTCGCTGGGCAGAAATTTGATTCGAATGAGGAGGTTATCGCCGCCACGGAGGCCTACTTTGCAGATCTCCAGAAAACGTATTTTTCAGACGGGTTGAAGAAGTTGGAGCATCGCTGGATCAAGTGTATCGAGTTAAAAGGAGACTATGTTGAAAAATAAATCGTCAATTTTCCAAAATTTTCGTTATTCTTTTGTAGGCTAAGTACTTATCGGACTGCCCTCGTAGGTATACCACATACAAATTTCAAAATTTAGAAAGCTTAAAGAAATAATAATTGTGTGTATAAACTCTTTTAATGAAATTATGAATTTACGATGCAAAGCAGTTAAGATTATTGCTATGGTTTTTTGCGTGTTTCATTTCAAAGTTTGAAATCCGTCAAATTGACGCGTCCCGTAAACCTACTGTTAACACTTGGCATGCGGGCATACTTCGCCGCCGAATTTCGCGTGCAGCGGGCGTTTCTTCTTGAATCGCGTGGAAGTTTGGTTATTCAGAAAAATCGCAGTAAATCGAAAACTACTTCGTTTTTATGAACGAAACTTTTTTTATTTCACACTTAAATATATACTGTATGATTATTTAACAAAAAACAAACGATATTTTCACGAAATCATAAAAATAAGCGATTTTTAAAGTTTTCCACACTATCATACGAAAAGTCCGATAATTTGTCAGCGCATATTTCTTCATCACTATCTCTGTCACAACGGCTCATTTGATCAATTTTGTAATCAATAATAAAAAATCAAGCTTCAAATTGATAAAACACGTTCTGGAGCTAAGAATTCGATTGAAGACGAAATAACTCAGCAAAAGATCGAGTAACTCAACAATCATAACTTATGGGGAAAAAAATGCAAAGCGTTGCCTAGCAACGCAAATAACACGCATATAATGTCACACATTCATGTAATTATACGAATTTAGTAGATTTGTGGTGGATATCCACTAACAACACCAAATCAACTAAATACGTATTTTTACGTGACCCGCGCTCCAGTGACAGACTACAAAATACGTAAAAATATGTTGCCCGCATGCCAAGTGTTAATATGGAATGAACAAGAATTTGATACAAAAAAATCTCAAGTCAATTCTCACTTTCGCGTATGTCGAATCTTTTCCCCCGCGTTCTTTCCCCTTAATAATCTCCTTGCAACTCACTCTCAAGCTAAGCTAAGCTCTTTTCTTCTCATAAACAAATGAAACGCGGATCACATTATCGATCGCTCATCTTGTTTACATCCCTAGTAACCAACTTATTCCAGAATCTTTCATACGCATCTCTAATGCAAATTCCCATGAACAAATGCCTATTGAGATGATTATTAATCGCACGTGCATACACACACACTAGATCGCATGTCGTCAATATATGGGCCGTTTATTTTGAAAGAGGTGTAAGTCCATTTAAAGCCCGTAAATATACATTAGTTCAGACAAATTCCCCTAAAATAAATTTCTATAACCAAATTACATATTGATAAATCAGGAGAAACATTGCCAAGCTTCATATAATTTGCCTACATTTTTTAATTAACAGATGTGCTAACCTTTCATTTTCTCGAAACAAGAGAAAATGGACTTACACCACTTTCAAAATAAATGGTCCATATATCGCGATACTACAATAATAATAATATATTTTACGTATAATTAATAATATTAATATATTATTATTATATAATGATAAATTAACTCGGTTACGAAATAAATTATACTGGGAATCCCCAAATTGATATCTTCACATAGCGCATCTGGTAGTTCAACCGCTTAAAGTGAATCCGCGTAAATGGAGGGATTACTGACTGTATATTAGGGGTACACGGGCACCCCACATTATTGGTTCAGAATTTTAACTCTAAGTACAATGAGCGGAAGTGATCAACAAAACCTATAAACACACATAGGTGTTTCTCAATTTTCCCCATCCCCCACATGCTGTAATTATGAATGACGGTGTATGAGACGAATATATCTTCGTTCCAACGGAAAAAAAAAACAGATGACAGAAGAACTTATTTATATTAGGTGTATCCTGTGTGTTAGAGCGGAGAGTTGTCATATTTTCGGGAGTTGCAATTGCTGCAGTGTCATAGCATAATAGTATAAAACTGCCATGTATAATTTATTATAGCATCTTTCCGATGCAACAGCAAATCAGTTGAGAATGCTACCGCGGCAAAGCTTTCGATAATAATGGTATTCGGATAAATATATTGCAGGCCTGAAGGCATAATCGAGAACTCATGTCAACAGGATTCTTTTATTCTTCCATTTATTACCCAGCAATATTGTCACGAAAATTCTTGTTATCTTTCCAGTCCCTACCCCTACCATTCGAGCCAAGCAGGAACTGAAGAACTATAATTCTCAGTGATCCCAAACACAAGTTTAGACCAGGAGTATTTGACACTTAAGGGGTTATGCCTACTTGGGATCGGCGAAATTACATGATTTTCAAGATTTTTTTGTGCCATTTTAGTGAGTACTAATTAAAATTCGCAAAATACTACTAAAAAGTACGTATTTAGTGGTACTTGTATACATTTTTTTATAAGAAAATATTAAAAAACGGAGGAAATATAGCTCTTCTCCTAGAGCTTCCGTTTATTTTCATGACTTGCGGTGACCACGATTTCTCAAAAACTACTTCACCGATCGGACTCTAATTTTATATACTTATTTGTCATTACAATAGGCAGGGCCTGAACGAAGGATTTTGAAAAATTTTAATTTTTACAAGAATGGCAGCAATTTTACGAAAAAAATTCGTGTTTTGAGGTGGTTTAATTGTCGTTTTTATGTTGTAACTTTTTTTTTATTACCGAAATAAAAAATCCTTCGTTCAGGTTAACGATGTGTTAAAATCGTAATTTTCTGTAACCAGTGTGAAAAAACTGAAATATCTAATTGCCTTCATGTAAGAAATGCGTATGAAATAAATTACAAAATCGCCTTAGCAATGCGATTATTAGGTGTAGGTTTAAATGGTATAAAAAATTTGCTTGGAAGTGGATGCACTGTGCATTAAAGGGGCAACTTTATACAGCTGGCATCGCAGACTAATAGTGAACATCTTTTTTGTAGCATTTTTCAAGTTTAACAACAAAAAAGTTATATGTGAAACTTTATACGCGTTTTTCTCAAAACAGCTTTTCCTGAATTGGCGTGATAAATAACTTCGACAATTTTTGTCTAATTTACTTCAAATTTTTAAATCATGTTTCTAATAGCATTTCGCAGCGAAGTACGTACGGAACTTTTGATTAATTAAAAATTTTCCATTTCATGAGCAGTTTCATACGAAATTTTTCACTGGAAATTTACTTGTTAACGCGAAAGGACACGACCACATGCGCAAAAATCAATATTCTTAAAATTCTGTACGTACTTCTCTAGGTATTCTTATCTAGATTAACGAGAATTTTTTTATTCGGCCTTGGTCGAAAATTATAAATGCCAGATGTCACGCCGCGGAGCACCTAAAAAAAAATACTACAAGCAAATAGAAGTAGACAGCCATTTTGTACAAAATTATTTTTTTTTAATATTTTTCATTACCTTAATGTTCAAACTAAATAAATCTGTAATTCGTTTTATAAATAAATTACTTTTTATACAAAAAAAAATTGGTAAATGTGCACGTGATTTTACATCTGCTACCGTGGCCATACCCCTTAAATAGTTAAAAGGAGATCTTATCGTAATTGGCTTTTTATGCCTTCATTCACGCGGTTTCTAGTTACATACTGTTTCGTGGAAACAATTACACGCGTAAATGGAGGAGTTGTTGTACTATAAAGGTTAAGAACCTCAATGGATTAAACACTCGAACTTGCGGGTACCCGTATATGACAAACTTGGGATTGTGGTTTGGTCGTTCCGATGAACGCCTTATTCTGGTTAACCCTTTGCACTCTGAATTTTATTGCAATTTCGTTACCAGCAGCTCCCAACGCTTTTAAGTGTTTTGTTTGAAATTTACTTTAACTAAAAAAATAAGGTAATTTAAATAAATAAAGGAAGAAACTAATTCACTTAAATACCAGTTTTATTTACACTATTGTCGTATTTTGAAATTTTCAAGCCTATGATAATTTTTGAAACAACTTCCAAGATGCAACCCTGCTTTTCTTTCGTATGTTTCGCAAAAATAGGTAGTTTCTCTTCTTCCTCCAGGTATTTTTCTATTTGGGCAAACTGCACAGTCTTTGTGTTTTCCTTCGGAATGTACCAAGATGAAATGAGGCTTTCCATCTAAGCGATCGTGTTTATCAAGTGTTCCAGGCCTCCCCAATTTCATATTTCGTGCACGACAATCACGAGTAAGCATTGACAAAAGCTTTTCGCGAAATTTTTTCTGGGCTATAGGTTTTGTTCCTTGGTTTTTTGTTTTTTTCTTTGTATAAAATATACGCATTTACTATGGAAATTTCTAATCCCGAAAAGAAATATTTCCTCCACCACTTGAGTGCTCGACGGAAAAAACAATAAGATGTCGCGTATTGGTGCGCCATATCGACACCACCCATATTTTTATTATAATCTATGATCACATTCGGTTTTTTTATTTCTCTTCGATTACCTGAATGTCTAACACTTCTAGTGACATTGCGAGAGCGTTGATAACGTATAATATGTGCCCATAATTATGAAAGTGGTCTAAGTCAAAATTTAAAAAAAATGAGTTTATCAGTTATTTCATACCACATTATTTTTAACTAAATTTATTCAATGTAATTTTTACGAAATTGTCAAAAACGAACCATTAGATAGTGGTTGTAATTTCAACATTATATGGAATTAATTTAGTTTTAATTATGAAAGTGGTCTAAGTCAAAAATTTAAATAAATTATATAAACAACTTGAAAATGGCACGTGGCCTTCTTTGACGCGTTTCTGAACTACATAATAAAATAAATGATAATCAAATTTTAATAATAACGACAACTTCATTTTTAACGAAATATTCAATAACAAGAAGAGTAAAAAATACCGCGGGTGAATCTGTCTCTTGGCTACAAATTCAATGGATGAGATTCTTGAAAAATGAACCTTATAAAATGTTCTATAAAACATCTTTAGATGATTCTAAATTTCACGTTTTGGATCTTTCACCTAAAAAAGGAAGACCAAAAATATACGGAAATATTAAATTACTTCCATTATACACCACCATTAGACCAGAATCGGAAGAAAAACATAAAGATATTATGAGTTTACTACCGTACATCCCTCCAGTTTTTCAGGAACATTTTAAGAATCTTAAATACTCGAAATAATGATAAAAATGGATTACTGTTTAAAAATAATTAATAAATGTAATAAATGTTCACGAATTATTTCAATCAAATTATTGTTTCAAATAAAACTCAAAGTTCTTTATTGCTTTAAGTCATTTATAGGACATTCAGTTAATTTTGAAAACGGTCTAAGTCAATTCAATCTTTAAAAATAATATTATCGTATAAAATTCACACAAAATTTCATATTCATAGTAAATTTCCATTAATTAAGACTAATAAAATTATAAATTAAAATGTCGCATAATGTAAAAATATTTTTTAATTTATTCAAATGCAATTCATTAAATATCTCGAAACAAGAAATATATGACTTAGACCACTTTCATAATTATGGGCACATATGTGCGCGACATCTATTTATTTGAACATGAAAAAATGTCGAGTGGGACTCGACAAAGGAGCTCCTGAGATAAAAAGTGATGTCGAGTGACACTCGACATAGGAGTGCAAAGGGTTAATACGTTTTATTGTCTAGAACTTCCCTCTACTATTTTTTTCTAAAATTGACATATTGGGCCTTGTAATGGTACGCAGAAATGCTTTCAGTGTCAGATTCGATTACATTTCTGTTTTGCCATTTTGGTGGCGTAACATCAGATTTATAACTGTATTCTCATAAACTATAATTTCTCAAACAACTACAATTTATTTAAAAATCACACGGACGATCAAATAAAGCAGCCGCATGTAATTCATTGAATGCATTATTACTTTATTATTTCACGTTTGGGTCGTGTGATTTATTTTTAATCATCTTTAATGTTCTTAATTTTCAAACTTTATTAATTATACTTTTGAACAACCTACAAAAAATAATTGTTGTATTCTTTTAATTTCATGTTCTGTATAAACAATATGTGAAATCGTTAAACGAAATTGTTACCGCAAGATATAATTTTATATATTTTTTATTATTATTATATTTTTTATAATTTTATACATAATTTTATATAAGATATATTTGAAGGCTGGCAATGTTTCTATTGATTTAATATGAGTGAATTCCGATGATTCTAGTAACAGTAAAATGTCCACAGAATCGCATAGTTAGAGTGAATCATGGTTAAATATCGATAAAGTTCTTAATATACCAGATTTTACCGCTGAACCCGGTAGAAAGATTTTTCCTGCTGATAAAAAAAGTGTAAAAGAAGTCATCAAATTGTTTCGTAGCAATGATTTGTTTCAATTGATGGTAAATTAATCCGACATCTATTATTAGAAAAATAAGAAGAAAATGGGTAAGGGAAAGAAAATAGGCCGGCGTTCGGGCTTTAATCTTTTCGAGATGGATTTTTTTTTCTTGAAGAAGGATATAAAAAAGGCAGATTACATTTATAATACTTCAGGTGAAGAATTTATTCATAATAATAGGGTAAAAAAAATGATTTTTTTTTACGTCAGTGCAAAGTTAAAGCCTGGAACATACATGTTCCATTAGTCTTATAAAGATTATGACAGCATTTATTCTCAATCGATACACATGTAGTGTATTATATGTAATAGCAATAAAAGTAATATAAAAACAACGTTTGGATCCTATAAGACATCGCTTTTTGTACATAAAAAACTAAGTAATCTGAATAGGCCACATAAAAATATTCTAAAGAAAGCTAATAAAATACGAAGCAAAAAACTTACCGGCTCAATTTATCTGTATACCGTATTGTTTGAATTATTTACATTACATTGAATTAACAATTTATTGTATCTGTATTGTTTTGAAAACTATGTATTGATATTTTACATGTATTGATATTTTACTGATATTTTACACTTAACCCATTCGAGACGACGATTTTTTTCAAACACGATCCCCAGGAGCGAAGTTTTTTTTTCTTTATATTGTTCATTTTTAATCAAAAAACATGTTTACTATGGAAATCACCCAATTCGTAAGTGAATTCACATAAATAAGATCATTGCACACCAGGTGTGCAACGCTCCTCGGAAAATTTTTATTGCGAGGAACGGATTGAACACCATGTGTGCAAGGCAAGGTAAAATGAAATTACATCATTAAAAAATTTATGAACATTTATTTCAAAAATAGTTACATAATATAAAATCGTTATTTTGTTTTCAATAATAAAGAACACAATATAATGCAAAGAAAATGTTTAAAAAGTAGTAAAAAGTTAAAAAAGATAAGTTAAATAATGAAAAAAATAACAAACGAGAAATAAATTTTTAGAAAAATGTCTACAGATAACAAAGTAATGTAACTCAGTAATAAAAAATAAAATATAATTTGTAAATACACTTTTAGCAAATAGTACACTGATCGTAAAGTAATTATACATTAGTTGGTTGATGGTAGCGCTTGAAACATTCTCCCAAACATAATCCACGAATACCGACACAAGCAGGACAAGAGTAATTATTACGTTTATATTTTCCTTCTTTGTAGGACTGTCGGCAATTCATAGTATTTTACATCTAAGAAAGGCTTCAAATCATTTTTAGATTTTTGGTACACAGTAAAACCAATGCCAAATTTTGTTTTCCTGTAGCTTGCAGATTTCATTAGTTGAAGGAAAATCTTATTTCGACGACCAGTTTACTCAGAATAACTGATAATTGCACATTACTGTTATTGCACACACGGTGTGCAAGCCGTCTTATAGCCTCGGAAATCACTTGCACACACGGTGCAACACCCACTACTACTTTTTTATTTCACGTTTGGGTCGTGTTATTTATCTTTAGTCATCTTTAATGTTCTTAATTTTGCAAACTTTATTACTTATACTTTTTGAACAACCTAGAAAAAATAATTGTTGTATTCTTTTAATTTCATGTTCTGTATAAACAATATGTGAAATCGTTAAACGAAATTGTTACCGCAAGATATAATTGATCAGATAAAGAATTTCCAGAATTCTTTGATTTTTAGTACTGAATATCAGTCCGCGTTGCTTGAGAAAAAATATCTCGAGTTGTTCGCAATTGCTGACGAACTGCTTCTATAAAGCACAGTATATAAAATATTCATAAATTTAGTGGTGAAAATGACTTACAAAGTTACACAAAAATTGTCAACCGGCAATTTTCTTTCGTGTCATCGTTTATTATTTTGTAATTGAATATGGAAGTGACTAATGAATTTAAATAAAACTTTGGAGATGACTTTTGTATCATTTTTAATATTTTTTTTTTGGCATGATAAACTATTATAATAATAGAGGCCCATTCACAATGAAGCGATGTGCAAGAAATTTGAGTAGATTGATAGTTAGAATCTACGATTAAACTTGACTGGAACAATGTGTCCCAACACAGTTTTGTATTTTGCAGACTCCGGAAGATGAAGCCGTTGGGCTTCGAAAAATGTAATAGGAAGCAGCAGCCAATAGATCACATTATCCGGACAAATTGTATTGAGAAATTTGATTGGGGCAACCGGTCAATTAATACATGCAGAATGGTATAATTTGTTGAGAAGAAAAGTCACGACGGTTTGTGTACTTAGCAAAGAAGTTGAATTATTTGTATTAATTCGAATATCAAGAAAAACGCGGGGCTTTATATACTTTCAAGTTGTTCGAGCAGAGGGAGAGGCACAAAGAAACTTCGAATTGTCCCTTCTTAGGGATCACTGACCCATGATAAGTAATTAACGCGGCACTTTTAAGAGGGACGTTTATTTCTCATGACCAATCTTGTCAGTACCCTTCAATATCCCACCACATCCAAGACACTTTTGTTTACTGCTGCTTATTGTATGAGGTCCCATATGTCAAGAGCCTATGAACTCAGAGCCGAAAGTAAAGCAGATTACTGACATGCCTAAATTTTTTTCTCATTATTTAACTGAAAATTATAAACTGCTATGTATAACATTAAATAATTTCATTGCTTTTTACAAGTAACAACTTTTCGAATTTAGAAGGCTATTCTACGAGGGTCATTTGAAAAGTTTCCGGTCTTATCGACTTTAACTGTAGAAAAAAGGTTTTCGCCGTCCAATAGATAGCGTTGACATATGTAAACCGAAAAAATGTCAAGACATTCTAATCATTACTTTGTCTACGGCACTCTTCAAAACTTGTCAGCTGGCATTGTCTATCAAGAATGGAGAAAATTGAGTATCTCGCAGTCATCAAATTCCTTCATTTAAAAGGGAAAAAGAATGAAGATTTTCAGTAATAAAGGAGATCAACTACTAAGAATGGTGCACTGTTCGTTTTATATATTGACAAGGTTGAATACAGATCTCTTAAAATATGCCTTTGCACAGCGTACAATTATTCTTATTAATATTCGGGCACCCATTAAAACGCAGTATTTTTCTTTTAAATTGGACAACATGGCTTCGTCGAGATATAAATTTTGTTTTGCATCGGTATCTTATACCCGTAAAATACTTGGAATAAAATTATATGTAATAAAATACGGAATTCCTTTTTGAACCAGGAAATTAGAGTATAAAATGTGATTGAAAAATAATGAAAAACATCATATATCGTTACAAATCTTCAGGATCTCAATCCGACCCAAACCAAAAAGGTCGGGTACCAAACATGTGTTTTTCTTAAAAAGGCCGCAAACTTTTCAAATAGCTCTCGTATAAACCCATCGAGTTTTCCGCAAAACATAATTTGAATAGAGTAATTGTTTCCGAAACTATACTGTCGTTTAATTGCGGTGTCTCCCTGCTTCTGGAAGTATGTTAAGAAACTATATTGGATTTTGGTGCGACTGCAAAGTGCCACTTTGAAGAAATAATAACATTTTTTTGCTTGTTTGTTCTTGCTTGCCAAACTTTTCAAATGGCCCTCGTATTTATCACAGCATGATTTTTATTGGAGATGCCTGTCCAAAATGTGTGAACAATTTTAGTAATGTAGCATCAGAAAAACAGCCGTAGATGTGTCGCATAAATGTAGGAAGTGTGTGTGTGTGTATGAGTGGCTGCGACCGATTGTTGCGCGTGTCGACTGTAACGCATTTGGATGTCGAGCAGAGAGAATGTGGGTACGAATGGGAGGAGGCGTGTTTTTGCAATGATTGGATGCCGAAAAAATTTCAAGACATTCTAATCATTACTTTGTCTACAGCACTCTTCAAAAGTTGTCGTTAGAGATAGTGGAATAATAGGTCAGGCAGAAAGTTTTAAGTCGTCGTGCAGTCAAGTTCAGAGAGTAAAATTCAGTCATTTCATAGAAAAAGACTTGCCGTTTTCGAATAAAGTCGGATTGCCAATTCTATTTTCATTTTGTATTTATATTATAATTAGTTTCTTTTATATATTATTCTAGGGTATAATTCACATCTCTTAAAATATACCTTTGTATGTAATATATAATTAAGATTAAATGAACTTTTTGCGGTCGAACGCCAAGATATGCCCGGCAAGGCTTTGTTATCGTTGCAATCGCATACCGGGATATTCCCGACACGAGCGTGCAACGATTATTTAAGCTGGAAAACTTAATACTGCTTATCTTATCGCAAAATGCATTGACTTCTAAAGACTCGGTGGATCCGTTGACTACAGAAACAGTTGTTACTAAATGACGCGACTGAGATCTTTCTTTCCGTACAGGCAGCAAATTTAGTATTACTAATATTTATTGTTGTTTTCAGTATTCACGGTACTTGTCTAATTTTTCATGTTTGCAAAATTATACCTTGAACTGTGTAAAAAAGACAAGAGTCTAGTTAATAGAAAAATGAATCTGTTTAGCAGAGATTATTCCCAAATGTACCATATCAAAGAATACTATAGACGAATCGATACAAAATATCGACAAGACAATAAATATTGTATAATTTATAAATAATTTTGAAAAATGAATTTGAATAAAATTTAAGTAGTAACTAACTAGGTGCGCTACCCGAAAATAATTTCGATTATGTAGAAACTACTACGGCCAGATGCGTTAACGATACTTTCTTTAACAATTTATCATTTTTATTGTTTAAGGTAAACTATTACTGTGACAGTAATACTTCATAAAAATCGTGAATGTCTGTTTTTCATATCTTTTGTTAACAGATTTTCCTCACACAATTAAATCTTTTCGGACGCATGTCTGCTCTCAGACACCATAGCCTTTTTACCGTTCCGATCGTATGTCGGCTCTCAGACACCAAAACATAAAACCATGCTAATCATATACTGTATTCATCCATGTATCAGTTTACCATTTATCTGCACAAATATAAATATCGAATGGATTTATTCACGAACTCATGCAACCTATCCAAGAATTCTTATCATTTGGAGATAACGAAATCCAGTGCGAACAAAAACTGTTATTTCTCGCTCGACATGCAATACGCTGAGGTAAACTGGAAAACTGCTCATAATGCGCCATTGCGAAGACGTAAGAAGTAAAGATTGTGCTGTATGTTCTAATAGAAAAATTAAGGGCGGAAGACGTCAAACAAATTATTTTTGCAGTACTTGCAGTCGAAAACCAGGACTGCACATTGGAGACTGTTTTAAAAAATTCCACACATTGCAGAACTATAAAATATAATTTTTACAAAAAAAAAACATTAAAACATATTATTCTATAAACATATAAATAAAGTTATCATAAGAATTGATAAATCTTATTTATTCTTCATAATCCTGCATGTTATGTATCACTGCGCTTTCAGCGGAAATTAATTCCGACCAGTACGATATCCATGTCCAAATTAAATACGTCTGAAAAGAGTTAAAGTGGTTCCTAGTAAAAGTCTGTGATGCACAAAATTTCCTTAGAAAACTATTTTTGTGTTTTCAGACTCAAATACATGGCTTTTGTTTGAGTAATAGTGTATATAGCTCTACATTCTTCTTAACCCTTAAATTAACATATATAATTAGATTTATTTGACAAGAGCAGAGAGCAAGTGCTGAAACATTAGCATTTTATTTCCAACAACTTATACAATTTTCTATATATAAATTGGCCGGTTATGCCAACAGAATTTTGCAATACAATTAATCAACAAACCGGTTGGAACAAATTAACAGACGATAACCGGAAAATGGCATTAGTCAGAACTACTGAACCCAAATAGAATAAAACAAGATTGATAATGTAAGGAAAATTGATTATAAAATTTTTGGATTCCAAAACATCGGGTACCCCTGACAATTAATATTAAAATATTGTTTTACATAAAGCGAGGTAGGAAGAAAAGATTACCATAAATATGCAAGCAATTGGATAAAGAACCACTCTGCAGCTTCGTGGGGAAAAAAAATTTTTTATTAGTTTAGGAGGTTAATTTATTTTTTTATTCAAAGATTTAAATGTACCGGCGCCGATTTCTTTCTTTGGACGATCGAGCAAATGAATTAGAACGATTTGTTCACATGTTCGCATCGACCATCTTATCGCCGTTATCAAAAGCATATCTGAACTTATCGAGAAATGTTTGTCATATGACGGCATTATGCTTGAATACTTCCTGCAATAAAATTGACTCCAAATGACAAAAACGACTACATTTTCTAACCTCTTCAGACCCGAATTTTTTTTCGTTTAAGAAAAATTATTTTTTATACTAAAATTAACTTAATTCATGTGAATGAAGACAACAATGTACTTTTTTCAGAAATATTTATTTATTTATTTATTTATAATTTGTAAATATACATTTTAATGGGTATATGGTCCTTACGCAAAATTTGTAAAATTAAGGAGATCCTGAGAAATATTTGTATAAAAAAATGAAATTCGTATTCGTAAAAATAATATACGTAATAAACAACAGCATATAAATACACAACTACATATAAAATAATATAAAGTTCATAAAACTGATTTTTTAGTTATGACTACAAAAGTCGTGATAAAGTTTTGGAAAGAAAATATTACATGCAGTAGGAATTTTGAATTGAAACTGCAAGACCAGTTATTTTGACTGGTCTGGTAAATCTAGTGTTAACCAGTTAGTTGTTTTTGACGAGTATAGTCCTGCGGGAAAAACTTTGACAATATATAAATGTAATTAATAAAATAAAAAATATTACTCCTATTTTATTTCTTATTATTATTTATAAAGAAAATTGGAGTAATAAAAAATATATTTTAAGTATTATTTAATTTTTCGTGATTGTAATTAAATGATTGTTAGAATTTATTAATTACGAAAATGATGTAAGTCCATTTATAGCCCGTAAATATGTGTTATTGTAGTTAAATTCGCCTAAAAGAAAGTTATATAATCAATTTAGATATGGATAAATTAGTAAAAACACTGCTAGACTTAACATAATTAATTTATATTTTTCAATTGACTAATATGCTAACCTGTAATTTACTTGAAACAACAAAAAATGGCCTTGCACCACTTTGGTTACAAGTAAAGTGCATTTAAATCTAATAAAACGGTAAATGTAAGCGAAAGTCAATCTTACGGTTCAAAACTGTTCACGTTTGTAGCTTTTTTTTGACGCAGACATTATGAAACATTTCTACGTTATAGGTAAATTGTGCTAAAAAATAAATTTGATGACCTAATTACAAATGCAGGCATCTTCTTTCTATGGCTGATTCAAATGGTATTTTTAAAGTTGATTATACTTGATACGAAGCTAAAAACGTTGAGGTCTGGATCGAAGCAATCTTGTCAGCTATTAATACTACGAAACATTCGGGGGTCATCTGCAGAGAGCAGACATTCGTGATGATGAATTTTCATAAGTGATATCCTCAATGAGGCTGTTGAAAAATAAACGTCCAATGTATTGGGTCGGCAAGAAAGTAATTTCGGTTTCTTAGTGTGAAATAAAACTCAGTTTTTTTTAGACAAAGAAATGAACTTTGCTCAATCAAATATCTTCCATTCTGTTCGATGACCTTTTGCCATCTTTCCGGTTCGAATCTGTGTTTGAATAGTCTTTTTTGATATTACACAATGTTTCCAGCAAATGAAATGCTTCATGAACGTAGCCAAAGAATCGTTGTAAAAGTTAGATAAGAAAATATAAATGAAAAGAATAGGTATTGGATCAAAGAGAAGAAGCAAATATATGGAATCTGTCAGAAGAACAACGATAAATTAAAATACTATATATTGGGTTAGCAAGAAAGTAATTTCGGTTTCTTAGTGTGAAATATATAAAAACCGAACTTTAATCATTTTTTCCATTCTGTTCAAAAAATGAAATTTTTTTTTATATTACACAATGTCAAATGAAATCTTCCATTCTGATTATAAATGAAAAGAATAGGTATTGGAACAAAGAGAACAAGCAAATATATGGAATGTATCAGAAGAACAACGATAAATTAAAATACTATATATTGGGTTGGCAAGAAAGTAATTTCGGTTTCTTAGTGTGAAATAAAACTCATTTTTTTTCTATACAAAAAATGAATTTTAACTAGTCAAATATCTTCTATTCTGTTCGATAACTTGATGATCCCGCGCTTTATAGATCTTCTGGTCCTTATCAGCAAAAAAACTGAACTAAGTGCGTTTTGAGGTCATCGTTATTACTGAAATTTTTACCATTTAAGATTTGTAAACTTCGAAATAAATGATAATCCTTATCCCCATCGACCTTAGTCTACAAATTGCAGCAATCTGTAGAAGCAATACCTACTTGACGTTTTTACTCGAAAGCTAGTAATGCATGAGTACAAAATAATGCAATTGTATATCATTGATCTGCTGTCTGATTGCGACAATGGTTTGCATTTGTGTGTGACTGTGTATTTGCGTACTTTTTACACTTAAATGACCGCATATTATTTCCCGTAGGCCTTCTCTGGAACCGCCGATTTTCTCGTTTGAAAATGAAAAACATATATATATATATGACTATTTATACAATTTTGAAGGGTGTGTCCGAAATAGTGATAGTATTATACCTATATGTATATATATATGTATATAGGTATATAGGTATATATATATATATATATAGGTATAATATGATATATAAATGATATATGATATATAAAATGATATTATATATATAGGTATAATACCATTTTTATTTCAAAATTGGCTTCAAAAGCTTTTAAATCTATGGTCCTGTCCTTCTTTACCCAAACATCTTCATTTTCCGATTGTTCGGATCTTCTTGAACTTATATTCAGTTGCATACTTTTAGGTTTGCGCATAATAATCTCGTCATCACTGCAACTATTTCGGACACACCCTTCAAAATTGTATAAATAGTCACCACCATACACACTATCTTCAAAGTCAGTAATAGAATTACAGTTGTTTCGCTACACAAAGTATTGTTCTTTCTTGACATTATTGAAGGGAACTTAATTTTCTTTCAATTAAAATTATTATGAGAATATCAAACAACATGTGAATTCGTGCGAATATTTTCTAATACTTAGCAATTACTGTTAAAACAGATAATTTTCAGACTAAAAAGAGATAAAAACGAGAAATCTCGTTTTTGGTCCTTTACGTCTCAGCGTCAAAACACGAGAAATCTCGAGAGTGAGACAAACAATTCTAATTTACAGTTCAATTTTGCTTGCACGTGTTTCATTGATTTCAGTATTTAGTTATTTGTTTGACCGATTAAAAGGAGAAAATACTATTCAACATGGCGAAAAATGTGAAGGAAGAAGCGTTGTTTCAAAGATTGCAGTGATGATAAATTTAGTGTGGATCAATATGAAAGTGATTCTGATGACAACGACATCACTCCACTAATGAAGAAAAAAAATAAAAGTATTGCAATATAGTGATTCTAGTGAAAGTGATGAAAAGGTGTCAGAAAATTTAGACAGTGTTAGCGAAAATCATCCATTTAGTAATTGGCAAGAAATCATTGAAGAAGGTACTACTCTTGAACGATTTGATTTTTCAACTGGATACGAAACATGTGGCCCACAGATAAATCATTTGAACGGATCCTTTGAATACTTTAGTTTATTATTTACAAGTGATTTGATAGACAATACTGTAAAGCAGACAAATTTATATATATACATATATATATATAAAGATGTAACAGTAGAAGAAATGAAAGGATTTATTGGTGTCTTATTGAATATGGGAACTATGCCTACATCCTGCTAGTTGATTTAAACAATATCATACACTTGAAAACGACAATAATTCATAATTAAAATTTTCATTTACAGAATTTCATTTACAAAACATTAAAAATAGCTTGCCTTTTAAATATTATATACATATTTTACCTTCAAATAAATAACAGATTACAAGGCCAGATACAGGAAAAAAAAAGTCCAAGCTGCTGAAAGCTTTAGACGAGAAAAAGTCCAAGTGCAAAGGGTTAATATGTTGTTGAGAATATTAATAAGCTCGCAATTTGTAACGACAGTGGTTACTGGTAGATAAAAGATAGGGGATATCAGACTTGTTTTCCAGCGGTCGGAGAAAGTCTGGATTGCGTTTATAGGGGACTTGATAAGCTAAATGAAGAGTACTTAGTGTTGAGGGCGAAACATTGTCGTCTTCCGGAATTATAATGAAGTATTATAAAATGTGTACAATGTGTAAAAGGCTGTCTACGATTTCATTGATACAGATTGACGTTCTATGAAATTCTACATAATGTAATTGATGTCCTGTGAATACGTACGAACTGATACAGTGCGTAAGAAAACATCTAAACGTCTACGAAATCTACGATTTTACTTAAGGGGGCACATACACCTAGAAATTTTGAAAAAAATGCATTTTTCGTATTTCGTATATTCAAAAAATATATGGTCCTGAGAATAGCTCCTGCAAGTGTCAAAGAGATTCCTCAAAAATTGTCGGAGGTACAGTAAAGCCTGTTTTTGTGCGGTGGATAGGGACCGCATAAAAGAAATCGTACAAAAAAATATTCGAAAATTTTATAAATTCTTACATATAATAAACAATTTTGTGCGATATAGTACCTAAAATTTTTTTTATGCGGTGGATAGAGACCGCATAAAAAAAGTCGGACTTAGAAAATACATCAATGATTTATGAAATAGATGAGAGAATGCTTTCAAATAAATTAAATAATTAAATTACACCTAAAGAAATTTTAAAAATATTTAATTCTTCATTGTACATATACATGGAGAAGTTTTCAAATTGTACATTAAATAGTTTGCTGCTACTCGTCGTAATCCAAAACGCGCATCTTCTTGTGATGAATTGGTTGAAAATCGCGTTCGTCGCTTGAAGATAGGATTTCAATTGATTTGTTTTTTGGTACCATAAACTCAGTGATCAGTTTTTGTGACGACGGTCGACTGGTCAATTGCTTGTAAACGTCACGATAGTGAGACATGCATGATCTCAGCTCTTTTTCGAATTTTAAGCGTCTTTCCGCGTTGGTATCTATTTTAAGAAAATGCGTTTCCAATTTTTTCGAAATCTGGATCCCTGCATATATTTTATCTGCTGTAATAGATTCCGGTTCTTCTTGTGTATTTTCATAATCTATCAAACTATTGATAATGTCACTATCATCGACAGTTTGGTCCTCAATCATCTCGTCCAGGTCATTATCGCCGAAAAAATCAAAGCCTTCTCCGCCGATGTTATGTGCGAGCGCACTAATTTCAGATAATAATGTTGACGCGTTTTTGGTAACGTTTCGATTAATTACACATTCATATATTTCGTCCACAACATGTATATGTACATTGATAGGAAACATTAAACTGGTGCTAACGCTGCTAAGATTCATATACCGCATAAAAATAAAATCGTACAAAAAAAATTGCACAAAAATAAAATCGCACAAAAACAGGTTTTACTGTATAACAGAAAAAAGTTGCAGGGAGCTAAATCAGGTGAATTCGGAGGCTGGTAAATAGTATTCGTATTATTTTTGGTAAAAAACTCGCGAATAAGGATCGCATTGTGCGACGGTGCATTATCGTGGTGCAAAATCCACGAGTTGTTTGCCCACAAATTTGGTCTTTTTTGGCGAATTGCGTCACGCAAACGTCTCATAACGCCCAAATAATACATTTTGTTGACTGTCTGTTGCTCTGGCAACACCGTTATAATGCATGAAAACCGTGAGCATCACCTTTTTTTTCGACTGAAAACAACGTGGTTTCTTCGGAAGCGTTCATGCCACCGAAAAACCTTTGATCTCGAAAGAGCATCGTTGCCGAAACACTTCTCCAACATTTCCAAGGTCTGCGGACAGTTAAACCCGTTTTTCACGCAAAATTTTATGCAATTTCGTTGATCCAAAGTTGATGCCATTTTCAAATATGTAAAAAATCGAAAACACGCACAAAGGTAAGATGTACTCAACACGGTATAACTTTTACAAATGTCAAGCTGTGACGCTGAAATTTGGTGGGAACGTTAATGACAGATGTGGCAACCTTTAAAAAAAAAACTCAATTTCAATCGAGTGACTGAGAGCACCATACGGCGGTCGGTTCTAAAACTTTTTGATCAAGGTGGTATTTTAAAAGACTGCCATATAAAGAGCATCCACCTGTCGTAGCCGAGCAGTTAGTAATAAAATTCATAAAAATGAAAAAGTAATTTCATTATAGTTTAATTTTCTATTGCTTGACGTGTATACTCGTCATCTTTTACTTCTTGCGACCCATTTTAGGTGCATACTTTCCATAGAGGTCGCAATGGCTAAGTCGTAAAATAGCCACGCTACTTTGAAACGAAGAAAACGTGCGTGCGACAAAGTGAATTTATCGATTGTCCCAGATTATGCGCCTGATACGATCTGACACGAACTCTTATCGACACTCGTATCGCTAGAGAAATATTTGTTGACACGTTTCCGCCTTTCCTTTATTTACCAAACTTATGGCTCGGCATACAGCGACTATTAACACATTGTTGACCGGTAATTTTAGGCAAAAGCTGGCTCAAATCGCCGGCTATTGTTTCGTAATTCGACGTGGAAGTGAAACTATGTAAATAAACTTCAATAAAAATTTGTTCACTGCTGGAATAATGTCGCTGCCATCAGAATCACTTTCATATTGATTTACACTAAATTCATCACCACTGTTATCTTGAAAGGACGCTTCTTCCATCACATTTTTTGCCGTGTTGAATAGTATTTTTTTTTGTATATAAAGATTATCGATAAAAGATAAAGATATATAAAGACTAAATAAAGAAATGAACGAAAGACGTATAATAGCAAAATATTTTTAAATTTTATTAATTGTATGAATTTTGTTGATATTCAATGCAGTATGTAATTTTCAAGTGTATGATATCGTTTAAAGCCATTAGCAGGCATAGTTCCCATACTTAATATGACACTAATAAATCCTTTCATTTCCTCTACTGTTACATTTTTCCAATTTTTCCAAGTAGAACGGTCGGTAATAGTTTTTCTACTAATAATATGTTGTGCATATTAATTTGTCTGCTTTACAATATTGTCTACCAAATCACTTGTAAATAATAAACTAAAGTATTCAAAGGGTCCGTTCAAATTATTTATCTGTGGGCCACATGTTTTGTATCCAGTTAAAAAATCAAATCGTTCAAGAGTAGTACCTTCTTCTATGATTTCTTATCAATTACTAAATCGATGATTTTCTCCAACACTATCTAAATATTCTGACACATTTTCACCACTTTTACTAGAATCATTATATTGCAATACTTTTCTTTTTTTCTTCACTGGTAGAAAAATGTTGCGGTCATCAGAATGACTTTCATATTCATCCATACTAAATTCATTATCAGCGCTATCTTGAAACAGCGCCACTTCCATCACATTTTTTACCATGTTGATTAGTATTTTTTTCTTTTTATCGGTTAAACAAATGTAGGAATTTAATACGTGAAACTAGATAGTATAATGTTTATAAACAATAACAACACAATGAAGACAGAATAACTTTCGTCTTATTTAAAATTAATCCTTTAATCTTTTTTATATTATTTACGTTATATAACGTTTCGTAAATATTGACTGTTCCTTTACGCCGTTTCGTCTTTACGTCTTTTTGTCTTTACGTCTTATCGTCTTTACGTCTTATCGACAACTCACTACTAAGCAACTTTCCTCGCCAACTACAGGATCGTGTATTTGAGATCCCACACAAATGTCTAAAATACTGAAATGAACGAAACACGTGCAAACAAAAATTGAACTGTAAATTAGAATTGATATCTTCAACTGATTAGAACAAGTATGTTGTCGATGTAATATCAAGTATTGCTTCGATTGAGCAACGGGCCCAAATTTTTCATGCCAGTGCCTGTGCGGCTAGCATCAAAATAACTTCCACCTAACCTGCGGAATCAAGCAAAGGTTATTAACGTTAATGATGAAAAATGACGATACTCAGGACCAATCAATTCAATAATAAGTCCCAATTTTACGAAAACTCAAAACGACTGTCGGTCCATATATATACTAGGGACTGTTAAGGCACTGGGTCCTTTGCTTCTTTTCATGGTCGAAGATAAGAACGTAGGTACCGAAATGATCAGGGACATTCGCTAAACTGAAGATCTGGAATTGAGAACGCAACACCTAAGAAACTGTGAGAGATTCTTAAGTTCATTCTTCGTTTTAAGAAAGAGATACACGTTTACTGTAGCTGGCAATTGTATAAATCTTAAAGATGTCTATCCTATTTGTTTTGCAATGTCGAAAAAGAAAAACAAGTATCATTTGATAGTGAATCATATAGCAGGGAAGGGAGCTGTAGTTATGTTTTGAGTTTGTATTATAAAAATAATATTGTTCATATTAAATTTATAATTATATTATAACCCCTTAATAATAATTTTGTTCTTACTTTTGCGTGTAAAATACGCTGGCAAAGTTTGGCCGGAACAAACTAGGACACCCTGTATGTGCCCATATTCGACACTGATAGATTTCGGCGGACGCATATATGCGTCCATAACAGTTAGTGGATTGAAAATAAACTGAAACATGCTGCACGCGGATAACACGCAAGAAAAAGAAAATTCTGACGACAACGGTCAAATCTTGCTGAAATGCACCGGTTCTCGTCCGATCACCGAAGTTAAGCAGCAATGAGCACGGTCAGTACTTGGATGGGTGACCGCTTGGGAACACCGTGTTGCTGTTGGCACTCTCTTTTGTTTTTATCAGCTTTTCTACGTTAAACTGACATATTTTTTCCATGAACTTTTAATGTTTGACTTTAATAAACATTTACTTTTTAATAAACACGATTTTTTCACGGCAACGATATTTT
This sequence comes from Cryptocheilus praepositus, assembly GCA_033815515.1. Lineage (NCBI taxonomy): Eukaryota > Metazoa > Arthropoda > Insecta > Hymenoptera > Pompilidae > Cryptocheilus > Cryptocheilus praepositus. The sequence continues at coordinate 707,793 of JAWWQZ010000084.1, read as the reverse complement.
TCTGAAATGCACCGGTTCTCGTCAGATCACCGAAATTACGCAGCAATGAGCACGATCAGTACTTGGATGGGTGACCGCTTGGGAACACCGTGTGCTGTTGACACTCTCTTTTGTTTTTATCACTTTTCTACGTTAACACTTTGCTGGCCGCTGTCACGTATACGTGACTTCTTCTTGCCAACCATTATCGGCCGCTATCATATACGCGTGACTTTTTTTCTTCAAAGATGATGCTTAACACTTTGACTGCCATGATGGTCACCGGTGACCGGCGCACGAGATTTTACGAAAGATCCAAAATATTCGTAATGGGTAGCAATAATTATTTTAGAAATGCAGTTATTGTTAGAATAATGATGTGATCCTTTGGTCTCCAATACTTGCACATTAATGTACGTTTCGCATAATTTAGTCATACGCTGTAGTATTTTATAGCATGGCCATTCTAATACAGCAAAATACGCACGGCAGTCAACGTGTTAATTTCCACGTTGTGTAGGATCATACATTGTTGCAGAGCAATGTTTGACGAACAGGGAACTGTGATTTCAACTGTCTTGCCCTCCCGATTTACGAGATTGTGTTTTATTAAAATGTCTGCCGGCCGCATCGAAGCGGCTACTTGTTTGATTAATTTGACACTGTCTTTCGCTGCCTTCGCATATCGGAAGATTACGTTAAATTTATTAAACATTATAAAATATCCTTCGAAATGTCATACAATGAGGAAATATATGCTGATCCGTTATAAGACGTGGAGAATAGTTCTGATAGCGATAGTGATAGTCATTTCGACAGTGGGAGCGATATCATAGTCTCCATACTTCCATACTCGAGTCTCGCATACCGGAATCTCCCATACAGAAGTCTCCTATACAGGAGTCTTCCATACTGAAGTCTTCCATACTCGAGTCTCCCATAGTGAAGTCTCCCATACTGGAGTCTCCCATACTGAAGTTTCCCATACTGAAGTTCCCCATACTGGAATCTCCCATTTTGGAGTCTCCCATACTCGAATCTCCCATACTCGAGTCTCCCATACTGAAATCTCCCTTACTGGAGTCTCCCATATTGAAGTCTCCCATACTGAAGTTTCTCATATTGCAATCTCCCATACTGAAGTTCCCCATACTGGAGTCTCCCATACTCGAGTCTCCTATACTGAAGTCTTTAATACTGGGTCTCCCATACTCGATCTCACATCCTGGAGTCCCCCATTCTGGAATTTCCCATTCTGGAGTCCCCCATTCTGGAATTTCCCATTCCGGAGTCTCCCATTCTGGTATTTCCAATGCAGGAGTCTTGTATACTGAAGTCTTCCATACTCGAGTGTCCCATACTGAAGTCTTCCATACTCGAGTCTCCCATAGTGAAGTCTCCCATACTGGAGTCTCCCATACTGGAGTTTCCCATACTGAAGTTCCCCGTACTGGAGTCTCCCATTTTGGAGTCTCTCATACTAGAATCTCCCATACTCGAGTCTTCCATACTGAAGTCTTCCATACTGGAATCTCCTATACAGGAGTCTTCCATAGTGAAGTCTACCATACTGAAGTTTCTCATATTGCAATCTCCCATACTGAAGTTCCCATACTGGAGTCTCTCATACTCCCATACTGAGTCTCCTATACTGAAGTCTTTAATACTGGGTCTCCCATACTGAATCTCCCATCCTGGAGTCCCCCATTCTGGAATTTCCCATTCTATACAGAGTCCCCCATTCTGAAGTCTCCCAAACTTTCCCATTCTGGAGTCTCCCATCTCTCATATTTCCAATGCAGGAGTCTTGTATACTGAAGTCTTCCATACTCGAGTGTCCCATACTGAAGTCTTCCATACTCAAGTCTCCCATACTGAAGTCTTCCATACGTGAGTCTCCCATGCAGGAGTGGCCCCATACTGAAGTTTCCCATACTCGAGTCTCCCATACTGAAGTCTCTCATACTGTGAGTCTCCCATTTTAACTGAGTCTCTCATAGAAAACCGAATTATTCGTGCTCTGGCAAAAGACTGTCGAACCTCCCATACTGAAATCTCCCCCATACGCGCCCCAGTCTCCCGACATACGGAACGTTCCCTTACATACTGATTTATCCGACCTCGGATCATATAATAATCAGCTTGTCACAATGTTTCTTAACCATTCTAGAGTCTCCATCACGCCAGTCTCCTATATTAAAGTCTCTCATACTGGGGTCTTTTGAGTTGCCTGTTTTCGACGTCTCGCAGTCTCTCATACTGGGTCTCCCATACTGGGTCTCCCATACTCGATCTCCCATACTGGAGTCTCTCATTCTGGAATTTCCCATTCTGGGGTCTCTCATTCTGGTATTTCCCATACTGGAGTCTCCCATTGTGGAATTTCCCATTCTGGAGTCTCCCATTCTGAAGTCTCCCATACTGAAGTCTCCCATTCTGAAGTCTCCCATACTCGAGTCTCCCATACTGAAGTCTCTGATACTGGGTCTCCCATAATGGAGTCTCCCATACTGGAGTCTCCCATACAGGATTCTCCCATACTGGAATCTCCCATACTGGAGTCTCCCATACTAGGGTCTCCCATACTACATTGGGAACAGGTGCCACTCCTGATTATCGGCCATTTCGGTGGTTTCGGCTTTTATCGCAGTACTTATGGAAGATCCCACAGTAAACGACGGTGTATCACCTTGGATATTCCATAGACACTGCGTTTCATTTGCTTGCGTCGCAACATATACAATTTTCTATGAAACGATCGGTTCACTAGTTTGCGAAGAAACGTGTCCGAATACAAAGGATTAAAAGTTAAAGTCCGAAGTAACAGAGTACGTGTCCATTGACGAACGTCCGTGATTTTCTTCTTTCACATCCGCTTTCGCTGAGGCTCAAACGTTATCTAGCTACTTTTTGTCCTTGATTGCTGGGGAACCAATATTATCGGAGCTATTTTTAAACCGACCGGAGGTACGAACGTGTCTGATTATCGACCAATCGCACTGTCGAGTGCCATTCCAAAGGAGTTTTAAAACATTGTCGCGAATAAGTACAAGTCGTCGTTTAGTAACATTATTGTTAATTCATATACAACAGATCTGATGTGGCGAAATTTGCGACTTCGCAGTAAGACACATATTTTAGTTAATCTTGGAAAAGTTTGCAATAGCGTTCTTCAGGTGTAAACTTGTATTTGTATTCAGTTTGTATTTGGAGTAGTTTGTTTTTGATAATTACAAGTACATACGCACAATGCCGAAACGTCAGGCGGTTTATTATCTTAAATTATTGAAATTATTTAATATATGTTATTTTGAATTTATTGAAAATTCGTATTCGAATATTATGTAAAATTGGAAATGAATCCGAATCTTTGTAATGTAATTTTCCGTCAATGGGTTAGTTGTTGCAATTTCTGCGAAAAGTATATATATATATATACTCGTCAAATATAGAGTATGTGTAACTATTATAATACAGAATTAAGTTGTAATGAAGTTACTGTTGTATTTATTAATTTTATTACTGCCAAGATTCTTTAGTAATTATATCTGTACATATTTGTACATATGTTTGGAGAATGGAAAGAAATGGTCTACTTTTGATGGGCAGTATTTAAAACAATAGTATATGGACCGTTTGTTTTGAAAGTGGTGTAAGTTCATTTTTTGTTGTTTCGAAAAAATTAAAGGTTAGCATTATAGTCAATTGAAAAATATAAATTAATTATGTCAAGTCTGGCAATGTTTCTACTAGTTTGTTAATGTGTCGATTGTTTATATAAATTTCTTTTACGCGAATTTAACTAAAATAAAATGTATTTACTGGATGTAAATAGACTTATGCCATTTTCATAATTAGTCAACTGTAAAAATCTTTAATTTCAATAATGAAAAATTAAATATCACTTAAACTATATTTTCTACTAATCCAATTTTCTTTATAAACAATAGGAAGAAATAAAATAGGAGTAGTATTTTTTATTTTATTAATTACATTTATATACTGTTATATATAACAGGATATATAGTATAAGGGATAAGTTCATTGAAAACAGTCAATATTTACAGTTAATATTTACTAATAACCTGTTATATACTTGTAAATAATGTAAAAAAAACATTAAAAATTAATTTTAAATAAATTTCTTTACACATTAGTTATTCTTTTCAATGCAGTCATTTTGACTGCTTTTGGGCAATATAGGTATGTACTAAGTTTCAGTCTTTCTAGTGTTAAAGAGTCTTACTATAATAAATTACTGGACAGAAGAATCGATAAATCGAAATTAACACCTACGCTACATGCAGTTTTTCCGTAATAATACTTTTTATTTTTTTGTTCATTTCTTTTATTTCATTTTGGCCTCAAAATATTCGGAACATCTTAAAATTTACGAATACATTTAGTGTTCGCCAAGATTGCAATTTAAACAGCAACTTGCAACTACTTTTTACGCATTACGAGTGTACTCTTCATGATACAAGATATTGTTTCTGTATGACGAGTATACTCGACAAAAATAGCTAACCGATTAAACACCACGTTAATGTCTGTTCTACTGACTTTGAATTATTCTGTACTTTTATGACACCGACACAAAAATATATTGGGTTGGAGGGAAAGTTCTGTCGTATTTTAAAGAAAATAATTGAATTAATTTATAAAAATATGTGTTTAATGTTAATGATAATACATTTAATATGTTGTATGATGAATGCCAAACTCTTTTGCAATTTCTCGACTTGTTAAATGTGGATTATTTTCCAACATGGATCGTAAAACATCATTATCGATCTTGGATGGTCGTCCAGATCGATCACTTTCTTGGAGGCTCAGATCCCCGGAACGAAATTTGTTAAACCATCTTTGACAAGTACGAACATTTACAATATCTTTTCCAAATACCGCACATAAATTTTTACATGCAACTGATGCGTTGCTTCCTTTTTGGAATTCATACAAAATGCAGTGTCGTAAATGCACTTTATCTACTGATATGTTTTTCACTTTAAATATCACAAGTAAATAATGAACGGTAAAAAAGGACTCCTTTTATATTATACAGCAGCTATAAAAAAAAAAACAAAAAAAATCCGAATGACTCATTAGCAAGATGTTTTTTTTATTTACAAGAAAAATTACCTGCCTATTAAAAATACGACAGAACTTTCCCTCCAACCCAATAATATAATATTTCACTTGAAAAGTGAAAGATGACCCGAGGCTCAGATACCAACATTATAAAAAACGAGCTTCTCCAGTAATTTAAATTGTATCAAAACTTTTTTTATCTGTCATTTAGTAATCGCACTCTCGTAATGTTTAAAAAAAACAAATCACCTTCTCCGCCTTTAAAACAGTTCTTCTGCTTTAAAGAGTGTCCGAATGTTAATGTGAGTAACTGTATGCTATGCTCGACTAAAGTAAACGGTACATTTCCGCATTTTATTACAGAGCGCGTTATACGGGAATCACGTTATATGAAAAAAAACTCATCGCAATTTCTTTAGCGTGTTGTATGAAATTGCGTTACACGAGAATTTCCCAAGTGTAATATGTGCCCATAATTATGAAAGTGGTCTAAGTCATATATTTCTTGTTTCGAGATATTTAATGAATTGCATTTGAATAAATTAAAAAATATTTTTACATTATGCGACATTTTAATTTATAATTTTATTAGTCTTAGTTAATGGAAATTTACTATGAATATGAAATTTTGTGTGAATTTTATACGATAATATTATTTTTAAAGATTGAATTGACTTAGACCATTTTCAAAATTAACTGAATGTCCTATAAATGACTTAAAGCAATAAAGAACTTTGAGTTTTATTTGAAACAATAATTTGATTGAAATAATTCGTGAACATTTATTACATTTATTAATTATTTTTAAACAGTAATCCATTTTTATCATTATTTCGAGTATTTAAGATTCTTAAAATGTTCCTGAAAAACTGGAGGGATGTACGGTAGTAAATTCATAATATCTTTATGTTTTTCTTCCGATACTGGTCTAATGGTGGTGTATAATGGAAGTAATTTAATATTTCCGTATATTTTTGGTCTTCCTTTTTTAGGTGAAAGATCCAAAACGTGAAATTTAGAATCATCTAAAGATGTTTTATAGAACATTTTATAAGGTTCATTTTTCAAGAATCTCATCCATTGAATTTGTAGCCAAGAGACAGATTCACCCGCGGTATTTTTTACTCTTCTTGTTATTGATTCTTCTAGTGATTTCGTTAAAAATGAAGTTGTCGTTATTATTAAAATTTGATTGTCATTTATTTTATTATGTAGTTCAGAAACGCGTCAAAGAAGGCCACGTGCCATTTTCAAGTTGTTTATATAATTTATTTAAATTTTTGACTTAGACCACTTTCATAATTAAAACTAAATGAATTCCATATAATGTTGACATTACAACCACTATCTAATGGTTCATTTTTGACAACTTCGTAAAAATTACATTGAATAAATTTAGTTAAAAATAATGTGGTATGAAATAACTGATAAACTCATTTTTTTTAAATTTTGACTTAGACCACTTTCATAATTATGGGCACATATATATGTATGTATATGGAATACATGGACCGTTTATTTTGAAAGTGGCATAAGTCCATTAAAAAAAAATGAGATATCACGCAATTTATGCTTAATTTGATGTCAACTTTTTATGTATAAGTAGTTAGTATTTAATTTCTTAAAAAATATCCATGTTTTGTACAATTTAAAATTGGTCGGTAAAAGAAGTTACGTAATGATTGATTATGAAAGTGGTGTAAGTTCAATTCCTAGATATAGGTGGCTTATCAGATAGTTGCCGGTCAGTAGCCTGTTATTTTACATTTCTTTTATATTGTGTGTCAAGAGTTATTAGTTCAGATTACTTATTTTGTTTTCCGCCTAAAATGGATAATTTCATATTAACATCAAATAGTGATAAAGGTAAGAACAAATGGTAAATCAATATTACTTTATAACAATATTATTTTATGACGATTGAAAATATTTATTTGATTTAATTTTAAATAAATTCACACAGAAATAAAGCCCATGAATATAAACAAAAGAATAATCTTAGAATCGGGGGATGAAGATAATTCCACTATGAAAAACAAATTAACGAAACGTAAAAAGAGAAGAAGAATTATAGAGGCAGAATCTTCATCAAATGAGGATATTGTTACTGAGAACTTACATTCTGCAGAACAAAATAAAGGAAAATATATGAAACGAATAAACAAAATTAAGCGAAATACCGGACAATAGTACTATACGAAAAGAGGAAAATTCATTCCAGCAATCCAAATAAAATTTGAAAAAATCGCCCTGGCGCCTTTATACCAAGATGCCAGACCTATTACTTATGGAACGTATAAAGATATTAAGCAATTATTATCTTATATATCTCCGGTGCATAATGAATATTTCAAAACACTGCCACATGCAGAGCATAGGTAAATACTACCAATATCTTCTCATTTTAACAATGTAATTAACGTGTAAAATTAAAAATCCTACTTCTATTTTATCTCTTGTCATTATTTATAAATAAAATTGGGTTAATCTGAAGTATATTTTAAGTAATATTTGATTTTTCAAAATTGAAATTAAACGATTTTTACAATTGTCTAATTTTGAAAGTGGTGTAAGTCCATTTGCAATCCGTAAATATACATTAGTTCAGTCAAATTTGTCTAAAACAAATTTATATGACCAAATTACATATTGATAAATCAGTAGAAACATTGCCAGACTTCATATAATTTGTCTACATTTTTAATTAACAGATATGCTAACCGTTAATTTTCTCGAAACAAGACAAAATGGACTTACACCACTTTCAAAATAAACGGTCCACATATGTGTGTGTCTTTAGGATTAAAGAAAGTGCTTATTGAATAAAAAGGGTGAAATTAATGGATGTGAGTAAATGCTTGTATATACCCCATTTCTAATTAATTTTCCTCCTACTCTTAACATTTTAAGGGCCGCTAAGAAATCTGTAAGAAATACGCCTGAGACCGCACGTTTTTGGGAAACTCGTACATTACAAAAAATCATAACTTCATTATTTGTGAAGCAATTTTTGTGAAACTTTCAGAAATTGTTTAATTGGAAGTATTTTAGGCATTATTAAAATAATGATGTTGTTTAATAACTATCGTAACTTTTTTACTTAAAAAATAAATTTGTATGAAATTTATAGAAATTGTAAAATAGGATGCATTTTAGGTATTATTTAAAAAAAAATTGTTTGAAAAATTATTTAAAGAAATTATCATAAAATATTATTTAAAGGTCAACTTTATCAGAGTTTCAAGTAGTATTTTGAAGTATGATATTGCGTGAAGCATTTTTCTCTATGAAGAGGAACCATACAAAATTGACATATGTATCGTGATTCGCTTCGTTTTCCATTCAATATTGATGTAAATACTTAAGTAGACAAAATAGATACAATGTATCAAAGCAAGTGACATAGAGTCTAAAGACAGCCTGTAGAACCCACATTCAAGTTCACCAATGCATCTGTATTGATTTCGTACATTGATAATTGTATAAATAGGTAAAAAATAGGTAAGAAATCGAAACGATTGGAGACGTATGTATGCAATTACTGACTGACTTTTACAATCAATCTGATTGCTGCACCACATCTACCACAAATTTTACACGATGTGGTATCTACTCTAAACAAGCTAATCACTCATGAATTGATAAAGTAATAAAATATTGTATGATAATACATCAATCTTTACTCAAAACATCAAATGGCCTGAACGACAAGTTAGCCAAAAAATGTTTATACTTCATTCTGGCGTGTCTTGCTTTTTACCGCGAATTGTCAAGCAAAATCCAAAATAACCTCTCTCTAACTATTTAATTTACTCTTTACTGCGATCTATTCAATATAAATGTTTAAATAAACAGCACGCTGCCGTTAAATTTAATGAACGATTCACCGATAATAAGAAGAACGAGCGTATTCCCTGTACAAATAAATGAGGTATCGATCGATGAATGCAGATATACCTCAGTATTCGAATATTCCTGTGAGTTCCTCTCGATTTATTTTATCGTCTGTTCACGTAGTCAGGCGATTCGTGTGCCAGGAAATCCGTCAACCGCATGTTTAATTAAATTGCCGCGTTTCGTGGCTCTCATTTACACGCTACGCACATTAATATTTGAACACACGTTAAAACGGAATGGCTTTTTCGAAATCGGACAGAACAACGCGCGTTTTTTGACACGTGGAAATGATGATGACCCGGGAAAAATGTGTTGAAAAGTTGCAATTTATCAGAATTACGAGAGGAATGAAAAAGGTGCTTCGTACCGGATTTTATATTTTTGTTCCGGTCTTACGAAAGTACAGAAAAAAAGTGGTCCGGTGTACATCTTTGAAATTACCTCGACATATAAAAACGTCTTGAAAAAAGAACAATTTATAGGAGTCACGTTAGTAGTATTTTCAATAATGCAAATACGATTTAATGTCCTCATCATGTTATTATTGCGTCGGAAGATTTTCAAAATACTGTTCACCATGTTACAAGACAGAACTGAAGTTACTTATATTTTGTATACAAACCACTAAACTAACTGATACTTTTGACGAATTTCCCTTGAAATCTGTTGCTAGAAAAGCGGTTCATGAATAAAAAAAAATGTAAAGTATTATATTTTTGTATGCAACAGAATATTCGGTATTTCAGAAAAATTAAAGGCAAATTATGAAAGTAAACCAATTCGTACTTTTGATAGATTTTCTATGAAATCTTTTGGTAGAAAAGCGATTTATGAATAAAAAAATATAAAGTATTATATTTTTGTATGCAACAAAATATACGGTATTTCAGAAAACTTATAGGCAAATCATGAAACTAAACCAACTGGTACTTTTGACGGATTTTCCTTGAAATCTTTTGCTAGAAAAGCGGTTTATGAATAAAAAAATATAAAGTATTATATTTTTGTATGCAACAGAATATTCGGTATTTCAGAAAACTTAAAGGCAAATTATGAAACTAAACCAACTCGTACTTTTGATAGATTTTCTATGAAATCTTTTGCTAGAAAAGCGGTTTATGAATAAAAAAATATAAAGTATTATATTTTTGTATGCAACAAAATATACGGTATTTCAGAAAACTTATAGGCAAATCATAAAACTAAACCAACTGGTACTTTTGATAAATTTTGTATGAAATCTTTTGCTAGGAAAGCGGTTTATGAATAAAAAAATATAAACTATTATATTTTTGTATGCAACAGAATATATGGTATTACAGAAAACTTAAAGGCAAATCATGAAACTGAACCAACTCGTACTTTTGATAGATTTTCTATGAAATCTTTTGCTAGAAAAGCGGTTTATGAATAAAAAAAATGTAAAGTATTATATTTTTGTATGCAACAAAATATTCGGTATTTCAGAAAACTTAAAGGCAAAATATAAAACTAAACCAACTGGTACTTTTGATAAATTTTCTATGAAATCTTTTGTTAGGAAAGCGGTTTATGAATAAAAAAATATAAAGTATTATATTTTTGTATGCAACAGAATATACGGTATTTCAGAAAACTTAAAGGCAAATCATGAAATTAAACCAACTGATACTTTTGACGAATTTCCCTTGAAATCTTTTGCTAGAAAAGCGGTTTATGAATAAAAAAAAAACGTAAAGTATTATATTTTTGGATGCAACAGAATATTCGGTATTTCAGAAAACTTAAAGGCAAATCATGAAAAAATACTAAAGGTCGTTTCCCACAGGTTCTTTTATCCACGCATATAACGAACATATAAATGTTGGGAATACGTTGCGAACAATGGACAATAATGATTTTCGGTATTTTTGGCCTGTAAATGCAATATAAGTTTCAAGATGTTTTCAAGTGTTAATTTTCTCGCTTGCTTCTGGATTAACCGATTTTGACAAAGTTTTCCCGCAAGTACGTAGCTTCCCTAAACGTAGAAAATGTATTACTGAAATCTTCATTAGAGACTCGGATAGACAAGTTGTAAAATACGGCCTTTTCTATATTTTCCTAAATTTTTCGAACGGATGTATCCGTTTTTTTTTTATTCTTCTTTAACGAGCATCTAAATATTAATAAAGCCCATTGTAGATCGCGGGATTTAACATCGAAGGTTTCTTACAGAATTTTATTGAATCTGAAATGTGCTCTGAGAACAATAAGAGCGTCGAATAATTAAAAGCAAACCCTGCTCCGAACCTTTAACCATTTGCATCATTTGAAGGAATAATCCGCAAACAAAAACTTGTCGTTATCACCGGGAGCGGATAAATCCGCACACAAAAATTTTTGTTTTCAGCTTATCAGCAATCGTTAAAGAGTCTGTACGATAAACAAACAATAAAGAATTTTGTGTAAAATATTATTTTTCTTACTTTTCTGGTTCTAAGTTCAAAATAATAAAATAATAAAAAAAAATAGTAGATAATAAAATTTAACAAAATTAGGTTACCATAATGAATTACAGTTCGGATTCGGATTCAAGCATAAAAATGCAAATATCCCATAAGCGTAAACGTGCCATAGCTCTAATAGATAGTAGTGAAGATGACCAGCCCGATAATATTGAAACTGGAGATTTCTTATGGGAAAAACGAAATTGTATGCTAACATTACATGATTTTACTGCCGTAAGTGGTGTTTTTGCGCGATGTTTTCGAATTATTTTTCAACGTAAAACTAGTCCAAAAAATAGTTCTGGAAAATACGAGGAATATACAATAACTTGAATAACCCCATAACACTATTTCTAATGAGAATAAACACTAAAAGTCTTGCTTGCGCATGCTGGTATCGGCAACATTTAGCTGCGCATATCGGATTTTTGTGTAAGATTCGAATTTAGAGCGATGATGTAAATGGGTTAACTGGTTAATTTGGTCACTGCTTTAAACACTTCTTACCGTTATTTAACATCCATCCAGTATATATACCAAAATACATACCGCTTTTAGAGTGAAATGGATGATTAACAAAATATAAGAATCAATTCATTAACACTAGATTGCCCAAGGTAGTCATTTTGACTGTTTTTTAATTTCAATTAGAGAAACAATTATGAAATTGATGACACAATTTCTTAGAATTTGGTGACTTTTTCTATAACATATAAATGGGTTTATGAATAATTGTAGTTACTTCCGCCCTCCTTTATTTCCGTATATATATGTGTGTTATACCTATACTGCCCAGAAGCAGTCATTTTTACTGCTTGGTAAATTTTACATAATGAAAAGATTTTTATTTATTGAATTGAGTAAATTTCTTATATGACCTGTCCGGCTTTGTATTGAAATAACATTTTTTTTTCAATTACGGTAACATACCGATGCATGATAAATTGTCGATTTGAGCGTATACTTGATAAGTGTCAGTTGCTCAATAAGCTAAAGTAGTACTAGTTATTCGAATCTTTATAAAGTGTTGTTCTAACAAGTTCTTACTTTTCTGGTTCTAAGTTCAAAATAATAAAATAATAAAATAAATAGTAGATTATTTTATTTCTTTTGCGCCCTAACTTTATGAAAAAAATGTCGAACAGAAATGAGTTCTTGGAAAAGCTAACGAACATAAGTGAAGAGTGCTCCGATATAGAATCAAATGCAACAAATTCTGAACTATCATCTGAAGATGAAGCGGATTATATTCAAAGTGAAACATCGGACGCTGAAGATAGTGATGAAGAGTCGATCACCAATGATGAAAATGAAAGTGTCATCAATATGCCCAGCAAAAGGTGTAGGGTGCTAACTAGTTCAGATTCTGATGAAGAAACTGAAAATACGTTTTAGGAGGTCGAAACAGCTGCTGATGGAACTGTGTGGACAAAAATTGACAAAGGTGGTATTCCTGGAAAGATACCATCTGCTTGTATTTTCAAGAGTGTGAAAGGGCCAACAGGATACGCAAAAAGGAACATTGTGGCAGATAATCTTATCAGTGCATTATCGTCGATAATAGATAACTATATTATCAAACATATAAGAAAGTGCACAGAAGAATGTCGCCGAATTTTGCGGAACGGTTGGACAATATCATTACCGGAAATACGTGCATTTATTGGGATTCTATATGCTCGTGGAGCCTACGAGGCAAAAAATTTAAAACTGAGTTATTTATGGCCAGCAAAGTGGGATCCCAAATTTTTTAGAGAAACTATGGCCAGAGAAAGGTTCAAGCAAATCCTTCGATTTATTCGTTTTGACAAAAGAACCGAATGCAGTAGGCGCCTACAATCAAATAAATTTGCCCTGCTTTCGGAAATATGGGTTAAGTTCATTGAAAACAGTCAATATGTACAGTTAATATTTACTAATAACCTGTTATATAACTGTAAATAACATAAAAAATATTAAAAATTAATTTTAAACAAATTTCTTTACATATTTGTTATTTTTTCACAATGCAGTCATTTTGACTGTTTTTGGGCAATATAGGTATACAAGAAATCTCGGGCAATCTAGTGTTAATATACTAGTCAGCACAGAATAAAATATGAGGAAAATGAGGAAAAAGATAATGCCGAACTCATAGTGTTGAATGTGGTATTAGGTGAAGTGGTTTGTAGTGTTCAGGTGAATTTCAGCAAAACTGATCATTGCCGGGAAAAAATGGTGTTTATTAGAAAGTAAAATGTTTACTAAAGTCAAACATTAAAAGCTCATGGAAAAAATATGTCAGTTTAACGTAGAAAAGTTATAAAAATCAGCGAGTGTCAAGAACACATGGTGTTGCCAAACGACTTTTTTTTGTTTTGGTTGTAACAGTCTTTAGTATATCACATGTGTACAGTTAAATATATATAACAATATTTATATATTCGCACTTTCCTTTGCTAATTGAATTTAAATGTAGTTCCTACAATTAATGCTTAACCTACTCCTATAATTAATGAGTCGATATAGTGTATCTTACATTTCTGGTGTTCTTGTTTGGTTCATGTTCGGTATAGTCTTGCATTTTCGTTTTTAAAAGGAAAACTATGATAAAATAAAAACACTTTTTCGTTTTAAATTTGACACCTTCATGTGTACCTGTTTGGGAGTGACTGACGAGAACCGGTGAATTTCTGCAAAAATTATCGTTGCCGGGAAAAAAATCGTGTTTATTAAAAAGTTAAGGTATGAAAAATAGGTAAATATGTATAATATAATAATAATGATAGTACAATAAATTGCTAAATTTATCCTCCAGATGGATGATTCAGTCAGCAGTAGTAGCGAAATTTATAATAGGAGCATTTATCCTGCGTTCGACGTGTATACACGTCTTTGCCTGATTTCAATTCCGCACCGTATAAGGAATTTCTAAAATTAAATTCCGCACTTAACTCGTTAACTTAAATACAGATTGGGGAAAACAGTACTGATAGAAAGAAATAAGACCATCGACTCTTGCTGTCTATAAACGTATTATTTGTAAATGAACATAAAAATGATTATTGGCGTGTACGGGTGTATAATAATAAAATGAACTAAAATTTTTTCGAACATTCCTTTTGATAGTCTTATGCATGTGAAGTTATTTTTGCGTATATCGGTCTTTGATAAGCATGAAATGAAACCGAAATAATAGCTCTTGATTTGCATTCGAATAATCTCTTATTTGTTTGTATTTAAACGATAATTTTATTATTATATCCACGTGATAGCTCTTTGCGTCTTTCAAGCCGCGATAAGCTGTAATTACTCTTCTCTTGGTTTGAATTTAATATTTGGACCGTTCATTTTCGAAGTGGTGTAAGTCCGTTTTTTTAAAAAATAAGTTATCACGCAATTTATGCTTAATTTAATGTAAACTTTTTACGTATAACTAGTTAGTATTTAATTTCTTAAAAAATCCCATGTTTTGTACAATTTAACCCATTCGAGACGACGATTTTTTTCGAACACGGTCCCCAGGAGCGAAATTTTTTTTTTCTTTATATTGTTCATTTTTAATAAAAAAACATGTTTACTATGAAAATCACCCAATTCGTAAGTGAATTCACATAAATAAGATCATTGCACACCAGGTGTGCAGCTCGCTCCTCGGAAAATTTTTATTGCGAGGAACGGATTGAACACCATGTGTGCAATGTAAGGTAAAATGAAAATACATCATTAAAAAATTTATGAACATTTATTTCAAAAATAGTTAGATAATATAAAATCGTTATTTTGTTTTCAATAATAAAGAACAGAATATAATGCAAAGAAAATGTTTAAAAAGTAGTAAAAAGTTAAAAAACGATAAGTTGAATAATGAAAAAAATAACAAACGAGAAATAAATTTTTAGAAAAATGGCTACAGATAACAAAGTAATGTAACTCAGTAATAAAAAAGAAAATATAATTTGTAAATACACTTTTAGCAAATAG
Organism: Cryptocheilus praepositus; assembly: GCA_033815515.1. Taxonomy (NCBI): domain Eukaryota; kingdom Metazoa; phylum Arthropoda; class Insecta; order Hymenoptera; family Pompilidae; genus Cryptocheilus; species Cryptocheilus praepositus. Next base: position 692,395 of record JAWWQZ010000084.1, on the reverse strand, counting down.
TTCACTGATCGTAAAGTAATTATACATTAGTTGGTTGATGGTAGCGCTTGAAACATTCTCCCAAACATAATCCAGGATTACCGACACAAGCAGGACAAGAGTAATTATTACGTTTATATTTTCCTTCTTTGTAGGACTGTCGGCAATTCATAGTATTTTACATGTAAGAAAGGCTTCAGATAATTTTTAGATTTTTTGGTACACAGTAAAACCAATGCCAAATTTTGTTTGCTGTACCTTGCAGATTTCATTACTTCAAGGAAAATCTTATTTCGACGACTAGTTTACTCAGAATAAACTGATAATTGCCCATTACTATTATTGCACACACGGTGTGCAATCCGTCTTATAGCCTCGGAAATCAATTGCACACACGGTGTGCAATCGATCTCGAATGGGTTAAGTGAAGATCCTTTAAAATTGCCGCTTGATAATCAACAATACCTAAATTTAAAGAAATACATTCACAAAAATATCAAATTCGCATTTAAAAATTGACAATATTTAAATGTTTCGAATTTAATTATACTGCTTGAAAATGAGCAATATTTAAGTGAAAATTATTTAAAATTTCCGCGTGATAATCGACAATGCCTAAAGGTATGAAAATGCATTCACAAAAATATGAAATTCTCGTTTAAAAATGGACAATATTTAAATTTATCGGATTTAATTGTACTGCTTGAAAATGAGTAATATTTAAGTGAAAATCATTGAAAATTTGCGCTTGATAATCGACAATGCCTAAATGTATAAAAATCCATTCACAAAAATATAAAATTCTCATTTAAAAATTGACAATATTTAAATTTATTGCATTTAATCGCACTGCTTGAAAATTAGCGATATTTAAGTGAAAATCAATTAAAATTGCCGCTTGATAATCAACAATGTCTAAATTTATGGAAATACATTCACAAGAATATAAAATTCGCGTTTAAAAACTGACAATATTTAAATTTTTCGAATTTAATCGTACTGCTTGCAAATTAGCAATATTTAAGTGAAGATCAATTAACACTGAACGTACCGGTACTTCAGACCTATCTATTCTTAGCATGAGGGGTCATCTGACCCCTTATGAAATAAAGGTTGATTTTCAGAAAGAAATTTCTAATTTATTAAAGCATGAAATTTAATAATCAGATGATATGCGAATTTACAGAAAGTCAAATGAGCGAAAGAAATAAGAATGAATGTACGATTTTAAAGTAAATTTTGAAAAAGCTCATTTGACACCGCTTGCTACGTTTAGTGTTAAGGGGGGATTCCCGTCTAGACGATAAAAAAAATCGATTTTTTTTTTGTATATTTTTAAAGTATATGACATGGAGAATATGTGAGCAAAAGAATTTCCCCAAATTCTTTAAATTAACAAAGTTGTAGCCACATATATGCAGATGTTCCTGCCGCGCGCTCTAAATGCGCTCGTATTTTGTTACGGGCTGCATACGGGCCGGTACGCTTGCTGGCTTCCATCACAAAAATCCGCCTCTCAATGATAACGTATTAGAAATTATAAAACCTATTTACAAGGATTTATCGAATGATGAGTTGCTTGAACGTTGTTTGGGTGCAGAAACGCAGAATAGCAACGAATCATTGAATTCGTTGATTTGGACCATGGCCCCGAAACACCTGCACTGTGCTACAAAAACGATAGAAATCGCGACCTTTTTGGCCGTGATAAACTATAATGAAAGGTTTTTACCCATTTTAAAAGTTATGAACCTCATGGAAATTGCAATTGGCCAACAAGCGGAAATATACGCCCACTCCCGTAACCAAACTCGCGTCAGCCGATCGGAGCAGCGATCGTCCAATGTCGTTCAAAACGAACGAGTGCTACTCAGAGTCAAAAAATCGGCTCTGCAAGACATGTACGAAGAAGAGGAAGGCCTCCTTTATGGTCTCGGAATAGGAAATTGAATGTAACTGGAATTATTTGCGTGTTATGTCTGAGTAATTTCTTCAAAAACTTTAAACGCGTTTTTCTCGAAACTACATTTTCGCAATTGGTACCCACGATATCGCAAAATCTATCGAACCGATTGCGCTAAGAGAACGCACACATCTTCAGCACATATGTTGCTTTAGTGTGAACTACAATCAAATTAATATATTTATTTAAACATTTTTTACAATACTTTAAAGCTGAAAAAATTGTGACAAAATCGATACTTAATTTTCAAAGTCATGCTAGTTTTTTAATTTTCAAGATTTTTTTTTCGTCGTAGTTCACACGATAGCCATACTCATATATTTTAATAATATTCTTCGTTTTTTTGTTTCTGATGAACGGAACGGTCAAAATCATGGGTACCATGGAACTACTTTTTTTTTTTATTGTTTAATAAAACCTCTCGTACGGCGTTCATGTTTATAATTTTGAGAGAACAAAAAATATTTTTGAGTAGTTAAAACGTGTACTAGTATGTAGAAAAAAACCGCAATCTGAAAAACCTCATCGTTTTTCCTAAAAAAAAATCGAAAGGTTACCTAAAAATCACGCCTTTAGACGGGAATCCCCCCTTAATGAAGAAACTGTTTTACATTGGTTCTAATCGACCGCAACTGTCCTTCCGAAGTAATTTTCAAGCGAAGGAGTGAAAATAGTGGAAATGCCCCGGAGTCGAAGAGGTAACTCTGTTGCTAGCCAAAACATAGGATTGTTCTTGACGCGCTGATGACGATAGAGGTATCGACGGTGGCTTAACCATAGTGTTATCGACTAGAATGCGCACGCATGCGCGTAAGTTCGCCAGTTTTTGCGCAGATTTGCCTATTGGCAACGCAATCGAGCACATGTCATATCAAATGAATGTCGAACGAATAAAGTGAATGTCAAATTCCTCTTCATGTTTATTATTCGATTATTTTTGGAAAAATGAAAACAGGCAGTTTAACTGACATCTGTCGATGTTCGTAAAGCAATCTGGCATGACTTAGTTAGCAGATGAATGTGGAGAAGTGCCTGTTGGCAAATAAACGCAGAAGATATTAGATGTTGCATTATTAATATCTGAGAATAGGATGAAACTTAGTATCTGTTTTAATAACAGCAGTGCCAATGGTAATGAGGATAGTGACCTTTAGTAGGTGTATTAAACATAAGAAACTGTAATATTTTTCCTGGTATTTTATTCAAAACTTTAGTGCACATGACGAACAGCCAATTACAAATAATAGTTTTTGAGTCGAGTAACAAATACTTGGAGTAATAAAAGAAATGTTACGGAAATCATTATTGTAAGAAAAATTGATTTAATTATTATTATTGCAGTGTTGAACTAGAATTTCTAATTGTACTTAAATAAGTGGAAAATGTTATATCAATTGCAATGAAATAATTTTTTGCGATACATAACTTATTGGATTATGCATCACAACATACATAACAAAAATGTTGTACCAGTCAAAAACGAAATAAGAAAAAGAAAGAGTTAAAATTTTCTTGCTCTCTCATACGCTCTTTTTTCTTTAATTCAAAAGATAATGTAACATATATGTAAAATGAAAGCGTACAAAGTGTTTCAGAGCGGTTATAAATAATTTTGGCAACTTGTCCAACAAGTAATTCTGAGGAAAATGTACGGTCTGTAGATGGATTCTTTCCTGTAGTACTGCAAATTTCATAAATAACCATAATAAATGTTTTAACACTGTCATGATACAACAAGTATATTCACGAAAATAATATAATTTATTTCATGCAAGAAAATTCCCCAAGCATGCTCTTCAAGAGTAACCGCAGACGTTCAATATTGACTTGATGAATATATTTTCATAATATTAAAGCTTTGAGCTATCGTAGTTGTGTAATTACTTAAGCAAAGGGCTGTATTGATGTTTTTCTTTCACCAAACGCCATCTCCAATAATGTGTCAAACTTTTATGATACGTAGGGAGTATTTTACATTAATTTAAAGATGTGAAATTACTCGTATAGTTATGCTCCACATTTTTCAACTCCTTTCGTTGGTCCTTATTGTACTGTTTAATGTTTATAAATGAATATATTGTGACAATATCAAAACTTTGAGCTATCGTGGTTATATAACTACTTAAGCAAAGGGCTGTATTGATGCTTTTCTTTCACCAAACGCCATCTCCAATAATGCGTCAAACTTTTATGATAGGTAAGGAGTACTGTACATTAATTTAAAGCTGTGAAATTACTCGTATAGTTGTGCTCCACATTTTTTAACTCCTTTCGTTGGTCCTTATTGTACAGTTTAATGTTTATAAACGAATATATTTTGACAGTATTAAAACTTTGAGCTATCGTGGTTATGTAAGTAGTTAAGCAAAGGGCTGTATTGATGCTTTCCTTTCACCAAACGCCATCTCCAATAATGTGTCAAACTTTTATGATAGGTGAGGAGTATTTTACATCAATTTAAACATGTGAAATTACTCGTATAGTTACGCTCCACATTTTTTAACTCCTTTCATTGGTCCTTATTGTACAGTTTAATGTTTATAAACGAATATATTTTGACAGTATTAAAACTTTGAGCTATCGTAGTTATATAACTACTTAAGCAAAGGGCTGTATTGATGCTTTTCTTTCACCAAATGCCATCTCCAATAATGTGTCAAACTTTTATGATAGGTAAGGAGTATTTTACATTAATTTAAAGATGTGAAATTACTCGCATAGTTATGCTCCACATTTTTTAACTCCTTTTGTTGGTCCTTATTGTACTGTTTAATGTTTATAAACGAATATATTTTGACAATATTAAAACTTTGAGCTATCGTAGTTATATAACTACTTAAGCAAAGGGCTGTATTGATGCTTTTCTTTCACCAAACGCCATCTCCAATAATGTGTCAAACTTTTATGATACCTAAGGAGTACTTTACATTAACTTAAAGATGTGAAGTTACTCGTATAGTTATGCTCCACATTTTTTAACTCCTTTCGTTGGTCCTTATTGTACTGTTTAATGTTTATAAATGAATATATTTTGACAATATTAAAACTTTGAGCTATCGTAGTTATATAACTACTTAAGCAAAGGGCTGTATTGATGTTTTTCTTTCACCAAATGTCATCTTCAATAATGTGTCAAACTTTTATGATAGGTAAGGAGTACTTTACATTAATTTAAAGATGTGAAATTACTCGTATAGTTATGCTCCACATTTTTTAACTCCTTTCGTTGGTCCATATTGTACTGTTTAATGTTTATAAATGAATATATATTGACAATATTACAACTTTGAGCTATCGTGGTTATATAACTACTTAAGCAAAGGGCTGTATTGATGTTTTTCTTTCACCAAACGCCATCTCCAATAATGTGTCAAACCTTTATGATAGCTAAAGAGTACTTTACATTAATTTAAAGATGTGAAATTACTCGTATAGTTATGCTCCACATTTTTTAACTCCTTTCGTTGGTCCTTATTGTACTGTTTAATGTTTATAAATGAATATATTTTGACAATATCAAAACTTTGAGCTATCGTAGTTATATAACTACTTAAGCAAAGGGCTGTATTGATGTTTTTCTTTCACCAAATGCCATCTCCAATAATGTGTCAAACTTTTATGATAGGTAAGGAGTATTTTACATTAATTTAAAGATGTGAAATTACTCGTATAGTTATGCTCCACATTTTTTAACTCCTTTCGTTGGTCCTTATTGTACTGTTTAATGTTTATAAATGAATATATTTTGACAATATTAAAACTTTGAGCTATCGTAGTTACATAACTACTTAAGCAAAGGGCTGTACTGATGTTTTTCGTTCACCAAATGCCATCTTCAATAATGTGTCAAACTTTTATGATAGCTAAGGAGTACTTTACATTAATTTAAAGATGTGAAATTACTCATATAGTTATGTTCCACATTTTTTAACTCCTTTCGTTGGTCCTTATTGTACTATTTAATGTTTATAAATGAATATATTTTGACAATATTAAACCTTTGAGCTATCTCAGTTATATAACTACTTACGCAAAGGGCTGTATTGATGCTTTTCTTTCACGAAACGCCATCTCCAATAATGTGTCAAACTTTTATAATAAGTAAGGACTGCTTTACATTAATTTAAAGATGTGAAATTACTCGTATAGTTATGCTCCACATTTTTTAACTCCTTTCGTTGGTCCTTATTGTACTGTTTAATATTTATAAATTAATATATTTTGACAATATTAAAACTTTGAGCTATCATAGTTATGTAACTACTTAAGCGAAGGGCTGTATTGATGCTTTTCTTTCACCAAATGCCATCTCCAATAATGTGTCAAACTTTTATGATAGATAAGGAGTACTTTACATTAATATAAAGATGTGGAATTACTCGTATAGTTATGCTCCACATTTTTTGACTCCTTTTGTTGGTCCTTATTGTACTGTTTAATGTTTATAAATGAATATATTTTGACAATATTAAAACTTTGAGCTATCGTAGTTATGTAACTATTGAAGCAAAGGGCTGTATTGAGGCTATTCTTTCACCAAACGCCATTTCCAATAACGTGTCACACTTTTATGATAGGTAAGGAGTATTTTACATTAATTTGAAGATGTGAAATTACTCATATAGTTATGCTCCACATTTTTTAAGTCCTTTTGTTGGTCCTTATTGTACTGTTTAATGTTTATAAATGAATATATTTTGACAATATTAAAACTTTGAGCTATCGTAGTTATGTAACTACTTAAGCAAAGGGCTGTACTGATGCTTTTCTTTCACCAAACGCCATCTCCAATAACGTGTCAAACTTTTATGATAGGTAAGGAGTATTTTACATTAATTTAAAGATGTGAAATTACTCGCATAGTTATGCTCCACATTTTTTAACTCCTTTCATTGGTCCTTATCGTACTGTTTAATGTTTATAAATGAATATATTTTGACAATATTAAAACTTTGAGCTATCGTAGTTATATAACTACTTAAGCAAAGGGCTGTATTGATGTTTTTCTTTCACCAAACGCCATCTCCAATAACGTGTCAAACTTTTATGATACGTAAGGAGTACTTTACATCAATTTAAAGATGTGAAATTTTGAAGATTGATAGTATGAGATTTGTTACTAATGTTTACTGTTCTTTTATTTAAAAGTTATATAGTTATGCTCCACATTTTTTATCCTTCCGTCGGTCCTTATTTAACGTTTATAAATGAATATATTTTAACAATATTAAAACTTTGATTAACTTAAAGATGCAAAATTATACCTTTTTAACTCCTTTCGTTGGTCCTTATTGTACTGTTTAATGTTTATAAATGAATATATTTTAACAAAATTATTTGAGCTTTAATAACTACTTAAGCAAAGGGCTATTAATGTTTTCAGATTATCAATATCAGAACATCTTTTATAATACTATTTTAACAAATAAAAATGAATCACCACTATTGAAGAAGTTTCAAACATAGTAAAATGTCCTTAATTATTTAATTTTATTTTAATTTTAAGGAATCTCTGACCGTACTGAAATAATCTGGAAAACTGCAAGTAAATTTTCCTCCGTTAATACAATACCGTAAAAAGTATCCTGATATTGATGATCTGGTACTTATTAATCTGACACTTTTAAATAAAGGAATATTGTAAACATTAACACTGAGTATCAGGTAATCAATGTTACCACCAACATAAAAGGTTAAAGGAATATTGGAGTATCTATTTCATGGAATAAATACAAAGATAAAAGTTAAGCTTCTACAAATATGAATCAGTCGCTGCGTCACTGCAATTTCACCACTTTTACTAAGGAATTATGTACGCACAATTTCTTGTGTTTTGACTCAAAGCGTGATGGAGAAATTTCTAGTCGTTAAAACTTGTAATATATGTTATTCTATTTGCACATTGAACTGAAGTACATGAAAATTATTCAAATATATATAAACTATTTATTTGCATCATTTTCAAATTTACTATTTATTTCATAATTTTTCTATTTAACGGATTTATGTTTATGACAGTAGTTTGTTGTCTATTGGAAGTGTTTGTTGTTTATTGAAAGTAATCACTACAATTTCACCACTTTTACTAAGGAATTATGTATGCCTGATTTCTTGTGTTTTGACCCAAAGCGTGATGGAGAAATTACTAGTCCGTTAGAAGTGGATTTATGTTTATGACAGTAGTTTGTTGTTTATTGAAACTGTTTGTTGTTTATTGAAAGTAATCACTACAATTTCACCACTTTTACTAAGGAATTATGTAGGCACGATTTCTTGTGTTTTGACCCAAAGCATGATGGAGAAATTACTAGTCCGTTAGAAGTGGATTTATGTTTATGACAGTAGTTTGTTGTTTATTGGAAGTGTTTGTTGTTTATTGAAAGTAATCACTACAATTTCACCACTTTTACTAAGGAATTATGTATGCCCGATTTCTTGTGTTTTGACCCAAAGCGTGATGGAGAAATTACTAGTCCGTTAGAAGTGGATTTATGTTTATGACAGTAGTTTGTTGTTTATTGGAAGTGTTTGTTGTTTATTGAAAGTAATCACTACAATTTCACCACTTTTACTAAGGAATTATGTAGGCACAATTTCTTGTGTTTTGACCCAAAGCATGATTGAGAAATTACTAGTCCGTTACAAGTGGATTTATGTTTATGACAGTAGTTTGTTGTTTATTGGAAGTGTTTGTTGTTTATTGAAAGTAATCACTACAATTTCACCACTTTTACTAAGGAATTATGTAGGCACGATTTCTTATGTTTTGACCCAAAGCGTCATGGAGAAATTACCAGTCCGTTAGAAGTGGATTTATGTTTATGAAAGTAGTTTGTTGTTTATTGAAAGTGTTTGTTGTTTATTGAAAGTAATCACTACAATTTCACCACTTTTACTAAGGAATTATGTATGCCCGATTTCTTGTGTTTTGACCCAAAGCGTGATGGAGAAATTACTAGTCCGTTAGAAGTGGATTTATGTTTATGACAGTAGTTTGTTGTTTATTGGAAGTGTTTGTTGTTTATTGAAAGTAATCACTACAATTTCACCACTTTTACTAAGGAATTATGTACGCACATTTCTAGTGTTTTGACCCAAAGCGTGATGGAGAAATTACTAGTCCGTTAGAAGTGGATTTATGTTTATGACAGTAGTTTGTTGTTTATTGGAAGTGTTTGTTGTTTATTGAAAGTAATCACTACAATTTCACCACTTTTACTAAGGAATTATGTACGCACAATTTCTAGTGTTTTGACTCAAAGCATGACGGAGAAATTACTAGTCCGTTAGAAGTGGATTTATGTTTATGACAGTAGTTTGTTGTTTATTGAAAGTGTTTGTTGTTTATTGAAAGTAATCACTACAATTTCACCACTTTTACTAAGGAATTATGTAGGCACGATTTCTTGTGTTTTGACTCAAAGCGTGATGGAGAAATTACTAGTCCGTTAGAAGTGGATTTATGTTTATGACAGTAGTTTGTTGTTTATTGGAAGTGTTTGTTGTTTATTGAAAGTAATCACTACAATTTCACCACTTTTACTAAGGAATTACGTAGACACGATTTCTTGTGTTTTGACTCAAAGCGTTATGGAGAAATTACTAGTCCGTTAGAAGTGGATTTATGTTTATGACAGTAGTTTGTTGTTTATTGGAAGTGTTTGTTGTTTATTGAAAGTAATCACTACAATTTCACCACTTTTACTAAGGAATTATGTAGGCACAATTTCTCGTGTTTTGACCCAAAGCATGATGGAGAAATTACTAGTCCGTTAGAAGTGGATTTATGTTTATGACAGTAGTTTGTTGTTTATTGGAAGTGTTTGTTGTTTATTGAAAGTAATCACTACAATTTCACCACTTTTACTAAGGAATTATGTAGGCACGATTTCTTGTGTTTTGACTCAAAGCATGATGGAGAAATTACTAGTCCGTTAGAAGTGGATTTATGTTTATGACAGTAGTTTGTTGTTTATTGAAAGTGTTTGTTGTTTATTGAAAGTAATCACTACAATTTCACCACTTTTACTAAGGAATTATGTAGGCACAATTTCTTTTGTTTTGGCCCAAAGCGTGATAGAGAAATTCCTAGTCCGTTAGAAGTGGATTTATGTTTATGACAGTAGTTTGTTGTTTATTGAAAGTAATCACTACAATTTCACCACATTTACTAAGGAATTATGTACGCATGATTTCTTGTGTTTTGACCTAAAGCATGATGGAGAAATTACTAGTCCGTTAGAAGTGGATTTATGTTTATGACAGTAGTTTGTTGTTTATTGGAAGTGTTTGTTGTTTATTGAAAGTAATCACAACAATTTCACCACTTTTACTAAGGAATTATGTACACACAAATTCTTGTGTTTTGACTCAAAGTATGATTGAGAAATTACTAGTCTGTTAGAAGTGGATTTATGTTTATGAAAGTAGTTTGTTCTTAACTTAGAATTATTGGAAAAATACGATCATCCTATCATTTATAGGAAGTATGCACTCAGGTCTGATCATGAAACTGATACTACGATCAGGAAGTAGAAGTGATTAGTGTTTACAATGTATTGCTAATATTTTCATGACTGCAGATATGACTTAAAATCTTTATTACGTTTCATCATTTCAGATGTTTTCCAAAATACTGCTAGTTATGCAGCATATAAGAGTGTAATACTTTCAGTTTTTTATTCTCAAACTACTAAACAAACTCATACTTTCGCAGGTTCTCCTTGCAATCTTTTGCAAGAAATTCTGTTTATGAATAAAACTGATAACGTATTATACACTGCTGTAAACAACAAAGTCTACAGTATTTCAGAACAGTTAAAAACAAGGCTTTAGGTGATGAAATGTAAGTCTATACTTTTTATTTATTTGCTCAAAAGGAATCATATACTTCCTACTTGTACAGTCTTCACTAAAATATCCTGGATTTATTCTGCTTAAGTTTTATTTTATAGCACGACCTAAGAATTTGTTAACATTTTCCAAGCAACAAAAGACAACAGCATTAGTTTGTTTAAAATTCATCTAGTTATGTGAGAACATAAACATTGAGTGTCCCTTATATAATTGCACCTGATCTAAAAAGTGAACTTTAGTGATAATATTTCTCTCACAAATGGTGTAATGTGAGAAAGAGGATAACATTAGAATTCATTCAGGAATATATAAATAAATTTAGAAACAAGGCCTGTAGTCTAGTAAGTATATCTATAAATTGCTAATACAAACGCATAGAATGTAAATACGTCCTATATATCAGTTTCTCAAGTATATTAGCTAATGTCAAACCAATTCTATAATACAGTCACTTAGGGAACAGAAAATGATGAAACGCATGTTTAATCATAATCAGTAACAGAAAACATTTATACTAAAATAACTGTTGTAATTGATCATGTTACAATATTGTACCAAATGTATATAACATAAAAAGGTAATAATGCATATTAGGTTACGCACAAAAAAAGGACAAATGTATGTATAAATTAAAACCTTTATAATCTAAATTACATATTGTCAAAATTAAAATAAATTCGCTTCATTAACATAAAATAAATAAAGAACTGACAAATTGACAGGACAAATACTAACTACCTAACCCCTAAAGTAAACCGATGCAAAATTCTTTGTAAATATCATAGAATAATGGTAGCAACTATTTTTCAAGTTTGAGTACAAGTTGATAAACATTACTGAAAGATCATTTCCAATAAAAAGTACATTGCACACAGTGCACGTATCAAAGCAAATACATCTTACATTCATATTTGCAGTTCTTTTCATAAAAGTGATCTTATACAGCCTACGTAGAGCACATAATCTTTACAGCGCTTCCAATAATTATGACTCTAAAATTGTATATTCTCAAAAATTGTTGCTAAGAACTCCAATTACTGCTACTTCATACTTAACCAATATCAATAAGTATAAATAAATAACTTTTAAGATCAAAACTTAGTTCAGTGGATTACTTTATAGAGCAAACGTAATCTACCTTTGACCAATGTTTTAAACAAACAACTGCTTCGACAATATTACTACAATATGTGATTTGTTACCGAGAATAAGAATTTCACATAAAACTTTCATGAGACGTTTTTATCAAGTTATGCACGGTATAACGCACACACATGTTTCCTAAACCACATGTTGTACGCACCAGGTACAAATGACTAGAAATTACTGCCAAAAGCTGTAGTTCTTGACAAACAAGTATCGAAGAGCGCAAGGCAAGAATTTTGATGATCAAAACATCGGTTCAATGAATTACTTTTGTGAAGTAGAGGAAACTGATCTTTAAGCAACGCTTTAAATAAACAACTGCCTCAGGAACGTGACTGCGCTATAGATTTCGTTAATGGGAATAGCAGATTTGGCACACAATTTCCAGAGACGATTTGCAGTAGTTACGTGTGATATCGCACGCACACACATTTTCCCTAAACCACACGTCGTACGCACCAGGTATAAATGACTAGAAATTATTGCTAAAAACTGTAGTCCTGATAAACAAGTATCGAAGAACGCAAGCAAAGAACTTTCATAATCAAAACATTGGTCCAGTGAATTACTTTGGAAAGTAAAGTAAACTGATCTTTGAGCAACGCTTTAAATAAACAACAGTCTTAAGAACGTTACTGCGCTATAGATTTCGTTAATGGGAATAGCAGATTTGGCACATAGTTTCCAGAGACGATTTGCAGTAGTTACGTGCGGTATTGCACGCACACACTTTTTCCCTAAACCACATGTTGTATGCAGCACGTATAAATGACTAGAAATTACTGCTAAAAACTGTAGTCCTGATAAACAAGTATCGAAGAGCACAAGGCAAGATGATCAAAACATCGGTCCAGTGAATTACTTTGCAAAATAGAGGAAGCTGATCTTTCAACAATGCTTTAAATAAACAACCGCCTCAGGAACATTACTGAGCTATAGATTTCGTTAATGGAAATAGCAGATTTGGCACACAGTTTCCAGAGACGATTTGCAGTAGTTACGTGCGGTATCGCACACACACACATTTTCCCTAAACCACAAGTTGTACGCGCACCAGGTATAAATTACTGCTAAAAACTGTAGTTCTGACAAACAAGTATCGAAGAGTGCAAGGCAAGAATTTTAATAGTCAAAACATTGGTCCAGTGACTTACTTTGGAAAATAGAGGAAACTGATCTTTCAGCAATGCTTCAAATAAACAACTGCCTCAGCAACATTACTACGCTATAGATTTCGTTAATGGGAATGGCAGATTTGGCACACAGTTTCCAGAGACGATTCGCAGCAGTTACGTGCGGTATCGCATGCCCATATTTTCCCTAAACCACAAGTCGTACGCACCAGATATAAATGACCAGGTATAAATTATCAAAGAGCGCAAGGCAAGAATTTTGACGATCAAAACATCGGTCCAGTGAAGTACTTTTGTAAGGTATGGGAAACTGATCTTTGCGCAACGCTTTACATAAACAACCGCCAGCAGGAACATTGCTACTCTGTAGATTTCGTTAATGGGAATAGCAGATTTGGCACACAGTTTCCAAAGATGATTCACAGTAGTTACGTGCGGTATCGCACGCACACACATTTTCCCTAAACCGCAAGTAGTATGTACCACGTATAAATTACTGCTAAAAACTGTAGTTCTAACAAACAAGTATCGAAGAGTGCAAGGCAAGAATTTTAATAATCAAAACATTAGTCCAATGAATTACTTTGGAAAGTAAAGGAAACTGATCTTTGAGCAACGCTTTAAATAAACAACCGCCTCAGCAACATTACTGCGCTATAGATTTCGTTAATGGGAGTGGCAGATTTGGCACACAGTTTCCAGAGACGATTCACGGTAGTTCCATGTGGTATTGCACGCACATACATTTTCCCTAAACCACAAGTTGTATGCACCAGATATAAATGACCAGGTATAAACTACTGCTAAAAACTATAGTTCTGACAAACAAGTATCGAAGAGCGCAAGGCAAAAATGTTGATGACCAAAACATTGGTCCAATGAATTACTTTGGAAAGTAGAGAAAACTGATCTTTCAGCGATGCTTTAAATAAACAACCGCTTCGAGAATGTTGCTACTCTGTAGATTTCGTTAATAGGAATAGCAGATTTGGCACACAGTTTCCAGAGACGATTCACGGTAGTTACGTGCGGTATTGCACGCACACACATTTTCCCTAAACCACAAGTCGTACGCACCAGATATAAATGACCAGGTATAAATTATCAAAGAGCGCAAGGCAAGAATTTTGATGATCAAAACATTGGTCCAGTGAATTACTTTGGAAAACAGAGGAAACTGATCTTTCAGCAATGCTTTAAATAAACAACCGCCTCAGCAACGTTACTGCGCTATAGATTTCGTTAATGGGAATGGCAGATTTGGCACACAGTTTCCAGAGACGATTCACAGCAGTTACGTGCGGTATCGCACGCACACATTTCTCATAAGCCATACATCATCTGCATCGCGATGCAGATGACAATTGTCCGCTACTCCATACTTAACCAATATCAATATGTACGAATAAATAACTTGTAAGCTCAAATACTAGTACAACAAATTACTTTATACAACAAACGTAATCTACCTTTGACCAATTTTAAACAAACAACTGCTTCGACAATGTTACCAAAGTATGCGATTCGTTACCGAGAATAAACATTTCACATAAAACTTTCATGAAACGTTTTTATCAAGTCATGCACGGTGTAGTGCACACACATTTTCCCTAAACTACATATCAAAGAGCGTAAGGAAAGAACTTTGATGATCAAAACATTGGTCCAGTGAATTACTTTGAAAAGTAGAGTAAACTGATCTTTCAGCAACACTTTAAATAAACAACTGCCTCAGCAACGTTACTACGCTATAGATTTCGTTAATGGGAATGGCAGATTTGGCACACAGTTTCCAGAGACGATTCGCAGCAGTTACGTGCGGTATCGCACGCACACATTTCTCATAAGCCGTACATCATCTGCACCGCGGTGCAGATGACAATTGTGTGAATCAGGACACAACGCATAAAAACATGCACGGACGGATACCCGTCTAAGAAACGACAACAAATATCTCGCACTCACCATAGTCACGTCAAAATGCAATCTCAGAGTCACAGGGCACCTGAACAACAAATTCTAACTGAATAATCGCAGAAAATGAGAAACATCGACTTTGACACACTTCTTCCTACACTCGAAAGACCGGTCATCTACCACTTCTCGGAATAAACGTTTTATTGCAGTGTCAAGTTTCCCACGTACGCTCGAAGGCAAACTACATCCTCACTATGTGCTTTAAACGCAGGATCGGCATAACAATAGGATCCGCGGTCACTCGACAATCGGACAGCCACTATCGTTGGCTTTATTAATCATCGACTCGATCAAACGAAATTCTTAAGAGCAACTGCCTTCTCACCCTGTAATAAACTGTCCTTTCGTTTCAAGATGTTACCGTGCGGTGGCAGTACTGGCGAACAATCGGTCTGACCTAAGCACTATACGAGTAACAAGTCCAGTTAGCGCGCTGCGACAACTTTTACGGATGTGTAGCGAATTTACATCTTCGGATATGTACGGCTGGCCCACTAATTAATGGGTTGGGGAGAGATGTTAATGGAAGTCAATGCTGTTACGCTCCTGTAACATATATGAAATATCCTTCAAATATCACTATGTATGGTTAAATGTACGTGTTGATGAGCACAAGAAAAATTTTAGTTACTTGAGTGATTTGTAAAAATGCTAACAGGAATTAATATTGTTACAGTGGTGTAACGTGTATTCAATTTATTTTGTCAGCTGTTATATATGCTAATTTATACCACGTGTTTCAATAATTGTGTTGATGAACACATGAAAAAATTATGTTCAGCAATGATATATAAAATTATTAACAAGAATTCATATTGTTACATTGGTGTAATGTATATTCAATTTATTTCAATTTCAATATATTCAATTTATTTTGTCTTATTATTTCAATTTATTTTGTCAGCTGTTACATATGCTAATTTGTACCACATATACCACTGTGTTAATAAACACATGAAAAGATTATGTTCCGCAATGATATGTAAAATTATTAACAGGAATTAATATTAATATATTTAATGGTATGGGGAGAGATGTTAATGGAAGTCAATGCTGTTACGCTCCTGTAGCATATATGAAATATCCTTCAAGTATCACTATGTATGGTTAATTATACGGGTTGTACAAGAAAAATTTTAGTTATTTAAGTGGTATATAAAAACGCTAACAGGAATTCATATTGTTACAGCGGTATAACGTTATATTCAATTTATTTCAATTTCAATTTATTCAATTTATTTTGTCATATTATTTCAATTTATTTTGTCAGCTGTTATATATGATAATTTACATCACATGTTTCAATAACTGTGTTAAGGAACACTTGAAAAGATTATGTTCAGCAATGATATATAAAATTATTAACAGGAATTCATATTGTTACATTGGTGTAACGTATATTAAATTTATGTCAATTTCAATTTGTTCAATTTATTTTGTGAGCTGTTATATATGATAATTTATACCACAGGTTTCAATAACTGTATTCACGAACACATGAAAAGATTATGTTCAGCACTGATATATAAAATTATTAACAGGCATTAATATTAATATATTTAATGAGATGGGGAAAGATATTAATGGGTGTCAATGCTGTAACCTATATGAAATATCGTTCAAGTATCACTATGTATGGTTAAATATACATCTTGATGAGTACAAGAAAAATTGTAGTTAGTTGAATGGTATGTAAAAATGCTAACAGGAATTGATATTGTTAGAGTGGTGTAATGTTATATTCAATTTATTTCAATTTCAATTTATTCAATTTATTTTGTCAGCTGTTATATATGATAATTTATACCACAGGTTTCAATAACTGTGTTAACGAACACATGAAAAATAGATGTTCAGCAATAATACATAAAATTATTAACAAAAATTCATTTTCTATAGTGGTGTAACATGTATTCAATTTATTTTGTGAGCTGTAATATATGCGAAATTATACCACGTGTTTCAATAATTGTGTTAGAGAACACATGAAAAAACTCTATTCAACAATAATATATAAAATTATTGGTAGGAATTCATATTGATATGCTTAATGGGATGGGGAGAGATATTAATGGGCATCAATGCTGTTATGCTTCTGTAATATATGAAATATTGTTCAAGTATTACTATGTATGGTTAAATATATGTGTTGATAAATATAACAAAAATTGTAGTTACTTGAGTGGTATGTAAAAATGCTAACAGGAATTCATACTGTTACAGTGGTGTAACGTATATTCTATTTATTCTGTCAGCTGTTATATATGCTAAATTATACCACGTCTTTCAATAAATGTGTTAACGAACACATGAAAAGATTACGTTCAGCAATGATATATCATATTATTAACAGGAATTAATAGTAATATACTTAATGGGATGGGCAAAGATGTTAATGGAAGTCGATGCTGTTACTCTCCTGTAACATATATGAAATATCGTTCAAATATGACTATGTATGGTTAAATATATGTGTTACACAAGAAAAATTGTAGTTACTTGAGTGGTATGCAAAAATGCTAACAGGAATTTATATTGTTACAGTGGTGTAACGTATATTCAATTTATTTTGTCAGCTGTTATATATGCTAAATTATACCACGTGTTTCAATAATTGTGTTAACAAACACATGAAATAATTATGTTCACCAATGTTATATAAAATTATTAACAGGAATTCATATTGTTACAGTAATGTAACATGTGTTCTATTTATTCTGTCAGCTGTTATATATACTCATTTATACCATGTCTTTCAATAATCGTGTTTATGAACACATGAAAAAATTATGTTTAGCAATAATATATAAAATTATTAGCAGGAATTCATATTGTTACAGTGGTGTAACATATATTCTATTTATTTTGTCAGCTGTTATATATGCTAATTTATACTACGTGTTTCAATAATTGGACTGATGAACACATGAAAAAATTATGTTTAGCAATGATATATAAAATTATTAACAGGAATTAATATTAATATACTTAATGGGATGGGGAGATATATTAATGGGCGTGAATGCTGTTATGGTTCTGTAACATATATGAAATATCGTTCAAGTATCGCTATGTATGCTATGTAAAAATGCTAGCAGGAATTGATATTGTTACAATGGCGTAGCGTGTATTCAATTTATTTTGTCAGCTGTTATATACGCTAATCTGTATCACGGGTTTCAATAACTGCGTTAACAAACACATGAACAATTTATGTTCACCAATGATATATAAAATTATTAACAGGAATTAATGCACGTCAATGATCTTATGGTGCTGTCACATATATGAAATGTCGTTCAAGTATCACTATGTATGGTTAAATACACGTGTTGATGAGTACAAGAAAAATTGTAGTTACTTGAATGGTATGTAAAAATGCTAACACGAATTCGTATTGTTACAGTGGTGTAACATATATTCAATTTATTTTGTTGGCTGTTATATATGTTAATTTATACCACGTGTTTCAATAACTGTGTTAACGAACACATGAAAAATCTATGTAGAGCAACGATATATAAAATTGTTAACAGGAATTGTTAATATTAATATACTGCAAAGAAGTGTGACATAGTTTCTTTGAACAGCGGTTATATATATTAATTTATAATAACTTCTAAACATATATATTAGCAAATACAAGAAAAACTACATTTACTTGAATGATGTATAAAAGTGCTAGCAGATCTTAATATTGTGCTAGCTGTGTGATATGTATGACATTTCTTTCAATAAATATTCAATGTATTAGTTTATCCCATATGTCTAAATATACATGTTAATAAATATATATCAAATTAATTTTGATTCGCAATGTGTCAGATGGAAGAGGTTAATATTTTGAAACTAGAATATGTCAGAGCAAATCTGCACTGTAAACGTATCTTTTGCTGATTATATTTGAGTATTCAAAATGAGGAATTTACAGTTACAATTAATTTTATTATTTATTTGGGTTTTCTAATATCTTGTACAATAGTAATCTTCTGAAATCAATAGGCAGAAAGGAATACCGTTCAAAGATGCACTTCACGTTTCTAACGTATACTTTTCATTTTATCATTTCCACTATTCAACCGGTGAAAATGTGCCACATCACATATACTTTAAAATTGAACTTGGAATACAGATCTTGTATGTTGCTTTAACTAGGTTATTGGCGATTTCAGGTTTACAGTCCAGAAATAGATTTGTTACATTAATTTTTAATTTATGAATTTACTAACTTCTATATACCTGTTATAGTATGTCATTGTTACTATTCAATTAATCAAAATGTCCTAAATAACATATATTTTAAAATTGAACTTGGAACATAGATGTTCTGTTGCAATAACTAGGTTATTGACAATTTCAGGTTTACTGTCTAGAAATAGACTTTGTTACATAAATGCTATATTTATGAACTTACATAACTTGGCTTTAGGTTCTTTCAAAAGTGTCCTTAAGTGTAAAATATGTTTCTACTACTTCTATTACCCTTTATCCCCAGGTTGAATTATTCGCAGTTAATGCAAAATGGAAAATGCCAAAGATTAATAATTCATCGCATTTATCCAATTTTCCCAATTTGTAAAACAATTTTAAACTACGCTGTTGCACTAAAATATTTGTAATAAATACTTTCTTGCCTTGTTATACGATTCAACTGTTTTATTACTAGTTCTTTTTAATGTCTTATTGCACCCAATTTAACATAAACCTTATTATAAGTTGCTGGTTTGTGCAGTACAAATACAATATATCTATTTCAATACAATTTACCTCAATATATATTATAATGTACTCAATGATACTCTAGACACAATTCTAGGCACATATTTTTTATATTACCTTTCAATCTTACCTTGACCTAGATTTTTTATTCTTTTAATTTTAACTGTACTATATCATTCAGATTCTACCGTTATCTGCCAAGTTCCGTATATGGAAAAAAATGGCTACGCATAAATAAAACACACAATTCACTTTTCTTTTAATAAAAATAAAGTTTATTAGCTAACATATAAAGGATGCTTTTTATTGTTCTGTAACTTTAAAACCCCAGTTCTTTAGTTTACATTTAATATGAATCTATGCTTATATATTCGTTGTTCCTTTCCATCGTACTTTACTAACGTTACCATTCTGTCACCGTTGCCAAGTTCCGTATATGGAAAAAAAATGGCTACGCATAAATAAAACACACAATTCACTTTTCTTTTAATAAAAATAAAGTTTATTAGCTAACATATAAAGGATGCTTTTTATTGTTCTGTAACTTTAAAACCCCGGTTCTTTAGTTTACATTTAATATGAATCTATGCTTATATATTCGTTGTTCCTTTCCATCGTACTTTACTAACGTTACCATTCTGTCACCGTTGCCAAGTTCCGTACATGGAAAAAAAATGGCTACGCATAAATAAAACACACAATTCACTTTTGTTTTAATAAAAATAAAGTTTATTAGCTAACATATAAAGGATGCTTTTTATTGTTCTGTAACTTCAAAACCCCAGTTCTTTAGTTTACATTTAATATGAATCTATGCTTATATATTCGTTGTTCCTTTCCATCGTACTTTACTAACGTTACCATTCTGTCACTGTTGCCAAGTTCCGTATATGGAAAAAAAATGGCTACGCATAAATAAAACACACAATTCACTTTTCTTTTAATAAAAATAAAGTTTATTAGCTAACATATAAAGGATGCTTTTTATTGTTCTGTAGCTTTAAAACCCCAGTTCTTTAGTTTACATTTAATATGAATCTATGCTTATATATTCGTTGTTCCTTTCCATCGTACTTTACTAACGTTACCATTCTGTCACCGTTGCCAAGTTCCGTATATGGAAAAAAATGGCTACGCATAAATAAAACACACAATTCACTTTTCTTTTAATAAAAATAAAGTTTATTAGCTAACATATAAAGGATGCTTTTTATTGTTCTGTAACTTTAAAACCCCAGTTCTTTAGTTTACATTTAATATGAATCTATGCTTATATATTCGTTGTTCCTTTCCATCGTACTTTACTAACGTTACCATTCTGTCACTGTTGCCAAGTTCCGTATATGGAAAAAAATGGCTACGCATAAATAAAACACACAATTCACTTTTCTTTTAATAAAAATAAAGTTTATTAGCTAACATATAAAGGATGCTTTTTATTGTTCTGTAACTTTAAAACCCCAGTTCTTTAGTTTACATTTAATATGAATCTATGCTTATATATTCGTTGTTCCTTTCCATCGTACTTTACTAACGTTACCATTCTGTCACCGTTGCCAAGTTCCGTATATGGAAAAAAAATGACTACGCATAAATAAAACACACAATTCACTTTTCTTTTAATAAAAATAAAGTTTATTAGCTAACATATAAAGGATGCTTTTTATTGTTCTGTAACTTTAAAACCCCAGTTCTTTAGTTTACATTTAATATGAATCTATGCTTATATATTCGTTGTTCCTTTCCATCGTACTTTACTAACGTTACCATTTTGTCACCGTTGCCAAGTTCCGTATATGGAAAAAAATGGCTACGCATAAATAAAACACACAATTCACTTTTCTTTTAATAAAAATAAAGTTTATTAGCTAACATATAAAGGATGCTTTTTATTGTTCTGTAACTTTAAAACCCCAGTTCTTTAGTTTAAATTTAATATGAATCTATGCTTATATATTCGTTGTTCCTTTCCATCGTACTTTACTAACGTTATCATTCTGTCACCGTTGCCAAGTTCCGTATATGGAAAAAAAATGGCTACGCATAAATAAAACACACAATTCACTTTTCTTTTAATAAAAATAAAGTTTATTAGCTAACATATAAAGGATGCTTTTTATTGTTCTGTAACTTTGAAACCCCAGTTCTTTAGTTTACATTTAATATGAATCTATGCTTATATATTCGTTGTTCCTTTCCATCGTACTTTACTAACGTTACCATTCTGTCACTGTTGCCAAGTTCCGTATATGGAAAAAAATGGCTACGCATAAATAAAACACACAATTCACTTTTCTTTTAATAAAAATAAAGTTTATTAGCTAACATATAAAGGATGCTTTTTATTGTTCTGTAACTTTAAAACCCCAGTTCTTTAGTTTACATTTAATATGAATCTATGCTTATATATTCGTTGTTCCTTTCCATCGTACTTTACTAACGTTACCATTCAGTCACTGTTGCTTTTGTTATATCCTTTGAATCTTTTTAAAACATTCTATCCTCTGTGATCATCCTGTTAAATTTACTGCTATCATTAATAATCCCATGTTTCCATCTATTTTCCTTTATTTTTATACACAGCGTTTCATCTGAGTATACACACTTTTTTTTTCCATTCGCCACTCTTTTATAGTATGATATTTTGTTCATTATCCTTACCATTACTTTTTAATGACATCATTATCCCTCCTTCTCCTCGTAATCCATGAAACATAACACTTATATACCTTTGGTTACGTCTCCCTGTATTCCATATTGTATTCCTCTACTACTATCAATCCTCATTTGCACTGACCTCCTTAGGAATGTTTCATAACGATGTACAATATAACCACTTTTCGCTAATGTATACATTTTTTCTTTCATTAACACTCTTTATAAAAGTGTCTCATCTGTAGTGCATCAAAAGAGATGGAGTAGGGCCAATAGAGGAATGTGTACATCATATCTAGATAAAATTGAAAGTTGGTCAAGCAAATTGTTTCTGAATAATCAAAGCAAAAATTTTGTTTTGAGAAAAATACGTTGGAACTTTTATGCGTTATGTTTTATCTGCACAGTGACTAATGTATATCTTAAACTTTGTCAGCTTTGCAAATATTAAAGTTTCTGTTCGAAATAATAGCTTTATATATATATAGAAATATAAGAAATATATTATATATTTTATATATACTAATATTATATATATATATATATATAAAAGAAATATATATATAACTTTTATGCGTTATGTTTTATCTGTACGGTGACCAACGTGTATCTTAAACTTTGTCAGCTTTGCAAATGTTAAAGTTTCTGTTCGAAATAATAGCTTTATATATATAGAAATATAAAAAACATATTATATATTTTATATATACTTTATATATTATATTATTATTATATATTTTATATATACTGTATATATAACAAATATATATATAAAGTATAAGAAATAATAGCTTTATATAATACCTTTATACTATTGTGAAATACAACAAATTTTTCTTACCCTACAAATCAGATCACCCCACTTAAAATTTCTGGTTCCAAATTTCTGTTCTTTTTCTGGGTCACAATACCATGACCTTGAATTTTCAAGGAACAGACAAAACGTGTGTGCTTTGGACCCAATAAACCAGATTTGTTTCTTAATTCGTGACTACATTTATCATATCCATAACTGTTTGTACGCCGGTACCCACTGTACAATTATGTCACATACATATGACATAACAGATCATTCATTATTGTGTAAACCATAAAATCTAATTTTTCGTCATGAATACAAATTGCACGTAGAATTTATAACATAATTGAGCAATCAACAAAATAATGGAAAAGTAGTCCTTTTGAGGTTTTATAAACACAATCTTCGTAATGATTTGTTCAGTGGGCTATTTTTCACCTAAAAAAGAAAAAGCGTATTCAAATTTGATATACTTTTATATATAATTTTATATACCTTTATATATAATTTTATAAATTTGTATAGAAAAATTCACTTTGGATGACTAACCTTTGGAAAGATTAACGTAAAATTAATAGTCCTGAATTGTGTGGTATTTTTCAAAACATTCTGGTATGTGCAAAGCGACTTTGCACATTTTACACTCCCAGGTTGTCTCACTCCGTTTATTGTTTCTCGTGCAAACTTTACAAGCTCTTGACGGTTTCTGCTTTGATTTTGTCGGAGCGATATGCTGTGGAAAATGAGCCCAATGCTGTGCTTGCAGCCTGAGCGGCGTGTCTGCATTCGTTGTTCTTCCTCGCCTTATATAATCTGGTAAACGTGTGTTTTGGAGCAACGACTCTGCTATGTCTATTCTATAGTCAATGTAACTCTGTTTCCCTTCATTATGTACTTTGTTGTACAGTATATACGTATTAAAAAGTGCCATATCGAACATGTAAAAAAAAATCTTTCGATAGCCTTTCATAAATTTTCTCATTATAGGAAAACACGCCAACATTTGCACCTGCCGATCAACGCCCATCATGCCCTTATTGTATTCAACGACGCATCTCGGTTTCAAAACTTGATTAAATTGATTTTCTTCTTGTTTAATCGTATCTGCCGTTTCATGTTTTGTAGAAAGAATATACACATCCCGCTCGTCTTTCCACTTTAACGCTAATATGCCGTTACAACTCCTCGTTATAGTTTCACCTCTTTGCAATTTTGTTCTAATTAGATCTTTCGGCATATGTTTTCTGTTATAGCACACAGTCCCAACAGCGTTTGTTTTGTTTGCAACTAAAGTCAAAAAAAGTTTTGGGGACGAATAACGTTGATCTAAATACAAAGTATGTCCTTTGTTCAATACAGCTTGGGACAATTCGAACACAATATCTTCGGAAGCACTGTTATTGGTAAGCTTGATTTTATCTTGATCGGTGCATATTTTAAAATGATGGCAGTAACCTGACGCTGATTCGTGTAATTTATAAATTTTTATGTTAAATCTGGTTTTTTCTGATGCATTAGTTTGGTTAGACAGGAGACACCCTTTAAATTTCATTGACGATTCGTCAATAAATATATTCTCTCCCATCGTGTACACGTCTTTGAACTTATCGTTCCAGAAGTCGATTATGGGAGTAAGTTTGCATAGCGGATCTGTATTATCAGCGGTAATGTTATTTGCGAAATGCAGAAACCTCGTTATTTGAAGAAATCTGGTAAATGGCATGATTTTTCCAAATATTGGTGTTTCTGTAACGGCTCTTTTAGACCAATACATTTGAATGCTCGGCTTTCTAACATGGATCATTATAATACACAGTGCGTAGAAAGACTTAATCTCATCGCAGCTCACAGGAACCCATGTACTGTCAATTTTCCTTCTTCTACTTTCGTCGTTTATGACTTGTTCCGCATAGCGGTTTGTTTCAGAAACAATTATTTCCCAAAACTGATCGTCGAATACAGAGTAAAAAATATCTAATTTACTGATATTTATATCTAACTGGCCTAAAACCATAGTTTTTATGCCAGGTAACTCTGTATATTCCCAAATTTTTGGTACATTATTCGTTTTCTTCCAAATCCATTTCTCTGACATTTCGTAACTGACGTCTTCTTCTTCGTAACTATTGTCTTCGTTAACCGATAGCTTTTCACGTTTCCTTACTGGCAACAATTCATTGCAATCTTCGCTACCGTCAAAGGCAATGTTGTCATAAAACATGTCCAAATAATCACTGTCTTCGCTGTCCGAGGTCATGTCAACAGAATTCTCAAGACTTTTAGACGTAGACGAACAGCTATTGCATCCTATATTAATGCTTCTTTTACGAAACATTATGGAGGAGTTTTTCTTTAAATATTCAACATAAGAAAATAGCGCAAACTTACGAGAAATTCTTTCTACGAAGATCCGTAATTAAAGCCAACAAAGTGACAAAAGTCTGTTTACAACAACTGAATCACGAGTTCGACACGTCTTTCTTATGTTTAGCCAATAAATCTATCACGAGCCTTACTCGTGTTCCTTGCATGTGATCAGTAATCCATTACACGAGCGACACACGATATCACACAAAAGGTTAACACTCTGTAACCTGATTTTTTTCCTCTTGACCGACGTAAAATTACATAACGCAAAACGAGCAAAAGTTAACCTTCAAGCGTAAGCAAGGCGGAAAGTAACAATTCGCGACCATTTTATCACAGGGAAACTGATTTGTAACTTCGGAGCCACAATGGCGTGCAACTTTGCGCAAGCATGTAACGTTATTTCAAATATGGACGGCCGTCAAAGGGTTCGCAACATTGCATTAGGCATATGTACATATATATATACGAGTATTATCAACTATATTTACACTTTTTTCGGTAAATAATATTATAAAGTAGCGAATAAACGAATAGGTTGGTCTAGAATCGTAAAAAAGTGTAGTTTACCGTGTGATGATAAACAAATTTTTTGTTGTTGGAAATAACTTTTCTTAACCCCTGTCTTATAAGATCGTCTGTGACTCGTGGTGTGTTTTTCGTATAAATCGTAACAAACACGAGATAGTCTCGTGATATATTTATGTATCAATCCAAAGCACGAGTCAGGCTCATATTTTACGAGCAAAAAGCATGAAACATGTAACAGTGTGTTGGACTGGTGTAATTGTCAACGTTAAGCAACTTCATTAACGATTGCACCAAACGTCGCTGTCATTTTTCTAGAAAAATTTTAATATGCATGTAACGTTGTTGAGCAAAGTAAAAAAAATGTTGCGAGATGTAATGCATATCTAGATCGACAGTTTATAAATATTGTGTAACACATAATAGAAGTATGAGTATACAGGTGATTGAATAAAGGATTGATTACAATTTTGTAGCAGACAAAGAGTTAACAAGTCATTATTCTACGTACGTAATGACAAAATAATGAGAACTATGGTTATACAAAATTATTATTGATAACTGTTTTATTCTTGATTACTCTTAATAACTGTTTCTTAATATTTGCTTGCAAGTATAAGGAAATTACTATTTGCAATGTTTATGCCATAAAAAGGACCAATCTTATTGAATACAACTACTTGAAAAGGGTTACTTGAACAGGGTTATTATTGATAACAGTTTTATTCTTGATTACTCTTAATAACTGTTTCTTAATATTTGATTGAATAAAGGAAATTGATTACAATTTTGTATCATAAAAAGGTTAACAATCTTATTCTAATACAACAAAAAAAAGGGTTACTTGAAAAGGGTTATTATGGATAATTGTTTTATTCTTGATTATTCTTGATAACTGTTTCTTAATACTCGCTTGCAAGTTAAGGAAATTAATATTTACAATGTTTATGCTATGAAAAGCACCAATCTTATTGAATACAACTACTTGAAAAGGGTTACATTATGAAATGCAAAAGAATGTAGGGCCAGGATATTTAGTATCAAAATTTTGTAATGTTACTAAAAAAAACATTACTCTTAATAACTGTTTCTTAATACTCGCTTGCAAGTATAAGGAAATTACTATTTGCAATGTTTATGCCATGAAAAGAACCAATCTTATTGAATACAACTACTTGAAAAGGGTCACATTATGAAATTCAAAGCACAAAGGGCCAGCATATTTCGTATCAATATTTTGTAATGTTACCAAAAAAAACATTACAGGATACAGAAGATTGAATAAAGGATTGATTACAATTTTGTAGCAGACAAAGAGTTAACACGTCATTATTCTACATAGGTAATGACAAAATAATGAGAACTATTCGAACGATTGATTATAATTTTGTATCATACAAAGAATTAACAAGCTATTATTCTACATATGTAATGACAAAATAATGAGAACAATGATTATGCAAAATTATTATTGATAACTATTTTATTCTTGATTACTCTTAATAACTGTTTCTTAATATTCGCTTGCAAGTATAAGGAAATTACTATTTGCAATGTTTATGCCATGAAAAGCACCAATCTTATTGAATACAACTACTTGAAAAGGGTTACATTATGAAATGCAAAAGAACGAAGGGCCAGCATATTTAGTATCAAAATTTTGTAATGTTACTAAAAAAAACATTACAGGATACAGGAGATTGAATAAAGGATTGATTACAATTTTGTAGCAGACAAAGAGTTAACACGTCATTATTCTATGAACGTAATGACAAAATAATGAGAACTATGGTTATGCAAAATTATTATTGATAACAGTTTTATTCCTTACTTTGATAACGTCCAATGCAAAAAACGGCGGGAGCAAAGTTGTACACCTAATAAAAAGTTAAAACGTCATTATTCTATGAACGTAATGACAAAATAATGAAAACAATGGTTATGCAAAATTATTATGGATAACTGTTTTATTCTTGATTACTCTTGATAACTGTTTCTTAATATTCGTTTACAAGTATAAGGAAATTGCTATTTACAATGTTTATGCCATGAAAAGCACCAATCTTATTGAATACAACTACTTGAAAAGGGTTACATTATGAAATGCAAAAGAACAAAGGGCCAGCATATTTAGTATCAAACTTTTATAATGTTACTAAAAAAAACATTACAGGATACAGGAGATTGAATAAAGGATTGATTACAATTTTGTATCAGACAAAGAGTTAACACGTCATTATTCTACATACGTAATGACAAAATAATGAGAACAATGGTTATGCAAAATTATTATTGATAACTATTTTATTCTTGATTACTCTTGATAACTGCTTCTTAATATTAGCTTGCAAGTATAAGGAAATTACTATTTACAATGTTTATGCCATGGAAAGCATCAATCTTATTGAATACAAGTACTTGAAAAGGGTTACATAATGAAATACAAAGAACAAAGGGCCAGCATATTTAGTATCCAAATTTTGTAATGTTACTACAAAAAACATTACAGGATACAGGAAATTGAATAAAGGATTGATTACAATTTTCTATCATACAAAGAGTTAACACGTCATTATTCTATGAATGTAATGACAAAATAATGAAAACTATGGATATGCAAAATTATTATTGATAACTGTTTCTTAATATTCGCTTGCAAGTATAAGGAAATTACTATTTGCAATGTTTACGCCATAAAAAGCACCAATCTTATTGAACACAACTACTTGAAAAGGGTTACATTATGAAATACAAAAGAATGAAGGGCAAGGAAATTTAGTATCAAAATTTTGTAATGTTACTAAAAAAAATATTACAGGATACAGGAGATTGAATAAAGGATTGATATGCATGTATATGTAATGACAAAATAATGAGAACTATGGTTATGCAAAATTATGATTGATTTAAACTATTAATATTATTATTATTTTAAACTATTTTATTCTTGATTATTCTTGATAACTGTTTCTTAATATTCACTTGCAAGTATAAGGAAATTACTATTTGCAATGTTTATGCCATGAAAAGCACCAATCTTATTGAATACAACTACTTGAAAAGGGTTACATTATGAAATCCAAAGAACGAAGGGCCAGCATATTGAGTACCGAAATTTTGTAATGTCACTAAAAAAAACATTACAGGATACAGGAGATTGAATAAAGGATTGATTACAATTTTCTATCATACAAAGTGTTAACACGTCATTATTCTCCATACGTAATGACAAAATAATGAGAACAATTGTTATGCAAAATTATTATTCATAACTGTTTTATTCTTGATTACTCTTGATAACTGTTTCTTAATATTCACTTGCAAGTATAAGGAAATTACTATTTACAATGTTTATGCCGTAAAAAGCACCAATCTCATTGAATACAACTACTTGAAAAAGCTTACATTATGAAATGCAAAAGAATGAAGGGCCAGCATATTTAGTATCAAAATTTTGTAATGTTACTAAAAAAAATATTACAGGATACAGGAGATTGAATGAAGTATTGATTACAATTTTGTATCATACAAAGACTTAACACGTCATTCTTTTACATACGTAATGACAAAATAATGAGAACAATAGGTATGCAAAATTATTATTGATAACTGTTTTATTCATGATTACTCTTAATAACTGTTTCTTAATATTCGCCTGCAAGTATAAGGAAATTACTATTTACAATGTTTATGCCATGAAAAGCACCAATCTTATTAAATACAACTACTTGAACAGGGTTACATTATGAAATGCAAAAGAACAAAGGGCGAGCATATTTAGTATCAAAATTTCGTAATGTTACTAAAAAAATATTACAGGGTACAAGAGATTGAATAGAGGATTAATTACAATTTTGTACCTTACAAAAAGTTAACACGTCATTGTTCTATGAATGTAATGACAAAAATAAGGAGAATAATGGTTATGCAAAATTATTATTGATAACTGTTTTATTCTTGATTACTCTTGATAACTGTTTCTTAATATTCGCTTGCAAGTATAAGGAAATTACTATTTACAATGTTTATGCCATGAAAAGCATCATGGCAGGAGTAAGTAAACGTCAAACCCATCGAGCAGAAAGCTTTCTCATGCCCAATATGCAATGCAGGATATGCCCAGATTTCATTGATGGATCAAGTGTATCGAGTTAAAAGGAGACTATGTTGAAAAATAAATCGTCAATTTTCCACAATTTTCGTTTTTCTTTTGTAGGCTAAGTACTTATCGGACTGCCCACGTTTTGTAGGTTTAATACCATGGGCATGCTTTGTTAATAGTCATTAACATTTGCCAATAACGTATAATGCAGTTTTCCAGAAGAGGGCACGCATACACTTGATCCGCCGATTTCCTTTCCCAGGAAGCTTTAGAAAGACTGCAACGCGATTTTTACATATTTCAATTCAGCGTGGGTCAGTAGACAATATTCTCTTACCGTATAGACAAGGACTTGTGACCGTTTATCTTATTTATAATAGAGTTTTTCAAAATCTTAACACATTGACTGAAACGGTGACTGGCGCAATAAGATTAGCACTAAAAATGCAAAAAAATTTATATAACCAATTTGCAATCTTGTAAAAAGCAAATTATATAATGGAATGGTTTAATACAATATTTAACCTTTAACTTTTCTCGTTACCTATTCCTAGCACACTCGGTCAAAATGGCCGGTGATTAAAAAAGTTAACATTTTTATGATTGAACGTAGATAATGGTTAATTTATTACTGAATGTATATAAAATGAAGAGCTTTCATAATATGGACCGTTTATTATAAAAGTGGTGTAAGTCCGTTTTTAAAAAAAATGAGATATCACGCAATTTATGGTTAATTTAATGTATAATTTTGACGTATAACTAGTTAGTATTTAATTTCTTAAAAAATGCCCATGTTCCATACAATTTAAAATTGGACGGTAAAAGAAATTGCGTAATGATTGACTATGAAAGTGGTGTAAGTCCAATTTCCAGAGAAAGGTGATAAGTATTATTTTACGTTTCTTTATATTCCGTATCATATTACATGTCAAGAGATACTAGTTTAGATTACTTATTTTATTTTGCTCCTAAAATTGATAATTTTATATTAACATCAAATAGTGGTATAAGTAAGAACAAATGGTAAATCAATGTAATTTTATAACAATATTATTTTATGACAATTGAAAATATGTATTTTATTTTGCGTAAGAGGTGGTTCCGATAAAAATGTTCTCAATTTTAATATTTTATGTTTTTGTAATATTTGCTGCACAAGTCGTACAATTACAGGCGCTTCCAAAACTCTTGTCACTTCACTAGCAGTTTTACTTCCACCTCGTATTTCTTTAAAAACCCGTGAACGATCGCGTCTTGTAAGTTTTGTGTTGCCACCTGCATAATGACTTTTACCAAAATGTTCACGCAATTTTAAAAAACTATGTACAGCAGTGCTTGATCTGTTAATTTTTTCAGCAATCCGTTGAATAGAGAATCCTGCATCGAACGTAGATAATGGTTAATTTTTTACCTATTATATAAAACTTAAAACTTTCCTAATAGTATTCTGATAAAAGGAAAAATATTTCATATATTGTTATATTCATTTATAAATCGGAATATTATATGCTTAAAAAACTTACTTTCTCTTTAAGTTACTGACGATCTTAATGATTGATTCAACTGACGAAAGAGATGATTAGGAAAGTAGTAGCTTGTTATTTTACATTTCTTTTATATTCCGTGTCATATTACATGTCAAGAAATACTAGTTTAGATTACTTATTTTATTTTCCTCCTAAAATGGATAATTTTATATTAACATCAAATAGTGCTACAAGTAAGAACAAATGGTAAATAAATGTAATTTTATAACAATATTATTTTATGACGATTGAAAATACTTATTTTATTTAATTTTAAATAAATTCACATAAAAATAAAGCCCATGAATATAAATAAAAGAATAATCTTATAATCGGAGGATGAAGATAATTCCACTATAAAAAAAAAATTAATGAAACGTAAAAAGAGAATCATCAGACGAGGATATTGTTACTGAGAACTTAGATTCTGCAGAACAAAATTATAGAAAATATATGGAACGAATAAACGAAATTAAGCGAAATATCCGACAAAAGTACTATACAAAAAGAGGAAAATTCATTCCAGCAATCCAAATAAAATTTGAAAAAATCGCCCTGGCGTTTTTGTACCAAGATGCCAGGCCTATTACTTATGGAAAATATAAAAATATCAAGCAGTTATATCTTATATACCTCCGGTGCATCATGAATATTTCAAAACACTCCGACATGCAGAGCATAAGTAAAAACTACCAATATGTTGTCAATTTAACAATGTAATTAACATGTAAAATTAAAAATACTACTTTTATTTTATCTCTTGTCATTATTTGTAAATAAAATTGGGTTAATTTGAAGTATATTTTAAGTAATATTTAATTTTTCAAAATTGAAATTAAACGATTTTTACAAATGTCTAATTTTGAAAGTGGTGTAAATGCGCTTAAAACAAATTTATATTACTAAATCACATATTGATAAATCAGGAGAAACATTGCGAGACTTCATATAATTTTCCTAAATTGTTTAATTAACAGACATGCTAACCTTTAGTTTTTTCGAAACAAGAGAAAATAGTTTTACACCACTATCAAAATAAATGGTCCATATTTCAAGCCAAATTAATTTTTGTATAATTGTAACTATGAAGTTAAAAAACCAAAACGTCTTTTTCTCGTATAACGTATTTCTAAAAGATTAGTTCCAATGTAAGAGTAGTTCCAATCTAAGTAATGAACCAAACTTAACATTATGCGTATGTAAAATTATTTGTGGATTAATAATTAGCCAACCACGCATGTCACTTTGAAATCACTTTACATGT
This sequence comes from Cryptocheilus praepositus, assembly GCA_033815515.1. Classification (NCBI taxonomy): domain Eukaryota; kingdom Metazoa; phylum Arthropoda; class Insecta; order Hymenoptera; family Pompilidae; genus Cryptocheilus; species Cryptocheilus praepositus. The sequence continues at coordinate 659,378 of JAWWQZ010000084.1, read as the reverse complement.
CACTTACTCTGACACATTGTATCTATTTTGTCTATTACAGTATTTCCATCTTTTTTTTCGCTTATTTATCGATGCTTTACGTAATATCATACTTTAAAAAACTACCAGAAACTCAGATAAATTGACTTTTAAATAAAATTTTATGATAATTTCCTTAAATAATTTTTTAAACAATTTTTTTTAACACTAAACCTACCGGAACTTTTTGTTACCTATTCCTGGCACACTCGATCAAAATGACCGGTGATTAAAAAAGTTAACGTTTTTATGATTGAACATAGATAGTGGTTAATTTATTACTGAACGTATATAAAATGAAGAACTTTCATAATATTTCGAACCACATTTCTTTTTATATAATTATAATTATAAAGTTAAAAAACCAAATGTTCTTTTTTCTCGTATAACATATTTCTGAAAGATTAGTTTCAATGTGTCTAAATAATGAACCAAACTTAACATTATGCATATGTAAAATTATTGATGAAAAAAGAATAAAATTAAAGTTTTATTTATATAGATATATATCTTATTTGGCTTTACTGCATTTTCTACAAATTATTTTGATCTCAGATGAACATTTGCCACACACATATCTTTGCATCTAAAACAGATTTTCGTAATTTTGTAACCTTTACAATATTTTACTTGATAAGTTTTTCGTATGATCGGGACAAAGCAACGTGAATCGTTTTTTCAAATACATTACTATTACTATTACGTGTTTTTCAGTGCACTTGACCCATTTCATTCCCACTCAAAATAATTCCCTATATATTAGAAACAGTAAATAAATTATTTTCTCGGCCGTTCAAATGGACCGGCCACGGAAATTAGGACAGATTACAAATATTTCTTAGAAAAAAGAAAAAAAAACTAGAAGTAAATACTGAAGAATATATTGTATGCATATTTTAAGAAAAGTCACAAAGTTTGATAGCGATATAATAAGGTTTCAATATGTGTAAGTTGTACAAAATTTTGGAAACGGTCCCATAGAAACTTTATACGTTGCTGTATTATCCTTGGTAACTAATAACATTTTCGGTAATGGTTATCACCTTTAATCTGGGATATTAAAATATACCCGTCCCTCAATTTACGTGAAATATCTGTTCCGCGTCGATTTGTTTTGCGAAAACGAAAATCGCGTAAATAGAGTCTGACAGTATAAAAGAAAAAATGTTAGCAGTAAGGGCTAGTATAAGTTTTAGAAAGGCATATCTATTCTACGTTGCTTAACAAAAAAATAATTATGCTTCAGGAAGCAAAAGTAACTTTCATTCGGCGTCACTATCGTTACTGTAATTGAAAACAATTAAACTTTTTCTCTTACTTGGCACAAGCGTTTTGTTCGATCGATCTTATTTGGTTATATTTCTGAAACTTGTCAAGTTTTAATCAATTGAAAAAGTTTAAAATAAATTTAATATACCAATTTAAATTCAATTGAAAAGAATTAAAAAGCCGGTTTAAACCGGTATAAATCCTGGATAACATATAAAAGCGTTAATTATAAATTAAACTTTGTTCCTGCTGGGGATAATTGTATCCTATGTTACCGACGGTGTTACTGCGGAAAGACAGAAAAAATAGAAACAACAGAAGACTTAAAAATAAGAGATTAATCAGATCATATCGAAACGCCAAACACGACGGATGTGGTAAGAAAAGAAAAGCTGCGAATACTCATTGCAAATCCGATATATTTCTTGAAACTTTATTCGTTTTGTCTGTATTTTAAATTTCGTATCTACCGTGGCAAACATTCTTCTATTTTTGTATACAAACCAAAAGTTCGCAAGTTTGTATACATTCACCGTTTCACAATAAAGACACTGTGCTAAAGTGAGGTTTCACGCATTAACTAATGTAACATTATAAAATGAATCAAGTTTCAACGAAAAATTAGGGTGTTCCTATAAAAACTTCGTCCACTGTATAAGAGGACTATGTGTAATTAACACTTTAACGACCGACTCTGTTTTGGATACCGCGCAGAAATTGTGTATCTGCCTATTTGTAAAGCTTTATAACTGAAAAATACTGAATGTGCTGTTGAGAATCCTTTGGTTTCAAAGCAGTGTCATTTTATTGTCATTTAGAATTGTCATAATGTCATCTGATATTTATTTTATCTAATATAAACGTTGATCACTGAAAAGCCGATTAATCGGCCACCGGTAAATAGTAGTTGGAACCGAAAAGTCGATTAAGGGGGCACATACACCTAGAAATTTTGAAAAATGCATTTTTCGTTTTTTCTATGTTCAAAAAGTATATGGTCTTGAGAATAGCTCCTGCAAGTTTTAAAGTGATTCCTTAAAAATTGTCGGAGGTACAGATGAGGTAATTGAGGTAAAAATGAACAGTGCGCCGGAGTAGTCACATTTCTTTCGTTAGTAGCTGTCCGTTAATTCAAGTGTTCGTTTCGATTTGGTTACAAGCGCGTCAACGTAAGAAAATTGTTGTACAAAATAATTTTTTGATAAAAGTGGAGAGGAAAAAGGGTTCCAGAGAAGCTCATCGGTCAGGCAGTTTTATAAAAGATACGAAAAGAAAAAGATGGCGTCCTCTCAATAAATACGAAGCAGAAAAAGAGACCGCGAGTATCAGCTCTTTGTCGAGAAAATGAAAAACAGCGAACGACGTATATGTTCCTGAAGAACAAAGCATCGGATATCGCATTTTCAATTTTATCACTGTGTCTCAGCAATTTCTGAGCATGTGAAGTGCAAAGTATATAACTCTAATGTAGAGTTTAAAACAGAAAGCACTCGAGGACTTGGTTTTCAAATTTTGATTGTGTGTCCATCTTGCAACCCAATTTCAATTCCATCATGTCCATTTATTGGACCAGCATATGAAATTCATAAACGCTTCATATTTGCTATGCGTTTATTGGATATTGGTTTAAATGGAGCAAGAAAATTTTGTGAGCTAATGGATCAGATTACTGACAATAATGCACGCAATGGAAATTTCTATGGGACCATATGTCCATGAATACGCGGCCGTTGGGGACGACCGCCGGGTCCACTTTGCCGAGCTTCGAGCACAGGAAGCGACAAAATGTGCAAAAATATTACGCCGGAAAGTTAGGATCGAAGCTTTTGATGCCGCTACATCTAGGGAAGGTTCGCTATATGGCCCTGGAGTGGATGACTCTGTGTAAGTTTAAAAAAAAAAATGTTATCTACGTTTTAACCGAATGTCGAACTTTAAATGCGTTTTTAAAACGCGTCAGAAATATCTCGAAACGGCTACACCGATTTACTTCAAATTTGGAATCTCTCTTTCTACAAAACATTAAAATATACAATATTTTCAAAATCGGCCACGACAAAGACTAGATAATATTTTTAAGATTCTAGTCTGGTCTGTTTCAGATAAATCCTGTAGAGTTGCATCTGGTACCGCGGACAACATCGTCTTATGCCATTTTTCGGATTAATTACACATTACATTTTCCAAAAAAAAATTTCTGAAGTATCCCTATTTTAGCATCTCTAGGTGTATGTGCCCCCTTAATGAAATTGATATCCTGTGGATGTCTAGGAAATAAATTAGTACATGAGATGTGCAAATGGTATTTGCGATTTTACCTAATAAAATGTATCCTCTATGGATATATAGGAAGTTAATTGTTAGCGTTATAATGAAATGTTTGTAATGTAACATTGAAAATATTATATTGTCATCACATTTGTATCTTCACTTTCTCATGTGTAAATATGTATTTTATATTGAAATTACTTAGAGTATATACATGAGTAAATACTTTTGAGGGCAAAGGGTTATAGAATAAAGTTACGATACAAGAATAATAGGAATAAAGAAACTAAGAAAATAGATCATAAATGTCAATAAAATGTCGAAATAAGTATAAGAGTAAAGTCGACATTTTTTAACTTAAGGCTGAAATAAAATACATGTCTATCTATCCATTTGTATTAAGAATTTAATTATGATTTCCGTAATATGAGCTTCTGATGAGTGATGAGATTACAATAAGCATCGCTAATAGCATAAAATATTGAACACATATGTATCCGATGTTAACAAATGATCGAATCTCTGTTCTATATTAAAATATACATATAATATTTATTTTAGATTCAGACCCATTTTTTTCAAATGTTCATGAAAAACTTATCTCTCATGTTACAGTTAAATATTGTCTTCAAAGTATAAACTAGATATCAATGTTGGATTCCTTCCCAAATGTGACACAGATATTCATTTCACATTAAGGAATCACATTTTTATTTTACTTCATTTTTAAAATCGGCCACGACAAAGACTAGATAAATTTATATAGTTTAAGAAAATTCTAGTCTGGTCTGTTTCAGATAAATCCTGTATAAGCTGCATCTGGTACCGCGGAACACCTTTTTTCAACATCGTCTTACGCCGAGGACAATATCTCCACCATTTTAAAAAATTTTTATTTCAAATTTATTCTGATACGTGTTCTAATAATGTACTTTAATGTAAAGAAAAGTCGGATTAATTACACGCATTACACTTCCCAAAAAAAATTCCTAAAGAATGCCTATTTTTAGCATCTCTAGGTGTATGTGCCCCCTTAATGAAATTGATATCCTGTGGATGTCTAGGAAATAAATTAGTACAGGAGATGTGCAAATGGTATTTGCGATTTTACTTAATAAAATGTATACTCTATGGATATATAGAAAGTTAATTGTTAGCGTTATAATGAAATGTTTGTAATGTAACATTGAAAATATTATATTTTCATCACATTTGTATCTGTTATCAGTTTAAAAAAAAATGAAAAATGACTATGACTTTTTTTTGTACACATTCACTTTCTCATGTGTAAATATGTATTTTATATTGAAATTACTTAGAGTAGCTAGTAATATGAGTAAATTATACTTTTGAGGGCAAGGGGTTATAGAATAAAGTAAAATAGTAAACAGTGGATACACGATAGAAGAATAATAGGAATAAAGAAACTAAGAAAATAGATCATAAATGTCAATAAAATGTCAAAATAAGTATAAGAGTAAAGTCGACATTTTTTAACTTAAGGCTGAAATAAAATACATGTCTATCTATCCATTTGTATTAAGAATTTAATTATGATTTCCGTAATATGAGCTTCTGATGAGTGATGAGATTACAATAAGCATCTCTAATAGCATAAAATATTGAACACATATGTAGCCGATGTTAACAAATGATCGAATCTCTCTTCTACATTAAAATATACATATAATATTTATTTTAGATTCAGACCCATTTTTTTCAAATGTTCATGAAAAACTTATCTCTCATATTACAGTTAAATATTGTCTTCAAAGTATAAACTAGATATCAATGTTGGATTCCTTCCCAAATGTGACACAGATATTCATTTCACATTAAGGAATCACATTTTTATTTTACTTCATTTTTAAAATCGGCCACGACAAAGACTAGCTAATTTTATATGGTTTAAGAAAATTCTAGTCCGGTTTGCTTCAGATAAATCCTGTATGAGCTGCATCTGGTCCCTTTTTTCAACATTGTCTTAAGCCGAGGACAATATCTCCACCATTTTAAAAACTTTTTATCTCAAATTTATTCTGATACATATTCTAATAATGTACTTTAATGTAAAGAAAAGTAGGATTAATTACACGCATTACATTTCCCAAAAACAATTCCTAAAGAATGCCTATTTTTAACATCTCTAGGTGTATGTGCCCCCTTAAGCCATTCGAGACCGATTGCACACCGTGTGTGCAATTGATTTCCGAGGCTATAAGACGGCCTGCACACCGTGTGTGCAATAACAGTAATGTGCAATTATCAGTACCGGTACGTTCAGTGTTAAGTGATCTTCACTTAAATATTGCTAATTTGCAAGCAGTACGATTAAATTCGGAAAATTTAAATATTGTCAGTTTTTAAGCGCGAATTTTATATTCTTGTGAATGTATTTGCATAAATTTAGACATTGTTGATTATCAAGCGGCAATTTTAATTGATATTCACTTAAATATCGCTAATTTTCAAGCAGTGCGATTAAATGCAATAAATTTAAATATTGTCAATTTTTAAATGAGAATTTTATATTTTTGTGAATGGATTTTTATACATTTAGGCATTGTCGATTATCAAGCGCAAATTTTCAATGATTTTCACTTAAATATCGCTAATTTTCAAGCAGTGCGATTAAATGTAATAAATTTAAATATTGTCAATTTTTAAATGAGAATTTTATATTTTTGTGAATGGATTTTTATACATTTAGGCATTGTCGATTATCAAGCGCAAATTTTCAATGATTTTCACTTAAATATTACTCATTTTCAAGCAGTACAATTAAATCCGATAAATTTAAATATTGTCCATTTTTAAACGAGAATTTCATATTTTTGTGAATGCATTTTCATACCTTTAGGCATTGTCGATTATCAAGCGGAAATTTTAAATAATTTTCACTTAAATATTGCTCATTTTCAAGCAGTATAATTAAATTCGAAACATTTAAATATTGTCAATTTTTAAACGCAAATTTGATATTTTTGTGAATGTATTTTCTTAAATTTAGGTATTGTTGATTATCAAGCGGCAATTTTAAAGGATCTTCACTTAACCCATTCGAGACCGATTGCACACCGTGTGTGCAATTGATTTCCGAGGCTATAAGACGGCTTGCACACCGTGTGTGCAATAACAGTAATGTGCAATTATCAGTTATTCTGAGTAAACTAGTCGTCGAAATAAGATTTTCCTTCAACTAATGAAATCTGCAAGGTACAGGAAAACAAAATTTGGCATTGGTTTTACTGTGTACGAAAAATCTAAAAATTATTTGAAGCCTTTCTTACATGTAAAATACTATGAATTGCCGACAGTCCTACAAAGAAGGAAAATATAAACGTAATAATTACTCTTGTCCTGCTTGTGTCGGTAATCCTGGATTATGTTTGGGAGAATGTTTCAAGCGCTACCAACAACCAACTAATGTATAATTACTTTACGATCAGTGTACTATTTGCTAAAAGTATATTTACAAATTATATTTTCTTTTTTATTACTGAGTTACATTACTTTGTTATCTGTAGAAATTTTTCTAAAAATTTATTTCTCGTTTGTTATTTTTTTTATTATTTAACTTATCTTTTTTTAACTTTTTACTACTTTTTAAACATTTTCTTTGCATTATATTCTGTTCTTTATTACTGAAAACAAAATAACAATTTTATATTATCTAACTATTTTTTAAATAAATGTTCATACATTTTTTAATGATGTATTTTTATTTTACCTTACATTGCACACATGGTGTTCAATCCGTCCCTCGCAATAAAAATTTTCCGAGGAGCGAGCTGCACACCTGGTGTGCAATGATCTTATTTATGTGAATTCACTTACGAATTGGGTGATTTCCATAGTAAACATGTTTTTTTATTAAAAGTGAACAATATAAAGAAAAAAAAAAATTCGCTCCTGGAGACCGTGTTCGAAAAAAATTGTCGTCTCGAATGGGTTAAGAAAATTCTGATCTCGTCTGTTTCAGATAAATCCTGTATGAGCTGCATTTGATAACGCGGAACACCTTTTTTCAACATCGTCTTACGCCGAGAACTATATCTCCACCATTTTTAAATTTTTTATTTCAAATTTATTCTGATACATATTCTAATAATGTACTTTAATGTAAAGAAAAGTCGGATTAATTACAAGCATTACATTTCCCCAAAAAAATTCCTAAAGAATGCCTATTTTTAACATCTCTAGGTGTATGTGCCCCCTTAAGCCATTCGAGACCGATTGATTTCCGAAGCTATAAGACGGCTTGCACACCGTGTGTGCAATAACAGTAATGTGCAATTATCAGTTATTCTGAGTAAACTAGTCGTCGAAATAAGATTTTCCTTGAACTAATGAAATCTGCAAGGTACAGGAAAACAAAATTTGGCATTGGTTTTACTGTGTAGCAAAAATCTAAAAATTATTTCAAGCCTTTCTTACATGTAAAATACTATGAATTGCCGACAGTCCTACAAAGAAGGAAAATATAAACGTAATAATTACTCTTGTCCTGCTTGTGTCGGTAATCCTGGATTATGTTTGGGAGAATGTTTCAAGCGCTACCATCAACCAACTAATGTATAATTACTTTACGATCAGTGTACTATTTGCTAAAAGTGTATTTACAAATTATGTTTTCTTTTTTATTACTGAGTTACGTTACTTTGTTATCTGTAGACATTTTTCTAAAAATTTATTTCTCGTTTGTTATTTTTTTCATTATTCAACTTATCTTTTTTTAACTTTTTACTACTTTTTAAACATTTTCTTTGCATTATATTCTGTTCTTTATTACTGAAAACAAAATAACAATTTTATATTATCTAACTATTTTTTAAATAAATGTTCATACATTTTTTAATGATGTATTTTCATTTTACCTTACATTGCACACATGGTGTTCAATCCGTTCCTCGCAATAAAAATTTTCCGAGGAGCGAGCTGCACACCTGGTGTGCAATGATCTTATTTATGTGAATTCACTTACGAATTGGGTGATTTCCATAATAAACATGTTTTTTTTATTAAAAATTAACAATATAAAGAAAAAAAAAATTCGCTCCTGGGGACCGTATTCGAAAAAAATCGTCGTCTCGAATGGGTTAAACGGCTAGCGATCGTTAAAGTGTTAATAAACTACAATCTAACAGAGCATTGTTTGAAATCGTTCATTATGCGAATACATTTACATTAGCTGTACACGAAAATACATAAATTCAGCAGGAACGTAATTTAACCACGGAAACTAACGGATCTGTAGAGTATTTTCAATTTTACCGTCATCGTCAGCCGACGCGTTTGAAAAGCCCGCGTCCGCCGCCATATTAATCATTTAGTTCTTACAATAGAGCATCTGCCTAGGTGGCAAGAAAGTAACACATTATAGTCGCGCGTGAGAAAAGATGCCAATCTTTTTGTAGCTGAAATTCTCAGTATAATCTTCGGTGTATCGACTACCGTGAAAACTTCCATACTTGACATATTGTTAAGGAGATTGCCGAGGAAATAATGCGGCGCGGTAAGTGTCAATAAATCGCCCTCCTTGCTTTAAAACTGTCTCCGACATCAGAGACGTCTGTAACACTGCTTCCCTTGAAAATGCCTACGCTTCCGAAACATTTTCTCGATACAATTTATTCACACGTCCGTTCGATTTCCAGCAAAACACAGCAAGTATGTCAATCATAAAGGCCGAAACCGTCACTTTACGAATCCCGAGGAATTGGAGGAGCAGCGTCGTCAAGAGGAGAAAACACAACAGAGGGTCAGTATTTTTAGGTTAACCACCTTCCACGACGCCTTGGTAATGTGGTCAAATGGGCACACTGAGCTCGTTTAGTGTCTGTTGGAGTATAAGCATATGTACGTCCCGCCAGAGGTGTGTCAAAACAATATCTCTTACCGGTTTAGTATTTGAATACAATCGTGCGCCGTATAATTTAACTGCCCACTTGAAACTTTGCAAACAATAGATCGGTGGACTATGTCTCTTCGCTCGACATTTATTCTACTGGCTAGAGCGCAACGTGCTGGCAAAAGGGTATTATCGTGCGGCACGCTCTTTGTCACGATGCCCTTGCAATGTTAAACTGCCGAATATTTGGTAAGAGCGACGATGAGTCATGTTTATAACGTCAAGTTCGTCGTTACCTTTTAGAAGAATGAAGGAGGCAGTAGTTCAGGCGACAAGGAAGAGAGGAGTAAACATGCGAAAGACGACGAACTACTGAACGGATCAGAATCGGATAGCACTACAGAATCTGAATCGGAATCAGAAACGGTACTAACTGCATAAAGGAAAACAGCGAATATCCGATAACTGCATTACCAACCCCGTCAATTTTGATTCCAGAGAAAAGCGAAGGGTGTAGAAAACTTAATTCAAATTGAAAATCCCAATAGGATACAAAAGAAAACGAAAAAACTGTCGGAGCTGAATCCAGATATCGATGCGTCGAAACGCGAATTAACTCGAAGGGAAAGGTAACATTCATTAACCGCTCCTAATTTCAAGCTCCTTCGACTTTTAATCCGACTCGACGCTGAATTATTAATTGCAGGGAGCAACTAGAAAAAGAAAGAGCGCATGCGAACTATTTGAAACTCCACGCAGCCGGCAAAACGGACGAAGCGCGGGCCGACTTGGCGAGATTAGCTATAGTTAAGCAACAACGCGAGGAAGCTGCGAAGCGACGGGAGGACGAGCGAAAACAGAAAGAATTGGCCCAACAAAAAAAGACCGAACTCTCGCATAAAGCTCTGGGCAAAAAGTCCTAGGATGTCCCGAACCTTGTTGATTAAGAATAATACGCATTACTGTTATCATAAGACATTAATATTCAATAATAAATTCGGCTTAATCAACCCTAACGTTTAATATGTCTGTAGAATAAAGGCACCCCCTCTGCACGAATACGCAAGTTGGTATTGCAGGGTTGTTATTAGAAGAATCCACCTAATCCAGGTCTAATCGTCCACGTCACGGCGTACGTTTCATCGGTCTTAAATAAATGACCGCGCGCTTTGCATCGCGTACACCGTGTGCACGTATAATTTATGCAAACAGTCGATATACAGGGTGTTCCTCGGTGGAACGGTCTGCGACGGTCGAGTGTTCGCCCCGTCGAAATAATCGATTTCGCCCGCAAACATTTTCCCCGAAACGAGCTTTCTTCCCGATCCTCCTCGTCCCCGTTCTCTGCCAATCGCAACACACCCCCGTCGCCGCCAATTCGCCCGGCGCAAACCGCCGAACGAAGGGAGCTGGCGAAAAAAGGAAAAATCAATCGGGAAGAATTATTTCGCGAAGACCCAATCGAGGAACGCGACCCGCGTACGTCCGTAAATCGCCGCGGCTCTATTTCCAGATCACCCTCTATATTACTCGTTATACCGGTGTATTTTCGACTTCGGACAGGGACAGTATAAATGCGTCTGCGGACATTCTGCAGCGGGCGGTCAACTACAGTCGCAGTGCGTAGTTTTCTGCAAGCAGCGCGATAGTTTGAGCTCCGCACTCGGATCAGAACGATGCTCTGGGATGACATTATATACGTGTCGTTATTACTTTTGTGCGTGACGTTCGGGCCCGTCTATCGGCGGATCGAGGACCCCTGGACAAAGAAATGGGTCGGCACGTTGGTCGGTTTTAGTTTGGTCGTTTTCGTTTCTGGAGCCCACACACTGCATCCCATCGTCTTTACTGTAGTTAACGCGCTGATCATAACCAAGCTTTCATGGAAGTATGACCACGTAGTTTGAATAGAATAATATTTTAAGACGATATTTAATCTATCTACTCCGCGCTCGCTTCGACTTTTCAATCTTTTAAAACAGCGAGACGACGCGAGGAATAATTTGCTGGCGAGTTCGAAAGTGCATTAGAGTGCAGTTTTGGTGGTGCTATTTTAGAATTATATCTGCTTAAATGCACTTTTGAAAGACGGACTCTGGAATATAGTGTTTACAGTCGCCTAATGACGCCTATGCCACTACTACCAGTAGAACTTAATAATTAAGCGTTATACAATTTGACGGTAGTAGTTGGATTTGCAATTGCGTAAAGATCGTTGAAAGATTGTGGAGGTGAAACAGGATACGATGTCCTTTATTTACAGTAATGCCAGATCTGTCAGCTCTCTCTTATCGTCCGCTGTTTATCATTTGAGTGCTCTTAGTGGGAAAGAGCAAAGTTCACTTCTATATAATCTTCAATGGTGCATTGTATAACTCTCTTATTAGTGCAATTGCAAGCGCCTATTAGTCGTTGAGGACGCAGTAATAATACACTATCAGCCTAAATTCCACGCATACAAGCAAAAAAAGTACAGGGACGAATTGTAATTTCTTTCAGCGCCCAACGATCTATTCTTTCTAGACTATCCAGCCTTTGATAACCGAATCGTGTATCGTTTATATTAAACAAGCCAAAAGTGTCTTAAATATTCAGTATTTTGCTCTTCGTTCGGTAGCGTTAAATTTCTTTTGCACTTTTCTGTGTTTTAGGATATGTCATCTGGCCAGTTTCTTTTTCTCCTTCTTCTACTTACTCATCATCTTTCGACTAGGAGAATATTTTGGATTATCTGAACCGCCCACTCATGCCAATCTGATTCAAATGATTTTAACTCTAAAGCTCCCTGGGTTAGCGTTCGAAATCAATTCAGCTGGGAGCGCAGCTGTTCAAGGCGCAGATGACCCAGAAGGAGTATATAGCGAAGCGATGAAAAATCTTGACTTTGTAGATGTTTTTCATTACGCTTTCAGTTACATGGGCGTCTTAACAGGTAGTTTTATGTTATCCGTTGTGTATGTCAGTGGCACGAACAGATTATAAAATCAATTATAATTCCGGTTCTTAGGCCCATACTATAGTTACCGAACTTATTGGGATTCAGTACATAGACCGTTTGCAAAGTATGTTGATCCTTGGCCGATTACATATCATAAACTGAAACAAACTGGAATATTTAGTGCACTCTTCTTGTTTATGAACTATACATTCCCTGGCAAGGTATGAATATTTACAATAATGACTATGCGTTACTTATGTAATTCTGTGACAGTCTGTAATAATTATACAGGAATAGCTTTTGAACGACGCGATATAGAATAATTGTTATCTGGGGTTATTATAGAAATAACGTTTTGAACATGAAAGCACCTTGAGAGATAGTGAAAAATACAACATAAATGACATTCTGTGATAAATTGTTATCAGAAGCGAACAACAAACTCCATTATGCGTCGTCCACAATATGTATGATTATATACAAACTGACAGTTGTTGTAGAGAATAGAATATCCATTTAGTCTGTACGTCAGGTTACCAACTATGGCGGACTTAAATTTTGCGTAGTACTATATAATCCATTACAATTTCTTTTATAACATTTTGGAATAAAATAGCTAACTCTACTGCAAAGGAGGGAAAAAGATAAGATATATATGCGTAGAGAGATTATGGCAGTTGAAGTTGCAGACTTTTATTAAACAGAACTTTTACTATAGAATTTTCTTTCTCATTTTCAGCTATTAAGTTGCTTTTGAATGTGTTTCAAGTTATCACAAATGGAGAAAAAACTCACGGCAATGATTACACCTGGCAATTTTTATGTTATGTAAAGCATACCGGATCCGATACCAATCTTATGTTTCAAAAGCAGATGGTCCCTGCTTCGTAACGAAGTTTATGTGAATTTTACCATTTTGCTTACAGTATGCAGTGTCGGATGAATTTGCACAACGTTCGTTCTTGTACAGATTTTTCTACATGTATCCAGCGTTCGCTACCTTTAGATTTAGAATGTATTCTGGCATGGCTTTGTCAGAATGCGTTTGCCAGACAGCAGGCATTGGCGCTTATCCTACCATTTCAAACATTAGGCCAGGAGCGGGCCCAAAGAATTACAAAATTGTTGAAACCTTGTAAGAAACTTTTTTGCTCCATTTCATACGTCGCCTATCTTCTCTTTTAAAAATACTAAAAAAGAAACAATTAAACGCATTTGATGATTCCCAGATCTAAGGACTTGGATAGTCTGAAGAAGGAAGAGCTGGATTTCGAGACCGTTCACAACATGAAGATAATTGAAGTAGAGAAATGTCACGAAGTGAGAGTTGCGATGAAAACATGGAACACCTGCATTCAATACTGGATGGCTACTTGCGTGTACAAACGATTTCCAATTAAGCCCCTGAGAACGGTTGCCACCTTAACCTTGTCAGCGTTATGGCACGGATACGCAGCAGGATATTATTTTTGCATTTGCCAAGTCCCATTGTACTTGCCGCTGGAGGGCCTTTACATGAAGTTTTATAGAAACAGCAAAGAAAATAGCATCGTAAGATTTTCTGTGACTCCTTTCAAATCGAATCTACAAACAGGTTAATCACATTTCTAACTTCCTTCTCTTACAGGGTCAAAAAGCATGGAGACTGTTCCTGTGGTATGGAAAAACTACTTGCATGGCGTATCTCGGCATTCCATTTCTTTTACTGGACTACCACGAAATAATCCACTTTTACAAGAGCCTTTACTTCTCCGGCCATATTCTCGGAATTCTCGTTTTCATAATCGGCCACTGTTTGAAACTCTACATTCCAGTGAAAACGCATTCGTCCTAGTAGAATATCTTCAGTAAAACCGCTCCTATAATTTTCATTCAATGAATTTTGCTGCCTGGGTGAAAAAAAAACACGCGAGGAAACAAAAACCAAAAAAAAAGAAGGGAGTGAAAGAAAATAACTTTAATAAGTACATTTCTATGTCATTTTCGCCAAGTTACTCTAATAATTTACATTATAGTTACCATATTCCATGCATTGTCATAGAGATTGCGAGTACAAAATGGTGTGCCATTTGTTATTACTATGCATAATATCAAATCAGAATCTCCAATTAGCATTCTTATGTATGTCAAGACTGCGCAGTGCAAGCTGATTTTGATAGAATTGTTAAGTATAACATTTATAGCGCGTAAGCACTTCTCATCTGGTCACGGTGAATCACGAGTCTCATTTATTATTTTCAGGAGTTACCAAGTACCAGTGCTTTAGAATAGAACCGTGAATCTTCGAACTATCGAAGCTTTCACGACAGTTACTTATACATATATACGAAATGGAAGAGGAATAATAAAAGTTCCGATTCTTTACTTTCTGAATATTTATTATCGACCCACATCATCCCCATATCGCTACAGTATCCTGCCCATCATTGAGCATTCATACACGAATTAGTCGTCGACGCTTGATGCAATCGGTTTCATATTATGGTAACATACTTACATCGGACCTGAAATAGAAATTAAAGAAAGAAGAAAAACAGAGCCAGACGGAACGCATGTCACACACTCCCTATTTCCGGTCTGTCGATGCGAACATAAACATCTCATTCGTTGCTTCCAATTATTTAAAGATACTATATTGTGCACTATCGTATGTGTTGTGTATAAGACATGTCTCTTGTGTTGAACAAGCAAGTCGGTTTGCTCAAATAAAGATACTTTCGAAGGAAGTAGGTCAGCTTTAGTCTTATATCGTTTAATTAATCGTATACATTCCATATTAACTAAAAAAAAGAAGTAACGACTAAGTAATCTCTGATTGTTTCTCGTACAAATGAATTTACGTCAGAACGGTTCTTTTTCTCGACTTTTCTTTTTCAAATGGAAATTAAGAATTATTAAAACAAAAACCAAAAAAAAAGAAGGGAGTGAAAGAAAATAACTTTAATAAGTACATTTCTATGTCATTTTCGCCAAGTTACTCTAATAATTTACATTATAGTTACCATATTCCATGCATTGTCATAGAGATTGCGAGTACAAAATGGTGTGCCATTTGTTATTACTATGCATAATATCAAATCAGAATCTCCAATTAGCATTCTTATGTATGTCAAGACTGCGCAGTGCAAGCTGATTTTGATAGAATTGTTAAGTATAACGTTTATAGCGCGTAAGCACTTCTCATCTGGTCACGGTGAATCACGAGTCTCATTTATTATTTTCAGGAGTTACCAAGTACCAGTGCTTTAGAATAGAACCGTGAATCTTCGAACTATCGAAGCTTTCACGACAGTTACTTATACATATATACGAAATGGAAGAGGAATAATAAAAGTTCCGATTCTTTACTTTCTGAATATTTATTATCGACCCACATCATCCCCATATCGCTACAGTATCCTGCCCATCATTGAGCATTCATACACGAATTAGTCGTCGACGCTTGATGCAATCGGTTTCATATTATGGTAACATACTTACATCGGACCTGAAATAGAAATTAAAGAAAGAAGAAAAACAGAGCCAGACGGAACGCATGTCACACACTCCCTATTTCCGGTCTGTCGATACGAACATAAACATCTCATTCGTTGCTTCCAATAATTTAAAGGTACTATGTTGTGCACTATCGTATGTGTTGTGTATAAGACATGTCTCTTGTGTTGAACAAGTAAGTCGGTTTTCTCAAAAATAAAATACTTTCGAAGGAAGTAGGTCAGCTTTAGTCTTATATCGTTTAATTAATCGTATACATTCCATATTAACTAAAAAAAAGAAGTAACGACTAAGTGATCTCTGATTGTATCTCATACAAATGAATTTACGCCAGAACGGTTCTTTTTCTCGACTTTTCTTTTTCAAATGGAAATTAAGAATTATTAAAACACAAAACCAAAAAAAAGAAGGGAGTGAAAGAAAATAACTTTAATAAGTACATTTCTATGTCATTTTCGCCAAGTTACTCTAATAATTTACATTATAGTTACCATATTCCATGCATTGTCATAGAGATTGCGAGTACAAAATGGTGTGCCATTTGTTATTACTATGCATAATATCAAATCAGAATCTCCAATTAGCATTCTTATGTATGTCAAGACTGCGCAGTGCAAGCTGATTTTGATAGAATTGTTAAGTATAACGTTTATAGCGCGTAAGCACTTCTCATCTGGTCACGGTGAATCACGAGTCTCATTTATTATTTTCAGGAGTTACCAAGTACCAGTGCTTTAGAATAGAACCGTGAATCTTCGAACTATCGAAGCTTTCACGACAGTTACTTATACATATATACGAAATGGAAGAGGAATAATAAAAGTTCCGATTCTTTACTTTCTGAATATTTATTATCGACCCACATCATCCCCATATCGCTACAGTATCCTGCCCATCATTGAGCATTCATACACGAATTAGTCGTCGACGCTTGATGCAATCGGTTTCATATTATGGTAACATACTTACATCGGACCTGAAATAGAAATTAAAGAAAGAAGAAAAACAGAGCCAGACGGAACGCATGTCACACACTCCCTATTTCCGGTCTGTCGATGCGAACATAAACATCTCATTCGTTGCTTCCAATAATTTAAAGGTACTATATTGTGCACTATCGTATGTGTTGTGTATAAGACATGTCTCTTGTGTTGAACAAGCAAGTCGGTTTGCTCAAATAAGATACTTTCGAAGGAAGTAGGTCAGCTTTAGTCTTATATCGTTTAATTAATCGTATACATTCCATATTAACTAAAAAAAAGAAGTAACGACTAAGTAATCTCTGATTGTTTCTCATACAAATGAATTTACGTCAGGTTCTTTTTCTCGACTTTTCTTTTTCAAATGGAAATTAAGAATTATTAAAACAAAAACCAAAAAAAAGAAGGGCTATTTAACTTTTATTCATTTTTGTCATTTTCGCAAGTTAAATAATTTACATTATAGATTACCATATTCCATGCATTGTCATAGAGATGTCTGTACAAAATGGTGTGTTCATTTGTTATTACTATGTATAATATCAAATCAGAATTCTTAGCATTCTTATGTATGTCAAGACTGCGCAGTGCAAGCTGATTTTGATAGAATTGTTAAGTATAACGTTTATAATCGCGTAAGCACTTCTCATCTGGTCACGGTGAATCACGAGTCTCATTTATTATTTTCAAGTTACCAAGTACCAGTGCTTTCAAGACATTTCTTCGACATCGAAGCAATAAACAGTTTTTATACATATATACGAAATGGAAGAGGAATAATAAAAGTTCCGATTCTTTACTTTCTGAATATTTATTATCGAAAACATCATCCCCATATCGACTACAGTATCCTGTGTATCATTGAGCATTCATACACGAATTAGTCGTCGACGTGTTGATGCAATCGGTTTCATATTATGGTAACATACTTAGTCATCTGTTGGGATAGAAAAAAGAAAGATCAAAAACAGAGACCAACGAACACAAAGTCACACACTCCCTATTTCCGGTCTTCGATGCGAAATGAAACACAAATCCTTCGTTGTCATTCCAATTATTTAAAGGTAAAATTGTAAACTATCGTATGTGTTGTGTATAAGACATGTCTCTTGTGTTGAACAAGCAAGTCGGAAAGTTTGCTCAAATAAGTACTTTAAAGGAAAATAATGAATAATTTTTGCTTATCATCGTAATTAATCGTATTACATTCCATATCAACTAAAAAAAGAATTTGTTACGAACAATAATAATATTGTTTTAAAGTACTAATGAATTTACGTAGTTCTTTTTTCGACTTTTCTTTTTCAAATGGAAATTAAGTTATTAAAACGTTAAAACTTTAGTCAAAAAACAAGTGGTAAGCTTTACAGAAAATACGTACTTTAATACTATCTTACTTATATTCGCTGGCATTCGGTACGACAAAATACATCAACAAAACGTTACATTGCAAAATCTATGATAATGTCGTTTAAATGCAGTTAGCGTGAATGTATTTGTACACCAATCAATTGCCAATAATGCCTGGTCAAATTGTAGTTTATTAACTAAACTTTCGCGAACAACGAGTTTGTACATACTTTCGGTAATCTTTATAATAGATTCACTGCAAACATAGTTGTAGATTTGTTGTAGCAATTTGCTTAACGAGAATATACAAAAAATCGACAAAATTATAAGGACAATTAGTTCTTATTTTCGCATTTTACAGGAGAGTTGTCACAGAAACAGATCACATTATTGCAATTAGAAATCTGACGTGTAATTTACTATTCGAAGAATCTGACGTTTCAATATTAGCTGCGTGCATCCGTAGAAAAGGAGTACATTTTTGTGCATTTTTTCGGTACAAGAACATACTACTTTGACAAAGGCACGCATTCACTACTGAAATGTCTGGTTTTTGAATAGTAAATTTTAACACATTAATGATTCGGCTGGTACACGCCATACAAATTTTTATTTTCATTAACAACAACGGTCGGAATAAAACGTTTTATCACATCACATTTGTGCTTCATAATTATAATTGACATCGTTAGTATGTTTGTAAACGTTTTACCCACAGTTACATTAGTATTCGAACACTCTGTGAAACAGAAGCTTTTTTTTAAATTGAACAAAATTACTTAAATTTTCTAAAACGACGGTAGCGCGTTTGCTAGATGTCATATGAAAAAAAGTTGTAAAAATCGCAATTTATAGAATTTATGGATAAAATGGTAAAGGTCGTGTTTTATATCTTTTTTTATTCTTAAGTTGCACTGAAAATTTAAAATTAACATCGTTGATCTTCTGGGCTTTCGGCAAATAAATGTAATCAGTCTCAAGATTTTATTAGACTTATTACATTTGTGTAAATTTCGTTAGACCAGATGAAAAAATGATAAGAAATGAACTTAACTCATTGTGTCTTGGCAAACGCTACAAATTGCAATTGTTTCAAGACTTTTTACACTTCTGACCTGATTTTTTACGTCTTCTGATCCTGTTTCAGAGTGTTCAAATATTAGAGTGAGTAACTGTACGTTATGCCTAACTTTATAACTCTACCATTAGTACAATTGAAAACTTTGTACTATGGAACGTTATCGCTGAAAAATGCGGTGGAAACAATTACAGAAGACAGACAAATTCTTATTCATTCACAACTGATTTATAATTATACATAATTTTAGAAAGCAAAACTCTTATAAATGAAAGAAAAATTCTCATTAGCTCCAACTAATTTCTTTGCCCGGCTCTTTTATAGAGTTATAGAAGAAACTATTACAAACGAAAGACAAATTCTTATTAATTCACAACGGATTTCTAGTTATACATAATTATAGAAAAATAAACTCTTATAAATGAAAGAAAAATTTTCATTAACTCCAACTAATTTCTTTGCCCGGGTCTTTTATAGAGTTATAGAAGAAACTATTACGACCGAAAGACAAATTATTTTTAATTCACAACAAATTTCTTTGCCCGGATCTGTAATAGAGTTATCGAAGAAACTATTACAAACGAAAGACAGATTCTTATTAATTTACAACGGATTTCTAATTATACATAATTATAGAAAAAAAACTCTTATAATTGAAAGAAAAATTCTTATTAATTCCAACAAATTTTTTTGCCCGGATCTGTTACACTTATCAAAGAAACGATTACAAACGAAACACAAGTTCTTTTTAATTCACAACAAATTTCTTTGCTCGGATCTGTGATAGAGTTGTCGAATAAACTATTACAAACGAAAGACAGATTCTTTTTATTTCACAACAAAAGTTCTTTTCCCGGATCTGTTATAAAGTTATCAAAGAAACTATTACAAACGAAAGACAGATTCTTATTAATTCACAACGGATTTCTAATTATACATAATTATAGAAAAAAACTTTATAATTGAAAGAAAAAATCTTATAAATTCCAACAAATTTCTTTGCCCGGATCTGTTACAAAGTTATCGAAGAAACTATTATAAAGGAATGACAAATTCTTATTAATTCACAACTGATTTCTTATTATACTTAATTATAGAAAACTCTTTCAATTGAAAAAAAATTCTTATTAATTCCAATAAATTTGTTTGCCCGGATCTGTTATAAAGTTATCAAAGAAACTATTACAAACGAAAGACAGATTCTTATTAATTTACAACGGATTTCTAATTATACATAATTATAGAAAAAAAACTCTTATAATTGAAAGAAAAATTCTTATTAATTCTAACAAATTTCTTTGCCCGGATCTGTTATAGAGTTATCGAAGAAACAATTACAAACGAAAGACAGATTCTGATTAATTTACAACGGATTTTTAATTATACATAATTATAGAAAAAAAAATCTTATAAATTAAAAAAAAATTCACATTAGTTCCAACGAATTTCTTTGCCTGGATCTGTTATAAAGTTATCGAAGAAACTATTATAAAGGGATGACAAATTCTTATTAATTCACAACTGATTTCTGATTATACGGAATTATAGAAAAAAAAACTCTTATAATTGAAAGAAAAAATCTTATTATTTCCAACAAATTTCTTTGCTCGGATCTGTTATAGAGTTATCGAAGAAACTATTATAAAGGGATGACAAATTCTTAGGAATTCACAACTGATTTCTAATTATACATAATTATAGAAAAAAAACTTTATAATTGAAAGAAAGAATCTTATTAATTCCAATAAATTTCTTTGCCCGGATCTGTTATAAAGTTATCAAAAAAACGATTACAAACGAACGACAGATTCTTATTAATTCACAACGGATTTCTATTTATACATAATTATAGAAAAAAAAACTCTTATAAAAGAAAGAAAAATTCACATTAGTTCTAACGAATTTCTTTGCCTGGATCTGTTATAGAATTATCGAACAAACTATTATAAAGGGATGACAAATTCTTAGGAATTCACAAGTGATTTCTGATTATACATAATTATAGAAAAAAAATAAACTTTATAATTGAAAGAAAAAATCTTATTAATTCCAACAAATTTCTTTGCCCGGATCTGTTACAAAGTTATCGAAGAAACTATTATAAAGGAATGACAAATTCTTATTAATTCACAACTGATTTCTTATTATACATAATTACAGAAAACTCTTCTAATTAAAAAAAAAATCTTATTAATTTCAACTAATTCGTTTGCCCGGATCGGTTATAGAGTTACTAAAGAAACGATTACAAACAAAAGCCAAATTCTCTTTAATTAACAACTAATTTCTTTGCAGTGTATCTGTTACAGAAAATGACATAAGAAAAACATGTTCTCATTAATTCACGACATATAACTTCCGGCGAAAATGCAAATTCTTACAAATTCACAATCAATTCCCTCACGCCACACCCACCGCAGGGTCTCTTCCTACATACAAACTCGTCGTTGCCCGAAACTACAATTTTCCTGAGCACTCCTCGGTGATCGATGAGCACGTATACCTTCACCTGAAGACGTCTTATCTTCTTAGGCCAGCGCAAGCGAGGGCAGAAATGGAAATCCTTACCCGTCCACAACTGCACCAGGTCAACGCAAATTTGTACAATAATATATACAATAATGTGAGTCGTGCAAAATATTTTATTTCGATGGGAGGACTGCGGTTTCATTGAAAATAGTTGGAAACTTGTAAAATATCGTACGGATGGCACTGTGTACAATTTAAAGTTTGTTGAGTAGCTTTATCTCAAAATCTAGTGACTGAAGTTTATAATTTGTCACTGATGTTTATGTTTCGTTACTGAAATTGTGATGTGCTGGCACATGTTTTTTTTTAAAGTCCATGAGTCGTGCAAAATATTTTGTTACAATGGGAGGACTGCGGTTTCGTTGAAAATAGTTGTAAACTTGTAAAACATCGTACGGATGGCACTGTATAGAATTTAAAGTTTGCTGAGTAGCTTTGTTCTCAAAATCTACTGACTGAAATTTATAATTACGGGCAAATAAACTGTAAATACTTTTTACTCGTTATTACATAATTAATTACATAATAAAATAATTTTGTTCGTAGCGACTATACTTGTTATTCACATCTAAGATGTTGCGAAATGCTGAGAAAAATGGTAGATCAGCTACTTTTGCATAACACTTTACATTTTTCAATATGTAGCCATTCGTGGTTCATAACTTCTCGCATCATGGACTTCAAAATGTGTCGTATGACTCTCAAAACTATAATTTTCAAGAAAAAAAGCAATAACTTAGTATACTTTTTTGTTGACACGCGAGATAATATTAAGAAAGTACGTGATACAATATTTTTTTTCTACATTTGACGATTAAATAAACGAAAAATGTACTATGCATCTCTCAAAACATTCATATAGGTGCGACGTCTAATTAATTTAGTACATTTTTGTTGCACTAAACTTTTTATTCAGCCGACAGCTGCCTAACGAACGTCCTTTTTTTGAAGTGCCACATAATATTAAGAAAATAGGTGATAAAATATTCTTTTTCTACATTTGACGATTAAATGAACGAAAAATGTACTATGCATCTCTCAAAATATTCGCATACGTGCGACGTCTAATTAATTTAGTACGTTTTTGTTGCACTACATTTTTTATTCAGCCGACAGATTAAATAAACGAAAAATGTACTATGCGTCTCTCAAAATATTCACATAGGTGCGACGTCTAATTAATTTAGTACATTTTTGTTGCACTAAATTTTTTATTCAGCCGATAGATGCCCAATGAACGTCCTTTTTTTGAAGTGCCACATAATATTAAGAAAATAGGTGATAAAATATTTTTTTTTCTACAAAAATACTTGACGATTAAATAAACGAAAAATGTACTATGCATCTCTCAAAATATTCATATAGATGCGACGTCTAATTAATTTAGTACATTTTTGTTGCACTAAACTTTTTATTCGCCGTCAGATCCCTAACCAACATTTGTTTTTTTGAAATGCCAGATAATATTAAAAAATACGTGATACAATATTTTTTTCTACATTTGACGATTAAATAAACGAAAAATGTACTATGCATCTCTCAAAATATTGATATAGGTCCGACGTCTAATTAATTTAGTACTTTTTTGTTGCACTAAACATTTTATTCAGCGGACAGCTGCCTAACGAACGTTTCTTTTTTTGAAGTGCCACATAACATTAAAAGAATACGTGATAAAATATTTTTTTTCTACAGAAATATTTGACAATTAAATAAACGAAAAAATGTACTATGCATCTCTCAAAATATTCATATAGGTGCGACGTCTAATTAATTTAGTACATTTTTGTTGTACTAAATTTTTCATTCAGCCGACAGCTGCCTAACGAACGTCCTTTTTTGAAGTGCCACATAATATTAAGAAAATAGGTAATAAAATATTTTGTCCATTATTGTATATATTATCGTAGAAGGTTTGATCGGTGATGTCGACAGGACGTAACGACTCGCCACGTCTCAGACACAGGAGCGAAGTTGCTAACACAATGTACGTACAAACGTTCGCGAGGTCTGGTGATACTGACGTGCTACCTGCGGCCCGTGTACTTCTCTCACGTTCTCCGGCTGTTTTCTCCGCCTCTGCTTATTGCCTGCACCCCAACAAGAGTACGTGAAATCTGCATGCTGCTACCCGCCCTCCCTTTCTCCCGCCCCGACGGAGAGACCACCGGCATTCGACGTAAATGCTCTCTCCCTCCCTCTCTCTCTCTCTCTCTCGCCCTCTCTCTGTCTCTCTTTGTCTCTCTCGCCCTGATCTCGCGAACCTGCCTTCACCAGACCACCAACCGCTCGCTACTGCATACAGCCCTGCTACTCGGCTTACTGCTTACTCGTAGCTACCCCATCATCGGCTACACTCGCCACGCCACTCCTTTCCACCGCCTGTGGCACCATAAAATTACAATTTAGTTATAACGAACAAGCGTGTTGCATCCATGTGTAGGGAATTACAAGTATTTTTGTTTCATTACTACTATTAAACGCTAACAAGTTCATGTGTGTCTTTACGCACGGCGTGTTCAACGCATTGGCGACGGGACGTGTTTTTTCGGGATTTTTTTCAAGAATTCTTTTTATTGGGTTTTGACCTCAAATTTTCTTTTTATTAGCTTTTGACCTCTTAGTGTATGATCGTATGTGCTCGTCGAAGTATGCACTGCAAAGTATGTGCTGGTATGTTTTTTGTTTTTCAAAGTCCATGGGTCGTGCAAAATATTTTGTGTCGATGGGAGGACTGTGGTTTCGTTGAAAATAGTTGGAAACTTGTAAAATACCGTACGTATGGCACTGTGTACAATTTAAAATTTGTTGAGTAGCTTTGTTCTCAAAATCTAATGACTGAAGTTTATGTTTAGTCACTGAAATTGTGATGTGCTGGTACGCGTTTTTTTTTTCAAATAGTTGGGAACTTGTATAATACCGTACATACGACACTGTGTATAATTTCAAGTTTCTTGAGTAGCTTTGTTCTCAAAATCTAATGACTAAAGTTTGTTTAGTCACTGAAATTGTGATATGCTGATCCATGTTTTTTTTCAAAGTTCATGAGTCATGCAAAATATTTTGTTCCAATGGGAGGACTGCCGTTTCGTAGAAAATAGTTGGAAAATTCTAAAATACCGTACGTATGGCATTGTGTACAATTTCAAGTTTGTTGAGTAGTTTTATCTCAAAATCTAGTGACTGAAGTTTACAATTTGTCACTGAAGTTTATGTTTGGTCATTAAAATTATGATGTGCTGATACACGTTTTTTTTTCAAAGTCCATGAGTCGCGTAAAGTATTTTGTGTCGATGGGAGGACTGCGGTTTCGTTGAAAATTGTTGGAAACTTGTAAAATACTGTTTATAATTGCGTATAATTGATTAAATAATTACATAATAAATTAATTTTTTTTCGTAACGACTATACCTGTTATTCACAGCTAAAAGGTTGCAAAATTATGAGAAATATGTTGAGTAGTTACTTTATCTCAAAATCTAGTGACTGAACTTTTTTTCCAATGGAATGTTTCCATCTTTTTCTATCGTCCTTGTGTCAACATACTTTGAAAAGACTAAATTGTACAAGTAACAAACGAATTTAAAATAACTACATTTATACGCATTGTCATTACATAATTGATTAAAAAACTACATAATGCATTTTTTTTTCATAACGACTGTACCTATTATTCACAGCTAAGAGGTTGCGAAATTATGAGAAAAATGGTAGATTAGTAATTTTTCCATGACATTCCATTCTATATATTAAGGAACTAGTTAAAATTGATAAATTTTTCACGAATTGCACTGTGTTCATTTTTTTTCAATCGAATCTTTCCATCTATTTCTATCGTCCTTGTCTCGACATACTTAAAAATGACTAAATTGCACAAGTAACAAACGAATTTAAAATAACTACATTTATACACATTATGTCAAATTTCGTTTTCGTTTTCTTTATAAACCTTACTTCTCAATTTTCTTCAAATATACATATTTGACATTTTATCTGATGAAAAAAATATTTAGGACAAATACCCAGACACACTATAATTTTGCTTTAGAGGTGAGTATCAACGGCAATTTCTTTTCTCTATGATCTGTATACATATCTGAAAGACGTTTAGTTTCGTCATACCTTGAGATAATACACAGAAAATGAAAAAGCAAGTAAAGTAAGGAACTATTTAAAATTGACAAATATTTCACGAATTACACTGTGCCCATTTTTTTCCAATGGAATGTTTTTACATTATTTCTATATCTTTTTACATTATCCTTGTCTCAATATACTTTAAAATGACTAAATTGTACAAGTAACAAAATGAATTTAAAATAACTGTATTTATACACATTACGTCAAATTTCGTTTTCGTCAATTTCTTTTATAAACCTTACTTCTCAATTGTCTTCAAATATACATATTTGACATTTTATTCGTGAAAAAAAATTTGCAACGAATACCCAGACACACCATAATTTTGCATTAGAGGTGAGTATCAACGGCAATTACTTTTCTCCCATGATCCATCTACTCGTCTTGAGAAAAGAAATTCCTACTTCTCCATCACTGACAGCTAAGAGGTCAATTGAGTATGATTCCATCTATTTCTATCATCCCCGTCTCAACATATTTTAAAATGACTAAATTTACTTTAATGTATGTATTTTAAAATGTACTTAAAATACATTTATACACATTATGTCAAATTTCATTTTCATTAATTTCCTTTATAAACCTCACTTTCTCAATTGTGTTCAAATATATTTAACATTTTATTCGTGAAAAAAAAAATTGCAACGAATACCCAGACACAACATAATTTTGCATTAGAGGTGAGTATCAACGGCAATTACTTTTCTCCCAACACCCGTCTACTCGTCTCGAGAAAAGAAATTGCTACTTCTTCATCACTGACAGCTAAGAGGTCAATCGAGTATGGTTCCATCTATTTTTATCATCCCCGTCTCAACATACTTTAAAATGACTAAATTGTACAAGTAACAAACGAATTTAAGATGACTATATTTATCCACATTACTTCTGAATTGTCTTGAAATATACATATTTGACATTTTATTCGTGAAAAAAAATATTTGCAACGAATACCCAGACACACCATAATTTTGCATTAGAATTGAATATCAACGGCAATTACTTTTCTCCCAACACCCGTCTACTCATCTTGAGAAAAGAAATTGCTACTTCTCCATCACTGACAGCTAAGAGGTCAATTAAGTAGAATTAAGTAAAATATGACACGGTCGATCGCCAATACGTTAAAAATGTCCTGATGCGTTAGCGGCAAGCGTGTGCCGGTAGAGAAAAATGGGTGAAAAGGTTAGTTTGCTCTGTTGTAAGGTGACGCGGACTATCTTGTGACTTAGCCAACTCAATAGCCGTAACAAAAGTAATGGTACTGTCGAAAGTAAAGAGAGGACGGCTCGTTAGGTGTTTGATTCGAGAAGAGCGTTTGCGTGTAAATGGCCATTAGATGCGTAGTTTCTGGCGTATCGTGAGACATATCTATGTGACATATCGGGTGCTGTGGAAATTCTGTACGGATGTAGTGCACGTATATTGTCGAGGAAGAACTTTGAGACGAGAAAACATGCGCTGCGGTATATGCTCGCCGGTTGTCAAAGGCTTGCGGGGCAAAAGTCTATGAAATTTGGATACTGGCGTAACGAGAGATAATGCGAAAGGTAAGCCAATCCGTTCTAGTCTCTGCGAATGGAATAGTTGACAGTTCTTCCTTAATATAATCTAACGCCTGACGTTGCCGACATTCTGGCGTCCCTCTAAGATTACGTGGACAATTCCGTCTGCTACATCTTATTACACTTTATTATAAATGACAATGTTACATGAACAAATTTGTAAATACTATTACAGAAACGCAGAACTTATTTCTAAAATATCTATGTACCACAAACTTTTTCTCTATTCCAGAATACAAACGGTAAGTGTTTCGAAATTTTTAATGCGGACTCAGCGGACTACACATAAATGACGAATTTAAACACAACATTTGTACAGAAGTTGAATCTTCGAGTCGTGCATGTTACATTACCTGTTTAATTACCACCGTTATACATCAACACCCTCATTGTATTTCCGGGAATCTAATCCACCCCCGTCCGGATTTATACGGGTAATTTTTCGCTATCGTGATGAGTTCATCATTGAACGTGTGTTACTTACTAATCGAAATATTGTTCTGTTCTGTACGAAACGTTCGACGAAAGTAAAAAAAAAAAGTCGCTCGTAAATGTCAACTGAGTCTTGCTCTCATTATGTTTTTTCGTACGCAAGGATAAGCTTTCATCGATATCAATTTAGAGTGGAATAGCTTCGACAGGTCTGTTAATAGAAATGCAAACCAGCAGTAATGGATACCAGAATATTTATAGGAAAAAAAAAAACAATATCTGAAAATACTTTTTTCTGGCTGTCATATACAAAACCATTTGTTTACTCCTCAACCAATCGCTTAAAATATTCGAATTATTGTGAGAGTCTGGTGTCAGGATTAAGTGGGTAACATAAATATCTTATCACAAGTTGAGAACCTTGGTTGCACGAGGTAAAACGTAGCTACGGGCTTACGTGGAAAAAGGAAAAGGAACATTTTCAACTTCTCTTCCTTTTTCCGGGCGAGAAAAAGTATGCATCGCTCACTGCCGAACAACAAAACAAAATCAATTCAATCTGTGCGTTGCAAATCAACTTTCTGAACGTGTTATTTATTCAATTTCCCTGGCGAATCTGCTGCGAATTTGCTGCAACTAATTTGGGTTTGTTCTCAACCCAGATAAGTATGTCACCGTAATTAATATGTAAATAATACAAGAATATGAACGTGCCACAATGTTGCTGTATATATAGAGGATAATAGAATACCTTTTAATCTCAAGACAGATTACTCTGGATTTGGAGCACGCGTATCTGTTCACGGTTGTATGCACGGGTAGATTTTTCTTCAGTCCCTGAAAGCAAGACAAACGAAGAGACGTTATAAAATGTAATAGCTAACAACGGTACAGCCCCATGATATCATGTTCCAATGAAATGCACCGAATAATTCAAATAACCTTCTTCTAATGCGTTAACTTTTTGTGGACAGGCGTGACTTTCAAGTTATTAATCTATCGATATCTTATTCGTTCATTTTTCTTTATATTGATAGCAAATATCAACTTCAAACGGAGATATCAAAGTGAACGCTTTTGCAAACTGTCAGCCAATAGATGTTATAGGAACCATTTTGTGCATTTCTCATTATTTGTCCGTATATCATTGTTTGATAAACAAGAGAAAATATATGATTTTTGGGTTCTATTCCAGTGATCTCTTGTTTGTTTGTATTTAGACAATAATTTTATAATATTATTGTAACAAATATTTTATGATTTAAAATGTTTGCATTTATCTTTATATTGGTAATATCATTATTATTTCCAAACTGTCATGACATTTTGTGACTTTCATTATTTGTCCGTGTATTACTGTTTGATAAACAAAAGAATATACATTATTTTTCGATCTATCGATATCTCTTGTCTTTGCATTTAAACAATTTTTATTTATTTCCCATTGGTGACTTTCAGATATTAATCTATCGATATCTCATTCGTTCATTTTTCTTTATATTGGTAGCAAATATCAACTTCAAACGGAAATATCAAAATGAACGCTTCTGCAAATTGTCAGCCAATAATGTTATAGGAACCATTTTGTGCATTTCTCATTATTTGTCCGTATATTCCTGTTTGATAAACAAGAGAAAATACATGATTTTTCGATTCTATTCTAATGATCTCTTGTTTGTTTGCATTTAAACAATAATTTTATTATTATTTCCCATATAACTTTGTGACTTTCAAGTTACATATTAATCTATCGATATCTCATTCGTTCATTTTTCTTTATATTGGTAGCAGATATCAACTTCTAACAGAGATATCAAAGTGAACGTTTCTGTAAACTGTCAGCCAATAGATGTTATAGGAATCATTTTGTGCATTTCTCATTATTTGTCCGTATATCACTGTGATAAACAAGAGAAAATGTACGATTTTTCGATTCTATTCCAATGATCTCTTGTTTCTTTGCATTTAAACAATAATTTTATTATTATTTCCCATACGACTTTGTGACTTTCAAGTCACAATGAGCCATAATTTCCCTCCTCTTGCTTTGAGTGATTTAAACACTTTACTTTTCCCAAATGAAATTGTTCGAAGGTAGCCATAACGTCAAATTATGCGAATCAAAATATAATTTATGTATATGTACTCCTACACAGGGGAATTTACGACCCCAAAACATGTAGTGAACAAGTTTAGAATTCGAGAGGAATAAAATATTTAAAAACAAAAGACCAAAAAAGGGTGAGTTTGTTCACATTGCATATTATACGACGTTGGGCATGATAATTTATGATGAATGCTAACACTTGTTTTCGTTGCTTTCGCGTTTTATATATCAGAGCCCTAGGATATAAACAAAAGAGCGGTAAGAATAATTAATATTAATGGTAATAGATGTGACGATTCTTTGCTCGGCTCTAACTCGGAGAAAAATCTGCTAATAATGTTTGCACCATATTCAATAAAACTGCAGCATTTTTTACGCTCCTTGTTCAGCCTTATTCAAGTAGTAATTTGCATTAAACCTTTCACAAGCTCAAAGCGTTTCGTCTTCAGAAGATGCAGTTCTATTGCCTAATTTCGGCGACAATATAAATGTAAATACAACAATTACTTTGAATCGTGAAAACAAGTACATTTCGATGAGCGCATATAGAAATTTAATGGTAAACAAAGGTAGCCATATATGTTTGAAGTGAACATTTTCATACGTGTTGAAATTTGATATAACATTTCCGGATAGAACTTTCCGGTAGACCTAATATAAGGAGCGAAGGAACGTGGCAGTGTAAAAAATTGTCTAGTTCCTTTATATATATCAAAATGTTTTGAAATGTTTCATACTTTACAAAATTATTAAATTGTTATTTTATAATGCTGTTTAATTATTCTCCATACCATTATGTATCGCATTGCTTGGGCCCGAATTTTTTTAACCTAACCCTTTACACTCCGCTGTCCCCTCTCAGGGGACATTAAAGTTTGTTAGAGATTACAGGGAATTAACTTATTCCAGCGCAACTTTATGAGACGTGCACGTTTGCCTGAAGTTTTCTCTTGAAATGGCACAAGAAATCAAATCAAAGTATACGTAAAACTATTAAGATAAAAAAAATTAATATAAAAAAATATCAGCGGGTTTTGTTACGATGCACAAACGACGGGACCTTGAAAATTTTAATCTCCATAGGCCATAAAACCGATGTGGAACAAATAAAATGGGATTGCATTGTTTGTTTTGACAGAAAAACGCCTGGTGGCAGGTGTCGAACGACTTCTTATTGTCAAACGTGCATAAATCACCCTGCAATGCATACTGGGGAGTGTTTTAAAGTTTATCACCCTGTACAAAATTATAACAAAATAAAATATTGATTTTTTGCAAATAAATGGGTCTGGGAAAAGTTTGTGGCGTTTTTCCCGGTAGATGACGGCAATTGTAAATAACTCAGGAAACACAGATCGCAACAACATCACTAAACGCTCGTTGGAGTGGTGACACTTCGTGCGTTACTTTGACTGTATAAACATCGAAATTGGTGAAGTGATTGGAAAGTTATTTACGTTCGAATATAGAGAAAAATAATCATAAATTACGCTAAATTTTGTAACATTATTACGACAAAGGGAAGAACGCCGCGCACGCTTGTGAAAAATTTGTGCTGTGTACGGTGAAGATACTTTATCAAAATTTGCTGCGCGGAAATGGTTCACTCGCTTTCGATCTGGTAATTTTGATGTGAAAGATGCGTCACGCTCTTGTCGTGCAATCACTAAGAAAGATGATGAAATTCTTTAAAAATTCAGCAAGATAAGTATATCAGCAGTGTCGATATTAATATGGAGCTAGGCATTGACCACAAAACTGTTTTGAACCATTTACACAAAGCTAGCTACAAGAAGACGCTCGATGTATGGTTTTCTCTTGAGTTGACCGAGAAAAACATGATGGACCGAATTAACATCTGCCATTTCTGAAACGTGTCATAACTGGTCATAAGACATGGATCACGTACGATAATCGAAAGCGTAAAAGATCGTGGATAAGAAATGGTGATTTGTCACAAGAGATCGTGAAGCAAAGATTGACGCCGAAGAAGGTGACGCTGTGTGTGTGGTTGGACTGGAAGGGAATCATCCACCATGAGCTACTTCCATTAGATCAGACGATTAATTTTCAAATCTACTATGAACAACCGAAGAGGTTACGCCAAGCAACTGAAAGAAAACGGTCCGAATTGAATAATAGGAAAGGTGTTGTCTTCCATCAAGACAACGCCCGACCACACACTTCTTCGATGACCCGTCAAAAATTGCGAGAGCTTGGTTGGGAAGTTTTGATGCACCCACCGTATAGTCCAGACATAGCACCCTTTGACTATCATTTGTTCAGATCTCTACAGAACTCTCTCAATGGTATTAAGCTAGTTTCAAAAGAAGCCTGTGAAAACCACTTGATTCAGTTTTTCAATCAGAGAGCACAGAAGAAAAATGGCGAAACATTGTGGACAATAACGGAGCATGTTTGGTTTAAATTAATTAATTTTCACACTATAAGAAAACCAGTTGAATTTTACTAAAAATAACGCCACGAACTTTTTCCCAGACCCAATATATATTTCTCGGTGTCAACCAATTCATATAAGTTCAATATCATTATAATACGTTACTTGGTCCCAAAACTATACTCAATAATATGAGGGTCCGCAAATGCAAGTTTCTGCCATAAGCTGGCTGCTAACGTCCAGAATGGTTCAGAGTGCAAAGGGTTAAATGGTACGACAAGAGGATAACTTGCATCGCTGCTAAAAATGACGTCATGCGTCACTAAAGACTAAGCCGCATGAAAATAATTTCGTGCAATCTCCTAAAAACTAGTGGCCATAGCAAAGGAATACTTGACTATTTCACGTGTCTCAGAAACCGGAATACATGGATTCCATAGCCATCGTTTACACCGTGTTATGCCCTATCACAATGTATTGGTCATAGGTCTACTTGAAAACACAGACCCAAGTGCGTCACGGTCCAGTCCTACCCCAAATAACAAACCCTTGATCCTTAGTCATACTGGTTGTTCCCAAAAAGTATGTTTCCACCATCTGAACCTTACCCTGTAATCATTCCTTCCACTTTTCCTCAATCCTATATTAACCCTTACGCTACGGCGGTCTTTTCCACAATTTGACTTTATGTTCATTCTTAAAAATGTCACGATTATGAATTTTTTAGGAAAAGAACATTTCTGGTGAAAGATACGGCTGATTGAGAATAGACACATGCAACAATGCTATGATCTCTAACAAAAAAAGCAACATACGGAACAAGGGGTCCATGATAAATGTGCCAAGATAGATTGTGATCGATTGATAATAGATAACCATATTATCAAACATATAAGAAAGTGCACAGAAAAATGTCGCCGAATTTTGCGGGATGATTGGACAATATCATTACCGGAAATATGTGCATTTATTGGGATATTATACGCTCGTCGAGCTTACGAGGCAAACAATTTTAAATCGAGTTATATTATATATGGTCACGAAAGTGGGGTCCCGAATTTTTTAGAAAAACTATGGCCAGAGAAAAGTTCAAGCAAATCCTACGATTTATTCGTTTTGACAAAAGAACCGAAAGAAGTAGGAGCCTGCAAACAAGTAAATTTGCCTTTGTTTCGGAAATACGGGGTAAGTTCATTGAAAACAGTCAGTATTTACAGTTAATATTTACTAATAACCTGTTATATAACTGTAAATAATATAAAAAAATATTGAAAATTAATTTTAATTGAATTTCTTTACACATTAGTTATTCTTTCGCAATGGAGTGATTTTGACTGCTTTTGGGCAATATAAGTATTGGGTTGTTCAGAAAGTAATTTCGTTTTTTCCCGACAGAGAATTTAATTGTATTTCTTTGCACCCAACTTCACACTTAAACTGCATAATCATTATATGTTTTGAGAGCTGATATAGCAAGGCTTGTGTGTGAAAAAGTCCAATTGATTCTATGCAGTGGTTTTTGGTTGGTGCCCTTTTAAATATGGAGAGCAATAAGCAGCATTTTCGTAATATTTTACTCTTTTACTATAGAAAAGGTAAAAATGCTGTTCGAACCAGAAAGAAATTAGCCGATGTGTATGGAGAAGATGTGTTGACAGTACCTTAGTACCAGAACTAGTTTACAAAATTTCGATCAGGCAATTTTGATGTCGAACATGCACCACGTTCTGGAAGGCCGATTGAAGCTGATAAAGACACGATAAAGGCATTAGTTAATGCAAACCGGCGAATAACAACACTTGAGATCGGTGAGAGGTTGAGTTTATCAAATTCAACTGTTTATGACCACTTGAAAGGCCTGGGTTTAACCCCGAAGCTCGATATATGGGTTCCCCATGTTCTCACGGAGAGAAATTTGTGTCGTCGCGCTGACGCCTGTGATTCGCTTCTCAAATGTCATGAAAACGATCCATTTTTGAAGCGCATCATTACTGGGGACGAAAAACGAGTTGTATATAACAATGTCAAACGCAAGAGATCGTGGAGCAAAAAGGATGAACCGGCTCAAAGCATTTCCAAAGCCGATATCCATAAAAAAAAGGTGACGCTGTCTGTTTGGTGGGATTTTAAAGGAATCGTTTTTTTTTAGCTTTTACCGGATAACACAACAATTAATTCGGAAGTCTACTGTCATCAGCTGGACAAACTGAATGATGCACTTCAACAGAAAAGGCCAGAATTAATCAACAGAAAATGTGTAGTATTCCATCAAGATAATGCGAGACCTCATACAAGTTTGGTCACTCGCCAAAACATTTTACAGCTTGAATGGGATATATTGCCACACCCACCATATTCTCCAGATCTGGCACCTTCGGATTATTATTTGTTCTGGTCACTACAAAATTTTTTAGATGGTAAAATCTTAACTTCAAATGAGGAGGTCAAAAACCACCTCGATCAGTTTTTTGTCAGCAAAGACCAAAAATTTTATGAGCGTGGAATCATGCTAGTACCAGAAAGATGGCAACAGGTATTGCACCAGAATGGCCAATATATAATGTAATAAAATATTTGTTTATTATACGAAAATTGTCTTTCATTTTCACACACACACAAAAAAAAAAAAACGAAATTACTTTCCGAACAACCCAATATATACTAAGTTTCAGTCTTTCTAGTGTTAATTACACTTAGTCCATAGCCAGAGGACTGAAAAATCAGGCCGTTCTTGAAATAGTCGAGATTTCTCGATCACGGCATAACAGTGTGACGCATCGCCGACTGTAACGAACCGCATTCACTGCAGGTCACTTAATAGTATAACTTACTGATGTTTACCGTGATGTGGAGCGGCTATTTTTTTGTCGATCTTGGGACTTGCTGCGGGATCGTGATTTGCCGCGTGAACTTTTGCTGTCAGAACGAGAGCGACTGCGACTGCGACTGTAGGAGCGCCTGCGATCTCTGTCACGACTCCTGGATCTGCTGCGTGACCTTGAACGGGAGCGTCTTCTATCCCTGCTACGACTACGTGATCTGGAAAAAGATAACGCGGTGTCAGTAGCGGTGACAAGAGCTTTTGCCTCATTAATGTGAGAATAGACTGACCTCCCGCGACGACGACTGCCACGACTGCGATGTGGAGAAGTTGGACGACCGTAACGTGCCATTTGAACCCTTAACTCCCTGCCGTCGACCAATCTACCGTCCATTGCGTCTAATGCGTCTTCAGCATCACGTTTGTCGTAGAACCTGCAGGTTTCAAGTCGAATTAGAAGTTTGTATTGTACATGGTAAAATGTAGTTGAAATGGTAATTGGAAATTTTGGTACGTAGTTTGTGATTGTAATATTTTCAGGGTATTGCGTATGAAGAATTCTTGCTGAGAAGTGTCATTTATATGGATATGAACATGTTTGTATTGTACATGGTAAAGCGTAGTTGAAATGGTAATTCGAAATTTTGGTACGTAGTTTGTGATTGTAATATTTTCAGGGTATTGCGTATGAAGAATTCTTGCTGAGATGCGTCATATATGTATATGGATATTAACATGTTTGTATTGTACATGGTAAAATGTAGTTGAAATGGTAATTGGAAAATTTGGTACGTAGTTTGTGATTGTAATATTTTCAGGGTATTGCTTATGAAGAATACTTGCTGAGATGCGTCATTTATATGGATATGAACATTGTTTATTGATTATACGCTAATATGGTACTGTCATGGTACTATGTACGTAACATGTGTAGGTACATTGCAAATTACAAATTTAGCGACTTTGCTGTCAGCATTTT
The DNA here is from genome assembly GCA_033815515.1 of Cryptocheilus praepositus. NCBI lineage: Eukaryota > Metazoa > Arthropoda > Insecta > Hymenoptera > Pompilidae > Cryptocheilus > Cryptocheilus praepositus. The sequence goes on along the minus strand of JAWWQZ010000084.1, from coordinate 623,160 downwards.
TTGCAAAACTTACATTATTACACACATCGGTTATTAAAATGTGCTTGCTTTATAATTGTAGTATTTTGAAACTGTGTATGAAGAATTCTTGCTTATATAGGTGTCATTTATATGAACACTGAATATTGATCGGTACTATGTATGTAACATCTGCAAATATATTGAATAATGTTTGTATTGTACAAATTTAGGTAATTGAAATTTTGGTACTTTGCTTTGTGTATTTTTTTGCAAAACATACATTGATACACTAGTTGATTATTAAAATGTATGTGCTTTATGATTGTAGTAGTTTGAAGGTGTGTCTGAAGAACTTTGATCGGTACACATTATATATATGGTCATGAACATTGGATATTGATCGGTACTATGTAAGAAACATGTGCAAGTACATTGCCAATTACAAATTTAGCAACTTTGCTTTCAGCATTTTTTGCAAAACCTGCATTATTACACAGATCGGTTACTAAAATGTTCTTGCTTTATGATTGTAGTAATTTGAAACTGTGTATGAAGAATTCTTGCCGCTATAGGTGTCATTTATATGAACACTGAATATTGATTGGTACTATGTATGTAACATGTGCAAGTACATTGCTAATTACAAATTTAGCGACTTTGCTTTCAGCTTTTTTTGCAAAACATACATTGGTACGCTAGTTGATTATTAAAATGTATGTGCTTTATGATTGTAGTAGTTTGAAGGTGTGTATGAAGAACTTTGGTCGGTATGTATCATATATATGGTCATGAACATTGGATATTAATCGATACTATGTAAGAAACATGTGCAAGTACATTGCCAATTACAAATTCAGCAACTTTGCTTTCAGCATTTTTTGCAAAACCTACACTATTACACAGATCGGTTACTAAAATGTCCTTGCTTTATGATTGTAATAGTTTGAAAGTGTGTATGAAGAACTTTCGTTGGTATGCGTCATTTCTATGGACATAAGCACTGTTTATTCATCAGTATTATGTCTGCTGAGTCTGCAGGTACTTCCCCAATGAAAATGACATTGGCTTTACTTTCAAAGTGCAAAAAATTATTTGAATATTCATAACGGAGTCATGTGTATTTCTGTCATACGTTTCCGCATAATGCTAAGCAGAGTTAGATACAAAATGATACCCTATTCTAAACAGTAAAAATGATAAAAATTTGACGTAGTATATAAATGCTATGAAAACAAGAAAATAACGCAGATTGTTTAAATCGGAACAACAAAATGTATTCTGACTGCAGAGTGTTGCGTGAAAAACTGCATGAAAAAACCAATAACATAAGTACTCAATAAAAATGCAGTAAAGAGAACATAGTACTGCATTTGTGACAAGTGTTAAACTTTATGGGCTCTATCTTATCAGGGAAGCTTTTGCTTACCTTCGTCTAGCCCAGTTTAAAAGTAAACAAACAACTATTTGCTGTTAAATGGTCTTGGCTGACTTAGATAAACCAGCTAACGCATTGAAATGTGTATATAAAAAAAAAAAAAAAAAAAAGAATCAATTTTTAAATAAAAGAGGAACTTATATATTTCGCAGCATATTTTGTTTTTTTTGTATACTTTTCAATTTTATTTTAACCAACACAAGCATATAGAAAAGCAAATTCTACCTATAAAAATTAAAACAGACATTCTTTAGAAAAACAGAATTAAGAAAATTCTAATAGTATCGCATATAAAGTCAACTGAAACTCTTAACATTGTTGAGTGATTATTTCGTTAAAAACTCTTTTGTAGATACATACAGACTGCCACAAAGATGTCTGTTCGTATGCCATATTAATGAAAGAAATATGCAATAAACTGTAACCTCAATAACAGAAAGTAATATGTAGAATTGTAGTATACAATAATGTGGCACACAACGATATGACTCTGAAAATCATACACCAATGTGTCCAACAGTACAGACACAAGTTTTTGCACACCTACAATTTACTATGTATTTTTCATTACAAATAAAATGATATAGTTTTTTATTTTATTGTAGCTTTTAAATCAGGTAGGCATTTATTTTACTAATTTTGTTATTAAATATATCAATAGTATGTTTGTATGTATTTCATTTTATTGTTCTTTAGTTTATTACATTTCACAGGCAAAAATTTCTTGATTCGTTGTTTTATGTTTGGCTCTAAAGTACTATCTTGAATCTAAATTCAAAGATGTGATATTTTAGCACAGAGAGTATAGTGTGTATCATATGTATATTAATTAGTTTACGTTTGGGGTAAAAAGAAATTCTATAATAAAATGGATCTATAATAGAATGACTAAAATAGACCTAATTGTTTTAAAAGCTGCTATAAAAACAAAACAACATCCTGCAACATATTAAGTTAGTGATTTAATATAAAATGTAATAAAAAAAACACATAATAAATGTGTTAATGGATGAAAAATCGTATCCATATTCTTGGATATACTGTCAGATATTCTTCAGCTTCTTTCTTTTACGTAGATTGTGTCCTTTTATACAAGATGTACTTAAAGATGGATAATGGCCATAAGAGTAATGAAAAATATATTAGTAACCATATGTCATATTTCTTCTTATCTATGTCACAGCCATTTTTGCATTTCAATATTATACAGCTGTTTACGCACAAGTACACGATCAGTGTAACTTAACTTACACTCTTAACTTATTGACAGATTTCTTAAATAAGTTGAAGAAGAATTTGTATATCAACAATATATTCAATGTGCCTGTCCGCAAGGTTGCAAGTACCCAGAATTTTGTAATCATTATGAAACTACGTGATACAATAACTTCATAGTTGTGTTCATACCGTACATAATCGCTTTGACCACGTTCTACAGAAGTAAACAGCTGTACATTGCAGAAATGCAAGAATGCCACTGAAGCAAAGTCAGACATGACATATGTTTACAAGAACCATTTCCACCATTTTTCTCTCCTTCAGTCACCCCCATAGTACAATCCACAGCAAGCATTCATCCCACACAAAAATGAGACATTGAATGACATAAAAAGATGATTTGGAGTCGTCAGACATTTCATGTGCCACTGTAGACTTTGACGGGTCTGACCTGTCTAAAGCTGTTTTTGGCAGACGCCATACAGTATGTTATTAAAATACTTTTATATGGTTGATATAGCTGTCTATAATGCATATGCGCTATACTGTAAGTTACCAAATTCAAAAAAGCAATCGATTGTAAATTTTCGAATGGATATTGCACAAGATATGCTATATAATTTGTCTCTTCCTAACTATCCGATATATGGCAGACCATCGCAAAATGAATGTGCAACTCTGCTCCAGATAAAACATTGGCAGTGCAAAAACTGTCTAGTTCCTTTACATACATCAAAATGTTTTGAAATGTGTTTTCACCATTCTCCCCTTCAGCCACTCTCGTAGTACAATCCACAGCAAATATTCATCTCATGCAAAAATGGGACATAGAATGACATAGAATGACGAGTTGGGATTATCAGACATTTCATGTGCCACTCTAGACTTTGACGAGTCTGACCTGTTTGAAGCTGTTTTTGCTGGACACTGTGCAGTATATTATTAGATTACTTTTATATGGTTGATATGGCAGCCTATAATGGTTATGCGCTATATTGTAAATTACCAAATTCAAAAAAGCAATCAATTGTAAATTTTTGAGTGAATATTGCAGAAGATATGCTATATAATTTGTCTTTTCCTAACTATCCAATAGGTGGCAGACAGTCGCAAAATGAATGCGCAACTTAAGTCCAAAAGATATCTAGTTCCTTTCCATATATCAAAACATTTTGAAATGTGTTTTCAGCATTCTCTCCTTCAGCCACCCCATAGTCAATCCACAGTGAGCATTCATCTCATATAAAAATGAGACATAGAATGACATAAAAAGACGAGTTGGGGTCGTCAGACATTTCATGTGCCACTGTAGACTTTGACGAGTCTGACCCATCAAAAGCTGCTTTCGACAGACGCCATGCAGTATATTATTAAATTACTTTTATATGGTTGATATAGGTGTCTCCATTAATAAATTTAACAAAGTAATCGAAAGTTTTGTCCTACAGAAATGCCATGTGTGCATATAACATAACATAAGGAGCAATGGAACATTGACAGTGCAAAAAATGTCTAGTTTCTTTACATATATCAAAATGTTTTGAAATGTGTGTGTCTATAATGCTTACGCGCTATATTGTAAGTTACCAAATTCCAAAAAGCAATTGATTGTAAATTTTCGAGTGAATATTGCAGGAGATATACTATATAATTTGTCTTTTCCTACTAACCGATACATTGCAGACAGTCGCAAAATGAATGCGTAACTCGGCTCCAGATAAAACATAGGCAGTGCGAAAACTGTCTAGTTCCTTTACATGTATCAAAACACTTTGAAATGTGTTTTCACCATTCTCTCTTTCAGCCACCCCCGTAGTACAATCCACAGCAAGCATTCATCCCATATAAAAATGAGACATAGAATGACATAAAAAGATGAAGTTTTGAAGTGAATATGGCAGACATTTAATTTGTCTTTTCCTACTGTCCAATATGCGGCAGACTTTGAATGCGCAACTCTGACATTGACATCAAAAATGCTGTTTGACATATATCAAAACACTTTGAAATGTGTTTTCACCATTCTCTCCTTAAGCCACCCCCGTAGTACCATGCAGTATATTATTAAATTACTTTTATATGGTTGATATGGCTGTCTATAATGCTTATGCTTTATATTGTACGTTACTAAATTTAACAAAGTAATCAATTGCAAGTTTTCAAGTGAATATTGCAGAAAATATGCTACATCATTTGTCTTTTCCTAACTATACAATATGCGCAACGTAAGTGCAAAAAATGTCTAGTTCCTTTACATATATCAAAACATTTTGAAATGTGTTTTCACCATTCTCTCCTTCAGCCACCGTAGTCAATCCACAGCGAGCATTCACCCCACACAAAAATGAGCATCTTCTGAACCTGCTGCGTCAGCCACAGTAGCAGGACATGATTCTTCTGTTACCGAAATCAAAGCTTATTGCGCATTTCCTTTCTTTTGTTCACTTGCACGTCGAATACAGTAGTTGGAAGAACATAAAGACGCGCGCGCGCGCGCGCACACACGCGCATCTCTCTCTTTCTCTCTTTCCCTCCGTGTACACATGCACACACACACATACATACACAGCCAGCGACCGCGCGTGTACACACACGTACACCTTACCTCTGCATCCACATCTACGCCTCAGCACACATACTTCGCTCGGCCAGCGTAAAACTGGGCCAACGGAAAATGAAAAAATGATATTCCTACCTAACGAATGCGAAGCCGCGGCTTTCGCGCGTGAATCGGTCCCGAGGTATATAAATATCGCCGACCTCTCCACATCGCTCGAACACGCGTCTCAGATCTTCCGGTGTTGTTCTGTACGTAAGATTGTCCACCTTCAGGGATATCATCCCGTCGATTCGTGGCGGTGGCCTACCGTAGCTCATCCTTTCGTCTCCTCAACTATGCCTTAGCGCACTAGCTTCGTCAAATCTGGATGCGAATCAATCACAACGTACGGCCTGACCAAAAACAGTCACACGCAACGTAGACAAGATGGCGAATGGTCGAGGAATAAAACGAGTGTACAAGGCCTGACGGGAGACGTGCGCTAGGGTAAAGACTGCGCTAGTCAAAACGTTGACAACATCGCGTTTCTAGGCTGCGCACAATATTGACGATCGGTTTGGACAAACGGAGGGTTCGCGATTAAATTTTTCGCTTGGCACACCATTCTTTTACTTTAACAATATTTTGTTGATTTTGTAGGTTAATAAATCTGCGACTGTTGTTGATTGAAAATGCGCGGTTGAATGATGAGATGGAAAAAAGTATAATTTGCTGTTTCTCGCATTTTTTCCATTCTACTGTATATGATCGCTAGTTTTAATATGTGCAAATGCAGGGGTCTAATGTGGAAAAACAGAGTCTTGCTTCGAGCTTGGTCATTTCCGGTCCTGCTTAAATTTGATATTTCTGAGACCCGCGATCGGCGCGCAAATTTTTTGAACGAAACAACTATAAATATCTCCGACGTAAATGATGTCTGTGAAAGATATAGGTCTCATGTACGATGAACAATTTACGGAAAACATCAAACTGGCAAAGTCTCTTTTAAAGAACTTACATGACAGGAAAGGTTAGGGCAGTTATAATTTATATCAACAGGTATACGTCATCCCCTAAGAAATGTAATATTTTTCATAATTTTAGAAATAGAATTAGCTTCAAAATGGCTCGTCCGCGTCAGCAAAATCAAGTCCTCAATGTTAGAAGTAAAGAAAAACCGTAACGCATTCTTGTCCTACTTGGTAAAAATTCTTCAAGCTACGGCTTCCAGAACTTTAGGACGCAAACAACTGTCAGTGTGCAATCCCCAAGATTGTACGGCTTATACGGACCATTGTGTATGTTGAACATAGAAACAAGACTTTTGTAAAGTGCCCATAAAATACCACAGCAATTTTTTAATTTTTATTGACCTGCAACGTAAAAGATCATGAAAGATGACAGCAATAATTTTTATCGCAGGATGAAAACGCAGGCCTGGGAACAGACAAAGCGCCACAGAATTTACTAAATTCTACGATTAAATTTCATTCAAAGTGGTCCGTGGATTGCAGTACGTACATGGCAGTAAAACCAATTCCTGGCAGAGGCGCATTAGTTTACATGGCCGTCTCTAAGAAACCTGGGCGTGAAAATTGGAGCCTGCAAAACTTACATAAGCTTAAAGACTACTGATCATGTTTGAGACACGAATGCAGAGAGAATAGCGTATATTTTTATGCATGTAAAGTACATTTGTTTGTTACTTTTGAAAATGTATGCTATTACTTGTTACTTTTGAATTAGTAAAATGACGAATGGTTAAATATCTAAGAGCTACTTTAATAATAAAAAATAAAACCATCACTGTATGCCTGTTTGCAATACTAAATACGTTATACTGGTGTAATGCGGCATACCGTTGTCATATGCAATTATAAACGTTTAACGATCAATTCAAGAAAGGTGTAAATGAGAACTTTACCGTTCGAACGTTATACAGTTATTAATACATCATGTTTATTTAAATTTCAATTAAGCTGAATCTGTGGTATCACATCAATGCCCTTGTTTAATATTTTTCAATTATTTGTTAACATATCTGTAGAGTTCAGATACTCCGGTAATCGTTAGAATATGTATATATCTGTATACATATATAAGTGTACGTGCCAGCCTATCAATAAATAGGGCAAATGTCATTAATTATACACATTTTGGTCCTCTGCTTGTCGATTATCTATGCTTGTTGCAACACATACGTTGCTTTGTACGTTTTCTGCTATAATAATTGAAATTTGCTCGACGTTCATTGAAATAAAAAGGCGGTTCCTCTATTATCGTTGCTTTACATGCAAACTGTGCAGAGCAACAATCATAGTTTCCTGACACGTCCTGCCAGAAGTAATTTCGTAATATACTTTTCTCATGACCCGTGTGTATACAGAAGCATATAACATAAATGCATTACAGGCATTTCGAAAATTTCTTTTATTAGTTCAAGAAGAGTCATCATCCCTTCTCTTAAAAAATGTTCAACAAATCACATAGCAGCCCAATAAATAGTTTAAAATGTCTAACAGTATTTTCGATTACTATTACAAACGAAGAAAGTACATTTGCGGGGAAAAACAGAGACAGAATGGATAAGATGCACGCGCGCAAGTGTATGTTTTGTCCGAGAGAAGAGACGGGCAGATAAACGAGCAGATAAGAAGACGGACGGCGGAGAATGGAAAGAAAGATGAGAAAGCATAACTTTATGATTTGTTAAACCCGTACGTGAAGAACAATTGGGTACCTATCGTAGTAGATTACACATAATGTAGTTTAATAATTATAAATTAGTAGGTCGCTACAATATCGTGTAAGAACAAAAAACGTAGAGTACTATAGTAAAATATATGTCCATCTATATACATATGCGTAATGTGAGTACGCGTATATATGTAGATATATCTTATGTATGCGTATGTGAAAATATAGGCAAAACAAACTCAGCAAGGTTGATCGTGCGAGACAAACGTTGCGACGAAAATCGTTTCATCCTCGGAGCCAAATCGGCGTAATATTAACGCGCTCAGACTTGCTGCGGGCAATTTTCGAAGGCCAAAGTCAACCTTACACCGAATAAAGCTGGCTTCAATAGTTAGAGCGCTCGTCTGCCGATTGATATTACGCCGACTTTTCCTCCTAGTCTCTACCCGACGGTGAATTTTGCGCACAGCAAACGCCCTCGTGTCCATTCAACAAACGGCTACAGATCGAGATGTGCGACTGCATCTGACGCTTACACTATATACTATTCAACAGTTTAAAATACTTATAATAATACACACAACCTTGAATAATCTCAACAACTGCTGGCCATAGCCTTACCTAACTTATCATCGTAGATCGTGCATACAAAATAAATGTTTATTTTCCCTTATTCTCCCCTCCCATCGTCGCTTTACGGAAAACTGGCGTATGGCGCGTAATGTACACCCGAAAGAGTCGTTAAATGAAGTGTCATTTTCAACTGATCAAACGTCCGCACTAGGGGTTCCCTTTTTCTCTTTAATTCCGTATCGTTAGATACGCCCACCTTCGAATGGCATAATATTGACGGATTCTTTCACGACCATCTGACGCTACTACGGGCTTATTAGTTAAAGTTACTCTTTCTAGAGCTGCTGCTATTCTACTACTACCTCTACTACCGCTACTGCTAGGGTTACCGTTAACGTTATCATTATTCGTACCGTCGCTAGACTAATCTTACAATTATTACTACTGCTACTATTACTGCCATTACTATTACTCTATCGTTACTAGCTCTACCGCTACCACCACAGTATTATTTTCCTCCTGTCGATCTGTCGTTATCCGTTATATGTCGATACCGAGAAAATCCGCTTACGTGTAATTTTGATTCGCGTTTTCTCTACAACCGCCAACCGTCTGTTACGTTTCGAATTTGCCGTTCATTAACCGTTACATTATGATACTCGATATAAAAATAATACTCAGTCGATTAGTTCCAGTTAATACTCGTATGTAACGTGGGAAGGGCTCTTTCGCGTTCTTTTTCCGTTGTGCACTAAGCGAATAATATACGTATGCCGCACGCACGTTAACTTATGCATTAGAGATTACATGTTACTTTTTCTATACGTGACTTAGGATTTCCACCGGAGGAGCCAGAGAAATCGTAACATCCACGGACGGAACAATGTTGTGAGTATGTTGTGTTGTTCTTGTCGTTATCGTTATCAAATTAACATTACTATAACCGCTAACGCTACCGCTATTACTAGTATTATTGTTGTTGCTGTTAACATCATCATCATCATCATAATCATCATCATCGCCATACCATCGCTATCAGCGGACAACAAAGACAACTTGCAATTTTTACTGCCAAAAGGAAACCCCTCTCCTTCACGTGTGTACACAATCTCTGTCTTTTGTCGAACGTATCTTACATAAAATTACGTTCCCACGCGTTAAAAACAGAACCGACTGAACATTTCGTCTTCCGTTCGCGAAAATACATAATACCTGTAAGTGGCTTATAAATATATAAAGAACAATTCTGCATCTCGTTTCGTTACCCTATGTGTTCATGAGAATTTTCCCCGCCGAGCCCCCTTGTCGTGCGCGTAACAATGTTTTTCATAGAAAAGAAGTGCTTTGTCGTATCTAGGAAAGGAACGACTGAAACGTTCGTATAGTTCTGATCGTTAGTCTCTTGGTGGTAGGATTTTCTCTGCATAGAATTGATTAAATAACTGCAGTCAATGATTCAGATATTTATATATGTCAGACGCGCATATACCCACACACATCCACACAGTGAGAGGGGGAGAGAGAAAGAAAGAGAGGAGAGGAGAGGAGAGGAGAGAGAGAGAGAGAGAGAGAGAGAGAGAGAGAGAGAGAGAGAGAGAGAGAGAGTGAGAAAAGTGCGCGTGCGCGACATGTGTGTGAGGTAATTCTAGATAAAGGCACCTAAAGCATTGACTGTCCTACGTCTCACAACGAAATCGTACATCTTGGCATTATTTCACACGAAAAGAGAAGGGAATGATAATGTGTGTGACGATTGACAGTAGATGGTAAGTAAAAAAAAAAGAAAGAGAGAAGAGAAACCTTAAAACGAAGCAGATCGTGTAAAAACAATAAATTAAGCCAGTTGTCACCAAAAATGTTTTATGCAAACCTCAGCGTAAGTCAATGACATACAATAAATTATAAATTTAAATAGTATTGAAGCGAATGGCCGTAAAAATAGACATAGAAAAAAACGAGGGTACAAGAGAGAACTAATAATTTAATTAATTAAGTAAGGGCGAATCGCATTACTTGGGATCCCATTAAGTAGTTACTCGTTAAAATCTTATCGGCTAAAATCAAACTCATCGAATACTGATATATAAAAATAATCTATAAGCAGCCTCAACTTCATCATTATTGAAATGAAATGTTGAATCCTATGGCAATATATCGTAATTAAATTTATTTAAAAAGGAGCGCTATCGCTAATGCTCATCCAATTGACGTGGACAAAATATAATAACAATAATTCGTTCATCAATCGTAATGACGGTAAAAAGTACCATTTAATTTCCAAATTAGTAGAGAGCTAAGACCTACGCTACTTACATAACTAGCTGTGGTGGTAATAAAAAAATATAAGAGTTGTAATCATTAGATTCTCAAAAAGCTGCTACAAGCAAAATGTTACTGAAAATGTACCTAAGAAAGTAACTGTCCATTCATCTACCGTTATTTATAAATAGATTCATTATCTTTGAGTTATATAGTACAGTCGAACAACCGTACGCTACAAGGTTCTCTGAATATATCTAATTGTAAAAGGTGATCATTTTTTTTAAGGCAGTACATCGGTATCTTGTTGCATACACTTGTATACTGATCACTGCAATGCCATCCTCTACGAAATCAAAATATCGACTCTGCGTCTCACACGATTCGTTTAAGCAAGTATTCTGGCCATTAGAGAAATAAACAGATTCATGTATCCTGCGTAAGGAGAGAAAAAAAGAACACATCTCCGGACCGCGACGCGTCGCATTTTCGTTCAAAAACAAACGAAGTTAACAAAACATCAAAAAGGATCAGATAAAACGGACTGCACGCGATAGAACAGTGAAAAACATTAAGTAACGGGCAAACTGCCCTGTGCAAGTATTCCTTTTAAAAAACATTCGACTTTTTATGCGCAAAACAGGAAGAATGTTGCTACGTTTGCGATGGAAGAATTCTGTTTCTTTTTCTGTACATGTATAAAAGAAAAAATACTTGACATCTATGAAACCGCGTCAATACGAAATATTATCACTATTTCTATCTTATTCCTGAATCTCGTTACCTATATTCACAAATCATTAGCAGCACCGATCGAATACTATTTCGAGCCAATTTACAGAGAACCACGCTCTTTCGAATTCTCCACGATTGCGTTTGAAATTGATTAAGCGCGCAGAGTTCGCGTGACCGACTATAACTTCTAGTAAAAATAAATCTATGTTTAAGGTAAATTCATTTTGATGGCATTATTGCGTATCGATAAGCGCTGCCGTTGCGGTATTTCATCTATATCCGCGCTCGTGTAATCATATAGAATAATATATTCGCATAATACGTATACATAAACATATACGCACACAGAAATATTACAGAAATATATTATTCTATGCAGGTTTTATATACATCCACACACAGGTACGTGTGCCTGTGTCCACCGTAGGTGTGTGTGTGTTTGTGAGTGTGTGCGTGTTGTGAGTGAATGAGTGTGTGTTCATAAGGCTCATTTGATACCACTAAACTACGTTATTCCGCGTGCTACATGGAGCAAGTTTTTGAGTCTTTGCCGCAGTCTTGGCTACCAAGAGTTATCACCGACTTGTAGTAAATCTCGTAAAAAAAAAAGAGGAAATAAACAAAAAGAAAAACAAACAAAAAAAAGGGGGGTAGAAAACATTGCATGACTTCATGAAGGGAAAGATATGACTTTATCTTTTGTTGTATGCCCTTAACTATACTCTATGTTATATGGACTAAATCTATTTTTGGCAAAGTTGTTTAAGTATACAATGTTAGATATAACGATACATGAGTAGATGCACTGGCCATTGTATTATGCACTACTTAAGGCTGCTTAATATCTGTGTATTAACACATTATCTGTACATTGTTGCAAAGTTTCGTCGGTGGTAACACTTGGAAAAAAACATACAAATTAGCGTTACAAATGTGGAAAAATTAAGTAAAACGTGTTATTCGTCTTTTAATAAGATATTAAAAAAAAAGAGATTCCCATCTTATTATATAATTACAGTAGCAGCGGAGCAATAAAATGTATTATTTTTAACGTTTGCCATTCATATAAATGTAGTTCTAAATATTGCTTTTTGAACCCTTTTATATATTTCGGCCATCATCATCGAGAGAGCATACCAACGAGTATTATAAACGTTAAGAATGGTTAATCGTAATGCCGCACTTATTGCTTTCGGAATCTTAGCTGGTATAGCAGGGTGCTGCTTCATTTCTTAAGTACAAATCACGACTGCTTTTAGACGGCTGCTTCAAGAGAAACAGTCCAGAAGGCCTCAAGGATAGAGGTAAAAAGTCAAAGAAGGGGAAAATTTAGAGAGCATATCAATTTTCCTTCTACCAAATAGCGTTACATCCGTACAAAAGGAGATTCTTCACTGTTTAACCCTAACATACTTGCTTGTACAACTGAACTTTTAACATTTCTCTCTCACCGTAAAAAAAAACACGAAAATGAGATAAAAATAAGGCAAAAGAGGATAACCGTCGAACGACCGCTAAACTACGGCGTGTTTAAAAAGATACTGGCAATAGGGTAATTCGATAAACCTTCGAATCACCTGGTACCCCTCGGATATTCTTTTACATACATTAAACTTTATAATCACATTTCCCCAATCAATCTTTAAGCGAGACATCCGCACTGTGCCTCATTAAAGCCGATCAAAAAAATACACTTTTGATCACTGATCAATTTCGACCGAACCAATCGTATCAAGTTTACACATTACAGAAAATAAGAAGAGTATTATGATTGTTACGTCAGCTAACAGCCCATGGAGCAAAACAGTGACATCACGCGCGTACAAAACGTTTCTAAGTGTGGATTTTTTGCCGCGAACTCTCGCTCGTTTGTCTCAAGCCCCGTTTCGTCTGCTCAGTCACTGGCAACTGGATTGCTATGCCATCATTCCCGAAAATCTGTGAAATACGTGCGATATGGAACGAACGCTTAACGTGCGGTACCGAATTTACGCGTATACATTATGTACAATAACAGCCTCTCACCGCCGTTCTATACCTGTTGCAAGCATAGAAAATTTTGTATAAAAATATTGTTTATATTCATGTATATAGTATGTACACATTGAGTAACCACGTAATTAATACTGCGTGCGTGTCTTAATATCATAATTTTCTGCATGTTCTGCACCACGGGCTTGGTAGCTCGAGAAATGATTCTCTCAGTCTCCTCTCCTCTAAGCGCGTCCTGGCACGGCGAGAACGAAACGGACGAGTACGAAATTACCGGTACAAAAGAGGCTTATGGCTGATCGCGCGGAAGGTAAGGGTGTAAAGTTAAGTATGCAGCCGAAATACGCCGCGCGAGAGCAGTTAGCAGAATGGAGATAGAGAGAAGGTATCTCGTATACTACACCCTGTGTCTATCACTCGACAGTCAATACACTGCCTAGAGATTCTTTGTTATATGTACCTAGCAAAAAAAATGCTGAACAACCCTCGAATATCTTCAATGCGCGTCTTCCGACAACGAAGTTGCGACTAAATTGAGAGGTGCGTCTGAGGTGTTCTCTTGATCAACATCTTCAGCATCGTCCCCCTCTATTGATAAATGATGTTGTTCCGGAGCCTCAGCTTTCATATGCTGTTACAGAGACCACACAGAGCAGTGCTCGCGTCATTCCATCGAACGTACCTTCTCCAGCTCGATCATGCTTTGACTTTTTACTTACGTGCATCATGTAACTGGGTAATGAAAGTGAATAATTTAGTTGAGTTGCCGAAGGTGGGGGGTGGGCACTAGGTATACGAGGGGGTGTTAACGCTGCCATCATCAAATGAGGTTGAATCTGTCTACGAAGGGCTGCCAGCATGTCCGCACTCTCGGCATCCATTTGATCCGGCGGAGTTGCCAGAAGCGCGTCTCCTTTTTCTGCAACATGAATATGCCAGTTAGCGACCCAACAATTATTCCCTAACGCCGCTCATACGCAGTTCATCAATTCTCAACTCAAGAGTAACCATTTTAACATATATATTGACGAGATGGCATTTTTTTCCGGTGAATTCGGCTCCATGAAATTCATATTATCAATAATTATATCATTCATAATTAGATCGGGTTGAGACGAAGATTTTTTTACCATTATTTTACTACTGGTTTGTTATGGAATTGTGCATGTGTTGCATAATGTCATAAGAAACCAATTGTATCTAGTTCCAATCAAATCGTAAAGAAATCGAAACGTTGAAATGCAGAGAACGAAATTTAATTTTCAACTGCCTCCAATCATAACGCTAATGATGCATTATGATTGTTCTGTACAGAACTGAAGATGCTACCCTGTTTATATTTCATTTTGTCTATGCAGATTGAGCCACGCTATACGCGGTTGTCTTTAACACTAGAACTACCGCACCAGTCATTTTGACTGGTTTTAACATTTGATTTAAATATTTCTACTTTATGTTACATTTTTTTCCGAAATGGTGTAATGACTTTTGCGATGATAACTAAAGAAATGGTAAAATATATTTTTTAAATGTTTTATTTATTCTGAATCAAAATAAATTGATACTATGGCTACTTATACCAACAGCAGTCATTTTGACTGGTATTTATTAAGGCGTTCATTTAGATCTGAAGTCGTAAAACATTTGAAGATTCTGTTAGGAATGTGTTATTGTTTTGTTTTGGAATTTGCTCGCTTGCAACATCATATTATATCAGGCAACATTGTAAAAACAACCATCAAATAGAGAAGTTACTGCATTAAATCAGTGCGTTTATAACAGCCGCTGGAAGACCATCATGCTCTTGTTCATACAACAATATATTCAGTACAGTAAAGCCTGTTTTTGTGCGGTCCTTTTTTATGCGATTTTGTTTTTGTGCGATTGGTTTTGTGCGATTTTATTTTTGTGCAATTTTTTTTGTGCGATTTATTTTTATGCGGTATATGAATCTAAGCGGCGTTAGCACCAGTTTAATGTTTCCTATCAATGTATACATGTTGTGGACGAAATATATGAATGTGTAATTAATCGAAACGTTACCGAAAACACGTCAACGTTATTATCTGAAATTAGTGCGCTCGCACATAACATCGGCGGAGAAGACTTTGATTCTTTCGGCGATAATGACCTGGACTAGATGATTGAGGACCAAACTGTCGACGATAGTGACATTATCAATAGTTTGATAGATTATGAAAATGGACAAGAAGAACCGGAATCTATTACAGCAGATAAAATATATGCAAGGATCCAAATCTCGAAAAAATTGGAAACGCATTTTCTTAAAATAGATACCAATGCGGAAAGACGCTTAAAATTCCAAAAAGAACTGAGATCATGCATGTCTCACTATCGTGGCGTTTACAAGCAACTGACCAGTCGACCGTCGTCACAAAAACTGATCACTGAGTTTATGGTACCAAAAAACAAATCAATTGAAATCCTATCTTCAAGCGACGAAAGCGATTTTCAACCAATTCATCACAAAAAGATGCGCGTTTTGGATTACGACGAGTAGCAGCAAACTATTTAATGTATAATGTGAAAACTTCTCCATGTATAATGTACAATGAAGAATTAAATATTTTTACAATTTCTTTAGGTCTAATTTAATTATTTAATTGAATTGAAAGCATTCTCTCATCTATTTCATAAATCATTGATGTATTTTCTAAGTCCGACTTTTTTTATGCGGTCCCTATCCACCGCATAAAAAAATTTTAGGTACTATATCGCACAAAATTGTTTGTTATATGTAAGAATTTATAAAACTTTCGAATATTTTTTTGTACGGTTTCTTTTATGCGGTCCCTATCCACCGCACAAAAACAGGTTTTACTGTATACGACATATTATTTCAATTAGTGCAAGATGAGAAAATAAATACAAATATTATATACTCATTTTTATAATAAATAGTTTTGTTCTAGTCTTTCTAAGCCCTGAAAATGGCAAAACGATTGAAAACTTGTGAAGTATTGCAAAAATTGAATGATATACCAATGGAATGCTCTGATATGGTAAAATATGGTTAACTTTATGACTGTGAAGATGAACCAGAAGAAAATGAAATTGAATCGTGGGGTATTCACGATAATCTTCTTGATAGTGACACAAGTGACAATGATGATTTAGACAAAGAATATGTTCAGAAATCTTCAGAAAGCGAATGTGAAAATAATTCGAATTTACGTAAAAGTAGATATGTTCGAGTGTTTTCAACTTCTGAAGATTCTAATGAAAGTATTTTACTAGAATCACAAAATGAAATTGCTGCAGACGGAACCATGTGCGAGGTGCATTGTGTTCACTAATGCGTAAGGGATAATCCTAACTCATTAAATAAGTTAATAATACCAAAAATGTATTACATAAAACATGGATTTCGTTTTGTAAGAAAGTAATGAAGCAACAAATTTAAAAATATTCTATTATTAAGTATTTTTTTAAGACCAGTCATTTTGACTGGTTTTGGTAGAAGTAGGTTTGCTGAATTGTCGGTAGTTCTAGTGTTAAATCAACGTGAGAAATGAAGATTATAATATTATTAATGACCGTCTTACTTCTGTGCCTCGTGGGTTTTTCGCCTTTCGGTCTGCGTCTGCGTGTGTGTATTGTGTCTCTTCGCATTGTAACAGGACGATTAACTCCGTGTAACTTATAATAGAGCCCACACGCGTTGCAGACCATTTCGCCCTTCATGTTTCTCCGCCAAATCGTCGTGGTCATCGTGCCGCAATTCGTGCAGGACATATCAACCTTTTTTGTTGTATTATTACTTTGTTGATCAAACTGCTGTTGTTTTTGATCATCCATCTGTCGAGCCAAATTACACTGGGTAAACTTAGAATTTAGCCAAAGTTGTGTTTGCAATAAATGTAGTAGTAAATGGCGCGGTTCCACGGGCACTAGAAAACGTTTAAACCAGTAGTTGTTGGTTTCGGGATTTTTGATATTCTATACTAACAAATACCGGCAAGTTTACGTTATTTTTAGTAAACCTTTTTTTCGTGATTGTAACAATATTATAAAACATAATTTATAATAGATGCACATATACAGAGTGCCAAAATCCGAACAAATCAAACATTTTTTTGGAACATAATTTTTACTGCAATAATAGAAAAGTAAACAATTTTTTTTGTTACTGTATTGTTTTTTGGGTCATAAAGAAAACATTCATTCAATATAACCCCCTCTGCTTCGAAGCATTTTTAACGAGCCATTTACCATTTACACCATTTTTAAATGTAATACACAAGTAAGTTTATCCTCTGAATAAGACGTAATCGAAGTTGAAATGTCAAGTTACCAACAACCATTGAGCTGAAATCTTACTAGTGACCATAAAACAGACCACATACCATTATATCTGTTATCTACATATTTCGTAAACAGTTAAAACATTTAACATACGTACTTAACCAACGTTACTAACGTAAAAATGAAGTACCTTTCCCTTTATTTTATTCGACCATGTGGTGAAATCCTGTACTTGTTCTTCACTAGATTCGTGCTGATAATTAAGCTCAGGACTTATAGGTGCTTTGCTAGGATAGCTTTGCTTTCGTCTACCTTTCGTTTCTCTTCGGCCAATACTGGTAGGGCTCGCAGGGTTACTGTCCATGGAGGCATTCTAAACACAAAGGCACACATTTCGCACGTTACGTATGTAACATAAATTAATACATGACATTAGATACAAATATGTAGTGTATCAAAATATTCTACGACAGATGAAGATTGCATAAAAATATTGGATAAAAAGCTTTGGCTTATTTATCCGTATTTTAACCCTTAACGGACGAGAGAGATTTGACTCTGAGTCGCCAATGGGTGTTAATTATTTTATCGGCAGGACGAATGGCGAGTGAGAAACACAAAGGCACACATCGGTGTATATGTTAGATTTTGTTATCTCCAAACAACAGGGTCGCAACTATTGGTTCTGGAAAAGGTTCCTTAGCTATCGATGGTCTCTTATACAATGTATGAAATGATTTACCATAACAGAGATAAGATATTGAAACATTCTTCGATGAATGTAGCTCTGACAGTGGTTCCGACATCAGTTGAGACTTGGCAAGCGTGGCAAAAGCATCAGGAGAATTTTTTGTAAAGTGGCTTGACTGAAGATTGTAGTAAAGATTGTAAAGTTTGTTCTACCCGAAACAAGCCAGGTGGAAGACATGAAACCTCATATTATTGTGATAGATGTCCAGAAAAGCCACGGATGCATCTTGGTCAATGCTTCGTAAAGTATCACACACAGCGAAAGTACAGAACATAATTGAACGATGTGTGATTTTGTATGAACGAGCAATGAGAATGTGTGCGTATGCGAGAGAGAAAGCGAGAGTGAGAAAGAATGCATGTGTCTATATTTGTTATTACAAAAGTTCTCGAAAGAATTTACTATCATGGAAACCAAACAGTATAAAAGTGTTGAGCACGATATTAAAATAAGTGAGTTTTGCGAATCTTTCAAGAGTAACAGTGTGTGCGTCTTAGCGAATTTTCAGAGAATATCAGCGAATGTGTTTAGCGAGTTTTGAGCGAACCTTTGTCAGCATTTAATGCAGAGTGCAGTGCGAGTAATATTATAACCATTACTTTTGTGATTAAAACCGTTTAATATATCATTGCAATCAAAAATCCTACATAATTTTTGTAAAAATAAAGTTTTAAAGGTGTAAATATAGATAAACAATCGAAATATAACGTTTTTATGAGATAATTTATATGTAAGATCATTTTATTATATCATGTAAGTCACTCAACGCATTCGCAAAAATCGCTTCGTCCTGCTACCTCACCCGGTCGAAAAAGTCGTCGTCCGTTAAGGGTTAACACGTTGGCTGCCATGGGAGTCACCGGTGACCGGCGCAAGAGATTTGACTGAAGATCGAAAATATTCGCAACGGGTAGTAATAATTATTTTATAAATGCAGTAGTTATCGTTAGAATAGTGATGTGATTCTTTGGTCTCCAATACTTGCACATTATTTACATTTTGCATAATTCAGTCAAACGCTGTAGTATTTCATAGCATCGCCGTTCTAATACGGCAAAATAGGCACAGCACTCAACGTGTTAACGCATAATTCGACGAATATGTCATAGATGTGAAAATGTTGAACTGCTCTAAAAGAATTCCTGTTCCTTTATATCACCCCAAGCAATGCAGATATCTCTTCTGTACACTATAACGAAAAAGTAACAATGGAAATCTTCGCCAGTGAATTACTTGTTATCGGAAGAACCGAAATACGGCGTATCGGGAACCGGACTCTTAAATACAATGAAATCCAATATACGCCAGGAACCCTGAATAACGGATTTTCATATTGTATCTACTGCTTAGGCAGTGTCGGAGAAAAGTTTATTCAGTTAACCATTACTTGGAGTACCTGCAGACACACTTTGTACCTGCACCGTGTGCACATTGAATGTGTTTGAAAAGGAATCCTTTTGTTGCACATGTTAAGAAGGAAAACGGGTCATTTGACCTGTTTTCCTCCCTCTGTCTATAGACCTTTTAAGGTATTAGCAGTGAATACATTGGAAGGCCTTCATGAAGATGTTCAGTTCTTATTGTGTACATGGTCACAAATCATGAAAAGGGCCAACAGGTATTTTACGACAAAATTCGCATGGACCCAAGTTAAGCTAGACTAGGGTCTCGAATTAAGAAATCTGCAAGTTTAAGGGTACAAGTACTAATCATATATGAATAAGGGTACTGTTAGCTTTTCATACAAACCTTGGTATCAGTACAATGCATACTGGTATGATTTCCAAGCACAGAACAATCAGGTACAGTGCATTCAATAGTCGTCCCTTGGGTATCTCTATAAAACCTAACTTGTGGAGATATTCTGTCAGAATTGATGGCTGTTATGCCAATTTGTGAGTTGTTGATCAAAGAACGTAATAAATTCGTAGCTTCCCCAGTGAAGCCATTCTTTAATTTATCACCATTTGTTCTCGTAATCTCGAGGTTCCTATTACTACAGAAAATAAATAATTGTTTTAGGAGAGAAAGTCATATCACGAAAAATTTTAAGATCAAAGTTGTTACACTTACTTTGCCAGAGCTTGCCAAAGTTTTGTGGTTTCCTGATCTATATGACTATCCGAGCAATTACTCTCTGGTGTATCCATTCTGCTCACAGGACTGCGATTAGGTGTATTTGGCTTGGAATTTTCATAGTTATTTTCCAATTTGATTCTTTTATTAATGGTCATGTCATAACCACTTTCTTCTCCCTCAGTTTCTTGCTCATCCCGATCCTCTATTTCCAGCCTGTCTGGATCAGAACTATTGGAATAAGTATCATCTTCAGGTTCACATTTAATGCTATCATGCTCAGGCATATCGTTGGTACGTAACTCCAAATGATGCGTTTGTGTTTGAGGTATCTCATTTTGATTAATGCTGGCTGGAGAGTTAGGCTCCTCATTAAACAATGTTTTGTTCAACTGGAGAAATGATTGAAGAGAACTGAAATCTGCTACTTTGGCAGTGGAGAAAGACTTATTCTGGAACCGAATAAATAAAAGAAGTAAAACTCAAAAAAAATTTGTGTACAATTCTAGATGAAAAAAGACGTTTCATTTAAAATAATCTAGATGAAAGAAGAGAAAAGGAATAAACTACCAATACGTTGTACTAAATGAGATCAATGCAAAGACATGTTATTAACGTTACACCTTATGTGCAGATATGTATGTGTTTTTATGAGAATGGTAGGACTGAATTAACCAAACAAAAAGTATCTGTATTGAAGTAGACTTTCAGGTGTCTTATGTGACAAGACTATGTTAAGTTATTTGAACGAATGTATAGAACTTTGCACATATCACATATTGTCAACTGCATTAATACTGGCCAGATAACTACGTAATACGATTACTGTCACCAGTAAAAATGCACAGTATACGGTTGAATAGAACTTCTTACGATCAACTATACTATTTAATTTAAGAAGTAAAATTTAAGGAAACATATATATTTAATTTAATATGAAACTATACCTGGTTGTCGTGAGATGACAACTGCTTGGCATAATCCAGGTACTGTTTGAGTATAACGTCGGATTTATGTGACACTTCACGGAAATTGTGCAGTACATCCAATTTGTAAGCGCATCGATGACAAATAATTGGTGGCAAAGAATCCCCATCTTTCACCTGCATTACACAATAATAGTTTAATAATAGTTCTTGACAATCGTACAGTACCATACAATATAGTACCCTTTGGATTAACATAGTTTTAGTTAATGAGTAAACTTAGCGTAAATAGAAGAATCATATATTTGACATTGCATAAATTTGGTATTACCTGAGTAATACTTTATTAATACTTTTTATATAGTATTCATTAATTCATAATTTTCAGAATACATAAAAGCAAACTTTTTTATAAATTGCCAAATCTAAGAAGATTTGTATATTCTTCTATTGTTGCAATTTAACAATATCCATATATTCTCTTTATCCCACCCAATCACCTAATTCTTTTTTCCTTAATGAAAATAATATAATTATTCCATCATTAAATTTAGGTTAATTTGTCATTATCTGCAATGAGATAAACAATCAAAATCTAACAAAAATACTTTCAAATATTTTCAGTTGATCGCATTACACAATTGCCATAGGAAATATGTTGTTTATATTGAATCTACAACATTAATTTCAACTAAGAGATGTTTGTTATCTACAAATGCACACACCCATATTCTAACACTCTTTAAAATAAAATTACTTTTCAAAATTGGACGAAACAACTATGATTTTGAGACATTAAAAGCCTGTGCTTACTAAATGGATAAAAAATGCTTTGAAAAAATGTAATTTATAATTTTCACAAACAAAAATAGTGAAAGCTGTTTTTCTACAATTCTTTCATCTGAGCTTCAAATGAAAATTTAAGCGACACATTCTGTAGATTTAGATAAATTGCAGACACATTGAAAAGTTAAACTATATGTAACATAAATAGACTTTTTGCCTTTTTATAATTCAGAAGTTTCTACTTTATTAATTTTTCAGTACTGCATAAAAATACAAGTAAATTCTGTAATTAAGTTGCAATTTGCCAATATCAATTAGTATCAGTTACTAATTTACGTGCATATATTAAAAAAATTGGTAAAAACGAATGCTATATTAATCTGTGTATTTAGAGGAAGTTTAATATTCATTTTTATGGTATGTTCTATTATATTCCCTTAAGCTAAACCATGAAAATAACAGAAATAACCAATATCACAAAAGACTCAAAGCTGCAGCACTAGTACTACCAATAGCGTGCAAGCAAATAGCTTCAATTTTACATTGGTAGTACATTTGTATTACAAAAGTACATTTCTGGGATAAGAACCTTGGTAACACATACAAAAGTTATACTATTATTGACAAAGAGAGATCTTATGAACAAAATTCAGAGACATTTTGATACGTTCTTACTCAATGTTTTACCGTAGCCCTGATTAAAAATTTAGTCATCATGAATTAAATATAAAGGAGAAAACATATAATGATGGCTGTTTAAAACAGTCAGGTTCTATGAAATTTAAGTGCATATGGAAGAAGAGAAGGCAAATTCCAACATGAAGCACCATCTAGACACTTACTGTCATTATATAAAGATACAATACTCAAATCTATTGTAATTTTCGTACATAGAAAACAAAACCAAAGAACATATTTTCAGTTTGAGATTTTTGGAAGAAACAATAATATCACTAAAAATTTCTATTTGGTCTTTTTTGACAACTATCATGGAAAAACATTATACATTTAGAGAAAACATACCAAAGCTATTAGACTAGTTCTATGCGTGTCAAATTAAATGATCCTCAATTACTTAATATTTCTTGACAATATCCGACACACGCAAATGCTTCTTTTAAATATGTGAAGTCTATCTGTTGCATGGTATATAAGGCAGATGCAGACAATGAATATCTCCCATGCCGCAGTAAAGGGAATTTTTAAATTTTACTGTTTTTGCCAAGTGCTGAGAAACTATATAAAGAATAAAAGCGGACTTAAAATTTCAATATGAACTTAAAAAAATGTTAGAAGCATTTTGTAAGATAAAATAACAATTTGTGTAACTACTATTGCATTTAGCGTTTTAATATTTACTATATTAGTCTATAGAAAAGGAAACACTATAGGTAATAGAAAAAGTATGAATTAATTTGTATAAAAACAAAAAACGTAATTTACAGACAAAGAGTAAAAAGAAACTACAAGCTGATTTTTTTCCCAGATTCTGCAGTTAAATTAGCTCAAAACTTCATTTGAGACGTTTGCAAGCAAAAAAACTTGGCTGTCATTTGATTCAGGTAGAGATCAAGTTCAGAACGTTATTTACTGTATTTTCATTAAATCTTTAACAGAAAAGAAAATACTCGAGTATGTTAATCCTGTGAAAGTAGTACACAGAAATAAAGAACACAGCGTTCTGCTGTTAAGGAGGACAAAGGGTGACTTTCCTACAATTTCAGAGCACTTCAATCGCTCCAAGGGCTAACAGACTAACTAAACCTTCCAAGCCAATTTCCAACAAACTATTTCCTACATACAGTACAGTTCTCCCTCCCTACAGAGTACAATACATACAAGCTTTTTTTTTAATACTGACTGATACATTTACACTTTTTCGACATTCTAAGATTCATTTACTTTGTAATTATACTATCAAAAATTGCTGCAAGGCTTCATTACTTTGGCAATATACTGGTCAACATTAAAACAAGATATGTAATGTGTTAATACATTGACTGCCACGGTGGTCAATGGTGACCAATGCAAAAATTTTACTATAAATGCAAAAAATTCACAATGAAGTCGGTTTGCAATCTTGTAAAAGCAATTGATATTGCAATGGTGCTTCAATACTTCGGCTTCTGACAACTCTATGTTATCTTCATTTTGCACGATTTAATTATAATCTACAGTATTTCATCGCATCGCGGTTTCAACATAGCAAAGCACGTGGTGACTGCCGCAAAAGATTTGACTACAAATGCAAAAAATTCACAATGAAACTAGTTTGCAATCTTATAAAAGCAATTGATATTGTAACGGTGCTTCAATACTTTGGCTTCTAAAAACTTTGCATTACTTTCATTTTGCACGATTTAATCATATTCTGCAGTATTTCATCGCATCATGGTTTTACCATAGCAAAGTACACGGTAACCAGCGCAAAAGATTGTACAATAAATGCAAAAAATTCACAATGAAGCCGGTTTGCAATCTTGTAAAAGCAATTGATATTACAACGGTGCTTCAATACTTTGGCTTCTAATAACTTTGCATTAATTTGATTTTGCACGATTTAATCATATTCTGCAGTATTTCATTGCATCATGGTTTTAACATAGCAAAGTACACGGTAACCGGCGCAAAAGATTGTACTATAAATGCAAAAAATTCACAATGAAGCCGGTTTGCAATCTTGTAAAAGGCAATTGATATTGCAATGGTGCTTCGATACTTTGGCTTCTAATGACTCTGCGTTATGTTAATTTTGCATGATTTAATCATATTCTGCAGTATTTCATCGCACTGCGCTTCTAACATAGCAAAATACGTGGGGACCGGTGCAAAAGATTGTACTATAAATGCAAATTCACAATGAAGCCGGTTTGCAATCTTGTAAAAGCAATTGATATTGCAATGGTGCTACAATACTTTGGCTTCTAATAACTCTGCGTTATGTTAATTTTGCACGATTTAATCATATTCTGCAGTGTTTCATCGCATCATGGTTTTAACACATTACGGACGGGTCACGAGATTTCTCGTTTTAACGTTTATCGGTACGTTGCTAAAGTAATGAAGCCTTGCAGCAATTTTTGATAGTATAATAGTGAAGTAAATAAATGTGAAAATGTTGAAAAAGTGGGAACATAGCAGTCAGTATTAAAAAAACCTTGTATGTATTGTACTCAACTTTTAACGATGCTGAAAAATGTGCGAGGTCTGAATGAGCAAGAATGCCGTCTGCAATGTGTTAACATAGCAAAGTACACTGTGACTGGCGCAAAAGATTTGACTATAAATACAAAAAATTCACAATGAAGCCGGTTTGCAATCTTGTAAAAGCAATTGATATTGCAACGGTGCTTCAATACTTTCGCTTCTAATAACTCTGCATTACATTCATTTTGCATGATTTAATCATATTCTGCAGTAATGCATTGCATCATGGTTTTAACATAGCAAAGTATACGGGGACCGGCGCAAAAGATTTTACTAAATATAATATAAAAAATACTAATATAAAAAAAAACTAATATAAAAAAAGATATGTCAATGGTGCTTCAATACTTTGACTTCTAACAACTCTGTGTCACGTTAATTTTGCAGTATTTAATCATATTGTGCAGTATTTCATCGCATTGCGGTTCTAACATAGCAAAATACACAAGGACCGGCGCAAAAGATTTTACTATAAATGCAAAAAATTCACAATGAAGCCCATTTTGCAATCTTGCAAAAGCAATTGATATTGGAATAGTGCTTCAATACTTTGGCTTCTAACAGCTCTGCGTCACATTCATTTTGCACAATTTACTCATATTGTGCAGCATTTCGTCGCATCGCGATTTCTAACATAGCAAAATTCGCTTGGCAGTCAACGTGTTAACATTATACTCTTGACCCTCCGCCCGTATCTTTTCGCATAAAACGCCTTATGTAATTAGTGACAATATTTGAAAGTTCCTTCCCTGCCAGAACGTCCACCACATCGGACAATGGCAATATCCTCGCACATGCTCATTGACAAAAAAAACCCCCTATCGCATATCCCAAGATTTTCGGAAGCACGCTTATACGAAAGCCTGCCCCGTTGTCTGCGGATCGTCTGGCCGAGAACAAGAGAGTCTCGCCCGATCTCGTCGATCATCACATCCCAACGATCGCCTCCGTATCAGAGCACGCTCGCCGAGAAAAAACTCCTAGAATCTACATGTGTGAAATCTGATAACGCGAGCCGTCCAAATAAGGAGCTGGACTCATTCTGCCCGCGGGAACGTCCGCGCAGCGGGGCGAGGTGGAGAACGGGCTTATCACTGCCATTTTAAATGCCTCCATGAGTAGTCGAGTTATCTCTCGGGCACATCTCTTGCCAAACTTTCTCCCGTGGTACAGGCTTGCGCGCGCGCGCGCATCTGCACGTATGGGCGGGCGAAGGTGTGTGTCGCACACCTTCGGCAGCATTGGAGCGACGGAGAGGGAAAGATGAAGTGACCGCGCGCACAAGAGGTAGAGCCCAGAAACTATAGGTTGAGCCTAGGTAGGGGCAGGCGTTAAGGAAGAGAAGCGGGGAAGGCCGGGGGACGGCGGGGGGCAGGGGCCGTCGGTTGCCTGCGACAGAAAGAGACCGAGAGAGACAGAGAGAGAAAGAGAGGAGAGCGTTTACACACATAGGAAGAAACTGAGAAAAAAGCGAGAGAGCGCGCGTGTGCGAGAAAAAGACGTACGCACACGCAGAGCGAAACCCACAGATGGTCGCGTCCGATTTATCTGCGACTTCGGCACGGGCAGCCTGTCTAATCTAAGGCCACCGCGAATAACAAACTCACCGCGATCGACAGGCACGAGAGTATTTTGTCGGCGACATTCCGCTGGGCGCCCTCCTCCTCGAATATGGACAACTTGACACCGTCCGACGATAAACAAAGGCGACACAGCTCGTAGAACTTGGGTGGTACATCAAACATAATTGTGAGCTCCGGCTATGCGCCCTGTGTAAAGCGCGAGTCATCAAGAGGTGAACACTTCTTTTTGCCGACGTGCTATCTTTCTCCACTGCCACTACACGTTTAACGACAAGGAAGGGTACGCGATTACTTATCACAGTCACCGCCGCGGCTCATTGTCAGCGGTACAGTACACACAACGGGCACGCATTCGCTTCTGGTACATAGAAAGGTACCACCTGTGCTTTCGCGCTATCGTGGTTGGCCGTCCCGGAGTCGCGTGGAGTCGCTACTGTCGACATCGGGGGCATTCATTAGAATAGCATTACTTATTGTGCCATCTTGATACTGGACTGGAGCGCGTTGCGACCACCCGACGCTGGCGGCTCTGCCGTCGAACTTCGACCTTCCGCCGACGGACGCTGGAGGGTGCGGCTGACGTTGCAGACGAAGTCACGCCTGCGTGACGCCGGCGGATACGAGCTGCGGGGCGAAGTCACGCAAACGTGACAGCGGCGGCAAGTCGATGGCAAGATCACACCAAACGGCCGTGGCACGATTCGGTTAACCGTTTGGAGCACAGAGGTTATTCAGAGGATCTTGGATTTGTTGGCTGCGATTTATGACGGAAAACGTTAAAAGGGGTGACGAAGTTGTGTTTATCAAATATGTGTGATTTGAAGTAATGGGAATTTGAGACAAAATGTTTTGCTTGCACGGTTTATAGCAAAAGGGGAACTATGCGAAAAATAATTGTCAATAAAATGATACGCGTATCGCCAATAGCGCAGCGCGATAAAACTAGTGGGATTTTTAGACGTGAAACCTGAAGAGCACGATAGTGCTTGCTTCAATTTATGGCGGAAAACATCAAATGGAGCAACAAAGAAATCTTCGCTTCGCTCGCTTCAATTTATGGTGGAAAACGTCAAATGGGGCGACAAAGTTGTGTTTATCAAATAAGTGTAATTTAAAGTGATGGAAATTTTAAACAAAATGTTTTGGTCATACGATTGACATCAAAACAGTAACTATGCGAAAATTAATTGGCAATAAAATAATGCGCGTATCGCCAATAGCGCATCGCGATAAAACTAGTGGGATTTTTAGACATGAAACCTGAAGAGTGCGATAGCGCTTGCTTCAATTTATGGCGGAAAACGTCAAATGGAGCAACAAAGAAATCTTCGCTTCAATTTATGGCGGAAAACGTCAAATGGAGCAACAGCGGTTGTGTTTATCAAATAAGTGTGATTTAAAGTAATGGAAATTAGAGACAAAATGTTTTGATCACACGGTTCATAGTAAAACAGTAACTATGCGAAAAATAATTGTTAATACAATGATGCGCGTATCGCCAATAGCGCATCGCGATAAAACTAGTGGGATTTTTAGACATGAAACCTGAACAGTACGATCGCGCTTGCTTCAATTTATGGCGGAAAACGTCAAATATAGCAACAAAGAAATCTTTGCTTCGTTGGCTGTAATTTATGGCGGAAAACGTTAAATGGAGCAACAAAGAAATCTTCGCTTCAATTTATGGCGGAAAACGTCAAATGGGGCGACAAAGTTGTGTTTATCAAATAAGTGTGATTTGAAGTAATGGAAATTGGAGACAAAATGTTTTGCTCACACGGTTTATAGCAAAAGGGTAACTATGCGAAAAATAATTGTCAATAAAATGATGCGCGTATCGCCAATAGCGCATCGCGATAAAACTAGTGGGATTTTTAGACATGAAACCTGAAGAGCGCGATCGCGCTTGCTTCAATTTATGGCGGAAAATGTCAAATGGAGCAGCAAAGAAATCTTCGCTTCGCTCGCTTCAGTTTATTGTGAAAAACGTCACATGGGGCAACAAAGAAATCTTCGCTTCGGTCGCTGCAATTTATGGCGGAAAATGTCAAATGGAGCAACAGTAATTGTGTTTATTAAATAAGTGTAATTTAAAGTGATGGAAATTGGAAACAAAATGTTTTGTTCACACGGTTCACAGCAAAACAGTAACTATGCGAAGAATAAATATCAATAAAATTATGCGCCAATAGTGCATCGCGATAAAACTAGTGGGATTTTTAGAAATGAAACCTGAACAGCACGATCGCGCTTGCTTTAATTTATGGCGGAAAACGTCAAATGGAGCAACAAGGAAATCTTCGCTTCGCTCGCTTCACTTTATGGCGAAAAACGTCAAATGGAGCAACAGCGGTTGTGTTTATCAAATAAGTGTAATTTAAAGTAATAGAAATCAGAGACAAAATGTTTTGTTTACACGGTTCCCACCAAAACAGCAACTATGCGACGAATAATTGTCAATAAAATGATGTGCCAATAGCGCATCGCGGTAAAACTAGTGGGACTTTTAGACGTGAAACCTAAACAGCGCGATAGCGTTTGTTTCAATTTATGGCGGAAAACGTCAAATGGGGCAACAAAGTTGTGTTATCAAATAAGTGTAATTTGAAGTAAATGGAAATTAGAAACAAAATGTTTTGCTCGCACGGTTCACACCAAAACAGTAACTATGCGAAGAATAATTATCAATAAAATTTTGCGCGTATCGCCAATAGTGCACCGCGATAAAATTGCTGGGATTTTTAGACATGAAATCTGAACAGTGCCATAGAGCTTGTTTTAATTTATGGCGGAAAACGTCAAATGGGACAACAAAGTTGTGTTTATCAAATTCAAATTCAAATTCAATATCAAAAAGTGTAATTTGAAGTAATGGAAATTAGAAACAAAATGTTTTGCTCACACGGTTCACACCAAAACAGTAACTATGCGAAAAATAATTATCAATAAAATTATGCACCAATAGCGCATCGCGATAAAACTAGTGGGACTTTTAGACATGAAATCTGAACAGCGCGATTACGCTGCATGGGACTCAAACGGTTAACACGTTGACTGTCAAGCGTATTTTGCTGCGTTAAAACTGCGATGAAATACCGCAGAGTATGATTAAGTAGTGCAAAATGAAGGTATCGCAGTATTGTGCGAAGCCAAAGTATTGGAGCACCGTTCCAATATCAATTACTTTTACAACATTGCAAACAGGCTTCATTGCGAATTTTTTGCATTTCTACTAAAATCTTTTGCGCCAGTCACCGCGTACTTTGCTATGTTAGAACAGCGATGCGATAAAATACCGCAGAGTATGATTAAATCGTGCAAAATAAAGGTAACACAGAATTATAGGAAGTCAATGTATTGAAGTACCGTTTCAATATCAATTGCTTTTACAAAATTGCAAATAGGCTTCATTGCGAATTTTTTGCATTTCTAGTCAAATCTTTTGCGCCAGTTACCACGTACTTTGCTATATTAAAACCGCGATGCGATTAAATACTGCAGAGTATGATTAAATCACGCAAAATGAAGGTAACGTAGAATTGTTAGAAGCTAAAGTATTGAAGCACCGTTCCAATATCAATTGCTTTTACGAGATTGCAAATAAGCTTCATTGCAAACTTTTTGCATTTCTACTAAAATCTTTTGCTATATTAAAACCGCGATGAGATTAAATGCTGCAGAGTATAATTAAACTGTGCAAAATAAAGGTAACGCAGAATTATGGGAAGCCAATGTATTGAAGTACCGTTCCAATATCAATTGCTTTTACAAGAGTGCAAATGGGCTTCATTATGAATTCTTTGCATTTCTAGTAAAATCTTTTGCGCCGGTCATCGCGTATTTTGCTATATTAAAACCGCGATGAGATTAAATACTGCAGAGTATGCTTAAATCGTGCAAAATGAAGGTAACGCAGAATTGTTAGAATCCAAAGTATTGAAGCACCGTTCCAATATCAATTGCTTCTACAAGATTGCAAATAGGTTTCATTGCGAATTTTTTGCATTTCTACTCAAATCTTTTGCGCCAGTCACCGCGTACTTTGCTATATTAAAACCGCGATGCGATTAAATACTGCAGAGTATGATTAAATCATGCAAAATTAAGGTAACGCAGAATTGTAGGAATCCAAAGTATCGAAGCACCGTTCCAATATCAATTGCTTCTACAAGATTGCAAATAGGCTGCATTGCGAATTTTTTGCATTTCTACTAAAATCTTTTACATCCGTCACCAGTGAGCACCATAGCAGTCAACGAGGGAGTTCTAGTAAAAAAGAACTGGAGGTTTAAGTCGCCTCCACATTGCCACGCACGTCTATGCCACGATTAAAGGCAACGTTTAGGGGGCGAACTTTCGGAGGTGGGTGCGATATTCGATAGAACACGGCCAATAAGAACGGCAGCATCTGAAACTTCGCGTTTGATCGCAAAGGTTTCGCGGCGTTTATGTATTTTTGAGCTGCAATGTCGCAATTGGCAGAGAAGCACATGCCGCTTCCGCTGGCTTATGTCATCTTTCGTGGATTCACGCATTTTTGCAACGTAATAATACGCTTTATGTCGACTAGGTTCTCAGATGCGCAAGTCACAGTATTTTGTGTTCGGCGCTCGCGGTTCAAAATGTTTGAAACGAAGCACGTAGATCCGTTTACGTTTGCGATCGTTGCTAATTTATCCGCCTTTCACTGATACCGCTAATTAAGTCAAGTTGAATACAAATCAGCTTTTTATGTAATTTTAATACATGCCATCTCATGAATCATATTAACGCGCTCTCCGAAAATGACCATTAATAAGTTTCCGTAAATGATGACACACAATATTTATGAATGCGCAACCGACCTATGCGTTATTCTCGCGGCACGTGTCATCATGCGCTGCGTATATAAACGGCCGTAAGAAATGGATACCGTTGATTTGTTATCACATGGAATTTTCTCGGGAATCTTATTGAGTCGGACAAATGACTCAACCCATGAAGAAATTGAACGAATGGAGGAATGAGTAATACGAAATTACGCGACCAATCGGTCACTCTGCCTACGTTACCTGATGACGCAAATTAACCGTACATCTGCGCATATAAGGCAGCTCCCACATGATATGCAATTTTAAATGCATTTTCTTCGATTCGCCGGAGAATATCCGTTATAAAAGCACGACACAAACTTGACGCGCTTACATGTCTTCATCAAGGAAATATTAAGTAAATCAGGGCACTCAGCGATCAAAGCAATACAACAATGCGATGTATCAATGTATAGATCTTATTCTCAGTTGATACACAACGATATTTACACAAATGTACAAGTTCCACTGTGACATACAATAAGTACATGTATAGAAAATATATTAACGTGTATGACAGAAATGAAATGAAGAAGTACGTGATACGCTCATTGCGAGGGGAATGAGTCAGTAGACGTTCAACGAATGCGTTGGACCAAATTATAAGGTGCTTGATTTACAATCGAAACATTATGCACTTATTCATTCGTCACGCAATGCATAGATAAAACAATTAAATACTAGACAAAATTACCTTTACGTTTTGTCATTAGCGTTTCCATTTATTGAGGCTTACAATGCGGATGTTCCATTGTAACAACAGAATTCTTACTGCCTTGGGGACTTTTTGACCCGTTACGAGATTTCTGTGGCTTTCCGTTTGATATTGAAAACAAAGTGTACTTTATCGTGTTTGAAAGTGAGAAATAATCGGGGCAGACGTTGACAGAAAGGACTGATATGTAGAAATGAATTCATCGTTAGCCTATCACAGAACGGAATGCTTTTCGTTACATTGAATCCTGAAATTGTCATCAATGTCAGATAAAAGAGATAGTGTAAACACTACGTAAAGGCCCCTTTCGACATTTGACATGTCCTAATAAATAGTATGGTACTATGACAACTCGCTTTACCACAGAAATTAATATCACAATTCGTCCTTGACAATTTCATTGACGCTGACTTTTTTCACAGTTCTCGCGTCTTTGACTCTCCTAACGTTCATCGTGCCGTCAAATTCAATTGATTTAAGTAATTTATAATATTTCTCGAACTTTTTTCTAATTAATTGAACTTTGTAACAATCCTTACTGAGATTAACCGTCGATCCTAATATTAAGTGCACATCTTTAATGTGCTCTAGCTTTAATAAGATAATTTTCCGTCTATTTCGAGCAACCTTTTTATGCAGGAAACGTAAATGGCGCCTCAATCTTCTATATTCCCTGAGAAGTTGCTGTATAATGTCTAAGCACAACCACCGTATCGTAACTATGCACTTGTCCGGTGGATCTCCTATTCCTGAGTGGCAAATGTTGACCAGTGCTTCAACGTGAGAATCAGCATTCAGATTTGCCAAGACGAAGTTAAGTAAATTAGGAATGGTAATCGGCAACGAAAACGGAAAGACCGTGCTATCCTCTTTCCTGAAATGATAATGATAAACTTTGTAAAGCAAATACTGTGTCGAATATTTCTTGTTATTTTACTTTTTTACCTCTGAGCAGGAAAAAAGAGTATAGATGGAAACCGATTCATGTTGTACTCCCACGGTAAGTCATTGTTATCTCCATCGACGCGTACAAACGAAAGGTGGTCCATATTAGACAAATAACGGGCCACAGATAAATATACATACGAAATTGCACTGCAAAACGCGCAGTAAGGAGAATGATACATAACAACCACATCCTATGAAGAAGTTAATATGTGTCACTACGTTCCATGTCAGACGAAAAACAGTAAAGGCGACACGTACCTTCGTTGGATTTAAAATCGCGTCCAAGAATGTTTCTGTTGTCAGTTCGGGCACGCATACCCTTGAATTACCAGTTTCTGTACACTTGTCTATACGTTTGGCGGTATTTGCCAAGCGTCTTGAATTATTAGACCGCATGTTTCGTTGCAGTACGCCGTGCGTGTAGTCATTTATAAAGCGTATGAGAGAATCCCGGCCGAATTCTTCCTTCATCACGTATTGACTCTCTTGCTGGAACAGTAAATTTGATAAAAATACAATGTAGAGTTGTAGGAGGCCGTCGAGAAATCTTAAGAACTTACAGCCGCGTCTAAAATAACGGCAGCGGTTTGGTCTTTCTTTTTTAGAACGTCGATACCAAGGCCCTCGGCAAAATGAAAATAATGTAGACTATCTATGACAATCAGAGCCAATGTTTTGTTTGTTTTGCATACTAACTTTGTCAAAGTTACATTTGAATCTTTCCAAGAATTTTGAGGGAATATCGGCTGATGGTAGCTATTTCCCGTTAGCCACTTTTTACAATTCTCTTTAAAGAAAAACTGTCTCACGGCACTCGCTGATCGCGGGTCTTCTTTTTGCGCGAACGACTGCGTCTTATGTTTGAAACTGAAAATAAACTTTACTTAGTCGAGTCGCAATATGAGATTTGCAGGCTTCCGTACCTTTTTAGCTTGAAACTTCGATGCAGTTCGACGGTAACGTGATCCTTCGAGTCATGACACGTTTTGCACCCATCGTGCTTGTCTTCGAAGTCCGAAATTTTGAAAATATCTGCGCCTTTGCAGACGCTCGTTAATTTGTCGGTGGTAGAACTGCACACTGACGCTTCCTTTCTTAACGTGTTTCTACATTTCTTATCGTGTGATACACACTTGTTCATTACAATGTTAGCACAGCAACTACTATTAATCCATTGCTGAATAGAAACATTAAGGGGGGTTTCGTTGGATTTGTTCTTGCTTTCACGGAGAACTTGAACGCAGTGCTTGCTTTTTTCAAAGTGTCGCTTTGCAGCCGTATGGCGCTTATGTTCAAGTTCTGCAATTATATCATTGACTAGAAGATTATTTGCGCAATTATGATACAATAGCCCAACTTCTTTGACCTAAAAGGAAAATCGTCGTTTCATCTTTATAAACCAATTAAAAATAGATTAACCATTTCAGAACATTATCAGCTACAAAGAGGTTTTTGACTTACCAAGTTATAATTGTAATTTTCGTGATGCAAAGGGTTGCGAGGAGTAAAAAGAAACAGAACTGGTCCGTCTCGCAAAAAAGGAGCAATAGTTAAAGCTTTCGTACCAGGTGGCTGCAGCCACCGTACAGGCGTTTTAATTGAGCGACTGATCCAACTTAGCATGTTCTCTGTCGTCAAAGCATTTGCTTTTGGATAATCCTGCACATTGAAACTATTATGTAAACATTTAAGAAAATTTTTCCTTTTAAGTATCTTTTATGATTAGTATCATGAGTCTCCAATGTTTCTTATAGCATGTTGTAGTTTTGGACATATTTATAATCCATGTAAGTGACAACAAAATATGAATGCATACAATTGACAACAAAAATTGTATCATGCTTTGAGAGACGCTTACGCTAAAACATTAGTATTTAATACTCACAAGAATTTCATTCCACAGCAACAGTTTAACTGATGGAAATTTTGTAACTCCATAGTACACGTCACTGAATATTACATTAGTAACAATAGCAAAAATTAATTCTCTATTAGGATCTCGTTCGAGTGATTGTATAGCTGTTTTATAAAATTCCCTATAACCTGGACTCTTCGATAAGTGAGTAAAGTTAAAAAAACCTATTACAACAGCCTGAAATGAAAAACAAAATTTGATAAAAAAATGTATCCAACCACACAAATAAGAGAATTGTTAATCTATACGCTACTGTGTTTCTTACATTATATTGAGAAAGTAAGTCTACTACTTGCTCTTTACGAGTCAGTCTAACAATAGGATTCATAAATGC
The DNA here is from genome assembly GCA_033815515.1 of Cryptocheilus praepositus. Lineage (NCBI taxonomy): Eukaryota > Metazoa > Arthropoda > Insecta > Hymenoptera > Pompilidae > Cryptocheilus > Cryptocheilus praepositus. Next base: position 587,394 of record JAWWQZ010000084.1, on the reverse strand, counting down.
ATCAAGAAAACGTATCATATACGGCACTTTATGGATGCCCTTATATTGTATTCCCGATTCCAAATACGGATACAACATTAGTACAGGATAACTTTGAATTTTGTTGTATTGCATTTTGCATTCGGAGTTCGGATGCCAGCAGTTGACGGCTGCAAAAAATATCTAAAACATAGATTATATAATAATACGCTCCGTCAGTAATGTATTAGGACTATACAACGTTGTGATTACCTCATTATGGTAGTATTGAGCAACTTTTTCAAATTCCTTACGAACGCTTTGGCTCTCCGCATCCCAAGGCGCATAAAACATAACAAAACTAAAGTCCGCAACTGCGACACGTTCGATCATAGCACCCAAGTGCCCTTCGTAAAAATCTAGCACGACTGAACTTTGATTGAAAAATGGTTTTGCCAAAGGCGGCTGAGATATTTTTGGTGGTCTAGAATAAAATCCATACGACACGGTTTACAAATGCGTTCCACTGACGTACGCAAACTGCACTACGATAGAGATTGCACACAAACATGACACACTGATACAAGCAGACACATTTGATTGAACTAGCTAATACTTAATATAATCCATTGGTTGAAAATAATAAAGCATAACCTATAACTTACGAACTATGAAGGGCCGCGAGGGCGGTGAATATGATCGCAAGGAAAAAGAAAATGATCTCTCTGCCGTAAAAGAACATTTTGCTGGCCAATATGTTCTCTACCAAGTGTCTTTGGCTCGAGTCGTTGGCCACGTTGTTATTGTTTGACTGTGGTGTAATCGGATGTAAATTATCAGCATTTCTCGGCGAACTCGATTCGCGTTCTTCGCAGGACATTATCTGTGAAGCCGAAAGATAAACGGTGGAATGAATATTGCGTTAGACCCTCATTACGAAGCTTTCCCGTTTCATCGATCTGCACACCAATGAAAACGCTATTTATTTAATTACGGACGGTTAACCGGGTTTTTTTACGAGCTTGCGCCGCGCTATCAACACATTTATCGAACGGAAACAGCTGATCACGGGTCCTCTTCGTCTAGTTGCCGTCGACGCGGCTCTAGTTCTCGTAAACGGCACCTTTCATGTCAACATACCGCTGTTACACGCCAGAGAATGTTGCTTAAACAGTCAATCGCGTCCGATTCATGTGTATCTGAATTTAGACCTCTTGTCAAATTCGGAATTTCATATTTCCGCGATACTGTCTAATGGAAGATTATATAGTGCGTTGGTCATTTACGTATTTAAAAACGACGCGTTTCATGTCAACATACCGCTGTTACACGTCAAAGAATGTTGCTTAAACAGTCAATCGCGTCCGATTCAAGTGTATCTCAATTTAGACCTCTTGTCAAATTCGGAATTTCATATTTCCGAGATACTGTCTAATGGAAGATTATATAGTGCGTTGGTCATTTACGAATTTAAAAACGACGAGTTTAATGTCAACATACCGCTGTTACACGCCAGAGAATGTTGCTTAAACAGTCAATCGCGTCCGATTCATGTGTATCTCAATTTAGACGTCTTGTCAAATTCGGAATTTCATATTTCCGAGATACTGTCTAATGGAAGATCATATTATAGTGCGTTTGTCATTTGCGAATTTAAAAACGACGAGTTTAATATCAACATACCGCTGTTACACGTCAAAGAATGTTGCTTAAACAGTCAATCGCGTCCGATTCATGTGTATCTGAATTTAGACGTCTTGTCAAATTCGGAATTTCATATTTCCGAGATACTGTCTAATGGAAGATTATATAGTGCGTTGGTCATTTACGAATTTAAAAACGATGCGTTTCATGTCAACATACCGCTGTTACATGCCAGAGAATGTTGCTTAAACAGTCAATCGCGTCCGATTCATGTGTATCTGAATTTAGACATCTTGTCAAATTCGGAATTTCATATTTCCGAGATACTGCCTAATGGAAGATCATATTATAGTGCGTTTGTCATTTGCGAATTTAAAAACGACGAGTTTCATGTCAACATACCGCTGTTACAGGCCAGAGAATGTTGCTTAAACAGTCAATCGCGTCCGATTCAAGTGTATCTCAATTTAGACGTCTTGTCAAATTCGGAATTTCATGTTTCCGAGATACTGCCTAATGGAAGATCATATATATTGCGTGTCATTTGCGAATTTAAAAACGACGCGTTTAATGTCAACACACCGCTGTTATATGCCAGAGAATGTTGCTTAAACAGTCAATCGCGTCCGATTCATGTGTATCTCAATTTAGACGTCTTGTCAAATTCGGAATTTCATATTTCCGAGATACTGCCTAATGGAAGATCATATTATAGTGCGTTTGTCATTTGCGAATTTAAAAACGACGTGTTTAATGTCAACATACTGCTGTTACACGCCAGAGAATGTTGCTTAAACAGTCAATCGCGTCCGATTCATGTGTATCTGAAATTAGACCTCTTGTCAAATTCGGAATTTCATATTTCCGAGATACTGTCTAATGGAAGATTATATAGTGCGTTGGTCATTTACGTATTTAAAAACGACAAGTTTAATGTCAACATACCGCTGTTACACGCCAGAGAATGTTGCTTAAACAGTCAATCGCGTCCGATTCATGTGTATCTCAATTTAGACGTCTTGTCAAATTCGGAATTTCATATTTCCGCGATACTGTTTAATGGAAGATCATATTATAGTGCGTTTGTCATTTGCGAATTTAAAAACGATGCGTTTAATGTCAACACACCGCTGTTACACACCAGAGAATGTTGCTTAAACACTCAATCGGGTCCAATTCATGTGTATCTCAATTTAGACGTCTTGTCAAATTCGGAATTTCATATTTTCGAGATACTGTCTAATGGAAGATCATATATATTGCGTTTGTCACTTATGAATTTAAAAACGACAAGTTTAATATAGGTACCGACCGCAACATATTCGGTTAGGATAAATAACGTGTTTTTAATAAAGTGTATGATTATTGGAAAGTAATGTTAATGTTAAAGTGAAAATACTTAGGGGTAACATGAAGAATCTGGTGGTTTTTGTGCCCAGAGGCTTTGATAAGGAGAAGTCAGGATATTTGTTTGGCAAAGTGGTGTACGATGCCAATAACGATGTGAAGAAATTTTACGTTGTCGGGATACATAAAACAAATTTCACGGATGCCAATAAGTTTGCCAATGATCTTATTGGATACTACTCTAATGCGAAAGATGTTCCGGAGTACACGGATAAGAGATACTCGGATTGGATACACATTCACAAGTCTCCTGAGAACGCTGGAAGTAGCGATTACAGTTATTGTCTGAAACATATTATTCTCGGCAGTAGAAGAATTCCATTAACATTTTGTCATACTGTTATAATAGTTTATGATCAAGTCGCTCTACAGAAAACTGAGATGTTCGGTACCAAAACACTACCTCCGAGTCACTTTCTTGAATTGATAAAGATAGTGCAAGATGCGTTAGTTAAAGACGAGATACAACGGAAATCAAAGCTAAAGAGAGTGAAAGAGATTTTGCTGACGTATTATATGTTTGTATATTTTTATCCTATTCTCTTTCTCACGAAGATAACAAACTATCTGTTGCCAATTTTAAAATATTCCTCGCTCGGTCTTCACATAAATAACTGGCTAGAAAACATGAAATGGATGTTAATTACGGTCATTCATTCGAAGAAATTTTCACTCAAAGCTGGGAATTACGTCCTTGCGTTAATAGTAGATATGACGCTAGGAATTCTAGTACTTCAGTTGCTAGTATATATTGTTGGAGATATGTCTCCGTCAGAAATACTTCTCAATAATGCAGAGGTAAGAAATATAGAATGTGTCCATTTTTATTATTAACCCTTTGCGGTCGTATTAAATTTAGACATGGGTGTCGTACTGGTCGGAATTAATTTCCGTTGAACGAGGAGTGATACATAATATGCAAAATTATGAAGGATAAACAAGATTTATTAATTCTTTTGTGATCTTTGGATGTATGTTTACACAATAATGTTTTTTAATGTAATGTTTTTATGTGAAAATTATATTTTATAATTCTCCATTGTGTGGTATCCTTCAAAGTAGTATCCAACATAAAGTCCTCTCTTGATTACATGTGTTGCAAAAGTAATTAGTTTGGCGTCTTCCGCCCTGGATTTTTCTGTTTGAACATACGGAACAATCTTTGCTCTTTACGTTTTGACAGTGCAGCAATATATATAGTTTACCATTAAGTAACCATATGTAGTTTTGAAGATGCTCCTTCACAAAAATCATTTACAAATTGTTCCACCGATTTTCGGACAAACATTAAATGTGACATAAGCGTCTTGTTTTCTCTTTTTGCGGACACCTTACATAAGATGTAGCTATTGACAGTGTAAACCTCTGTTCCCCATAAAAAAATATTCTCCACCATTTGCAAGATTTTCTCGTAAAACAATATGAATTTGCTAACTGGTCAGTCTTATCGACACCTCCCATATTCATATTATAATTTATAATAACATTTGGTTTGCTAATGTTGACGTTGCCACCTTCTTTCGTCCTTCTTTTTATAGTTTTTGTGCCCGAGGTATCGTACCTGCTTAGTATGGTGACTATTTTCTTGTCTTTCCACGCTAATGATAGAATATCACCTGATGCATAGGTAGCAACAGTATTATTTTTTGTTACAGCTGGTTTTTTAATCACAGCTGATATATATTTCTGTTTGACCTAAGGATACCAGTTAAATAGCAGCTTAGTTTTAAAAGCTTAGTTTTTAAATACAATATAAGATTATTATGGTTCTTTGCTGTGGTGGCTGAGAGCAGACATACAACCGGAACGGTAAAAAAGCTTTGGTGGCTGAGAGTAGACATACGACCGCAAAGGGTTAAATTATCATAATGTTTATTTATATTACATGTATTCAAAACTGAAAATATCTATATTGTTTTACAGAAGGTAGTTAATTTTCTCAAGAGTTTAATACATTGGTTAATGGGAGCTCCAGCTGGCCTAAAATTAAATTATGCCTTCAATAATATGCTCGGAAAATTTTTCTTATATCATATTCAACTATGGTGGGCATTCTTAATATTTACAAAACCGCTGATGGACTTTGCTTTTAAAGTGTTCTTCTTATTCGGAAAATTGGGCATTACATTTCAAATATGTATCGCCGCTGATCTTTTAGCACTTGTCAGTGTACATATTTATTGTATATATGTATACGCAGCAAGGTAGTTGAGAGTTTTTTTATATATAACTATCGTTATTATATATACGCTACTCCCTAATACAATTTTTGCAGATTATTTAACATTCAACTGCAAGGTCTCATTGCGTTATTTCGCTTGTTTCTTGGGAAAAAGAATAACCCCTTGCGAGAAAGAATTGACTCTTGTAATTACCAGGCAGAGCAGTTGTTTGTGGGCACATTATTGTTTACAATTCTTCTATTCCTTATGCCAACAACATGGGTCTATTACACAGTTTTCATGATGGTACTGTCTTTAAGATATATATTATGTTTCGCATTGATCTAATTGATGATATAATTTAGCTCAGATTAGTCTTGATCGGTTTCGGTGGTATTCTGACACGATTGAGGTTTTACTTACAAGTTGTGCCAATGTACGCATTTTTGAAATGGTTATTTCATGCTCATAATACGTGTGGTGAGTGCAGCATATGGTATCCTAAAAAATGCAAAGAACTAATTTTAATCATTCTCCGAACAGGTACGATTGATATAAGTTTGCATTCCCATAACAAGGACGGGTCCATTATATTGTTTATGTCTCTTGTTGTCTCCCCTTGGGTGGAAATCTGGAAAAACTGTGTACCTGATACTATAGCGTCTCCACCGAGTATTACGTGGGGTTCAATACTTCAAAATATATTATTGGGGAAACTGTTATATCCGTTATAATAGGGTAGCTTAAGGCATGATTTGTAAATATTGCGCTACCCTATAAAAAAAGTATATAATAGTGTATAAAAATATTGCGATATTACGGTATGCCTGCATTTGTTAGTTGATATTTTAGTTATTTATAAAGAAATTATTAGTCGTTCTTGCGTCTAATGATGATTTACTTATTAAGCTTAAAAACATAGATAGTTTTCTTAAAAATTTTTCATGAGTTATAATAAAATGATGCCTTGGTTGCATAACGCAAACAATCTCCTTGAAATCTATTCTTTAATGCTTCTTTGAGTTTATGGTTATTTTATCAAATTTTCTGCCCCGTTTATTCAATACAATAAGACCCTGTTTAGCACGGGAGATACGTTCCAATAAGTTCCACCGCTAAACGAAATAGCGTTAAACGAGGTCATCTTAACCCATTCGAGACGACGATTTTTTTCGAACACGGTCCCCAGGAGCGAATTTTTTTTTTCTTTATATTGTTCGTTTTTAATAAAAAAAACATGTTTATTATGGAAATCACCCAATTCGTAAGTGAATTCACATAAATAAGATCATTGCACACCAGGTGTGCAGATCGCTCCTCGGAAAATTTTTATTGCGAGGAACGGATTGAACACCATGCGTGCAATGTAAGGTAAAATGAAAATACATAATTAAAAAATTTATGAACATTTATTTCAAAATAGTTAGATAATATAAAAGCGTTATTTTGTTTTCAATAATAAAGAACAAAATATAATGCAAAGAAAATGTTTAAAAAGTAGTAAAAAGTTAAAAAAAGATAAGTTGAATAATGAAAAAAATAACAAACGAGAAATAAATTTTTAGAAAAATGTCTACAGATAACAAAGTAATGTAACTCAATAATAAAAAAAAAAATATAATTTGTAAATATACTTTTAAAAATAGTACATAATCGTGATTTTGTAATTATACATTAGTAATGGTTGTTGGTAGTAAAACATTCTCCCAAACATAATCCAGGATTTTTTTCGACACAAGCAGGACAAGAGTTTTTATTACGTTTATATTTTCCTTCTTTGTAGGACTGTCAGCAATTCATAGTATTTTACATGTAAGAAAGGCTTCAAATAATTTTTAGATTTTTGGTACATAGTAAAACCAATGTCAAATTTTGTTTTCCTGTACCTTGCAAATTTCATTAGTTCAAGAAAAATCTTATTTCGACGACTAGTTTACTCAGAATAACTGATAATTGCACATTAAAAAGTAGTTAAAAGTTGCACACACGGTGTGCATAATGTCTAAAATAACAAACGAGAAATAAATTTTTAGCACACACGTAACTCAGTGTGTAAATCGGTCTCGAATGGGTTAATACGTAAATAATGGGGATAAGTGAAACAGGCCAAAGAAAAAGAAAATTTGTCAGTTCCTTTTTTGTTTTATTTTGTAATATTTATTGTTAAATATTTTTTTATTACACCAATTACAGCTTATTTATTGCTAATATCTAATTTTATTCATGAAACATTCATGAAAATCAAAAAAAGTTCGAGTAAAGATGTCATGTTTGTGACAAGGAAGGTTCTTCGTCATTTGATTTTTTTTTTTTGTGACGAAGTCATCTAAAGTCGTTTGTCTTTTCCTGTTTCGTTCAGCAAGCAGTTGTCGAAAGCAAGACACCGCATCAATGACACTTCGCCTTGCCTTTTTGAATTTCTATCAAAATTTAAATCATTTTGTACAAACTGATCCATAATTTCCGTTAGAGTGGCCAAACTTTTCTTAGAAAATTCGTTGAGAGTTCCTTTTGCTCCTCATCTTTGGAAACGCCAATTTCATCATCTTCGTGCACTTGTTGTTCTACTAATTATTTAACACTAGATTTACCGGCTATTTAAGTATACCTATTTCTATCAAGACCAGTCAGAATGATTGGTCTTTAGAAAAAAATGCTCAGTAGTGTTTCCAGTCTTTATTTACTTTTAAAAAATGACGAAAAAAGTTGAATAATATTAATTTTAATACAAAAATAAATTTATAGACATTATCGATTCATCAAATGCTTAACCCTTCTTTGCATGATTTTTTCTTTATTGGTGAAATAAATCAAGATGACATAGTTCATGTTCAAAATTAAAGGAAAAATGATTAAAAAAATCTTAGTATATATTTATAGTATAAATTTAGCAAAAAACAATATGATGGAAATTTCCATCATCATGCAAAGTTAATTAAAATGACGAACTTGTTCTTTTATATAATTTTAATATTCAATGTTATGATGGAAATTTCCACCATCATGCAAAGAAGGGTTAATTGTTTTTAGTTTATCGGTCACAATTTTTACATATGTAGATTTTAGTGTGCACTTTCAGCATACAATTTTTTTGCATATACTGCCTTCGTTGAAAAGAGTTGCTCATCCACCGTAATATCAACTCCTGATTTGAAGCAATTTTGGCTATTTTCAGTAAATTTGTTCCAAACTGTTGAAACTAAAGCGAATTTGTCTCCTTGTAAACGTTGATTCGTCTGATTTTTTTGTCGAAAGGAATGTAACATAGAATCTCGGTAAAATCACATCTACTCATAGTTGTGGAAAAAAATGTTGGTCCCCACTTGTTATTCCATAAATATTCAAGTCTCAAAGTGTTTCCTTCGTACGCCCCACGTCCATACAATATTGCAATAAACGCCTTCAATTTTGCTTGCCTAAGTGTCAATTTTTCCCCAAAACTGGGGAGGCTTCCGACTGTGTACAAGTTCTTACATGTTCTAAAATATGCTGGTCAATTAGTAATAAAAATGCGCTACTTAGCTCCCGCTTCATAATATTTCTTTTTGCATGTGTTGTAGGCCGTGGTACATCCTTGAAAATACACTTAACTGGAAATCTTCCAGCAACACTTCCTCCTTCAATTTTTTCGAATCATATATTCTGAATATCATATATTTTGAAATCATATTTTGGCATCATATATTCGGAATCATATATTCTGTCCCGAAAAAACGTTGCACTAATCAATTGTTGTAACTGCCCTAAGGTCATTTCATCAGATTGAAACATGCACCAGTCATTTTGACTGGTACTGATATAAGTGTCAATAACAAAAAATATATTTGTTACGAATACATATAAAATAATATAAAGTTCAAAAAACTGATTCTTTAGTTATGGCCACAAAAGTCATGTTATCATTTCGGAAAGAAAATGTTACATGCAGTAGGAATTTTGAGTTGAAACTACAAGACCAGTCATTTTGACTGGTCTGGTAAATCTAGTGTTAAATGTCTCCTAGGTCGCTAGCTATCAATGTGTTAAATGAACTAGAATAAAGTTAGACTATGACTACGAGTAATAGACTTAATATTGACGCCAACGATCAAATCTTGCTGAAATACACCGGTTCTCGTCCGATCACCGAAGTTAAGCAGCAATGAGCGCGGTCAGTACTTGGATGGGTGACCGCTTGGGAACACCGCGTGTTGTTGGCATCCTCTTTTGTTTTTTTTTCTCATTTTTTATATTATTGAACTTTTTTTCATTTTTTTTACAAGAACTAGAATAAAGTTGGACTGTGAGTACGAGCAATTTACTAAACTTGGACGCCAACGATCAAATCTTGCTGAAATACACCGGTTCTCGTCCGATCAGTCTGAGCGCCAACAGCGAAAGAGTAAAACACAAGCAATAAATAAAACGCAAAAATAAAGCGTGAAAAGAACAAAATATATAACAATAGTACCCAATACTCCAATACTCGAAACTCAAGACATACCTAACAAACATAACTTTAACGCAGTCCCCTCCGGAACTCTAACCTGGAAATTGAAGAACAAGAACATGAATACAACCTAAGCAAAATCATAACTAAGCATGTAAAACGACGCAGAAATGATAGCATGATGGAGGACGACATACGAAAAAAAGGACCAAACAAAGAGAAAGCACAAATTCGATATCATGCAGTAATAGATTCGAAGCGCTATCGAGCGATGACAAATCGGACATGGACACCGAAAATGAAGAAAATGAAAAAACAGGAAAGACCAAAAAAACATCTTATACCAGGTCAACGATAAAACATAAAACCAAGAAACCAGCGCCGTTAGTCATTCATGGGAATGCTGAAAGTCACGCAAAATTTGCATTTACTTTGAAACAAATACTGCAAAGTAAATACTACATAAAATACCACAAAGACAAAACGGAGGTCTTCACAACAACGGACAAAGATTATAAAAAACTAAAGGAAGAATATCTAAAGAAGAAAATAGAATTTCATACCTACACACCACACAATGAAATTTAATTGAAATGAAATTACATCCGAGAATAGAAGAAGGAAATAAGCAAAGACCTAATGACACAAGGTCTGGTATATTTAGTGTTCATCAATATCCTGCGCATTTATATTATCCAACCCTGTTTGATCAGCTAACTTGACAATTTCGCCGACAATGGATTGTCAACACAACAATGGATTCTCTAATGTCACGATTTTTGCTTGGCTCCGGCGATACATTCTTCCATAGTCCTTTCAAACATTTCTCGGTCACCTGATTCCAGGAAAGATTGATGTTGTCTACAGCATCCATGATATCGTAGTTTTTCCAAAAATCTATAATGGATTGTTTAGATTCTCCATCGGTTTTATCGAAAGTTGTCGAAATGTCCGCCGGAGATAATAAGCTTTAAAATTCGATATTACGCCTTGATCCATTGAGTGGATTAACGAAGTTGTATTTGGCGGCAGAAAAAGCACTTCTACCGGAATGCATGTTGTTAAGTCGGACAATTGCGTCGGATGGCTTGGAGCATTGTCAATCAAAATTAAAACTTGCGGTTTTAGTTTTTTAAATACGTAGTAGCGTTTAACGGGCAAAAAGGTTAGCTAAACCAATTCTGGAAAATGTTCATAGTGATCCAAAATTTTTTATTGGATTCCCGAATTGCTGGTAAAGTTGATTCTGAAATTCGTTTCATTGCTTTTGGAGTTTTGGAATGATAAACAGGCAGTGGTTTTAATTTAAAGTCTCCATTAGCGTTATCACCTAGTAATAGTGTTAAACGATCTTTTCAGCTTTAAATCCCGGTGCTCGCTTTTCTTCACGGAAAAAAAATGTTCGTTTTGGGATTTTCTTCCAGCAAAGGGCCGTTTTATCAAAATTGAAAACTAATTCAGGAGCTTTCATGCCGCTTCTCTAGTAATCTGTACCGTTATAAAGATTATTTCTGTTTTTAAATTGATGGAACCACTCTTGACTAGCTACATAATGTTCATTGGTGTTGCCGTTTTCATTCTGAATATGGTTAAAAATTATTCTCGTTTTTCCCATTATATTTGTTTGACTTAATGGCTTATTGCGTTCAATTTCATCGTCAATTCAGATGATAAGTTGTTTTTCCATTTCCCGGAACAAATTATCTGAAACATAAAAATCAAACAGCATTAGATAAAGTATATCCGTGGGTTCGTCGCAAACTACAATTATTAATTTTGATGTGTAATTAACAAAATCGCAGTGTGAAAAAAAAAATAAAAAAAAACTCTGCCATTTTGTTAATTATAAAATAATAATTAACAAAGTGGCAGTTTGAAAAAGGAAAGAGAAAAGAAAGTCTGAAAAAAGAAACTGAAAAAAGTCCGCCATTTTGTTAATTATGCATAAAAATTAATAATTGTAGTTCAGGCCGAATCCACGGATATACTTTATCTAATGCTGTTTGATTTTTATGTTTCAGTCTACTTTATGTCTACTTTTTGGACAGTTATCTTTGTCTACCTTTTCTGCATATAAATATTGAGTAAAATAAATTAAAAAAAAATTGTTTCATGTATTTTAAGAGTGTATTTATTGAGCCCCATCATTTTTATATTGATATCTATAATAAGAACGTCAAAAAAAAATCGTAAAAACGGCCCATTTTTTTTATTGCAGCTTCATGATTGTATTACTACATAATAATATATCTCCGGTAAAGCGTTGGCTTCCGGACGAATATTTGGGGGTCAAGAGGAGATAAAACGAGCATAAAAAGTACAGATAATTCGAGATGAATTCATGCATGCCGGTATACACTGGCTGCAACTGCTTATCAGTTTGTATAACGAATTTATACATATGCGACGAAGTTTATCTTGTAGGTAGGTCCATGACGACAACGTTGTAGAGTTAGAGAAAAAAGAAATAATAAAAAAAATATTCCGTTCGTGTGAAATTCCAATATTTTTTTTTAGTTCTACTAGAATAGTTGTGGTGTTCTTATTATAGTTTCATAATTGTATTATTACATAATAATATATGTCTGATAAAGCGTTGGCTTCTGGACGAATGTTTGGAGGTCAACAGGAGATGAAACGAACAAATCAAAAGTATAGATAATTCGAGGTGAATTCATGCATGTCCGCATACACTGACTGCAACTGCTTATCAGTTTGTATAACGAATTTATACATATGCGATGAAGTTTATCTTGTAGGTAGGTCGATGACGATAGCATTGTAGAGATAGAGAAAAGGAAAATAATAAAACAAATATTTCATTCGTATGAAATCCAAATATTATTTTTAGTTCTACAAATATAGTTGCGGTTTTTTTATTATAGCTTCATAATTGTATTATTGCATAATAATACATCTCTGGTAAAGCGTTGGCTTCCGGACGAATATTTGGAGGTCAAAAGGAGACAAAACGAACAAATCAAAAGTATAGATAATTCGAAATTAATTCATGCATGCTCGTATACACTGGCTGCAAGTGCTTATCAGTTTGTATAACGAATTTATACATATGCGATGAAATTTATCTTGTACGTAGGTCCATGACGACAAGGTTGTAGAGATAGAGAAAAGAAAAATAATAAAACAAATATTTCATTCGTATGAAATCCAAATATTATTTTTAGTTCTACAAATATAGTTGCGTTTTTTTTTATTGTAGCTTTATAATTGTATTATTACATAATAATATATGTCTGATAAAACGTTGGCTTCTGGATGAATACTGCGTTTGAATTCAGAATTGTGCGACGTTTTGCAAATGTATAGTTTACATCAACATTGGCTACGGAGCTCTGATACTGAATATTTCAGGAGGAATATTTAACACATAGCCAACCGAATGGGGAAATTTTCCACTTTTTCGTTGACAACGCGTTGGCTTTTCTCATCTGCACCTTTTTATGTGTTATTTAAATAGCTTGTACTGGAATTATGTGCAAATCATTAAACCTTTTGTGCTTTTGCAAAACATCATGTTCGATGAGACCTATCCCATAAATTCAATTAAAATTCATAGGAAAATTCACGTTAGCTATATATTTAGAAATATTATATAAGTAATAGAAATGTCAATATATATTTTATATTATTTTCACGTTAGCACGCTTAAAAAAAATACTAAAGTATGTTACATATTTTTAATTTCACGTTTAACCCTTAAATACATAGTGTCCCAAAAATGAAACACTGTCTTTATCTCATAATGAAAGTATTAACCATAGTGAAAGTTTTACTATTTTTTTACTATTATTTACTATTTTCCCTCAAATATTCTTCTGTACTTACTTGTATGGTAAGAAATTATCCCAATACTTATAACAACCTTATTCTTATATCTCTACATAGCTTTTGAAAAACATAATTTTCAATTAAACTTGTCACATAAATTCAATTAAAGTTCATGGGAAACGTTATCACGTTAGCCATATACTCAGAAATATTATATTAGTAATAGAAATGTCAATATACATTTTATATTATTTTCACGTTAGCACGCTTTAAAAAAAAAATACTAAAGTACGTTACATACTTTTAATTTCACTTTTAACCCTTAAATGCATAGTGTCTCAAGAATAAAAAACTGTCTTTATCTCGTAATTCAAATATTACCCGTCGTAAAAGTTTTACTATTTTTTTTACTATTACTTACTATTTTCCCTAAAATATTCTTCTGTACTTACTTGTATGGTAAGAAATTATTTCAATACTTATAACAACACTATATTCTTATATCTCTATATAGATTTTGAAAAACATAATTTTCAATGAAACTTGTCACATAAATTCAATTCAAGTTCATAGAAAACGTTATCACGTTAGCTATATACTTAGAAATATTATATTAGTAATAGAAATTTCAATCAATATTTTTTACCACTTTCATGTCGTTACGCTTCAAAAAAAGACTTAAATAGGTTACGCACTTTTCACGTTTTAGTGATGTCATTTATCGTTAAGCTTAATGTTTGCATAAATACCAAAAAATCCTTTACCACGTCATTTAAATGGTCTTCTTTCTGTAATCATATGCATATAATGGGAAATGATCGTTTTTTAATATGCATGTAAATGATTTTTGTATAAAAATTAACAGCTATGTACTATAATATTTTTTTTAATTGTTTCATAAACCCATATAATAATCTACATATCATAGAATTTATTGTGTCAAAATCGAATGCATTTAAGAATTAAACGATGTAATTTCTCGTTAATCTTAGGTTTTGCACAAACAACAACAAAAAATTATGGAAATTTATTATTTTTTTCATCATTGTTTTATAACATCATAATAGTTCTGTGGCGTGCGGAAAAAATTATTTTTTCGTAAATAGCTATGGAAATTGGACTTACACCACATTCATAATCAATCGGAACACAATTTCTCACTTTTTTCAAAACATCAGTATTTTTTAAGATATTAAATATTATCTAGTTATAAATAAAAAGTTTACACGAAGTTAATCACAATTTATGTGATATTTAATTTTTTAAAAGATTACACCACTTTCAAAATAACGGTCGATATATTGAAGAAAGTATTGAATCGTAACAAATCGAAACAGTAAATTAACAGAATCTCGGTCAACTAGACGTAATGTTACATGCTTCATCGAGAAACATGTTCCGATTTATTTACCAGGCACTTCATCAAAAAACAATCCTACAGGAAGGTGTTCACATTGTTATAAAAATAAGATATTGTTGTCCGACATGCAAAGTCTCATTATGTATCGTTTGTTGCTTTGCTGAATATGACTTCACAGCACCAATTTAAATTTTTAATTTTTATAAGTATTTTATTTTTCCTACATTTTTTGTTTATTATGTATTTAGTATAAATTTATGTTAAGTGAATAAGCAAATATTAGTAATAAAACAGTTAATTTTATAAAATAAAAACGTTTTTTTTTTCATTGAATATTTTAACAGCGACACTTACTTTGTGATTGACTTGTTTACTCGTCATCACTTGATTTTTGCGACAATTACAAGTGCGCATTCCAAAAAGAGGTGGCCATAGTTAGCTGGTTAATTAAACTTTCACTTTTTACACAAGTTTCTAACGCAAAATCAAAGGAATCCATTAAGTCTATTAAAAAAAAAAATGTAACACAAAGCAGATGAAATATAGACGAAAAGTTAATTTAACTTCATTGTACCTGTATGAATGAGAGTTGACGGTGTAGGTGGAAAGTGATGAGGAAATGAAATGTTATTATTTGAAAAGGAATTCTTTTTCTTTTTTTCTGTAAGAAAATAATCATATCGTTTGTTGCTTTGCTGAATATGACTGCACAGCAGCAATTTAAATTTGTAATTCTTATAAGTATTTAATTTTCCCTGCGTTTTCGTTTATTATGTATCTAGCATAAGTTTATGTTAAGTGAATAAGTAAGTATTAGTAATAAAATTGTTAATTTTATAAAATAAAACCGTCTTTTTCATTGAACATTATTTTAACAGCGACCCTTACTCTGTGGTTGACGAGTTTACTCGTAATCACTTGATTATTGCGACAATTACAAGTGCGCATTCCGAAAAGAGGTGGCCATAGTGAATTGGTTAATTAAACTTTCACTTTTTGCACAAGTTTCTAACCCAAAATCAAAGGAATCCAATTAAGTCTATTGTAAAAAAAAAGAACTGTAACACAAAGCAGATGAAATATAGACGAAAAGTTAATTTAACTTCATTGTACCTGTGTAAATGAGAGTTAACGGTGTAGGTGGAAAGTGATGAGGAAATGAAATGTTATTATTTGAAAAGGAATTCTTTTTCTTTTTTCTGTACAAAAAGAATCATATTGTTCGTTGCTTTGCTGACTATGACTCCACAACAGCAATTTCAATTTTTAATTTTTATAAGTATTCCATTTTTCCTGCGTTTTTGTTTATTATGTATCTAGTATAAATTTATGTTAAGCGAGTAAGCAAATATTAGTAATAAAATTGTTAATTCTATAAAATAAAACCGTCTTTTTCATTGAATATTATTTTAACAGCGACCCTTATTTTGTGATTGACGAGTTTATTCGTCATCACTTGATTTTTGCGACAATTACAAGTGCGCATTCCGAAAAGAGGTGGCCATAATTAATTGGTTAATTAAACTTTCACTTTTGCACAAGTGTCTAACCCAAAATGAAAGCAATCCATTAAATCTATTAAAAAAAAAAAAGAAATGTAACACAAAGCAGATGAAATATAGACGAAAAGTTAATTTAACTTCATTGTACCTGTATGAAAGAGAGTTGACAGTGTAGATGGAGAATGATGAGGAAATGAAATGTTATTATTTGGAAAGGAATTCTTTTTCTTTTTTCTGTACAAAAAGAATCATATCGTTTGTTGCTTTGCTGAATATGACTCCACAGCAGCAATTTCAATTTTTAACGTTTATAAGTATTTCATTTTTCCTGCGTTTTTTGTTTATTATGTATCTAGTATAAATTTATATTAAGTGAGTAAGCAAATATTAGTAATAAAATCGTTAATTTGTCTTTTTTATTGAACATTATTTTAACAGCGACACTTACTTTGTGATTCACTTGTTTACTCGTCATCTCTTGATTTTTGCAACACATACAAGTGCGCGCTGAAAAAAAGGTCGCTACCCTTAACTGGTTAATCAAAATTCTCCTTTATAAATCAAAAAAATTGTTCAACCCAGCTCCTTCGACGAAGAAATCCGACACCTAACAACAATGCTACCAAGAAGTAGGTATTGAGAGAGAATAATAGCGAACTCCCATTTGTTCAAGGAACCACGAAGCGCATTAGTAGGGTACATAAAAAATTAAACATCCACCTAATCTTAGAACCACGAAAGGAGACAGCACAAATCCACTGGAACCCCAAAGAATAAAAACACGACGAAAGATCAGCACACGGATCAGATTATGTCAGTTTTTCTAATCGCCCTTGACGGAGCATGTTGTAGTAATTGAAGATACCATCAACTTCGAGAAGGCTGAAATATAAATATTGAAACATTCTGATAACCCCGATCGAGACAAAGGTTATCGAACTAACGCAATTTGGTACACCGCCCTCTCGGTTTTTAATTGATCAGTTGATCAATTGAAAACATCCTAGTTGGGTGGTGGAATGAACCGGAAGAATAATCAGTAGTGTATAAGGCGAGCTGAACTCACGGGACTTATAACAGTATCATTTTCTAGTGCTGATGACATAAACTGCAATGTTTGGTATTTATTCTTATATTGTAGAGATATATTATATGTACGGAGTCGTGAATGTAAGCGAGATGTAGTAAAAACGCAGTGCTTACCACTTAAACTCGTTTTTGCATAATATTGTATATATTGTATAGATATATTATTTGTAAAGAATCGTCAATGTAGACAAGGTGTAGTAAAATGCAGTGCCTACCATTTAAACTCGTTTCTGCATAATATTGTATGTATTGTATGGATATATTATTTCTATAGAATCGTGAATGTAGAAGAGGTGTAGTAAAATGCAGTGCTTACCATTTAAACTCGTTTCTGCATAATATTGTATGTATTGTATGGATATATTATTTGTATAGAATCGTGAATGTAGACAAGGTGCAGTAAAATGCAGAGCTTGCCATTTAACACGTTGACTGCCAAGCGTATTCTGCTATGTTAGAACCGTGATGCGATTAAATACTGCAGAGTATAATCAAATTGTACAAAATAAAGGTAACGTAGAGTTGTTAGAAGCCAAAGTATTAAAGTACCATTCCAATATCAATTGCTTTCATAAGATTGCAAATAGGCTTCATTGCGAATTTTTTGCATTTTTAGTAAAATCTTTTGCACTGGTCACCAGGGACCACCGTGGTGGTCAAAGTGTTAAACTCGTTTTTGCATAATATTGTATGTATTGTATGGATATATTATTTGTAAAGAATCGTGAATGTGGACTAGATGTAGTAAAACGCACTGCTTACCATTTAAACTCGTTTCTGCATAATATTATATGTATTGTATGCATATATTATTTCTATAGCAATCGTGAATGTAGAAGAGGTGTAGTAAAATGCAGTGCCAACCATTTAAACTCGTTTTTGCATAATATTGTATGTATTGTATGGATATATTATTTGTAAAGAATCGTGAATGTAGACAAGGTGTAGTAAAATGCAGTGCCTACAATTTAAACTCGTTTCTGCATAATATTGTATGTATTGTATGGATATATTAATTGTAAAGAATCGTGAATGTAGGCAAGGTGTAGTAAAATGCAAAGCTTCCCATTTAACATGTTGACTGCCAAGTGTATTTTGCTATGTTAGAACCGCAATGCGATTAAATACTGCAGAGTATAATTAAACTGTGCAAAATAATGGTAACGTAGAGTTGTTAGAAGGCAAAGTATTGAGGCACCGTTCCAATATCAATTGCTTTTACAAGATTGCAAATAGACGTCATTACGAATTTTTTGGAACTTTATTAAAATCTTTTGCACCAGTCACCAGTGACTACCGTAGCAATCAAAGGGTTAAACTCGTTTTGGCATAATATTGTATATTTGTATAGATATATTATTTGTAAATTGTCAATGGAGACAAGATGTAGTAAAACGCACTGCTTACCATTTAAACTTGTTTTCGCATAACATTTTTTCGTTGCGTTCCAAGGAAAATTAAAGGTATAATATACGTATGTATGTACTTGTTTATTTTAACCTTACATGTAAAAGCTGTAAAGAGTAGTAATAGTATTAGTATAGCATTAATGTTCCTAGAAAAAATATTTTGAAAGCCAGGTTTAAAAGGTAAGCGTAAGTAATAATCCAATGGTTTATTGGATTCTTTTCGTTGTTGGACTCATAATAAAAGTCCAGTTTTTATGGAACAGGCATTAATGACACTCCATATTTGAATTTTTTAACTGCGCCAAAATGAAACAGTGTAAGAGTACTGGGTTATACAAGAGTTGCTTACATATATAAGAATAACAGCTCAGGGTAGCATAAAAGTCACTGAAATGTGAGATTCTTATTGTCACAACATTCCCTTTAATAGCCAAACTTGCGGAGAGTAAATCTTCCACTATCTTGCAATAATTCATACCTGTCAAGGGTAAACATGTACTCACCGTTTCGAGTTCATGTCATACTCACTTCAAACTATTTGATCTTCATCACAAACACTTGTTGGCGTTACTAATTTTATTAACGTAATGATCTTTTAATAATGGTGTATTTAACTGCTTGAAATGTGTTATGAAAATACAGATTGTTCAAATACATAAATATGACAGTAAGACTCTAAATTTAAGATAACTTCCCTGCTTTTATTGTTCTCTTTAAGTTAGAGGCACACTAAATTTTTAAAAATAATTTCATATATTTTTATACACTATATTTTTATAGCACTACATTCTTGCTAACGGAAACATAATTTTACTAACTTGTCATGTATTGAACGTATATAAGGTATTTGTTAACAAAGGAACTCAAATTTGTGTGATCAGAAATGCTATGCATAGCGTAAAGATTAAGAAAATACACAATACATTTTTACAGATGACTATTTACCTTGTAATCTACGATTTCTTTTTCAACTCCGCTTCCTGTTTTATATAAAAATCTAAGTCTCTTTCAAATATTTTGTCAATATCATTTTCTTCTCTGAGGATAAAGAAATAGATCATAAAAGTTGCCAAACTGGCAGCCAAAACATGATGCTGCCAAGGGGGTGCAACAGAATTGTAATTAGGATTACGAGTGTATTCTGCCTTCCAAGAAGCAGCTTTTGATGTCGAGTACTTTATTGGCTCGTCAAAATTTCTTTTTGCCTTACTACACATTTGCCTAGTAAAGTTGTGACGAATGAACGGTGATGTGATATATCTGCAACAAATAATTGTGTCATTAATACTTGAAGTAAATACATCTATTCAAAGCGGAACAGTATAACACAGCGAGTTTATTGAGCAATTATACCCGCATCACTCTCATATACTCGTATTTACGTGGGCAATCCGATAAATACTTAGCCTTCAAAAGAAAAACGAAAATTTTGGAAAAGTGACGATTTATTTTTCAACATAGTCTCCTTTTAACTCGATACACTTGAGCCAGCGATGAAATCTGGGCATGTCCTGCATGAAATATTGGGCATGAGAAATCTTTCTGCTCGATGGGTGCCGCGTTTGCTTACTTTGGATAACAAGCGCATCTGTGAGATCACTTTAGAGCAGTGTTTGACACTGTTTAAACGCAATCCGAAAGAGTTTCTACGTCGTTTTGTGACTGTCGACGAAACGTAGATCCACTGGTACACACCAAAGACCAAGGAACAGTCGAAACAGTGGACTGCACCCGGCAAATGTGCTCCGAAGAAGGCGAAGACTGTCCCTATCGGCCGGAAAGGTGATGGCCACCGTTTTCTGGCATTCATAAGGTGTGATCTACATAGACTACCTGGAGAAGGGCAAAACAGTCACAGGGCTGTACTGTGCCGAATTATTGAGCCGATTTGATGCCGAATTAAGGAAAAAACAGCCCCATTTGGCGAAGAAAAAAGTGCTCTTCCACCACGATAACGCACAGGGTCACACCTATGCCCAAGCTATAGCCAAATTCGTTGAATTAGGCTACGAAGAGCTGCCCCGTCCACCGTATTCTCCAGATTTGGCCCCGTGTCACTTCTTTTTGTTCCCAAACTTGAAAAAGTCACTCGCTGGGCAGAAATTTGAGTCGAATGAGGAGGTTATCGCCACCACGGAGGCTACTTTGCAGATCTCCAGAAAACGTATTTTTCAGACGGGTTGAAGAAGTTGGAGCATCGCTAGATCAAGTGTATCGAGTTAAAAGGAGACTATGTTGAAAAATAAATCGTCAATTTTCCAAAATTTTCGTTTTTCTTTTGTAGGCTAAGTACTTATCGGACTGCCCACGTACTCTTTCATAAATGACACAATTGCAAACAAATTTCGTTTTCATAACCCAGAACTTTCTATAAATTCACAGTTTGTTACACCACCTTTTGAAAGATGTGCCAGCGTTCAACTGAAAAATGAGCTGCATAAGCTTTGGTGGAACCATTTTCACATCAATTCCGTTTCTACGATTCTCAATGCGTTAGGACCGTTTTACGCATGCGGTTTGCAGGAATATCGATGCAATTTTATGTCACCAATCGGCGAACTACATTACTTTAACCCTCACGTGCGACTGACATATTCGTCTGCTCCTCATTGCATAATGTTTTGAGAGATTAATACAACGCATCGGCATGAAACTACTGTACGTATGATGATTGTCACCGTAGTAGAATTTCGTTGATTTTTCTGATCTTAGCTGAGTGGCTTATTCTTGCTTAAAGGCTGGCATACGTGTGCGATGATTGGCTAGTGACGTCTAGACAACATAAGAGTCGCCAATCGTCAAACTTCTATTTATCCCGCTCTGTGCAATTGTGGCCTGTTTACTTTTGATTACGCGGTCTTTTAAAAATTTGCGAATTCATCGTAACCTGAGTGATAGCTTCGAACGTTTAACATCTAGCTTAAATTTTCAAAAAATCGAAAAAAATTTTTTTGTCTTATATGATACTTTGGAGCCTTAACCCATTCGAGACCGATTGCACACCGTGTGTATAATTGATTCCCGAGGCTATAAGACGGCTTGCACACCGTGTGTGCAATAACAGTAATGTGCAATTATCAGTTATTCTGAGTAAACTAGTCGTCGAAATAAGATTTTCCTTCAACTAATGAAATCTGCAAGGTACAGGAAAACAAAATTTGGCATTGGTTTTACTGTGTACGAAAAATCTAAAAATTATTTGAAGCCTTTCTTACATATAAAATACTATGAATTGCCGACAGTCCTACAAAGAAGGAAAATATAAACGTAATAATTACTCTTGTCCTGCTTGTGTCGGGAATCCTGGATTACGTTTGGGAGAATGTTTCAAGCGCTACCATCAACCAACTAATGTATGATTACTTTACGATCAGTGTACTATTTGCTAAAAGTGTATTTACAAATTATATTTTCTTTTTTATTATCGAGTTACATTATTTTGTTATCTGTAGACATTTTCCTAAAAATGTATTTCTCGTTTGTTATTTTATTCATTATTCAACTTATCTTTTTTTAACTTTTTACTACTTTTTAAACATTTTCTTTGCATTATATTCTGTTCTTTATTATTGAAAACAAAATAACGATTTTATATTATCTAACTATTTTTGAAATAAATGTTCATAAATTTTTTAATGATGTATTTTTATTTTACCTTACATTGCACACATTGTGTTCAATCCGTTCCTCGCAATAAAAATTTTCCGAGGAGCGAGCTGCACACCTGGTGTGCAATGATCTTGTTTATGTGAATTCACTTACGAATTGGGTGATTTCCATAGTAAACATGTTTTTTTTTATTAAAAATGAACAATATAAAGAAAAAAAAATTTCGCTCCTGGGGAACGTGTTCGAAAAAAAATCATCGTCTCGAATGGGTTAAAGTTTCAAGTCTATGTTTTTCATAGTTAAAATTAATTTTTCTTGACTTACATAGAATCATATATTCCAGGGCCACAAATAAAGATAATACTAATGATAAATACAAGTAACTTAATTTGAACTAAATTTCTAGTTGATTATTTCTAAAGTAGAGAATGTAAGTAGGCACTTTTGGCCAACTCCAGAACGCCCAGAGTTGGTTATAACTTTCTTTATTATTCTTGTATATAATTTTATAATTGCCTAATCGTCTCATTGTCTATACTTGTATAAAATTCAAAATTCGGTATTCGACCAAATAATCAAGCGGCACGGTCAACTTCGTACTAAACTTTATTTTCTTCCGAAACGTACTGAAACTACTCTCGTCGGTCTCTGTGGTTTTCGGATTAAAATATTGCTTCCCTTTCTTTGGCCTCGATTTGCACGATTTTTTTAGATGTTCTGTCATCAGGAGTCTCTTTGTGATGATTCCCGGCCATAATTATGATACTTTAAAAAGCGACAAAAACTTTAGTAAACGTAGAGGAAACGAAATAACTGATCGTAATTTCCGAAGTTGCACGTTTCAATGCTAATACACAATTGCTACAAACCACGCTTATCAAATGTACTTGAAAATATACAATACAGTAAAGCCTGTTTTTGTGCGGTGGATAGGGACCGCATAAAAGAAATCGTACAAAAAAATATTCGAAAATTTTATAAATTCTTGCATATAATAAACAATTTTGTACAATATACTACCTAAATTTTTTTTATGCGGTGGATAGGGACCGCATAAAAAAAGTCAGACTTAAAAAATACATCAATGATCTATGAAATAGATGAGAGAATGCTTTCAATTAAATTAAATAATTAAATTAGACCTAAAGAAATTGTAAAAATATTTAATTCTTCATTGTACATATACATGGAGAAGTTTTCAAATTGTACATTAAATAGTTTGCTGCTACCCGTCGTAATCCAAAACGCGCATCTTCTTGTGATGAATTGGTTAAAAATCGCTTTCGTCGCTTGAAGATAGGATTACAATTGGTTTGTTTTTTGAACTCAATGATTAGTTTTTGTGACGACGATCGACTGGTCAATTGCTTGTAAACGCCACGATAGTGAGACATGCATGATCCCAGCTTTTTTTGGAATTTTAAGCTTCTTTCCGCATTGGTATCTATTTTAAGAAAATGCGTTTCCAATTTTTTCGAAATCTGGATCCCTGCATATATTTTATCTGCTGTAATGGATTCCGGTTCTTCTTGTCCATTTTTCATAATCTATCAAACTATTAATAATGTCACTATCATCGACAGTTTGATCCTCAATCATCTCGTCCAGGTCATTATCGCCGAAAGAATCAAAGCTTTCTCCGCCGATGTTATGTGCGAGCGCACTAATTTCAGATAATAACGTTGACGCGTTTTCGGTAACGTTTCGATTAATTACACATTCATATATTTCGTCCACAACATGTATATGTACATTGATAGGAAACATTAAACTGGTGCTAACGCCGCTCAGATTCATATACCGCATAAAAATAAATCGTACAAAAAAAATTACACAAAAATAAAATCGCACAAAACCAATCGCATAAAAAAGGACCGCACAAAAACAGGTTTCACTGTATATGCATCTAAATATCGAATGACACGAAAGAATGTTGCCTGGAGGGGAAAAAAGACGTTCTCGTCCGTGTCCTAAGCGACCGCTGCATGCTCTTTACTAATCATACAAAGTAGCGCTCCAGATAAACGCTTATAATTTTTGAACGTGTGCTCCGATTCTTACGTAGTTTTGAGGAAATATTTTTAAAATGATATACATTGAGAAACTGCAACTTTTTTCACCAACCCAAGTAGGCATAACCCCTTAAAATAATGGTGCAAGCTTACTAGTATTGAGATGTTTCATGGTAGGTAGATAGGTCAGTACAAGTAACCTAACTAAAATATTTAAGGTAGTTTGCTCAGAATATGTTATTTAATTATTTATGTTTGATCTGTGCTCGAAGGCTTTTCATTATATTTACGGCTATTTGAATTTTATCGTCAGAATATATATGTAACAGTGTATTTTGAGATAAAATGTTACGATGAACCTTTATTCTGAAGTGAATATAAACAATGTGAGATAATGCCATTTCGCAAGCTGACTGCATCAGATATTTGTATCTAGCGTGTCACGTGTATGTATAAAAATATTGACACATTAGCGCTTTGATACAAAATACTTAAATAAACAATGTTTATTATTGTGTAGTGAATAATTTTGTTTTAGAAATTAGTTTCTGAGTCACTTTTGTATTCAATACACTATATTTTTGAATAATGTAACTGTATAAGTTGTTTCACTTCTATATAACTGATGACGTTAAATATGTTTGTTGGTTTCTCCAAATATACTCTTTCATATACAGTTTCTTAACTCCACAATTTTACTTCTGAATCCAGCTTTTGCCGTACTAATTGTTGATTGAACTAAAGTACGTTGCACTTTCTTTTTTTCAAACGATAAAATGCTTTCTCAGAATTGACTGTTTTATTTATATATTTTTGATACTTTTTTTAATCAAATGGAAAGCTTTATTATGTTAGCCTTCATTGTACATGGTTCCATTTATTCTATAAATAAGCTTTTGCAAACATTCACAAATGTAAATTACAAACAGTCAGGTACAGTTGAACTGAAATTACAAGTTTCAGTTTTGATTTCAGTATTGTAAAATGTCTTTTCTAAAACAAAAATGATTCAAGTAAAAATGAAAGAATTGTAACCAATACTGGATTTTGCACTATAAAGCCACTTACATTAACCCATTTGCATCATTACACTAAATCCGCAATCTTACTCAAACATCCGACATGCGCAACTAAACGTTACTGATACCAGCATACGCAAGGAAGACTTTAACTGTTTATTCTCATTAGAAATAGTGTTATAGGGTTATTCAAATTATTGTATATTCCTCATATTTTCCAGAACTATTTTTTGAACTAGTTCCACATTGGAAAATAATTTGAAAATATCATGCCTGGACATTCCATTGACGTTGATGGTTACACCACTTACAGCAATAAAATCATACAATGTTGGCATACAATTTCGTTTTTCCCATAAGAAATCTCCAGTTTCAATATTATCGAGCTGGTTATCTTCACTACTATCTATTAGAGCTAGAGCACGTTTATGCTTATGGGATATTTGCATTTCTATGCTTAAATCCAAATCCAAATTGTAATTCATTATGGTAACCTAATTTTGTTAAATTTTATTATCTATAATTTTTTTTATTATTTTATTATTTTGAACTTACAACCAGAAAAGTGAGAAAAATAATATTTTACACAAAATTCCTTATTGTTTGTTTATCGTACAGACTCTTTAACGATTGCTGATAAGCTGAAAACAAAAATTATGGTGTACAGATTTATCAGCTCCCGGTCATAATGGTAAATTTTTGTTTGCGGATTATTCCACCAAATGATGCAAATGAGTTAACACGTTGACTGCCGTGGTGGTCACCAGTGACTGGCGCAAAAGGTCTCACGACAAATTAAAAAAAATATCCAATCGGTAGCATTTACAATTTTGTAAATGCAATTAATATTGAATAGTGACAAAAATCTTTGGTCTCCGATATCTTTGTATTAATTTTCATTTTACAAAATTCAATCACACTCTGAACTACCTCATCACGTTGCGCTTTCAATATAGTAAAATATGCGCGGCAGTCAACGTATTAAGAATTTATGTTATTTCTGTCACTATTACATTATATGTAATTTCTGTTACTCTCTTACCCCTCTCTGTATAAGTTACTCTTTTTATGTAAACATAAGGCTACTTTTTTTTTGCACACTTTAGATTCTTTGTTAAAATTGTCTCGTAGAATATGATACAAAATGATCTAACTATTTTCAAAAATTTAGGATCAAGACTTACATAGCATTCACATACTGAGGCAGAACTATAAGATTATGGTGCAATTTAATCATTGAATATTTCTCTCATTTTTCCAGTCCTTTAACCCTTTTCGGACGTATTTAATTTGGACATGGGTATCGTACTGGCCGGAATTAATTTCCGCTGAAAGCGCAGTGATATTTAACATGCAGGATTATGAAGAATAAATAAAATTTATTAATTCTTATGATAACTTTATTATATGTTTATAGTATAATATGTTTTAATGTTTTCCTTTGTAAAAATTATATTTTATAGTTCTGCAATGTGTGGAATTTTTCAAAACGGTCTCCAATGTGCAGTCCTGGTTTTCGACTGCAAGTACTGCAAAAATCATTTGTTTGACGTCTTCCGCCCTTAATTTTTCTATTAGAACATACAGCACAATCTTTACTTCTTACGTCTTCGGAATGGCGCATTCTGTGCAGTTTTCCAGCTTACCTCAGCGTATTGCATGTCGAGCGAGAAATAACAGCTTTTGTTTGCACTGGATTTTGTTATCTCCAAATGATAAGAATTCTTGGATAGGTCGCATGAGTTCGTGAATAGATCCATTAGATATTTATATTTGTGCAGATAAATTGTAAACTGATACATGGATGAATACAGTATATGATTAGTACGGTTTTATGTTTTGGTGTCTGAGAGCAGGCATACGACCGGAACGGTAAAAAGGCTATGGTGTCTGAGAGCAGACATGCATCCGAAAAGGGTTAATCTATACAATAGTATATAACAGTGCTTACTGCATATTTTCCTTATTGATCAAGAATATTGCTACAAACTCATACATGTACATTTTACAATAATGACTTGTTACTTATTAAAGAACATGACTTAACGCATGGTTCATCTTATTTATTTTCTATTTAGGAATAACGTAGTTGTACTATCCCTGTGCCAAAATTTTCTTCGCCCCCAAACGTGACAAGATTCATTCTCACAGTACTGAGTAGAATAAAAATCAAAACAATGCTTGATCAAAAAATTAAAAAACGGAAATTGCGCAGCTCCAAAAATATTGAAAGCCAATCAATAGGTAAGATTATCGATGTGATAATACTTTCTTGGAAATCATATATTTTTTAGTAATTCCCACATAACATTGATATGTTATTAATTGTGACTTGCAATAAATATTATTCTAAAGACTGTGCAATGGAATTATCTGAGGGTAACCAGGAAATAACAGATCAGGCAGACAGTGAAATTTTGCCCACAGTTGTTAAAAAAAGGACTAAAAAGGATAAGACTTCAAATAGCTCCCAACCGAGTAAACACAAGAAAGTCAAAAGTAAAATGGAGTCCGATGAAGAGCAGCCTACAGAGGAAACTGTAATAGAAAGGTAAGAAGTTTAGACATTCAATAAACAACTGCGCAATTAAATATTGGTTTTAAGATTTCAACTTCAAATGTATATGTAATCATTATAAGGACAGAAGATAATGATACGTCGCAAGATCCCAAACCGCCTGCAAAAAAACCTTCAAAGCGTCAATTGAAGAGAGAAAAAGCTGAGCAGAGAGAGTCTATATTAAAGGACAAAAGTAGGTCGGAGGCAACAGAAAGGGCACTGGACTACGTTTTAAAGGTATACCCGTCTATATCAAATTTTACATATTAAATAATACACGGATCACATATGAATTTTAGTGGAAACACAGTAGGAGTAACTGGAAGTTTGAAAAGTTACGACAAATTTGGTTAATGGACCATCTGCTAGAAGAAAACTCAATACCAGACACGGTCTTTCCTATTGTCCTGGAATATTTTGAGGGATGCAAAGGGATGGCTAGAGAACAGCTTATAAAGAAAGGTATGAATGTTATGAAAA
The DNA here is from genome assembly GCA_033815515.1 of Cryptocheilus praepositus. NCBI lineage: Eukaryota > Metazoa > Arthropoda > Insecta > Hymenoptera > Pompilidae > Cryptocheilus > Cryptocheilus praepositus. The sequence continues at coordinate 558,965 of JAWWQZ010000084.1, read as the reverse complement.
AAGCAGAGGATGAAGAAAATCAGGATGAAGTTACAGAAACTGTAGCGTACAAAAGAGCTAGACAACTTATACAAGTTTTGCCTGTAAACACATAACGTGTACATAAAATGTAAAAATATTATTAAAAAATATATTCAGACATTGCACTTGTACTGTTTGTTTCTTACACCTAAATACACATGTATATGTAAACAATGGATAACTCTGCGAAAATATTGAATTTGGTAAATTAACATTTATTAATATTGCGGCCAAAAATTATATGTGTAAAAATGATGCCAAATTAATTCACGTGCAAGGTAGCATACAGTAATGTACAACAGAAGATATTTTCAAACTGAGTACTTTACAACAAAATAAATGCAAAAAAACCTTCAAAGCGCCAATTGAAGAGAGAAAAAGCTGAGCAGAGAGAGTCTATATTAAAGGACAAAAGTAGGTCGGAAGCAACAGAAAGAGCACTGGACTACGTTTTAAAGGTATACCCGTCTATATCAAATTTTATGTATTAAATAATACACGGATCACATATGAATTTTAGTGGAAACACAGTAGGAGTAACTGGAAGTTCGAAAAGTTACGACAAATTTGGTTAATGGACCATCTGCTAGAAGAAAACTCAATACCAGACACGGTCTTTCCTATCGTCTTTGAATATTTTGAGGGATGCAAAGGGATGGCTAGAGAACAGCTTATAAAGAAAGGTATGAATGTTATGAAAAAAGCAGAGGATGAAGAAAATCAGGATGAAGTTACAGAAACTGTAGCGTACAAAAGAGCTAGACAACTTATACAAGTTTTGCCTGTAAACACATAACGTGTACATAAAATGTAAAAATATTGTTACAAAATATATTCAGACATTGCACTTGTACAGTTTGTTTTTTACACCTAAATACACATGTATATGTAAACAATAGATAACTTTGCGACAATATTGAATTTGGTAAATTAACATTTATTAATATTGCGGCCAAAAATTATATGTGTAAAAATGATGCCAAATTAATTCACGTGCAAGGTAGCATACGGTAATGTACAACAGAAGATATTTTCAAACTGAGTACTTTACAACAAAATAAATGCAAAAAAACCTTCAAAGCGCCAATTGAAGAGAGAAAAAGCTGAGCAGAGAGAGTCTATATTAAAGGACAAAAGTAGGTCGGAAGCAACAGAAAGAGCACTGGACTACGTTTTAAAGGTATACCCGTCTATATCAAATTTTATGTATTAAATAATACACGGATCACATATGAATTTTAGTGGAAACACAGTAGGAGTAACTGGAAGTTCGAAAAGTTACGACAAATTTGGTTAATGGACCATCTGCTAGAAGAAAACTCAATACCAGACACGGTCTTTCCTATTGTCCTTGAATATTTTGAGGGATGCAAAGGGATGGCTAGAGAACAGCTTATAAAGAAAGGTATGAATGTTATGAAAAAAGCAGAGGATGAAGAAAATCAGGATGAAGTTACAGAAACTGTAGCGTACAAAAGAGCTAGACAACTTATACAAGTTTTGCCTGTAAACACATAACGTGTACATAAAATGTAAAAATATTGTTAAAAAATATATTCAGACATTGCACTTGTACAGTTTGTTTTTTACACCTAAATACACATGTATATGTAAACAATGGATAACTCTGCGAAAATATTGAATTTGGTAAATTAACATTTATTAATATTGCGGCCAAAAATTATATGCATAAAAATGATGCCAAATTAATTCACGTGCATGGTAGCATACGGTAATGTACAACAGAAGATATTTTCAAACTGAGTACTTTACAACAAAATAAATTTAAAACACAAACAAAATATAGCGGTATCCACTGCCTACAAAATAATGTGAATATATATAAAAATTGTTATGGGAACTGTTGCAACATAGTGTGTTACCCTTATAACGTGCATATACAAAAATAGACGTTCATTTATAATTAAGAAAAAACTATTTATTTAATAAATGTTACAGATATACCATTAGCTGTATGAATCTGTAAATACATACATTAAGTAGCTTCATGACTAAAAACTTTCATTTCGACAAACTTGTAATGTACACCTCGCTTGTTACACGAGTTTCTTGTTTCTCCTTTATACATTTCTACCTACCCTAAAATCATTAACTGTCTGTACAGTAGGTTATTCAGCGTATTTATTCACAAATTTTCTAAGCCTGTCTACGTCTTGTAAACCGACTATCCTGTCTAAAACTTTGCCATCCTTCATAGCGATGAGCACTGGCACCGAACCAACCTAAAACCAAACAGCTCGATAAGCTACACAACTCAGCTGACGATGAGACATTTGGAGCGTAACATAAAAAGAACTCACTTCGTAGTCGAGCGCCAGGTCACTATTTTCATCGATATCGACTTTAGCTAGTACTATCTTTCCTTGCTTCTCCGCAATCACTGATTCTATTCTAGGTGTCAACATACGACATGGATTGCACCATCTGCAGAAATACAAAACTTACAAATCACGTAGGTGAAACATGAAGTCTGAAGCATAAATGAGAATTTCGGTCAACTTACGTTGCGAAAAAGTCGACGATAACTGGCACTTTTGAATTTTTCACGCGGTCGTTAAAATCCTGCGGGTCCTGAACCTTAAAGGTCGCCGTAATTGCGTGGTCCTGAGCCGGAACATTTGCAAATGCCCTCGCATTTATGACGTTACGTACACCTCTGATGCCACTGCGTAGCATGTTTGGAGTTTTTGCGCGTCAAACTGGGGTATTGACGCTGTAAAATCGAAGGGTTCCTCTAAAATTTACGATCAACGAACAATTCGCAGTCTGTTACTTTTGGTTTACGGCTGAATAATTGTGAAGCAGCACTGACAACAGAGATTTTCTACAGAAATACATACAGCTCGGCACAGTAGCGGATTTCATGTGTTGGACAGAGAATAGTTGCTACATAGAACCACCACTTAGAAGTTGCTGATAGGCAATCGGGGAACTAGTTAATTTTTTGTGGCTTTGTTGCGAAAATTCTACGGTAAACATGTTACGGAGACTGCGATTTTTAACATCGGGTGATACCAAACGTCCAAGGCTTAAGCAGGCATTATAAATATTCATAAGCGATCTAGTTACTAAAATCATACAAGAAGGACGGACATAGAGTGTTAGCTTGCATGAGTAAACGTCAAACTAGAAAGTGTAAATAGCTTTGCTGAAAACAACGTATATCGTTTGTTATGACAAAAACTTTGGATTCTCCGTCGTGTAACTAAATTACTCCTATGGAGTTTAAATTGATAACATATTTTTCACGGGTGACATAACATGGGTTTCAATATACATGGTGTGAAAAAAAACGTGTAATATGTATGTAGTACACGAAATAAACTGTACTGAGTAAAAAGGTTTCTTAAATATAAGTCGAAAAATCAACCGTCTCTGGGATGTAAACATTTTTGTGTGCTAGTATCAGAAATTACTTACTACCGATTTGTATACGTGTGGTTTTTATTGCGAACATGACACAAACCAATAAGCCAGCAGCAAGAAAGTAAAATAATCCGAAAGACAAGAAAGTTAAATAGTAGAAGAAACATTGATTTTATTTGCCAGTATAGAATAAAATAACGGTTCTAAACAAGAATTCCGTACTGATATTTCGTACTGTCGTTTTATATCCCAGACAGCACATATTACTAAAAGATGTCCATATGACGACTTTTGAAAGATATCTTTTCGGCATAACCTAATGATGCCTTATGGACATCTAAAAGATGCCAAAATATTAAAGATGTTTTTTGTGCTAAACACTAGTTGGCACCACCATTGCGAATTACTATTGTGAAAATTAGTTCGGTGAAAGAAAAATAATTTAACGGTAAGTGTTTATTATACATTCATTTAGTTATAAGTAAAAGAATAGTATTCGATTGGCATAAATTACATTGATTTTATAGTAGGATGAAAAAAATAAATAAATAAATTAGAACAACGAGGTTATTTAGATTCAATTCTGTATACCTAAAGTCTAGTTAACCTTACTTTTTCTATTTTTCTAGTTTACATTTTTAGTTTTATTTTTTCTAAATATTTTAAGATGCATGTAAATAAATAATGCGAGCTTCCTTTTTGAATGTGATTGATGCTATTTTCAGTATTATAACATTTTGCAGTGTTAATTTATGCTGAAGGTCGAATAAGTTCGAACAAGATGCCAAAACGCAAAGATTTCCGGCACTTGGGACAAAGGCAAAAAAATCGTCGTCTAAAAGCTTTAGGAATACAGGACCAATTGATACAGGAGAAAAATTCTAATGAATTTAGAAGAAATCTTGTTGGCAACAGCGTTGATTTCTTTGAACCATTGATTGAAAGGAGAAACTTCCACATTAAAAAGACAAGTACAACCTTTAAAAGGTTTTTTGGGGGGGTTACGCAGTCACTACGTAATTGATACAACTTTTTTTATTGTTTTGTACAGATGAGAATGACGAAAATCGACCTTATCAGAAGATCCAAAGAGGTGCTTCTACATGCATAAAAAGACAAGAAAAACAATCAACAATAATTTCCGGTGTGTATAAAAACCACGTAATCGCTTTATACAAAATATTATTATTCTCTATAAGTTTCCTTTCAGTTCAATATGATTTCTTTTATAGTAGACAACAATCCGCAAATTCCTGTAAAATTAATGCATGAAAAGGAAAAGGAACAAGAATCAAGTGCAAACAAGCAAAGTTCAAGTGCTACAGAGGTCACTTGGAACGAGAGTCCCAGACATCATTTATGCCATGCGTGTGAGTTTTATTTTTGTACTCTAATTTTGTAATGTTCCNCTTCGTNANGAACATACTTGAAGAAGACTTTGTTTTAGGTGAATTTTTGGAGACACGTTGGAATACAATGGAAAGAAAAATAAACACGATATTGTGTTTATTAAACCGCGACAAGCCCGAGAATGTAGAAGTCGTCAACGGGTAGATGGATTGCCCCACTTTCCAATAAACTCTATTGACGAATTCAAACAATTTTGTTCGAATTTGGACAATGATAGCACCTTGAAGAAGCATTTGGTATGTTAGCTATGTTATTAAATCGTATTTTTAACTGCTAATCGTAAGCTCTAAGTGGCATATACATACATCTTGAATGTATTTTTCAGAGAGCAAGAATACGTAAAATTGGTGGGAAAAATAGTTTTCTAGTAAACATATTTCCAATGTCATATCTACAATGCTAACTAACAAACTTGCCAAAAATCTCACTTGGGATGGACAGAGAAATACGTACGGAATAAAAAGTACTAGCTTTTGCGAAAATTATCCGTAAGTTTTTTCTTGCACATTATCAATAAGAATTTTTTTTAAATGTTAGAAAATAAAACTTCTGTCACGTATCTATAATGAATTGTTGATAATTTTATGTATTTTGATTATCTCTTCAGGGACTGTACTTGAAAGCAACGACAATTCAACGGAATTCGAATTGTGTCACCTGTTTTCAGAAAGGTTACGGAGAGCAGGTGACAAATACGCGTATCACCTGAAAAAGTATGGCCGTGAAAGTTAACTATTATTTACTTTAACTACTGTTATTCGTTTTTCAGTTTGTATTTCTTCCTCTTTTTCTACTTCTTCATATTTTTTTTTATTAATTAAGAACTCAAAAACAGAAATAATATTTAAACAATTTGTGTAGTTGCGTTGAACGTATTTCATAGTAATATTTATTATTGTAAACGAACAATATCCATATTAAAAATTAAAAATGGAACACAAATAAATATCCTTGCGATCATTTTAATATAAAACATAAAAGAGTATTTAGGCATGCCCAAGAAAAAATAATTTTGGCTGATATATCTTTATATTATATGAACCGTTTATTTTGAAACTGACCTAAGTCCATTTTTCAACAATTTCTTTTTGGTTGACTGTAATAACGTTTATAATTTTAGGTTAGCTGTCATAAAAACAGTTAACAAAAAAAAATTCACAATTGGACTTAGGTCACTTTCAAAATAAACGGCTCATATAATATAAGATATATCAGCAGAAATTATTTTTTTCCGGGTATGCCTAAATATTGTCCTTCGACTGTGTCTAAATGCCGTCTTTTCATGATGCCTAAATGTTGTCTTTCAGACTTGTCTGAACGTCATCTTTTAGGCAACGAAAAACGGGTCATAAGACAACTTTTCGTCATCTTTCTGATGCCTTTACGTCACTACTGAAAGATATCTTTCCGGAAAAAAGGTTATCTTTTAGACGTGTTTTAGATATCTGTGTGCTGTCTGGGATGTTCACCTTTTGTATATATATTATTGCCTCAAGGTAATTTCCAAGACTTACGTTAAACTAGGTTTTTGCTAAGCTAGTAATGCTAAAATTAAACCATAGGCATACCGTTTGAAAAATAAAACTCTCAGTATTCGTACTCTCAAAATACATAATTTGAAAATATATTATGCCGTTTGAGAAACGCAAGATAACCTCGGCATGACTTTGTAAAATTAGAGACAAAGATTCTTTCCATTATAGTCTTATGCTACATACAAATCCATAATAAAAGTGTAACATTTTTGCTGAATTATCTGACATTCACTTGTTGCATCAAACACCCTGTATATCGTCTACATATTCAAACATGTTTCAGCAGAGTCGCCATTTTGTCACCAGACTCTTGGGATACATCCCTGACTATGAAGATTAACACGTTCCGTGCGAAGCCGTTTTTGCCTAACTTGTCGTTGAGGCCATTTGATGTTTTGTCTAAAGACTGATATATTATGAAACAATATTTCATTACTTTATGAATACATAAGTAATTAACTTGTTTAGAGTAGTTATCACATCGTGTACCATTTACGGTACACGTGGCGCTGCAATCAGTTCGATTGTAAAAATCAGTCAGTAGGAAACTTTTCGATTAGTAGAAAGAACCTGCTGTATACGAATTAGTTAAGTAAAAACGGAGGGAAATAAAATATTTACCAAACGGGGAAGTAGGTAAATATACAGGGATAGCATTTTTTGTTTTTCATTTCTTTTTGTTGGAAAACAAGTTTCGATTGTTATCCTTCATCAGTTTATTCTATCATCGTTAAATTTTTTGTATTGATCGAGTGATAAAACTTATTTGCATCCCTTATGATAGGCAGTACCTTATATATGAGCAATACGATAGGCAATCCATTACGCAAAACTTTAAAATGGTATAAGAAAGTAGCATTTCAGCTTTTCTTAAATACATCAGTTGTGAATGCTTGGATATTATGTAATACTCAATAACATATATCCATATCAATAGTATAAGTTAGAAAGCGATTAGTTCATTATTTATGTTACTGTGAGGATAAACACAATAACTTATCTCCTGAAATTGCGATAAACTCTAGAAAACGACATAAAATTAAAAAGTGAAATGGCAAAGCAGTGAGAGTAAGGAAACGTTGCATTTCATGCTATAAACAAATTGTAAAAAAAATGTTGTACTGAAGTAGCAAGACAAAAAACTAGAAGAGTAGTGACGTTTTGCAACGGTTGCCCAAACAAACCATATTTATGCGTACCTTCCTTTAACAAATTCAACCATTACTTGTAGTTATTAATTATTTCATATATAATAATTAAAGAAATATATGTACTTGTTCTGTACTGCATTTTTTATAATTCCTCATTCTTTTAGTGGAAATATATTTTATAGTTTATAATTAAATTTGTTATAAAATGTATGTTTTCAGTGGATTAAATAAAAATGGCTGCGTGTACCATTCATGGCCTGAGAATCAAGCTTAACGCGTACCATTAATGATAGACGTGGCACAGAACGTGTTAATAAGAGTACAGCAACGCCACCTTTGACACAACAAAAAACATAGCATACCTTTTGAAAAATAAAATTCTCAGTATCCGTCCTCTCATAATACTAAAACTGGAGATATACTATACCATTTAAGAAATAAAAGATGACCTCGGCATAACCTTGTAAAATTCGAGACAAAGATTCTTTTCATTATAGTCTATTCTCCATACAAATCTACAACAAAAGTGTAACATTGTTGCTGCATTATCTGCCATTCACTGGTTATATCAAATACCTGCATATGCATCGATATATTTAAACGTGTCATTCCAACAGAGTCGCTATTTTGTACCCAGACTCTCGAAATACGTCCCTAAATATGAAGTTAGCGAGAGTACACCAGTGTCACCTTTAACACAACAAAAAGCATAGTGTACCATTTGAGAAACAAAACTCTCCGTATCAGTACTCTCATAATACTAAAACTAAAAATATACTATGCCATTTAAGAAACGCAAGATGACCCCGGCATGACCTTGTAAAATTGCAGACAAAGATGCTTTCCATTATAGCCTTATGCTACCTTTCAATACAAAATTAAAGTGTAACATTTTTGCTGCATTCTCTGCCATTCACTTGTTGTATCAAACACCTTGTATATGCGTCGATATATTCAAACATGTTTCAGCAGAGTCGCCATTTTATCCCCAGACTCTCGTGATACGTCTTTAACTAGAAATATTGGTAAGAGTACAGCAGCCACCTTTAACACAATAAAATAACGTTTCGAAACATTTCCTCTGCAACCCCAATTCGCTGGATAACATTTTGGATGGACTGGTCACACATATTAAAAAAATCTTCATCGAGCCTTAGTTTACTAATTATGCGCGACGCGCTGCTATTAACTCATTCTCTACTACGCCTTGAGAAGAAATTCTCGCTTCACAGACCATGGTGTTTTTTCTTCTAATATGACTTCAGTTGGCATTGACTTTGAGTATACACAGGGTGCGGCGCCACAATCCTGACAAATCAAACATTTTTGGAACATAATTTTTATTGCAATAATAGAAAAGTAAACAACTTATTTTGTTACTGTATTGTTTGTTGGGTCATAAAGAAAACATTCATTCAATATAACCCCCCTCTGCTTCAATGACCGTCTCCATTCTCGGTCTGAATCTGTTTTAACGAGCCTCGGTTCATATCGGCGAATGCCGCTTCAATAGCGGCTCTTAACACTTTACCGACCGGTAGCAGTTCGAACATACTATGCCCTTTCACCGCCCACTCAGCCGCAGATCGTCCGAGACACCGGATCGGTTTCGGCCTAGACTGACGCGCGGGAATATATGCGCTTTTCTTAAACTCTAGTAAAATTGTACGCTTCGTGTTATTGTAGGGTAACGAAATTTAATAAAATCTTTTACTTTAATTATGGTAGTGTTAAACAATATTTATTACGCTTTCGGAGGAACTTGGCATAATCTTTACGCCAGAGCTGCCTTCGAAAGGTTCCAAAGTTATACTCTTGTCGTTCGTTGACCATGTATCATTGTTGTCTTCAACATTATTATTTATGTCCTCGTCTTCTGAATCACTGTATATTATCGGTACAGGACGTTGCTTTCGAATGACTATATTACTGCTATCACTTTCGTCATCAGTACTACTTGTTGAACGGCAGTCAGGACAATCTGACAGGTCGTCGAGATAAAACTCACCAAGACTATCCTTTCCGTTCATTTCTAAGGGCTAAAACTTAGAAAAAAAGTACCGATTATTTGAATAAAGAATGCGAAATGCTTGCTGCTTGCTTTATAACAATGGGGTACTGGTCAATCTGACCTAACCGAATCTAACAAAAAGATCAAACGTCGAATAATCGACGACCGGTCGGTAAAGGCTGGATAGCAAACGTCGATTAATCGACGACCGGTCGGTAAGCGCTGGGGATCAAACGTCGATTAATCGACGGCCGGTCGGTAAAGTGTTAATGATGAAACGTTGGGATGTCTGGACTTGTTGGTGACCCTTTCAATCACGCTCTATACATAATAGTCGAAACGATTTAAATCTGGGCTGTTGGGAGGCAGAAAAGCAGGTTACAGCGTTCAACTCGCTTTGTCCTGGCAGCTTCGGAAAGCATCTGTCTCACTTTTAACGCATAAAACTTGTAACGGAGGTCCTCCTAGATTCGACGCATAGTTTTTTCGCTTACACCGATAATCGACGAGAATTTTCGGATCGACTGCCCTGGATCCTGAAAAATGAGCTCCTGAGCCCGTTGAATGATTTCGGGCGTCCTAACAACGCGCTCCTTCGAATGAGGAGTCCTGGCCGGTGTTGCAAAACTTTCGCTGGACTTCTCAGACTCGTTATATCTCGCGACAACATCATACACAGTCGATCTTGGGTATCCGAAAAATCGAATCATTTCTGTCGCTGAGCGCCCAGCGCGAATACTTTCGATAATCGCGTCTCTTCGATTATATGTACTCTGCACTTTCGTTTAACATAGTTACGGTTTCGAGGTTATGAGTGTTTATTACATGCTTCAAATTAGTTGGTTGCTAATAGCGACATCTCCAAGTGGTATAGAACGGCGGAAAATTTAAATTGAATTTTGTCCGGGTTTTTGCGACGCACCCTGTAAATGTACATGGACAGGTTAGTTCTCGGTACTAACATTTCTAGTATGTGGTTAGGTTGTTGTAATTATGACAGGAGGGTGGTGTAATTATTTTACTGTATTAAATGCCCAAGTCTCATACGTCGACACTGTCCTTCTACAATTTGTTGTGATATACTCAGAATTACAATCACTATTTTATTGTAAATAAAATCCAAATGAATAATTAATATGACAATATTGTTTAGGTGTCTGTACACAATGAAGTATTGGGTTAAAAGATTTGAAAGATTTTAAAGTACTATTGGTATGAATAGTGAAACAGAAGTGATTGGTAGGAAGCTTGGAACAAAACTGTCTTCTGCGGAAATGAAAGTACTGATTGACCAATTCCAAAAAGAGACTCTTCATCCAGGATAGCATGTCATGTGCAAAACTGATCCCTGTACTAAATGACTGACATAGGTGAGATTTTTTTTTACGGTAAAGAAAACATAAAGTTTATGGCTTCTGAAATCATTGAAACTGTCCTTGGAATGACAGAAAACATGTGGTAACACAATAATAAATGACAGAAACAATCAGCTGAAAAACTGGGTTTGGCATACAACAATATGTCTTGACAAAATTTGGTTTTTTAAACCCAATACTGGCGGTGACATGCAATTTGAGGCAGTATGATTGGATTGTTATGGTGTATGGGATAATGATTTCCGTTGCTAGTAATTAATGACTGGGCAGCAGCATTTATGCAATTTGTATATCATTTTCAATGATTCTGAGCATATTTGACATTCTGTTTTTCAGTTTATATCTGCATTGGTAATTAATTAATGAAAAATATCAGGGGTATTAACCCTTTGACTGCTAAATATTACTAGGCTAAGTGCTTCATATCCAGAATTCTTTGCTAGCATGAACTCTGTTGATTAATTATACAAAAAGCTGTTCAGTTATAAGTGTAATTCTGCAGTTTCTGTTTTGAGATCTATGCTAAGTATATGGATTAAAACATAATGAGTACTTTTATGGGACTAACGCTGAGTAATAAATGTATGAACATAAGATTCAAAGAATATAAGAATGCTATCGTCAATAGGTTTTTGGCCATAGATTCAAGTCTACAAGATATATACCTGAATACCATTATTATAAAAACTTTTAATGTGGTAACATCGCGATTATATTTCAACTCATTGCATAATGGCAATGGACATCATATATATTGATTATGTACCTAATAAATTCTTTATTATTTCTTACTATGATCATTTGCTTATTCCATTTTGTATTCCAATACGAATTTCAGGTATATAACTTTAAATTTGAGGCTTTCGCAGCTATGATTGTTTATATTATTGGCTTCCAGATGGTTGCAGCGCCTTTTCTCAACATTTTGTTGACGCTGCAACCATCTGGATGTCAATAATATAAGCTATATAATTTATTTCAATCCAAGTAATAAGTTCAGTTAAAATTTATTTTTCAGAAGTTTGCAAAATGTATTTCCTATAATCGAATGAGATATTTCTCTTGATGCTTACATGCATAATCAGCATGGGTGGGGGTCATGTTATTTTTTCTTTATTAAATATACGCCACATTTAATACAGACATAAATTAAAATTAGCATTGTCCGTCAATGTAATAGGTACACAACTTTGCTCCCGCCGTTTTTCCCTTTCGTCCAATGCAAAAAACGAGCAAATTTCAAAAAGTTTGTATGTTTCAAAAAGATGGAAAATTCGATCAATCTTATGCTAGTACCTTTCGGTTTGGACAACCATTTGAAGTCTGGCAATACACCCCGAATGTTTAGGATGTTAACTTTAAACCCTAACGACATAAAGGGTCCAGCAAAGTAGCATAATCCTGTGGAATCCAGGCAGTAGATAAAGTGAATTATTTAAGTTCCATTTATCTTTTAATACTATAGGACAAGAAGCCCAAACTGTCAGAATGAATGATTGTCAGGGTTCTGGCAAATATAACGAAGAGTATAGTGGATGTACATAAATTGTATAATTTATTTGCGACTCGCAAGTGGTTAGCCAGACTTCTTCCTTATGCCTATTTGGAGTACAAGTCTCCTTTGTAACGTTAGAAACATTTTAAGCTTATTCTTGTAAATAAAATATATATTTTGGATTAAATTACATTCTGACTGTTTCTGTTCATTTGGTAAGGGTGTCCCAAAAAAATGTAAGTGCACTTTTACAATGAACAACTGCATAATTCCATGACAGTTACTCTTGGATATATGCTGAAGAATATTGATTTTATAATAGGACAAAATATGTACACATCTTTAGGAATACCCTTGCATAGTAGAGTATAGCATGCTTTACTCAAATAGCATCTAAAATAACTCGTTACCTGCTCCTTCTATCTCAAAATTTTCTAAATGAACTACGTACTATTGGATAATGGTGCATAAAATTACCGCAATTATGTAGGAATTTTATTACGTGAAACTAGAGAGTATAATATTTATAAACAATGACAACACAATCAAGCCACTTTCGTCTTATTTCCTAATCTGCCGTCGTTTCGTCGTTTCGCCTTTTCAACTGTCTCCTTAGCAACCGAATAACACAATTCAATAAACTCGTCTCCTACGATGCATCAATATAATAAATGAAGATCATAGGTGACTTTTCCTCGCCAACTGGAGGACCCTCTATCTGAGATCCCACAATTATTTTTTTTATCTCATATACATTTTTTTTCAATTACCAGGTGACCTAAATTTTTTACATGCCTAATGCATATTTTGGCAATGCTGCATTGTAGCAGTTGAAAAGACATACTCGACGACGTATTATAAGTTGACCTCGTGAGCGTACAACATAAAGGACGTAAGTTTCAAGCGACAGATACTATACTCCGTGACATATGGTCGCAAAAACCGCGCGCGTATGAGATTACTTCAATCAATTATGGAGTTCTCGGTAAGTAAAAGAACACACAGTTCAGCTGCCTACAAAGCATTCGAAAAATATCGAATGGGAAATCTGATGTTTAGTGGGAGGAGAAGACGTCTTGTGGCGTAGACCAAAAATGGCGGTGTCAGGGTCCATTGTTGTGTGGCCCAGTTACACTTGAGCGAATTCTATAAACGCGCACTGCTACTGGGTTGCATTAATGTAAACAAACATCGATACCGATATATGGACCGTTTATTTTGAAAGTGGTCTAGGTCCACTAAAAAAAATGAGGTTTCATGTAATTTATGCTTAATTTAGTGTAAACTTTATATGTATAACTAGTTAGTATTTAATGTCATAAAAAATGCCCATGTTTTGTACACCTTAAAATTGGTCGGTAAAAGAAATTGCGTTATCATTGATTATAAAAGTAGTGTAAGTCCAATTTTCAGCAAACAGTTACTTCAGATTACTTATTTTATTTTCCTCCTGAAATGCGTAATTTCATATTAACATCAGATGGTGATATAGGTAAGAACAAATGGTAAATCAAAATTATTTTACAACAATATTATTTTATGACGATTGAAAATATTTATTTTATCTAATCTTAAACAAATTCACACAGAAATAAAGCCTATGAATATAAACAAAAGAAAAATTTTAGAATCGGAGGATGAAGATAATTCCACTATGAAAAATAATTTAACGAAACGTAAAAAGAGAAGAAGAATTTTAAGGATAGAATCTTCATCAGATGAGAATATTGTTACTGAGAACTTAGATTCTGCAGATTAAAATAAAGGAAAATGCATGCAACGAATAAACAAAATTAAACGAAATATCGAATGAAAGTACAATATAAAAAGAGGAAAATTCATTCCAGCAATCGAAATAAAATTTGAAAAAATTGCCCCGTCGCTTTTTTACCAAGATGCCAGGCCTATCACTTATGAAAAATATAAAGATATCAAGCAGTTATTATCTTATATACCTCCGGTGCATCATGAATATTTGAAAACACTGCCACATGCAGAGCATAAGTAAGTACTGCCAATATCTTGTAATTTTAACAATGTAATTAACGTCTAAAATTAAAAATACTACTTCTATTTTATATCTTGTCATTAATTGTAAACAAAATTGGATTAACATAAACTATATTTTAAGTAATATTTGATTTTTCAAAATTGAAGCTAAACGAGTATTACAATTGTCTAATATATTGTTGTAATTTGTAATATTGTTATAATTGATATCGTCAGTACGTTCGGAAATGTTATTGCAAATAGTAAGATAGTTTGAAACTTTGTTATTGAAAATGATTGTCGAAAAATTTGATGAAAACGTGCGGAAATAAATTCACTAGTAAACATGTAAATCTAATTACATTAATATCCGGACACGCTTAACCCATTCGAGACCGATTGCACACCGTGTGTGCATTTGATTTCCGAGGCTATAAGCTAGCTTGCACACCGTGTGTGCAATAACAGTAATGTGCAATTATCAGTTATTCTGAGTAAACTAGTCGTCGAAATAAGATTTTCCTTGAACTAATGAAATCTGCAAAGTACAGGAAAACAAAATTTGGCACTGGTTTTACAGTGTACCAAAAATCTAAAAATTATTTGAAGCCGTTCTTACATGTAAAATACTATCAGTTGCCGACAGTCCTACAAAGAAGGAAAATATAAACGCAATAATTACTCATGTCCTGCTTGTGTCGGTAATCTTGGATTATGGTTGGGAGAATGTTTCAAGCGCTACCATCAACCAACTAATGTATAATTACTTTACGATCAGTGTACTATTTGCTAAAAGTGTATTTACAAATTATATTTTCTTTTTTATTACTGAGTTACATTACTTTATTATCTGTAGACATTTTTCTAAAAATTTATTTCTCGTTTGTTACTTTTTTCATTATTCAACTTATCTTTTTTTAACTTTTTACTACTTTTTAAACATTTTCTTTGCTATATATTCTGTTCTTTATTATTGAAACCAAAATAACGATTTTATATTATCTAACTATTTTTGAAATAAATGTTCATAAATTTTTTAATGATGTATTTTCATTTTACCTTACATTGCACACGTGGTGTTCAATCCGTTCCTCGCAATAAAAATTTTCCGAGGTGCGAGCTGCACACCTGGTATGCAATGATCTTATTTATGTGAATTTACTTACGAATTGGGTGGTTTCCGTAGTAAACATGTTTTTTTTATTAAAAATGAACAATATAGAGAAAAAAAAAATTCGCTCCTGGGGACCGTGTTCGAAAAAAATCGTCGTCTCGAATGGGTTAAATCGTTAAATACATATATGCGTCCCCAATCGTTTCGATTTTTTACCTATTGTAGCCACAATTATCAATGTACGAGATTAATACAAATGCGTTCTTTATCAAATCATTTTCTTGCATTATTCCATTTGGCGTAAATGAAGAATTACCATCATAACTTAGTTGCTCTTCACATAATCAATTAAGAGTTCACATTTTCAGTTTACGAACGACCTCCGGGACCGAATAAAGTTTATTATTTTGTGATTACACGCTTAGACTAATGAGAACTACAGAGATAGGGTGCTATAGCTAAATCTGGCGTGCCAGTTAACGTATCAAGGCGTGTCCGAATATTAATGTGATTAATTGCGTACTCCGTACGGTAGTAGTCACTCTATAAAGTTGTGTTGGCGGTGGACAATTAAAGACGACGTGTCACAGTGATGCTTGCTTGCAATGAATTTCGAATTGTTTGTTGGTGGTGGCCTTGACGTCACATGACTCCGACGTTTTTACTTAAATCAAGGATCGCAGTGACTAATGGGTGCAATCCGCCTTTTCCTCATGAGTGATCTGAGCGTTACGTGAAGTATTGGGTCATCCGGAAAGTTCTGTGGTTGCCTTTTAACACGTTCACTGCCAAGCATATTTTCCTATGTTAGAATCACGATGAAATACCGCAGAGTATGATTAAGTAGTGTAAAATGAAGGTGACGTAGAGTTGTTAAAAGCCAAAATATTGAAGCACCGTTCCAATATTAATTGCTTTTATAAGATTGCAAATAGGCTTCATTGCGAATTTTTTGCATTTTTAGTCAAATCTTTTGCGTATTTTGCTATGTTAGGACCGCGATGCGATGAAATACTGCAGGATATGCTTAAATCGTGCAAAATGAAGGTAACGCAGAGTTGTCAGAAGCCAAAGTATTGAAGCACGGTTCCAATATCAATTGCATTTACAAAATTGCAAATAGACTTCATTGCGAATTTTTTGCATTTCTAGTAAAATCTTTTGCACCGGTCACCGCGTACTTTACTATGTTAGAACCGTGATGCGATGAAATACTGCAGAATATGATTAAATCGTGCAAAATGAAGGAAACGCAGAGTTGTTAAAAACCAAAGTATTGAAGCACTGTTCTAATATCAATTGCTTTTACAAGATTACAAATAGGCTTCATTGCAAATTTTTTGCATTTTTAGTCAAATCTTTTGCGCCTACTTTGCTATGTTAGAACCGCGATGCGATGAAATACTGCAGAGTATGATTAAATCGTGCAAAATCAAGGTAACGCAGAGTTGTTAGAAGCCAAAGTATTGAAGCACCGTTCCAATAGCTTTTACAAGATTGCAAATAGGCTTCATTGCACATTTTTTGTATTTTTAGTAAATCTTAGTAAATCTTTTGCACCGCGAACTTTGCTATGTTAGAACCCTGATGCAATAAAATACTAGAGTATAATTAAATAGTGCAAAATGAAGGTAACGCAGAATTATTAGAAGCCAAAGTATTGAAGCACCGTTCTAATATCAATTGCTTTTACAAGATTGCAAATAGGCTTCATTGCGATTTTTTTGCATTTCTAGTAAAATCTTTTGCGCTGGTCACCGAGTATTTTGCTATATTAGAACCACGATCCAATAAAATACTGCAGAATATGATTAAATCGTGCAAAATGACGGTAACGCAGAGTTATTAGAACCCAAAGTATTGAAGCACCGTTCCAATAGCTTTTACAAGATTGCAAATAGGCTTCATTGCACATTTTTTGCATTTTTAGTAAAATCTTTTGCGCCGGTCACTGGTGACCACCGTGGCTGTCAACGTGTTAACACGTTTTGTGTCACTGTTACCGTGAATGACCGAAATTGAAGAATGTCGACTTTCACCGGTGAATGTCAACAGATACGAAATACGTCGGTGAAAGATCGAATATTTCATTACATTGTTGTACATTCGGACCCTCTTCGGTGTGTGTCGACAATCACAGATATGCTCTGGTGGAGGTTCAAAACAGAAGAGTCAAAAACAAGCGACTGGCTCTCTCCCGCCAAACCTTTTGTTCTGCTCGGAGTCAATCAGCTTTGTCAGTCTTATGCAAGTTTTGGTAACGCGAACAACGTTTTCTTATTTTCTTTCCGATACCCTAATTTATACTAAATGGATACTATAGTAAATCGTGATCTTTTTCTTGAAAAGTTAAATGCATTAATTGCGGGTAAACGAGAAGACAATTGTTTTTATTTTTCTTAAGAAAAGTATTCTAAAATACTTTCTGAAGGGGTTTCTGCTAAAATTAAATACAACACACCTTTGGATTACAGACGATTAAAACGTTTTGATGTTTTAAAAATGAATAATGAAGAGAAGTTAATTGTACCATTAAAACCAGGGGAAACGAACATACAGTACTATGTTACCAAGGAAGAATTGTACAGTATACTATATGAAACTCACCCCAGAATAGGCCACGGAGGAAGAACACGTTTGCTTAAAGAGTTGCAAGTTAAATACAAAAATATTACATATGAAGTTGTAATGTTGTATTTAAATTTATGCAAACAGTGTCAAATGAAACACAGTGTACCTAAGAAAGGTATTGTTGTGAAGTCAATGGTTAGTTCTGAATCAACATTCACCATTAGTGCATGGTGAATGTCAACATTTACCGGTGTAAGTCAGAAATAAGGGTATTTAGCAAATATTTCGGACATACACCAAGCGACTATGTGAATCTTGACATGCACCGGTGAAAGTCGACATTCTCCAGATTTCGGTGTTTCACTGTAACATCACCATAAATGGAACACGTTAACCCTTTATGGGCCCGCGTGACTTTAGAGTCACATATCAATAAATCGATATTTTATTAAATAGTAGAATGCTTTTTGACCAGGTGGCGTATATATGTTGTTATATAATGCCTCCTTAGTAAGCAATAACATGTTTGATGCGGTTATCAGCTCTAATCTGAAATGTGAAAGTAAATGCTTTTGCAAGTTCTCTGCAAATAGAAGCCAAAGGAACCGTCTTGTGCAATTGCCATTATTTCTTCTTCTATCGGTGTTTGTTAAACAAAAAAGCGTACGTAATAGCTTTCAGTTTGTATATCAATACTGTCTTATTTGTTTACATTTAAACAATCATTTTAGTACTATTTTCATGTGATATAGCTTTATGACTTTGAAGACACAATGAGCTATAATGGTAGAGTTCCGTGTATTTGCGATAACGTTTGTGTTTTCTTTGCTTTTTAATTTTATATATCAGAAGTCCAAAATATGCATATAAAATCACGTAAAAATAAAAGAGGAATAAGAATAAGAAGCATTAGCAGTAATAAATCCGAAGATTCTTTATCAGATTCTGATTCTAACGAAGATCATCCAATAGTATCTGCCCGACGGCGTATAAATATTATTGATAGCGATGATGAATTTAGTAGCAAAAAATCATCAGATAAGGAAATGCAACGTATATCTATGTTTAATGCCAAACGCCAACTGTTTTATGCCGTTACACGTGAGATGGCTCAGGGAAAACTACAGTACGTAACAATTTCTTTCACTTTCTTTTATGCAGAACAATACGTTTGCAGGTGTAGGCTGTTTCACAGGATAAAACTGACGTACGATCTCTGCTAAAGGCTACCGTAGACTCTCGTCTATCTTCCTTAACACTAGATTTATGGAGAACAAGTGTAGATATATGACATTACCCGAAGAAATATGTATGTTCGGAACGTATTCGTATCGTTTTATTAATCAGTTAATTGTGGCAACCTCTTTTCAAAGCGCGTATCTGTATGTGTCGCAAAAATCAAGCGATGACGAGTATACTCGTCAATCAGAGAGTAAGTGTCGCTGTTAACCCTTCTTTGCATGATTTTTTCTTTATTGGTGAAATATTATAAATCAAGGTGATATAATTCATGTTCAAAATTAAAGGAAAAATGGTTAAAAAAATATTAGTATATATTTATAGCATAAATTTAGCAAAAAACAATATGATGGAAATTTCCATCATCATGCAAAGTTAGATTAAAGTGAACTTGTTCTTTTATATAATTTTTGGGCATTCAATGTTATGATTGAAATTTCCACCATCATGCAAAGAAGGGTTAATATATTCGATAAAAGAGGTGGTTTTATTTCATAAAATTAATAATTTTATTACTAACATTTGCTTATTCATTTAACATAAATGTATACTGTATACATAATAAACGAAGAAACGCAGGAAAAATTGAATACTTATTAAAGTTAAAAATTCCAATTGTTGGTGTAGAGTGCTATCCAACAAAGCAACGAACGATATGATTCTTTTCTTAGAGAAAAAAGGAAAAGAATTCCTTTCCAAATAATAACATTTCACTTCCTCATCATTTTTCACCTTCACCGTCAACTCTCCTTCATACGAGTACGGTAAAGCTCAATTAACTTTTCGTTTATATTTAATTTGCTTTTTATTGCATTTATTTTTTCTTGCAATAGACTTAATGGATTCCTTTGATTTTGGTTTAAAACCCTGTGCAAAAAGTGAAAGTTTAATTAAACAGTTAACTATGGCAATCTCTTTTCAGAGCATGCATTTGTAATTATCGTAAAATCAAGTGATGACGAGTATACTCGTCAATCATAGAATAAGTGTCGCTGTTAAAATATTTGATTCAATTTGATATTAATATAAAAGTATACTGCATACATAATAAAGGAAAACGCAGGAAAAATCAACTACTTATAAAAGTTAAATTAATAATCTGCTTTGTGTTGTATTTATTTTTTTTTTTGCAATAGATTTAATGGATTCCTTTGATTTTGGTTTAGCAACCTGTGCAAAAAGTGAAAGTTCAATTAACCAGTTAATTATGGCAACCTCTTTTCAGAGCGTGCACTTGTAATTGTTGCAAAAATTATATATTCGTCAATCATAGAATAAGTGTCGCTGTTAAAATATTCGATTCGATTCGATATTAATATGAAAGTATACTGCATGCATAATAAAGGAGACGCAGGAAAAATCGAATACTTATAAAAGTTAAATTAATAATCTGCTTTGTGTTGCATGTATCTTTGTTTGTAATAGACTTAATGGATTCCTTTGATTTTGGGTTAGAAACTTGTGCAAAAAGTGAAAGTTTAATTACCCAGTTAACTATGGCAACCTTTTTTAGAGCGTGCACTTGTAATTGTCGTAAAATCAAGCGATGACGAGTATGCTCGTCAATCATGGAAAAAGTGTCGCTGTTAAAATATTCGATTGATTCGATATTACTATAAAGATATACTGCATACATAATAAAGGAAAACGCAGGAAAAATCAGCTACTTATAAAAGTTAAATTAATAACCTGCTTTATGTTGCATTTATTTTTGTTTGCAATAGTCTTAATGGATTTCTTTGATTTTGGTTTAGAAACTGGTGCAAAAAGCGAAAGTTTAATTAACCAGTTGACTATGGCAATCTCTTTTCAGAGCGTGCACTTGTAATTGTCGTAAAATTAAACGATGACGAGTATACTCGTCAATCACAGCGTGAGGGCCGCTGTTAAAATAATGTTCAATGAAAAAGGTTTTATTTTATAAAATTAACCATTTTATTACTAACATTTAATAATTCACTTAACATAAACATATACTGTGTACATAGAAAACGAAAAAACGCCAGAAGAATCACATACTTATTAAAGTTGAAAATTGAAATTGGTGCTGTGGAGTGCTATTCAGCAAAACAACAAACAATATGATTCTTTTCTACTTTCCTTTTTTAATAATAATCTGAACACCTTCGTGGAGAATTGTTTTTTGATGAAATGCCTGGTGTATCATCAGGAACATGTTTTCCGATGAAACTTTTCAAATGGCCCTCGTACATCTGTAGTGTGGCTTTTTTCACGCTCACATCTAAACAATTTTTATACAATCCAAAATTATTTATACAACCTGATAAGCAGTTCCAGCCAATGCATACGGGAATGCAAGAATCCATCTCAAATTATTTATACTTTTTATTTGTTCGTTTTATTTCCTCTTTACCTCCAAATGTTCGGGTCATATTGAAATTTACGAATATATTTTAGTTTTCGCCAAAATTACAATTTAAGTAGCCAATGATAAATACATTTTAACCCATTCGAGACCGATTGCACACCGTGTGTGCAATTGATTTCCGAGGCTATAAGATAGCTTGCACACCGTGTGTGCAATAACAGTAATGTGCAATTATCAGTTATTCTGAGTAAACTAGTCGTCGAAATAAGATTTTCCTTCAACTAATGAAATCTGCAAGGCACAGGAAAACAAAATTTGGCATTGGTTTTACTGTGTACCAAAAATCTAAAAATTATTTGAAGCCTTTCTTACATGTAAAATACTATGAATTACCGACAGTACTACAAAGAAGGAAAATATAAACGTAATAATTACTCTTGTCCTGCTTGTGTCGGTAATCCTGGATTATGTTTGGGAGAATGTTTCAAGCGCTACCATCAACCAACTAATGTATAATTACTTTACGATCACTGTACTATTTGCTAAAAGTGTATTTACAAATTATATTTTCTTTTTTATTACTGAGTTCCATTACTTTGTTGTCTGTAGACATTTTTCTAAAAATTTATTTCTCGTTTGTTATTTTTTTCATTATTCAACTTATCTTTTTTTAACTTTTTACTACTTTTTAAACATTTTCTTTGCATTATATTCTGTTCTTTATTATTGAAAACAAAATAACGATTTTATATTATCTCAATATTTTTTCGAAATAAATGTTCATACATTTTTTAATGATGTATTTTCATTTTACCTTACATTGCACACATGGTGTTCAATCCGTTCCTCGCAATAAAAATGTTCCGAGGAGCGAGCTGCACACCTGGTGTGCAATGATCTTATTTATGTGAATTCACTTACGAATTGGGTGATTTTCATAGTAAACGTGTTTTTTTTATGAAAAATGAACAATATAAAGAAAAAAAAATCGCTCCTGGGGACCGTGTTCGAAAAAAATCGTCGTTTCGAATGGGTTAAGCATGATGAGTATACTACCAAGTTTATTGTACTCTCAAGAGCTAGGCGTGTTCATGGTTTCTTCTCACGTGTCAATGGCAACTCGTTGAATACTAAATTATGGGGTTCCCGGTAAGCAAAAGATCGTTCTTAACCAGTTAGCTGCTCCTTACGAGTATACTCGTCATCGCTTACTTCTTGCGACGCAGTTTCGGTACACACTTTTCACAAAGGTCGCAACAGCTAACTGGCTAAAAGCCCCGAAAGGAAAATTGAAAGTTTATTCGGAAAAGAGGACACCTCGAGTCACAGACTGAAAACGGCGGGTTCAAGGTCGATTCTGGAAGTCTTTTGTGTAGATAATCTTATGTCTATTACCTACGTATTCTTAAAATGTTCCTACTGCAAGAGTGACGGGGAAATATGGACCGTTTATTTTGAAAGTGGTGTATGTCCATTTTTTTTAAAAATGAGATATCACATAATTTGTGATTAACTTGATTAACGTGATTAACTAGTCCTGAACTCTGTCTAAAATTCCAAGTCGTGAACTCTCTTTAAAATAAACTTTGCTTTTCAAAGTTTATTTTAGAGAGGTTTATTTTCCTTTTATCATCATAAAAGGAAATCCAAAGAGTTTCAATTGCGAAATTGGGGGAGCCATGCAACTAGTGCACCGCAGTCAATTAATTTTTTAATGAACACCAATTTTTGCAATATATCTATTATTGAGGGTTCTAAAAATATACAAGTGGTTAAAACACATTATATGTTCATGCAATACATACAATACGCTGTATTGAGTAAAAAAAAAATGTAATAAACATAGATCGAAAAATTAATCGTTTCTAAGATACATGGACCGTTTATTTTGAAAGTGGTGTAAGTCTATTCTTTTAAAAAATGAGATATTGCATAATTTGTGATTAACTTAGTGTAAACTTTTTATTTATAACTACATAAAATTTAATATCTTAAAAAACACCAATGCTTTGTTAAATTTAAAATTGGCCAGTAAAAGAAATTGTGTAACGGTTGATTATGAAATTGGTGTAAATCCAATTTTCATAGACATTTACGAAAAAATAATTTTTTCTACACGCTACAGGACTATTATGATGTTATAAAACAATGCTGAACACATAATAAACTTACATTACTTGAAATGAGATGAGAGAAATTCGTTTCAACAAAAAATCTACAAAGCGCAATTCAAAAACGGATAAGAAAAAATATTAACGGAGAAAAGGTAAACCGGCTGAAAATATGTTGGATGAGGTTCTGCAAAAGTGCACTGTATGTTATTTTATATAAAGTATCGATGAAGGACACAGAATTTAAGAAGCTATATTTATCAGCCCAATGTCGGGAAAGACATCTGTATAATATGGCAGACCATTAGGTACGAAAAATATAAACATATGGAACAGTTATTACCTTATATACCTCCTGTGCATTATGGATATTTCAAAACACTGCCAGATAAAGAGCATAAATGAATAATAGCAATATCTTATGTTAAGTTTAACAATATATAAATATAATTAACATTCAAAATAAAAAAGGCTACTCTTATTTTATTTCATGTTATTATTTATAAACAAAATTAGATTAATACAAAATATATTTTAAGTGATATCTAATTTTCCATAATTGAAATTAAATGATTTTTACAATTGACTAATTATGAAAATGGTGTAAGCCTATTTACAGCCATAAATATATATAATTTTAGTTAAATTCGCCTAAAATAAATGAATATATTCAATTGACATATTGCTAAATTAGAAGAAATATTGCCAGACTTGACATAATTAATTCATATTTTTGAATTAACAAATATGCTAAATTAATTTTCTCGAAACAACGAAAAATGGACTTGCACCACTTTCAAAATAAACGATTCATATAATGACAACATATTAAAAACTGTAATTATATAAGATCGTGTCCTGATTGAGACTGCATTCATTTTCCTGGTGGGCATAGAAGAACAAAAAATTATTGTCCAATATAACTGTCCGAAGAAGATTATATTACGAAATGCTAAAACCGAGAAGGTCAGGATACGTGGTGCGAAAATGTTGCGAAGTATATTACCAAATAAATGTTGCGAATCACGTTTCGTAAAGTACTAAAAATTGAACAAAGGAATCTCTACATACTCCGGAGGTTGCGATGACGAACATCATTTGTGCTTAAAATACAATTCACCGTACTTAATTTTTATAATGAAATACACAGTATGTCGGCAAAATAACGGATTTTTTTAAATTAAAAAAAAAAAGAGTTAGTTATTATGGCATTTTTGTTTATTTTTATTGAAAATACATCACTTCCGCATCGATATACCGCTGGGCACGTGCAACCAATGCTTGCATAGATTTTTTTACGTCATTTTTCGGAATCGCGTCAATGACCCTCGTCACGGCGTTTTCGACTTGTCTAATATCTTCATAAAACCAATATATCGTCAGAACCAATTTGAGTTTCGGCAAACAGGAAATAGGGACATGGTGACAGATCAGGGGAATACGGAGGATGTTCAAGAACACAGACCTGTGAGATGGAGCATTCGAATGCAACAAGAACCAACTTCCCGGCAATCGATATTCTCCCCTCACTCGAACGATTCTCGCCCTCAAACGCTCTATAATACAAATTTCTGAAGTATAATACCTTTAGAGTCGAAAAAACAAATTAACACGTTGATTCCCAAGCGTATTCTGCTATGTTAGAAACGCGATACGATGAAATACTGCAGATTATGATTAAATCGTGCAAAATGAAGATAACGCAGAGTTGTCAGAAGCCAAAGTATTGAAGCACTGTTTCAATATCAATTGCTTTTACAAGATTGCAAATGGGCTGCATTGCGAAATTTTTGCATTTTCAGTAAAATCTTTTACGCCGGTTACCGCGTATTTTGCTATGCTAGAACCGCGATACCATGAAATACTACAGAGTATGATTAAATCGTGCAAAATGAAGGTAACGCAGAGTTGTCAGAAGCCAAACTATTGAAGCACCGTTCCAATATCAATTGCTTTTATAAGATTGCAAATAGGCTTCATTGTGAATTTTTTGCATTTTTAGTAAAATCTTTTACGCCGGTTACCGCGTATTTTGCTATGTTAGAACCGCGATGCAATGAAATACTGCAGAGTATGATTAAATCGTACAAAATGAAGGTAACACAGAGTTGTTAGAAGTCAAACTATTGAAGCGCCGTTCCAATATCAATTGTTTTTACAAAATTGCAAATAGGCTTCATTGTGAATTTTTTGCATTTTTATTCAAATCTTTTGTGTTCTTTGCTCAAGCGTATTTTGCTATGTTAGAACCGCGTTGCAATGAAATACTGCAGAGTATGATTAAATCGTGCAAAATGAAGGTAATGCAGTGTTATTAGAAGCCAAACTATTGAAGCACCGTTCCAATGTCAATTGCTTTTACAAGATTGCAAATATGCTTCATTGTGATTTTTTTGCATTTTTAGTCAAATCTTTTGTGCCGGTCACCGTGTATTTTGTTTTGTTTCAACCGGGACGCAATAAAATACTGCGGAGTATGATTAAATCGTGCAAAATGAAGGTAACGCAAAATTGTTAGAAGCCAAACTATTGAAGCGCCGTTCCAATGTCAATTGTTTTTACAAGATTGCAAATATGCGTCATTGGGAATTTTTTGCATTTTTAGTCAAATCTTTTGCGCCGACCACCGCGTATTTTGTTTTGCTTCAACCGGGACGCAATAAAATACTGCGGAGTATGATTAAATTGAGCAAAGTGAGAGGTGACGCAGAGTTGTTAGAAGCCAAACTATTGAAGCACCGTTCCAATATCAATTGCTTTTACAAGATTGCAAATATGCTTCATTGTTGAATTTTTTGCATTTTTAGTAAAATCTTTTACGCCGGTTACAGCGTAGTTTGTTATGTTAGAACCGCGATACAATGAAATACTGCAGAGTATGATTAAATCGTGTAAAACGAATGTAATGCAGAGTTGTTAGAAACCAAGGTACTGAAGCACCGTTTCAATATCAATTGCTTTTACAAGATTGCAAATAGGCTTCATTGTGAATTTTTTGCATTTTTAGTAAAATCTTTTACGCCGGTTACCGCGTATTTTGCTATGTTAGAACTCCGATGTAATGAAATACTGCAGAGTATGATTAAATCGTGCAAAATGAAGGTAACGTAGAGTTGTTAGAAGCCAAAGTATTGAAGCACCGTTCCAAATCGTTTCTTAATATGCATATAAATGATTTTTGTATAAGATTTAATACTTACATATATCTTCTTTCGTTGCGCTTTCCTTTTAAAGAACTAGATTATGCCCTTGTCATTTCATTTTCAATAAACATTTTCCAATTGTCTACAATTTATTTAAAAATCATTCTGACAACCAGATAGAGCATTTGCGTATAACTCATTGAAAAATATTTATCGTCACCTTCCGTCGTTGTTGAGATTTTGTTATACTAGAATTATGATAAAAATCTTAATACCAAGAAAAGTACATTTTTTTTATAATTAAGCGGACGTGATTGAACACAATGAACAAAATTGTGTTATATTCTATATGGCCGGGCGTTTCAAAAATTAAAATAGCTGACGGAAGTGACAACAATGTGTTAACACTAAACGTAGCAAGCGGGGTCAAATGAGCCTTTTCAAAATTCACTTTAAAATCGTACATTCATTGTTATTGCTTTCGCTCATCTCACTTTCTGTAAATTCTTGTATCATCTGATTATTCAATTTCTCAGTTTAGTAAATTAGGAATTTCTTTCTGAAAATCAATGTTTATTTCGTAAGGGGTGAAATGACAAGTAGAGACAAAAGGTAAGAATAGGTAGGTGTAAAGTACCGGTACGTTCAGTGTTAATTGACCTTCACTTAAATATTGCTAATTTTCAAGTAGTACGGTAAAATGTGAATGTTGTCAATTTTCAAACGAGAATTTGGTATTATGTGAATGTATTTTTTTACCTTTAGGCATTGCCGGTTATCAAGCGGCAATTTTAAATGATCTTCACTTAAATATTACTAATATTCAAGCAGTACGATTAAATGCGATAAATTGAAATATTGTCCATTTTTAAACAAGAATTTTGTATTATGTGAATTTATTTCCATAAATTTAGGAATTGTCGATCTTCATGCGGCAATTTTAAATGATCTTCACTTAAATATTGCTAATTTTCAAGCAGTGAGATTAAATCGATTACATTTAAGTATTGTCAATTTTTAAACGTGAATTTTGTATTATGTGAATGTATTTTCACACCTTTAGGCATTGTCTATTATCAAGCGACAATTTTAACACTAAACATAGCAAGTGGGGTCAAATGAGCCCTTTCAAAATTTATTTTAAACTTATACACTCATTGTTACTTCTTTTGCTCATTTGTTTTCCTGTAAATTCTTATATCGTCTGGTTATTCAATTTCTCGCTTTAATAAATTAGGAATTTCTTCCCGAAAATCAACGTTTATTTCATGAGTGATCAAATAACCCCTCTTAATAAAAATAGGTTGGTGTAAAGTACCGGTACGTTTAGTGTTAATGACGCACAAACAAAGTTTATTGCAGTTGATTTAGGTGATCTGACTTCCACCTTGAATTACGAAGTGGTCGCGGTTGACACAGGATGGCTTCTGCGTAAAATTGCCGGTCAACAATGCGTTAATAGCAAGCAACTTTGAAATAAAAAGACCTTTTACACTAACTGCACGTGCTAACGTTCGTAAAAAAAATTACAGGCTACCTGGGAAGTACCGGTATGTTTAGTATTAAAACAGATACCAGCGTAACACCGAAACTCAAAATGCAGGGTGCGGCGCCAAAATCCTGACAAAATTCAATTTAAATTTCCCGTCGTTCTATACCACTTGGAAATGTCGCTATTTGCAACGAAATAATTTGAAGCATGTAATAAACATTCATAACCTCGAAACTGTGACTATGTTAAACCAAAGTGCAGAGTGTAATCGAAGAGTCGCGAAGAGATAGAGTGCAAAACTGTAATATACTGCTATTACATGAAAGGGTATACGAACACGTTCTACACTGACTATACATTGTACGGATCATTCAAATAGGATTGTGCACTAATTGTACTGATTTGAAGGGACTCTATGTGTAAAAAATCAAGGTTATGACTCTTCGTAATTTAAAATGTCATTCGAAATGTTACATATTTTTTTGTATATCGCATGTTTCACTGACTCGAGTTTAGCTAACATAACACAGGAATAATTTTTACACGCACGTAGGAATGCCAAGTGGGACACTGTGAGGGAAGGACCAGTAGGGATAATGTGAAAGAGTCAACTGTGCACAGAAATAAATACGGATCGGATTATGTCATATTTCGTCTCGTTGCTTTACGATAATATCAAAAATACGTTATAAACATTTGAATACAGAAAAACTTAAACACACAGAAGTTTATGCAAAGTCCCTTTTAGAGCGTTGAGAGACAATATGAAAGAATTTATTATATAAAATATATTATATGAGAATATATTATATACAATATATAGAATTTATTACAATTTGACTATATGTGACAGTCTACAGGGTGCGGTACCAAAATCCTGACAAAATTCAATTTAAATTTCCCGTCGTTCTATACCACTTGGAGATGTCGCTATTGGCAACCAAATAATTTGAAGCATGTAATAAACATTCATAACTTCGAAACTGTAACTATGTTAAAGTAAAGTGCAGAGTATAATCGAAGAGCCGCGATTATCGACAATATTCGCACTGGGCGCTCAGCGACAGAAATGATTCGATTCTTCGGATACCCAAGATCGACTGTGTATGATGTTGTCGCGAGATATAACGAGTCTGAGAAGTCCAGCGAAGGTTTTGCAACATCGGCCAGGAAAAGTCACTCGAAGGAGCGCGTTGTTAGGACGCCCGAAATCATTCAACAGGCTCAGGAGCTCATTTTTCAGGATCCAGGGCAGTCGATCCGAAAATTGTCGTCGATTGTCGGTGTAAGCGAAAAAACTATGCGTCGATAAAAGTGAGACAGATGCTTTCCGAAGCTGTCAGGACAAAGCGAGTTGAACGCTCTATCCTGCTTTTCTGCCTCCCAACAGCCCAGATTTAAATCCTTTCGACTATTATGTATAGAGCGTGATTGAAAGGGTCACCAACAAGTCCAGACATCCCAACGTCTCATCATTAACACTAGATTGCCCAAGGCAGTCATTTTGACTGTTTTTTAATTTCAATTAGAAAAACAATTATGAAATTGATGACACAATTTCTTAGAATTTGGTGACTTTTTCTATAACATATAAATGGGTTTATGAATAATTGTAGTTACTTCCGCCCTCCTTTATTTCCGTATATATATATGTGTTATACCTATATTGCCCAGAACCAGTCATTTTGACTGCTTGGTAAATTTTAAATAATCAAAAAATTTTTATTTATTGAATTGAGTAAATTTCTTATATGACCTGTCCGGCTTTGTATTGAAATATGATGCATGATAAATTGTCGATTTGGGCGTATACTTGATAAGTGTCAGTTGCTCAATAAGCTAAAGTAGTACTAGTTATTCGAATCTTTATAAAGTGTTGTTCTAACAAGTTGTTTATTTTATTTCTTTTGCGCCCTAACTTTATGAAAAAAATGTCGAACAGAAATGAGTTATTGGAAAAGCTAACGAACATAAGTGAAGAGTGCTCCGATATAGAATCAAATGCAACAAATTCTGAACTATCATCTGAAGATGAAGCGGATTATATTCAAAGTGAAACATCTGACGCTGAAGATAGTGATGAAGAGTCGATCACCAATGATGAAAATGAAAGTGTCATCAATATGCCCAGGAAAAGGTGTAGGGTGCTAACTAGTTCAGATTCTGATGAAGAAACTGAAAATACGTTTCAGGAGGTCGAAACAGCTGCTGATGGAACTGTGTGGACAAAAATTGACGAAGGTGGTATTCCTGGAAAGATACCATCTGCTTGTATTTTCAAGAGTGTGAAAGGGCCAACAGGCTACGCAAAAAGGAACATTGTGGCAGATAATCTTATCAGTGCATTATCGTTGATAATAGATAACTATATTATCAAACATATAAGAAAGTGCACAGAAGAATGTCGCCGAATTTTGCGGAACGGTTGGACAATATCATTACCGGAAATACGTGCATTTATTGGGATTCTATATGCTCGTGGAGCTTACGAGGCAACAAATTTTAAATTGAGTTATTTATGGTCAGCGAAGTAGGGTCCCGAATCTTTTAGAAAAACTATGGCCAGAGAAAAGTTCAAGCAAATCCTATGATTTATTCATTTTGACAAAAGAACCGAATGCAGTAGGCGCCTACAATCAAATAAATTTGCCTTGCTTTCGGAAATATGGGTTAAGTTCATTGAAAACAGTCAATATGTACAGTTAATATTTACTAATAACCTGTTATATAACTGTAAATAACATAAAAAATATTAAAAATTAATTTTAAACAAATTTCTTTACATATTTGTTATTTTTTCACAATGCAGTCATTTTGACTGTTTTTGGGCAATATAGGTATACAAGAAATCTCGGGCAATCTAGTGTTAAGAACCATTCGCCGATATGAACCGAGGCTCGTTAAAACAGGCCTGCGACAGATTCAGACCAAGAATGGAAGCGGTCATTGACGCAGAGGGGGGTTATATTGAATCAATGTTTTCTTTATGACCCAACAAACAATACAGTAACAAAAAAAATTTTTTACTTTTCTATTATTGCAATAAAAATTATTTTCCAAAAAAATGTTAGATTTTTTCGGATTTTAGCGCCGTACCCCGTATATCGATACTCGACCTCTGGTCATCGCATGATGTAATCTTTAGATGGTCTGTTTCCGACGGTCTACTTTGCGTAAACTCCAAAAGAATCCGTGTGACAGTGTAAACGGTCACGAAAGGGTCGGCACGGATGCGAACAGCATGAACCTTGACTCAGATAACAGATACACATTTTCCGACACGCAGGAAGGAGGACACGCACGCAAACAATAGCCTGGGAAAGTGCCGTCTGGGTAACATAATCTTGTACAGAGTAGAAAGTTCTAAAAGGACATTGACAGAGACCGACGCGACGGGCGGTTTGTTTACAGTCATTTACATTAATACTCGAACGCAGTTTGCGGATATTTTGCAGAAAATGCAATTTATGGAGCGGAAGGAAAGATAGTGAAGGTCGAAACTTCCAGAACTTTTTTTGTTTGAACTTTTAACACTAGATTTACCAGACCAGTCAAAATGACTGGTCTTGCAGTTTGAATTCAAAATTCCTACTGCATGTAAGATTTTCTTTCATATACATACAACGAGAAAAACAGTTTGCAATCGATAAGTACAGTATATCCGCTTTAGTTTAAATTGAGTAAAGTGTATCTATGTGTTTCGAACGAGCTGCATTAATCTGTATTCTTCTACATTGTTATGCAAATCCCCATAGAACGATTTTCTCGATATTCTTGTTAGAGAATCAAATAGACATTACCAAAAATGGCAGTAGCAGTAATACTTAGATAGGTAGAAGTAAAACGTTACATAAGTAGTATGTTTCGGGAAATACACATTGTCAAAGTACTGGTATAAGTAAATAAAAAACAATTATTAATGATAAGAGGGCAGGATTATTCTGTCCTATAGTTTATACAGTGGCACTTCTAACATTTATTGAATGTCGCTGTATTTGATTCTCACGCCTAAATGTCGTATTGACATAATTTCGCGTGAGCTAAAAAAATAGTAACCCCACGAAAGACGCATATGTGCGTCACTTGACATTAATACTAAAAATCAAATAATACTGCACAGTGGCTGATACT
This sequence comes from Cryptocheilus praepositus, assembly GCA_033815515.1. Lineage (NCBI taxonomy): Eukaryota > Metazoa > Arthropoda > Insecta > Hymenoptera > Pompilidae > Cryptocheilus > Cryptocheilus praepositus. The sequence continues at coordinate 526,460 of JAWWQZ010000084.1, read as the reverse complement.
ACTAAGCCTAAGACAGACGCCAACGGTCAAATCCTGCTGAATACACCGGTTCTCGTCCGATCACCGAAGTTAAGCAGCAATGAGCGCGGTCAGTACTTGGATGGGTGACCGCTTGGGAACACCGCGTGCTGTTGGCAATCCCCTCTTTTGTTTTTTTTCTCATTTTCTATATTATTGAACTTTTTTGGATTTTCTTAAATGAACTAGAATAAAGTTAAACTGTGACTACGGGCAACAAACTTAATTTGGACGCCAACGATCAAATCTTGCTGAAATACACCGGTTCTCGTCCGATTTTTTGATCACTCTTTTGTAGTTTTTTTTTGTCAATATTGACTTTGAACAACCTACAAAAAGTAATTGCTATATACTTCTAATTTCATGTTTTGTATAAATAATATGTGAAATTGTTAAACAAAATTGTTACCGCATGATATAATTAATCACTTAACACTACATTTACCGTACCAGTCAAAATGGTCTTGCAAGTTCAATTCTAAATTCCTACTGCATGTAATATTTTCTGTCCGAAATTATATCATGATTTTTGTAGCCATAACTAAAGGATCAGTTTCATGAACTTTATATTATTTTATATGTATTCGTAATAAATATAATTTTTGTTATTGATATTTTTACCAGTATCAGTCAAAATGACTGGTGCATGTTTCAATGTGATGAAATAACCTTGGGGCGGCAACAACAATTGATAAGTACTGCAACGTTTTCTCGGGACAGAATATATGATTCCAAAATATGATTTCAAAATATATGATATTCAGAATATATGATTCCAAAAAATTGAAGGAGGAGGTATTGCTGGAAGATTACCTGGATTGCTGGAAATTTGTATCCGTCCCGATTTCTTAATATCGTAATTATCCGATAGTACTAGGGTGGTCAATCACCATATTCGTGGCAATGGATTTTGATAGTAATTGACCACTGATAGATTCAATCAATTTAATCGCGTAAAAATTATTGTAATTCAATACCCGTATGCTGCATGGAAACCGTCTTGTTTACGGTTGTCATGATATCCATAGGCTTCTGTCTTTAGCGTTCTTGTGTTTTTTTTATGAGCATAATTAAAAGGCGCACCGTGTCGCATTGCTTGCATACGTATTTCATTTTTACGCTTTTATTTCAACATGCTGATACGTTTCAGCGTGGTGCTACCCTCGAAAATGATATTCGATAACATTTAAAGGTAATACAATAAAACTAACCGCTTAAATATTTCTCATTTCTCACAAGTTTACAAGGTGGTCAATAACTGTAAATAACACGGTTAATGACTGTGATTTCTATGGTCAATTACTATTAATTCGCAATATTAAATGTATCGCTGTGTTATTAATAAATAAAATTTTGTTTCTGTTTCGTTGCAGGTTAAACGTGTTCTTACAACGTTTTTCTGTCCTAATATGCTAAACAATAATGAATGCAACATTACACGTTTCAGTTATACGCCTATCATTCAATCACTATTCTTAAGCGGTCAATCACTGTATACTTTACCCTATCTCCAATTAGGTGTGGAAAAGTTAGTATAGGAAACACTAAGTCAGCCTAAAGTAGAGTTTATACGAAAACTGCTTTTCGAATATCAACTTTTTCACAAAACGCGTTTGAACCGGTTTTTCAATTTTCCAAAAGAATGGAGATAAGCGCACTTTTGCAACTTGTTTGAAACGTTTCCGTTTATTACCATTTGTAAAATTACAAAAATATACCAAAGTAAAATCGACCAACATCTACACAAACAAAACGAAAGAAATGCTAGCATATCACGTAAAACTATAAAAAAAACGGAATAAAATTTACTGTATAAAAAATAAACGACTAATAATGAATGCCTTTCAAGTATTATTTACTTCTTATTTTGCCTAAGAAAATACTATATTAAGCGCAGATAACGTCTATAGATCTATTGCTCAACTGTTCCCTTATTTTGCATACAAAAATTGCCCGAAATAAAAAAACATAAATAGAAAAACAGAAATAAAAACATGTTTTTAAAACATTAAATAATAATGCTAAAAATAATACAGATCTAATATTATCTCTGATTTTAAATTTAATTGTTTTTAAAGCATTAAATAATAAATCTAAATAATACGAGTTTAATATTATCTCTAAAACAAAAAAGTCTTTTCCAATGTTTTCGGGCTGAACGAAGTTACAGGCTGAACATGTTCTTACAACATTTTCCTGTCCTAATATGTTAAAAAATAATGAAGGCAACATTACACGTTTAAGTTATACGCCTTTCATTCAATCACTATTCTTAAGGGGACATTCTACTTTCTCGGGTCGAAAAAATTGATTTTTTTTTATTGCCTTATTCGAAAGTATATACTTTCGAGATTATGTCCTTAAATTTGAAAAATGAAAAGATTTCAATGAAAAGAATTCAAATGAAAAAAGCAGGGACGTGTTTGAAAGTCAAAAACATTACATCATCCGAAACGCTTTGGGCTCGAAAAATGTATTTGTGCACCCAGGTTTGACTGTATTTCTGTTTTGACATTACAAAATTACAGAAAAAAAGATTCATCATTCGTCTTTAAAATTTATGTTTAATTTAATGTAAACTTTTTATGTATAACTAGTTAATATTTAATTTCTTAAAAAATGCCTGTGTTTTGTACAATTTAAAATTGGTTTGTACAATTTGGTTTTGTACAATTGGTTTTGTACAATTTAAAATGTCCAGAGATAGATGGCTTAGCAGATGGTTGCCGGTCAGTAGGCTCTTACTTTACATTTATTTTATATTACATGTTAAGTGTTAACATTTTTTTTGTCTTAAATGATTCTTTAGAGTCTTAAAAATAAGGTGCAATTTGTATTATAGGCGAAAATATTTTTTAAAGTGGTTTTCCTTAAAGTGATTTCACGCTCCGAAGATTTGCATAATGTGAAATACGTTAATTATATCGGTGATGGAGACAGCAAAACGTTTAAAGGGATTTTAGATGCTAACCCTTATGAAGATACTACAGTATGTAAAAAACAGTGCATCGATCACATGCAGAAACGTATGGGTACTCGGCTGCGGAATTTAAGGGGACATTCTACTTTCTTGGGTCGAAAAAATCGATTTTTTTTTATTGCCTTATTCGAAAGTATATAGTTTCGAGATTATGTCCTTAAATTTGCAGCGATAAATTCGAAAAATTGGGAAAGTTATAGGCCTCGCATCTAACCCACCTCGCGCAGATAGAAGGGTTTTTCTCTTTCGGCGATCTTTATTTATTCTAAGAAATTATCTAATTCTCGAAACGATTTAAAAGAGAACATCACCCAAATGTAAACATTGCATTGGTAAACATTACGAAGAAGTGTGTTCCGCGCACCAAAATAACATCTAAATATCATCTTACCCTTGACCTTGACGATGTCTGTTATGTTTATTACTTTCTGAACATGCATTCAGTATTCAAACAGTTTTCAAAAGAGACGTATCGTTTTAATATGGATCGAAAACAATGTAAATTTGTCAATTCGAGACCCTGTCGTTCGCGAAAAAGAACGTTTATTGGAAATCAGCATACAAGTGAATGCAGTTAAGAGTACGCTAGTACATCGGCAGAAAAATTAAAAGAAAATGCTGATCTGCATGTAAACATTGATCCGGCTATGAATTATTGTATATTACAATTTACTACGTAAGAATCTTTTATATACAAAAATTCAATATGCAAAACTTTAAATGCGTTTTTCTCAGTACTATATTTTTTCAATTGGCGTGCACGATTCCAAAAAAACTATTCGATTACTCGATCCGAGATTTTAATATATTATTCTACTTACTTATGCCTATCGTATGGACCACGGGTGTGTTAATTAATCAATATTTTCTCATTTTTTCCATCATAAAAAGACGGAAAAAATTCCATTTTCGTGAACCTAATTTTGGAAAGTCAGTCATTTTTAAAGTTTTGATGCAAACTCTTTCTCCGTGGTTCATGCGATAGTGGTTAGTATGTAAATTAAGATTCCTGTTCTATTTTTTTTTCTGATTATCCCAACGACCGCAATCACGCATGCCAATGAGTATGAATTTTTTGAAGGTGCTCCAGCAATCAAGAAGAATTTATATGAAAAAATTTGAAAAAACAAAAAAAATATTTTTGTATAAATAAAGGTCGATATGATACAATGTGAAAGTTTCAAAATGCTGCGTTTCTATTTTCGATAAGAAAAAAATGATTGAAAATCAGTAAAATTTTTCGATGAGAACGTAAAATGTCCCCTTAAGCGGTCAATCACTGTATACTTTACCTTAGATACAATGTATCAAAGTAAGTGATATCTAAAGATAGCGTCTAGAAAACACGAGAAAACTCGTGAGTGGTCCCTAAAGTGTAAAGTCGCGCTATAAAGAAACCGTAGTATAGGAATATGGCATTATAGGCAGACTGTTGCCATTTTTGCACCGATTATAACGAAATCGTGTTTTTAGAGTACCGCGTTATAGGAAGGTTAAGTGCGATGCATTATTCATAGCTGTTATGACCTACAAATCCATGCGTGATTGTATTTGCTCTTCGCTGTTTGGTGTCATTGGGACAAAGGCTAACAGGAAAACAAAGTATGGTGATGAAAACGAACCTGTCCGTGCATTGATGAAATTGTTTCGTAACACGTAACAGAAAGCATTTGTACTTTTGTTTACATCGTCGCGCACTCATGTGATACAGAGCGGACTGATATCAGATATTTTTATACGTCAGGCCACACTTTACGAAGTATATATTTTGTGAAATTATTTGATAGCAGGTGTCAGAAAGTATTTACACTCTTTGGTCCCAACACCATTGCATTTAGCATATATATATAAGAGAGAGTGCGATAGTCAGACGCTTTTTTACGTGACCTCACATTTTATATTTATGAAGCTATTTTTACATTTCTAATTTTATGAAACTATTTCTGTATTTCGAATTTTATGAAACTTTCTATATTTCTAATTTTATGAAACAACTTATATAGTTTGAATTTTATGAAACTATTTCTCTGTTCCTAATTTTATGAAACTATTTCTATATTTCTAATTATATGAAACTATTTCTATCTTTCTAAGTTTATGAAAGTATTTCTATTTTTCGAATTTTATGAAACTATTTCTATTTTTTGGATTTTATGAAACTATTTCTATATTTCGAATTTTATGAAACTACTTCAATATTTCTAATTTTATGAAACTATCTCTATATTCCTAACTTTATGAAACTGTTTCTGTATTTTGAATTTTATGAAACTATGTCTATTTTTCGAATTCATGAAGCTATTGTATATCTCCAATTTTACGAAACTATTTCTATATGTCGAATTTTATGAAATTGTTTCTATATTTCGAATTTTATGAAACTATTTCTATATTTCTAATTTTATGAAACTATTTGTATATGTCGAATTTTATGAAACTGTTTCCATAGTTCTAATTTTATGAAATTATTTCCACATTTCAAATTATATGAAACTATTTCCATATATCTAATTATATGAAACTATTTCTATCTTTCTAAGTTTATGAAACTATTCCTATATTCCTAATTTTATGAAACCATTTCTATATTCCTAATTTTATGAAACTATTTCTATATTTCGAATGTTATGAAACTATTTCTATATCTCTAATTTTATAAAACCATTTCTATATTTCTAATTTTACGAAACTATTTCTATATTTCGATTTCTATTTTTTATGAAGCTGTAGCAGGTGTTAAAAAGCGTTTATACTTTTTGCTCACATGATCGTTGCGTTTAACGAAAATCTCGAACATTTATATCCGTAAGTCCATATTTTATGACCTGCATTTTATCGAGGATGTATTTTGTGTGATTAATAATCCAACGCAGTGCCGAGCGTAAGTCGAGCGACCGTTACGTTGCACAGGATGCGTCAGATGTGCGATGACGCACCTCGTTCTCTGCATTCGGACTCCTGGTCAAGGTTCTTGCAATGCTGTAACCTGGGATCAGCACACCCGCGTACGTCGATAACTTTTTTATACGGTACTTTTCTTAACCGATTTACTCGCACTGACTTTTTTACATGGCTTATACACGGTTGCACGGGTTTTTAGACGTTAACCTTTTTGAGACTGTTGGGACACATACCAGGTTGTTCAATAAGTTTTGTTTTGTTTTGTTTTGTTGAGGGCGTTGCTACTAGTCCAAATTTGTTTTTGTTTTGTTGGTTCACTATTCTTATCAACGTATGTGAAGGTTCATTTCAATCAGTCAATTCATTCTTTGTTTACAAGCCATTTAGTGTCGCCGTGTCACAGTATTTTCGACAATGGAAAAAATTGAATATCGTGCAGTGATAAAATTCTTATTTTTGGAAGGTGTAGCACTAAAAGAAATTCACGAACGAATGTTAAGAGTGTATAATGAACGTTCACCTTCAATTAGAACAGTAGAAAGATGGGTTGCTGAATTTAAACGTGGTCGTACAAGCCTTGAAGACGATCCACGTGAAGGACGTCCAAAAACCGCATCAACACCAGAAATCGTAGCCAAAGTACAGGATATGGTTTTGGAAGATCGTCGATTGACTGAGAGGGATTTAGTAGAGGCTCTACACATCTCATTAGGCTTAATTGGGTGAGTCATGTTTTAAATGAAATTTTGAGTTTTAAAAAGCTGTGTGCACAATGTGTGCCGCATTCGCTAACAATTGAACAAAAACACATTCGAATGCGACTTTCTCAACAACATTTGAAGCGTTTTAAAAAGGATAAAGTGGATTTTGTCGTCGATTCATCACTATGGATGAGACTTGGGTCTATATAACACCATGATCCTAAATCAAAACAAGAGGCTAAAGAGTGGTGTGAACCTGGTTGTTCGGCTTCGAAACGAGTTCGTGTCCAGAAATCGGCCAAGAAGGTTCTGGCATCAATTTTTTGGGATGCGAAAGGAATTTTATTTGTGGATTACTTGCAAACTGGTAAAACAATTAATTCTGAATATTATTGCAACCTTTTGGACCAGTTGAAGGAAAAAATTCGTGAAAAAAGACCCGGTTTGCAGAAGAAAAAAATCCTTTTTCATCAGGACAACGCACCGTGTCACAAGAGCATTTTGACAATGGCTAAAATCCATGAATTAAAGTTCGAATTGTTGGAGCATCCGCCGTATTCAAATTTGTTGCCCCCAGCGACTTCCATTTGTTTCAGAACTCAAAAAATGTATGCGTGGCAAGCGTTTTTCGTCAAATGAAGAGGTCATAACGGCTGTTGAAGCGTATTTTGCAGACCTTCCGGAATCTCACTTCAGGGATGGGATCCACAGATTGGAGGATCGTTGGAGCAAGTGCATTAATGTTCAGGGAGATTGTACTGAATAATAAATTATTTTGAACCATAACATTGTGTTTTTCTTATCGAACGACAAAACTTATTGAGCAACCTGGTATGTCCCAGTCAAGTTTAACCCATTTGCATCATCGCTCTAAATCCGCTATCTTACTCAAAAATCCGACATGCGCAGCTAAACGTTGCCGATACCAGCATGCGCAAGGAAGACTTTTAGTGTTTATTCTCATTAGAAATAGTGTTATAGGGTTATTTAAATTATTGTATATTCCTCGTATTTTCCAGAACTATTTTTTGTACTTGTTCCACGTTGAAAAATAATTCGAAAACATCGCGCCTGGATATTCCACCGACGTTAATGGTTGCACCACTTACGGCAGTAAAATCATGTAATGTTGGCATACAATTTCGTTTTTCCCATAAGAAATCTCCAGTTTCAATATTATTGGGCTGGTCGTCTTCACTACTATCTATTAGAGCTATGGCACGTTTACGCTTATGGGATATTTGCATTTCTATGCTTGAATCCGAATCCGAACTGTAATTCATTATGGTAACCTAATTTTGTCAAATTTTATAATCTATTATTTTTTTTTATTATTTTATTATTTTGAACTTACAACTAGAAAAGTAAGAAAAATAACATTTTACGCAAAATTCTTTATTGTTTGTTTATCGTACAGAGTTTTCAACGATTGCTGATAAGCTGAAAATAAAAATTATTGTGGGCGGATTTATCCGCTCCCGGTAATAATGGTCAGTTTTTGTTTGCGACTTATTCCGTCAAATGATGCAAATGGGATAATCGTAGATTCTAACTATCAATCTACTAAAATTTCTTGCACATTGCTTCATTGTGAATGGGCCTCCATTTTTACATTCCTTAACACGTTTCGTGCCAAACCCATTTTACCTGATTTGTCGTTCAGGCCATTTGATATTTCGACTAAAGATTGATATATTTTCACACAATATTTAATTTTATCGTCAATTGATAAGCAGTTACGTTGTTTAACTGTTGTTATCAGGTCGTGTACCACTTGTGGTACACGTGGCGCTACGATCAGTTCGATTGTAAAAGTCAGTCTGTGTGAAACATATCGCCTAATAAAGAACATGCTGCATTCGAATTTGTTATAAATAAAAAACGAAGAAAACAAAATATTTTCCAAAAAGTACATAGCTACATAAACATAAGAGTTTACGTAAACAGAAATAGAGATATTTATAATACGTTCGTACGCTGTGTCGACGAAATGCCAGTTTATTATCATTTTTTATTATATTATACTATAACTCGTTAATAAAACATTTAAGAGCATATGTTCATTATTGTATAACATTTCTTACTTTTGCGTGTAGAATCGCTCTCAAATTTGGCCTGAAAAAAAAACTGGGACACCCTATATATATCCCAGGCTTTAATTTTACACTAATGTAAAAAAAATAATTTTATTTTCTTTTTCCCTATTATAGTGAATAAATTCTTCAGCCGAAGTATTAGAAATGTAACCTGCCTCTTTTACTTTCTTAAAAAAAAATCCGTGTCGGAAGGGTTAAAATAATTGCATTTCCTTAACACTTTACCGACCGCTATTGACTGAAAATGCCACTCACTAACAACCGACTCTGTTTTGGATATCGCGCAGGAATTGTGTACGTGTCTATTTGTAAAGCTTTATAACTGAAAAATACTGAATATGTTGTCGAGAATCCTTTGGTTTCAAAGCAGTGTAATTTTATTGTCATTAGAATTGTCATAATATCATCTGATATTTATTTTATCTAATATAACCGTTGACCACTGAAAAGCCGATTAATTGGCCACCGGTATATAACCGCTGGAATCAGAAAGCCGATTAATCGGCTAGCGGTCCTTAAAGTGTTAAAATCTAGTCAAATATCAGCGCGGCAACATTATTTGTAGGTAGTTTTCAAAAAGTCATTACGATATATAATGATAAATAAAATGAGCCGGTAAGTTTTTTGCTTTGCATTTTATTAGCTGTCTTCTGAATATTTTTCTGTAGCCAATTCAAATTACTTACTGCACCCGTCTTTGAAACCGGGGTAAAGATATCCCAACAGTCTTATAGCTTCCAAACGCTGTTTTTAAATTACATTTTTTTGCTATTACATATAATGCACTAAATGTGTAGAATAGATTCTGTCATAATCTTTATGAGACTAGTAGGACATATGTCCAAGGCTTTAACTTTGTACTGACGTAAAAAAAAAAATTGATTTTCTTTTACCCTATTACAATGAATAAATTCTTTACCCGAAGTATTAGAAATGTAACCTGCCTCTTTTGCTTTCTTAAAAAAGAAATCCGTCCCGAAAGGGTTAAAATAATTCCAATTCCGTAAGCTACACTCGAGATTCTCGTCTAACGAGAACGACATTGGGTTGCAATCGTTTACGTCTACCGCATTCTCTAGCGTCATTACTTATGAAAAACAAAATGAGCTGAAGTCAGGAATTCAGTCTTGAACACCATCAGCGCGTCGCAATAGACGACCATTGCTATATCTACGTGTTATACTTTTCCGCACGACCTTCTCTCTTCTATCAACGAGTCAGCTGTTATGACCTCCGTGAAAAATCTACCTAAAATGCGTCGCAGAAGTAAGCGATGACGAGTATACTCGTCGAACACAGAGTATATGTAGGTGCTGTAATACAGAACTAAGTTATTGTTTTATTTATTTAATTTATTACTGACAGGGCCTTTTGGTGACTGTACAGAAGTGATGTATGTGTAAAGAGATTTATTTGAGATAAAGTTGTACTTAAAATTGGCTAAAGGTTCTTATTGTAGTAAATGGCTGCACCAAAGACGTACTATGCACCATTTTTTCACAATAATTATTCACATTTTTCTATTTACCCGTTTTATTTATGTAGGAATTCAACACGTGAAACTAGAGAGTATAATATTTATAAACAATAACAACACAATTAAGACACTTTCGTCTTATTTCATAATCTTCCGTCATTACGTCGATTCGCCTTTTCGTCTTTACGTCTCCTCGTTTTTACGTCTTGTCAACTGATTACTAAGCAACCAATAACAGAATTCAACAAACTCATCACCTATGATACATCAATATAATAACTGAGGATCATAGGTGACCTTTCCTCGTCAGTTAGAGGAGCCTGTATTTGAGATCCCACATTTATTACTGATAGGGCTATTTGGTAACTGTACAGAAGTGATGTATATGTAAAGAGATTTATTTGAGATAAAGTTGTACGTTAAAATTCGCTAAAGATTCTTATTATAGTAAATGGCTGCACCGAAGACATACGTGGGATAATTATTCTAACCAATGGGTCTAATCCAATTTCTACGCTATGCACCGTTTTTTCACAATAATTATTCACATTTTTCTACTTATCCGTTTTATTTACTTATACATTTCATTTCTTTTGCAAACGAAAGCTAAACTGTACATAGCAAAACGAGCTTAGTATATTTAAAATGTATACATAAAAAATTAAAAGAAACCTATTAGGTACCACAGGTACATATTTGTGCATTTCGTTAAGCTTCATGCAAAACCATTGTGCACATAGTTATGCATTTTGTTAAAGTGACACAAAACCACTCTGTACATATTTGCGGTTTGGGTTAAATTGAAAAAAATGTTCGCATTAATAAAATTCTGTCTCATCTTTGAAGTTGGATTCTCTCGTATGATCTCAAACTTTTTAAGAGTGCATTTCTCAGTTCTCATTCTGTCTCATACGATCGTTCTACATAAAGTGATTCTGGTTATATGGCCTGGCTATATAAAAATGGCAAAGGACAATATTGCACTTATGTGCTATCTTCCAGGTACCTGCACAATCTATTCTAGTTTCTTTAACCGTTTGGAGACAGATTTTTTTTTAAGAAAATAAAAGAGGCAGGTTACATTCCTAATGCTTCAGGTGAAGAATTGTCTCATTATAATAGGGTAAAAGAAAAGAAAAATTATTTTTTTTACATCAGTGCAAAGTTAAAGCCTGGTACATATATGTCCCATTAGTCTTATAAAGATTATGACAAAATTTATTCTCTAATGGTACACATGTAGTGTATTATATGTAATAGCAAAAATTTAATATAAAAATAGGAAAAATATTATAGTATTTATACTTCATTACTTCGTACGATAAGGTGCAAAGCACGTGTCGTACAAAGGTATATCACATGCAGTACACATCAGGTTTGTTCGTTTTGCGCTGATATTTTACGCTTAACGGACTTTTTGGCAGCAAGAAATTGTAGTACTAGATTTTAAGGAATGTAACAATAAAGACTCATTCACAGTGAAGCAATGTGTAAAACATTTTAGGAAATTGATAGTGAGAATTTACGGTTAAACTTCAGTACGACATATGTATCCCAACAGTCTCGAAAGGGTTAACACATTGTTGACAGGTAATGAGTTAACTCGTGTTTGCACTTGCGTTAGATATTTTAATTTTTGATGTGCAGGCAATATAAAATATTGCAACAGTTTTGTTCATCGTGTTCAGTCGTGTCCGGTTTATTATAAAAAATATAGTTTTCTTGGTATTGGGGCTGTTATTAGAATTCTAGTATTTGAAAGTCTCAAGAATGGCAGAAATTAACGGTGAAACATTCTTCAACGAATCATATTGAGTGATGTTTAAATAAGTTGCAGAGATTTGGAAAATTATTGTTTATCGAAAGACACTTATGCTTTTTAATAGGAAAGCGCAACAAAACAAGACAAATATTAAAAGTTATATAAAATATATGCCCAAAGTTTAATTTTAATTCATTACATACAAATCAACTTCATTGAAGTTTATTTAGATTCTTTCACTTCCACGTTCAATTATGAAATAATAGCCGGGACTTGAGACAGCTTTTGCATAAAATTGCCGATCAACAATGTGTTAACATGCGCTACAAGAAGGTTGGAACTATTGCTACAACAAGGTAACTGATTTCAGTAATGAAAGCTTTAAAGCCAATCGAATCAGGCTGCCTGTTATATCGTTTTTCATAAATGATGACGCTAGAAAATGCATTAAACACAATTATAGTACAAAGCCGTTCTTAAAAGTACAAAATTTTAAATTCAACTTCTTCAGTTGAAATTAATTTGTCGTCCGTTACGAATATTGGTATCATACCTGCGACAAAAAAAAATTCTTTTAAATATTCATGATTGTTTCACCTTCTGCTTTTAGTATATAATGCCACTTGAAGGTGTATTAATACCAATCCAATATCCTTCTTATTACTAGAAAAAACTCGAATACAGTTTCTAGGACAGAAATGCGTTTACCATATGCTACAAAAAGTCAATACCATCGCTGCGACAAAAAAAACGATTATACAAGTGAAAAAGTAGCTTTGCAGCTAATCGAATTCGTGATTGTTTCATCTTTGGTTTTTCACAGGTAATGGTGCTGGAAGGTGCAGGAAATATTGGGTTGGCAAGAAAGTGATTTCGGTTTGCACGAGTAGATAGCGTTATGTTTGTTTCGTTATTCTTTTGTCAACGTTAGAATTTTTTTTCTTTTGAGATTTGATAGTCGATATCTTTAGGTTGCTATACAAAGAAATTCAGTGTAATTTTGTTTACAACTGTCAGTTTACGGTCAGTTTTAACATGGAGTGCAAAAATAAGCATTTTTAACACATTTTACTTTTTTATTTTCATAAAGGCAAGAAAGCGGCTGAGGCTCACAAACAGATATGTGAAGTTTATGGTGTTGATTGTTTAACAGAACGCACATGTCGGAATTCGTTTAAAAAAATTCGTTCTGGAGATTTTTCACTGAAAGATGACCAACGTTCTGGTCGACCTTATGAAGTTAATGATGACAAAATGAAAGCCATAATTGAATTGAATCGTAATACATCTGCGAAAGATTGCAAAACAGTTAGATGTATCACACACAACAATTGCAAATCATATAAGACTTCTTAGACTTGTTAACACTTTAAGGACCACTAAGAAATCTGTAAGAAATACGTCTGGGACCGCACGTTTTTTGGGAAACTTGTACGTTATAAAAAATCATAACTTTGTTATTCATAAAGCAATTTTTATGAAACTTTCAGAAATTGTATAATTGGAAATATTTTAGGTATTACAAAAAAAATTATGTTTTTTAATAATTATAATAACTTTTTTACTAAACAATGAAAATGCGAAAAAAAACATGAAGGCAATCGAGTTTAATGCATTGAATATTGCTGTAAATATTTAAATAGTCCAAGTAGATACAATGTATCAAAATGAGTGACATCTAAAGACAGCGTGTAGAAAAGACGAGAAAACTCGTGAGCGGTCCTTAAAGTGTTAAGAAATTCGATATTGGGGTTCCGCAGTAATTTGTCGTTCAGGCCAGCTGATGTTTTCACTAAAGACTGATGTATAATCACATAATATTTTATTACTTTATCAGTCCATAAGTAATCTATCATTTATCATTATGATTCGTGTACGATTGTAAAAGTCAGCTAGTATAAAACATTTTGAATTGAAGCCTGAATGAATGAATGAAAAACCTGAATTGAAGCTTTCGGAATTAAAATGATTGTATCCTTCACTATACAAATTTGCTACTGTCGTTGGAGCAAAGAACATGATTGGAATATTGAAAAATTAACGTTCACGCTAATTGAACTCGCGATTATCCGTCATTTTACTTTCATGAGCAATTACGCAGGAAAACGCACGGAACACAATTACAACACAATGCCGTTCTCGTTAATTCAATGTCTCCAGTGCAACTTTCGGCATTGAAATTGTTTTGCCGTTCGCTACGGGAAGTTAAGATTATGGTTGCAGCAGAAGAAAATTGTGTCGGTAATGAACGGCTAGCTTTAAGCTAATTTAATTGACGATTGCTCCCTGTAACGTTTTATGTCTAATTACGCCTCAAGGTCGTTTACATTACTGCAAAAACTCGACAACAGTTTTCGGAATTTATATTCCTCTGTATTTCGCTGCTGAAAACTAAGTCAAAAAGTAAGAAAAATAAGTAAAAAAAGTATTAAGTAAATTAATAAAAATTAATAATTTTTTTTATGAGTATTGACGCTGAAAGATATATTAAATATAATTACAAACCAATGTTGATCTTGTTACCATCATTCTAATTTCTGGTGATTGAAACTTTTTTATTGCCTGCCAAATTGTACGTTGGTACATTCCTTCGAAAGTTCTCCTTTCTTTTGAAAATCGTTAAAATAATTCTAAGGTTTAGTATTTAACCTTACAAATATTTTATCGTAATCATTTTATCTACTCATGCATTCTTACTTGAGTAATAGGAATTTTAAAATAAGATATTTAGATCGTACCATTCAAAGTTCGCTGTTTAACCTTTAAATATATAATGTCTCCAAAATGAAATACTGTCTTTAACTTGTAGTTAAAGTATTGTGTAGTTAATTATTGAAAAAAATTAAGCTAATTGAATTGACGATTGCTCCCTGTAACATTTTATGTATAATTACACCTCAAGGTCGTTTACGTTACTGCGAAAACTCGGCAACAGTTTTCGAAATTTATATTCCTATATATTTCGCTGCTGAAAATTAAGAAAATCGTAAGAAAATTCTTTGGGTAACGATAGAATAATTTTGCGGCTAATTGAATACGCTACCCGCCATATCGTTTTTTATGAGTAATAACACTGAAAAATATATTAAATATAAGTACAAACCAATGTTGATCTTGTTACTAATTTCTTGATTGTAATTTCTGGTATTGAAACTCTTTTATTGCCTGCCAAATGATAAGTATGGTACATTCCTTCGAAAGTTCTCATTTCTTTTGAAAACCGTTGAAGCAATTCTAAGGTTCAGTATTTAACCTTAAAAATATCTTATCGCAGTTATTTTATCTACTCATGCATTTTTACTTAAGTAACAGGAAATTTAAAATAAGATATTTAGATCGTGCCACTCAAAGTTCCCTGTTTAACCTTTAAATATGTAATGTCTCAACAATGAAACAGTGTCCTTAACTTGTAATTAACCCTTCTTTGCATGATTTTTTCTTTATTGGTGAAATAAATCAAGGTGATATAATTCATGTTCAAAATTAAAGGAAAAATGATTAAAAAAATCTTAGTATATATTTATAGTATAAATTTAGCAGAAAACAATATGATGGAAATTTCCATCATCATGCAAAGTTAGATTAAAGTGAACTTGTTCTTTTATATAATTTTTGGGCATTCAATGTTATGATGGAAATTTCCACCATCATGCAAAGAAGGGTTAAAGTATTGTGGTGAAAGTTTTACTTTTGGCTGTATGTCATAGTAGCTCGATACATTCAAACGAAATATGAAGAAAAAAAAAAAAAAAAAGGAAATCCGCGCGCTTTTCAATATGACATTTAGATTGATTAGTTTTAGAACATTTAGTTTTGGCGCGTCCGAAGAAGTGATAATAAAATAAAATTTCATAAAATACAAATAAAAATAAAATACAATAAAATACATTAATGAAAATGTCGTAATAATTAGCAAGTAAATATATGCATACTTTTTTCTTAGCAATTAAACGATATTATTTATGTTTGTACCGCATGGCTTATTATTTTTTAAACACCTCATTCTTCTTCTTCTTCAAAAAAAAATTAATACCTACACACTAATATATATATTTTTTTTCATGAAACTATATCAAAGTCTGCATATAATAGATTTTTTTTTTATTAAAAGTAGAGAATCATGCATTTAAGGGTTAAAGCGTGTCTGGATATTAATGTGAATAATTAGATTTAAATAGTTGCTAGAGAATTCATTTCCACATGCTTTCTTCGAATTTTTCGACAATCATCTTCAATAACAAAGTCTAATCAAGTTTAATAACAGTCTCTTTTATTTTCTTAAAAACGAAAATCCGTCTGGAAAGAGTTAATATTGAAAACTGGTGTCACCTATGACGTATTAAATTGTAACTTTGTAACTCTAAACCACAGGGTTCCAACTGACACAGTAAAATATTGCATACAGTAGTAGTATAATATTTTTCAGCATGTTTGCAGCCAGGAAAGAATTCGATTATACAATATTTTCGCATAGGTATTAACGCTGCGCAACTATTGGGTTGTTCAGAAAGTAATTTCGTATTTTTCCCAACAGGGGACTTAACTGTATTTTTTTCACAGCCAACTTCACACTTATGGGGTTATGCCTACTTGGGTTGGTGAAAAAAATCGACTTTTTTTATTGCATTTTCTTAATGTACATCATTTTAAGAATATTTCCTCAAAAGTACATAAGAATCGGAGCACAGGTTCAAAAATTATAAGCGTTTATCTGGAGCGCTACTATGTATGATTAGTAAAGAGCTTGAAACTTTAAACGCGATTATCTCGAAACTGTGTTTTTTGAAACATACGGTTGCGGTGACCACGATTTCTCAAAAACTACTTCACCGATCGGACTCTAATTTTATATACTTATTTGTCATTACAACAGGCAGGGCCTGAACGAAGGATTTTTTATTTCGGTAATAAAAAAAAAAAAGTTACAACATAAAAACGACAGTTAGACCACCTCAAAAGACGGATTTTTTTCGTAAAATTGCTGCCATTCTTGTAAAAATTAAAATTTTTCAAAATCCTTCGTTCAGGCCCTGCCTATTGTAATGACAAATAAGTATATGAAATTAAAGTCCGATCGGTGAAGTAGTTTTCAGAAATCGTGGTCACAGCAAGTGATGAAAATAAACGGACACTCTAGGAGAAGGGCTATATTTCCTCCATTTTTTAATATTTTCTTATAAAAAAATTTATACAAATATCACTAAATACGTACTTTTTGGTAGTATTTTGCGAACTTAGTACTCACTAAAACGGCAAAAAAAAATCTTGAAAATCATGTCATTTCGCCGATCCCAAGTAGGCATAACCCCTTAAGTGGCATAATCATTAGATTTTTTAACAGCTGATATAACAAGGCTTGCTTGTGAAAAAGTTCGGTTGA
Organism: Cryptocheilus praepositus; assembly: GCA_033815515.1. Lineage (NCBI taxonomy): Eukaryota > Metazoa > Arthropoda > Insecta > Hymenoptera > Pompilidae > Cryptocheilus > Cryptocheilus praepositus. The sequence goes on along the minus strand of JAWWQZ010000084.1, from coordinate 509,145 downwards.
TTCTACGCAGTAGTTTTTGGTTGGTACCCTCTCAAATATGAAAAGTGAAAAGCAACGTTTCCGACATATTTTAGTTTTTTACTGTCGAAAAGATAAAAATACTATTCAAGCAAGGAAAAAGTTATTCGATGTGTATGGAGAAGATGTATTGACAGAACGCCAGTGCCAAAACCTGATTTGCAAAATTCCGAGCCAGAGATTTTGATGTTGAAGATGCACCACGTACTGGAAAGCCAATTAAAGTTGATGAAGACACAATAAAGGCGTTAATTGATGCAAACCGGCGAATAACAACTCGTGAGATCGCTAAGACATTAAGGGGACATTCTACTTTCTCAGGTCGAAAAAATCGATTTTTTTTTATTGCCTTATTCGAAAGTATATACTTTCGAGATTATGTCTTTAAATTTGCAGCGATAAATTCGAAAAATTAGGAAAGTTATAGGTCTCGCATCTAACCCACCTCGCGCAGATAGAAGGGCCGTTTTTCTCTTTCGGCGATCTTTATTTATTCTAAGAAATTATCTAATTCTGGAAACGATTTAAAAGAGAAGATCACCCAAATGTAAACATTGCATTGGTAAACATTACGAAGGAGTGTGTTCCGCACACCAAAATAACATCTAAATATCATCTTACCCTTGACCTTGACGATGTCTGTTATGTTTATTGCTTTCTGAACATGCATTCAGTATTCAAACAGTTTTCAAAAGAGACGTATCGTTTTAATATGAATCGAAAACAAAGTAAATTTGTCAATTCGAGACCCTGTCGTTCGCGAAAAAGAACGTTTATTGGAAATCAGCATACAAGTGAATGCAATTTAGAGTACGCTAGTACATCGGCGGAAAAATTAAAAGAAAATGCTGATCTGCATGTAAACGTTGATCCGGCTATGAATTATTGTATATTACAATTTACTACGTAAGAATCTTTTATATACAAAAATTCGATATGCAAAACTTTAAATGCGTTTTTCTCAGTATTATATTTTTTCAACTGGCGTGCACGATTCCAAAAAAACTATTCAATCAATCGGTCCGAGATTTTAATATATTATTCTACATACTTATGCCTATCGTATGAACCACGGGTGTGTTAATTAATCAATATTTTCTCATTTTTTTCCATCATAAAAAGACGGAAAAAATGCCATTTTCGTGAACTTAATTTTGGAAAGTCAGTCATTTTGAAAGTTTTCATGCAAACTCTTTCTCCGTGGTTCATGCGATAGTGGTTAGTATGTAAATTAAGATTCCTGTTGTGTTTTTTTTTTCTGATTATCCCAACGACCGCAATCACGCACGCCAGTGAGTATGAATTTCTTGGAGGTGCTCCAGCAATCAAGAAGAATTTATATGAAAAAATGTGAAAAAACATAAAAAAAAAAACATTTTTGTATAAATAAAGGTCGATATGATACAATGTGAAAGTTTCAAATTGTTGCGTTTCTATTTTCGATAAGAAAAAAATTATTGAAAATCAGTAAAATTTTTCGATGAGAAAGTAGAATGTCCCCTTAAATTTATCGAATACGACATTTCATGATCATTTGAAACGCCTAGGTTTAATCTCAAAGCTCGAAATATGGGTTCCTCACGTTCTTACGGAAAGAAATTTGTGTGTACACGTTGACATTTGTAATTTGCTTCTCAAACGTCAAGAAAATGATCTATTTTTGAAACGCATCATCACTGGGGACGAGAAATGGGTCGTCTACAACAATGTTAAACGCAAGAAATCGTGGAGTAAAAAAAGATGAACCGGGTCAAAGCACTGTGATAGCCGATATTCATAAAAAAAGGTGATGCTATCTGTTTGGTGGGATTTTAAAGGAATCGTTTTTGTTTTGAGCTTCTACCGGATAAAAAAACGATAAATTCTGAAGTCATCAGCTGGATAAGTTGAATGATTCACTTAACACGTTCCGTGCCAAGCCGTTTTTGCCTAACTTATCGTTGAGGCCATTTGATGTTTTGACTAAAGACTGATATATTATCAAGCAATATTTCATTACTTTATGAAAAGTAATTAACTTGTTTAGAGTAGTTATCACATCGTGTACCATTTACGGTACACGTGGAGCTGCAATCAGTTCGATTGTAAAAATCAATCAGTAGGAAACTTTTCGATTAGTAGAAAGAACCTGCTGTATACGAATTAGTTAAGTAAAAACGGAGGGAAATAAAATATTTACCAAACGGGGAACTAGGTAAATATACAGGGATAGCATTTTTTGTTTTTCATTTCTTTTTGTTGGAAAACTAGTTTCGACTGTTATCCTTCATCAGTTTATTCTATCATCGTTAAATTTTTTGTATTGATCGAGTGACAAAACTTATTTGCATCCCTTATGATAGACAGTACTTTATACCAGGTTGTTCAATAAGTTTTGTTTTGTTTTGTTGGGGGCGTTGCTACTAGTCCAAATTTGTTTTTGTTTTGTTGGTTCACTCTTCTTATCAACGTATGTGAAGGTTCATTTCAATCAGTCAATTCATTCTTTGTTTACAAGCCATTTAGTGTCGCCGTGTCACAGTTTTTTCGACAATGGAAAAAATTGAATATCGTGCAGTGATAAAATTCTTATTTTTGGAAGGTGTAGCACCAAAAGAAATTCACGAACGAATGTTAAGAGTGTATAATGAACGTTCACCTTCAATTAGAACAGTAGAAAGATGGGTTGCTGAATTTAAACGTGGTCGTACAAGCCTTGAAGACGATCCACGTGAAGGACGTCCAAAAACCGCATCAACACCAGAAATCGTAGCCAAAGTACAGGATATGGTTTTGGAAGATCGTCGATTGACTGAGAGGGATTTAGTAGAGGCTCTACACATCTCATTAGGCAGTGTGCGTCATATTTTAAATGAAATTTTGAGTTTTAAAAAGCTGTGTGCACAATGGGTGTCGCATTCGCTAACAATTGAACAAAAACACATTCGAATGCGACTTTCTCAACAACATTTGGAGCATTTTAAAAAGGATAAAGTGGATTTTGTGCGTCGATTCATCACTATGAATGAGACTTGGGTCTATCACCATGATCCTAAATCAAAACAAGAGGCTAAAGAGTGGTGTGAACCTGGTTGTTCGGCTTCGAAACGAGTTCGTGTCCAGAAATCGGCCAAGAAGGTTCTGGCATCAGTTTTTTGGGATGCGAAAGGAATTTTATTTGTGGATTACTTGCAAACTGGTAAAACAATTAATTCTGAATATTATTGCAACCTTTTGGACCAGTTGAAGGAAAAAATTCGTGAAAAAAGACCCGGTTTGCAGAAGAAAAAAATCCTTTTTCATCAGGACAACGCACCGTGTCACAAGAGTATTTTGACAATGGCTAAAATCCATGAATTAAAGTTCGAATTGTTGGAGCATCCGCCGTATTCACCAGATTTCGCCCCCAGCGACTTCCATTTGTTTCCAGAACTCAAAAAATTTATGCATGGCAAGCGTTTTTCGTCAAATGAAGAGGTCATAACGGCTGTTGAAGCGTATTTTGCAGACCTTCCGGAATCTCACTTCAGGGATGGGATCCACAGATTGGAGGATCGTTGGAGCAAGTGCATTAATGTTCAGGGAGATTATACTGAATAATAAAGTGTATTTTGAACCATAACATTGTGTTTTTCTTATCAAACGACAAAACTTATTGAGCAACCTGGTATATGAGCAATACGATAGGCAATCTATTACGCAAAACTTTAAAATGGTATAAGAAAGTAGCATTTCAGCTTTTCTTAAGTAGATCAGTTGTAAATGCTTGGATATTATGTAATACTCAATAACATAGATCTATATCAATAGTATAAGTTAGAAAGCGATTAGTTCATTATTTATGTTACTGTGAGGATGAACACATTAACTTATCTCCTGAAATTGCGATAAACTCTAGAAAACGACATGAAATTAAAAAGTGAAATGGCAAAGCAGTGAGAGTAAGGAAACGTTGCATTTCATGCTATAAACAAATTGTAAAAAAATTCTGTACTGAAGTAGCAAGACAAAAAACTAGAAGAGTAGTGACGTTTTGCAACGGTTGCCCAAACAAACCATATTTATGCATATCTTCCTTTAACAAATTCAACCATTACTTGTAATTATTAATTATTTTATATATAACAATTAAAGAAATATATGTACTTGTTCTATACTGCATTTTTGTAATGCCTCATTCTTTTAGTGGAAATATATTTTACACAATTAAGACATTGATTGCCACCCGCATTTTACTATATTAGAAAAGCGACGTTATGAAATATTACAGCGTTTGACCGAAGTATGTAAAATATAAATAACGTGCGGGTATTGAAGACCAAAGGATTGCATTACTATTCTAGCAACAACTGCATTTATTAAATAATAATTGCTACCCATTGCGAGTATTTTGGATCTTCAGTAAAATTTCTTGCGCCGGTCACCAGTGACCATCATGGCAGTCAAAGTGTTAAATTTGTCATAAAATGTATGTTTTCAGTGCATTAAATAAATACCAAAAATGGTACACGTAGCACAGAACGTGTTAAACAGAAGAGACCAAAATTGATGAATAGAAAAGGTGTAGTGTTCCACCAAGATAATGCGAAATCTTATACAAGTTTGTTAACTCGCCAAAAGCTTTTACAGCTTGGATAGAATATACTGCCACACCCACCATATTCTCCAGATCTGGCACCTTCTGATTATTATTTTTTCTGGCCTCTACAAAATTTTTTAGACGGTAAAACCTTTACTTAAAATGAAGAGCTCAAATATCACCTGGATCAGTTTTTTGCCAGAAAAAAACAAACATTTTATGAACGTGGAATCATGCTACTGTCACAAAGATGGCAAAAGGTATTGGATTAGAATGGACAATATATAATTCAATAAAATATTTATTCACTATAAGGAAATCGTCTGTCATTTTCATAAAAAAAAAAAACGAAATTACTTTCCGAACAATCCAATATCTCTCTTTATATTAACGCATACATATATATTCGTAGCTAATTAAATATTACTTTATTCTAATAAAGATTGGCACTACATACGCAACTTTTAGTGCTACCTGTTTTTCTTCGTTTTTAGTCCTTATTGAAATCTATATCTTCATATAAAGTTTCCCACATTCTTAAATTTAATAAACTCCATTTAGTTTATTTAATAGTTAAGTTTAACAATATTGTCGATTTTTCAATTTGTTCTACCCTCTACAATTTATCATTTTTCTCCATTTACAACGGTCACTTTCTGAAGAACCTTCATTCAAATGCTTTAATGTCCCTACATAACTTTCACATAAACTCCACAAACTTATTTCTTCTGTCGACCAGTCCCTGTTACGTTATCAAAAATTATCGCGTCAGATTCTACCCATCGCTTTTTGCTTGTGCTCTTTCTTAAACATTTTAAAAAATATTCTGGAGTCTGTGCATAATTATACGTCTATATCTTTAACTGTATTTCATCCTAATTATTTGATTGAATTGTCTCTGGCTTTGGATCTCCCTGACTTCTGCTTTAATAATTCGACGACGAATCCGGTAAGACCAGATTAACAATAAACACACCTTAATCCTTTGTATTCGGATATGTTCCTTCACGAAGCAACGAAAAACGCATAAATTCGCATAAAACGGCATTATTATTAACCTAGTATTAGTATTAACATTAACGGTTTATATTTTACGGAACAAAATTGGAATTTTGTAGTTTATACTTTTTTAAGGTCTGACGATGTTCGGAACAAACAATAATATGCATTGTGGATTTGGTTAAATAGGTATCAGAGTAATCAGTTATTTTTCATGCTTCACCTGACGTTTTTATTTTCAAACATACGATACAGTCTTATTTATTTTTTTGCAAAAATAAATGTTATTTCTCGTTTCTTTGTGCGTGACGCTTACGATTACATTTTCTTTACGATCTTCTCCATTTGCCAAGAGACTAGGAGTTCCAAAGAGTATTGGCAAACTGCGTCACTCGTCTATTAGGTTTCAAGGGCGACTTCGTTAGGAAGATTTCAATGAGACGTCGAAAAGTGTTGATACTACTACTACAGGGTGTCGTGAAATATGTATGCGCACTATTGCAGTTTATAGCTGGCTGATTAAATCACAGCTAATGTTGGAGTTATTTAAATTTTGCATTTCAATAAGGTAGAAAGGTATCGATTTCGCTGCTACAAGGTGGTCAAAAAAACTACACACATTTTTGCAATTCATAACTATTTAATTGCATCACAGTTAGTCCTTGAATTACCTAAATTTTGATTTCAATAAGAAAGGAACGTATTAACACTACTGCTAAAGGGTGTTAAAAATGTATATTTACTTTGAAAGTTCATAATTACGCGATTGCATCAAAAATATTAGGATTACTGGAATTTTAAAATTCAATAAGATAGAAAAGTGGCGCTTTTGCTACTACAAGGTTGCAGCTTATAACTGTTTAATTGCATCTCAGAATCTTAGGATTACTTGAATTTTAAATTTCAATAAGGTAGAAATGTGTCGATTTCGCTACTACAAGGTGGTAAAAAAAACTACACACATTTTTGCAATTCATAACTGTTTAATTGCATCACAGTTAGTCCTTGAATTACCTAAATTTTGATTTCAATAAGAAAGAACGGTGTTAACGCTACTACTAAAGGGTGTTAAAAATGTATATTCACTTTGAAAATTCGTAATTACGCAATTGAATCACAAAATTTTAGGATTATTTGAATTTTATATTTCAATATGGTAGAAAGGTGCCGATTTTGCTACTACAAGGTTGCAGTTTATAATTGTTTAATTGCATTTCAGAATCTTAGGATTACTTGAACTTTAAATTTCAATAAGGTAGAAATGTGTCGATTTCACTACTACAAGGTGGTAAAAAAAACTGCACACATTTTTGCAATTTATAACTGTTTGATTGCATCACAGTTAATCTTTGAATTACCTAAATTTTCAATTTACCTAAATTTCAAATTTCGATGAGGAAGAAATTGTCGATTTATTTCAACTTGCCCTCGAAATACTCGAACCATCTCAAAATTAACGAATGCACTTTAGTGTCCCCCAAAATTTCAATTCCAACAGTAACCTTGCAACTACTTTTATGCATAACGTGTACATTCGTCATAACACGAAATATTTCCTTGTCTTCAAGATAGAGCACACAGTCGAAAACGTTTCATTATCGGCACTTCGCGCGTCAGAACGCATCAGAATGGTATTAAAAATGTATATCCAATTTTAAAGTTCATAACTATGCAATTGCATCACAGAATTTCAGGATTACTTGAATTTTAAATTTCAATAACGCTGAAAAGTGTCGATTTTGTTACTACAAGGTATTCAAAAAAACTACGCACATTGTTGCAGTTTATAACTATTTACTTGCATCACAGTCAATCTTTGAATTACCTAAATTTTAAATTTAGCTGAATTCCAAATAATGAGGGGGAAGAAATTGTCGATTTATTCCAACTTGCCCTTGAAATATTTGAACCATCTTAAAATTAACGAATGCACTTTAGTGCCCCCAAATATTCATTTCCAACAGTAACCTTGCAACTACTTTTATGCATGACGCGTACACTTTTCATAACACGAAATATTTGAACCATCTTAAAATTAACGAATACACTTTAATACCCCCAAAATTTCAATTCCAACAGTAACCTTGCAACTATTGTACTTTTATGCATGATGCGTACACTCGTCATAACACGAAATATTTCCTTGTCTTCAAGATTGAGCACACTAGTCGAAAACGTTTCATTATCGGCACTTCGCGCGTTAGATCGCATCAGAATGGTATTAAAAATGTATATTCAATTTTCAAGTTTGTAATTATGCAATTGTATCACAGAATTTCAGGATTACTGGAATTTTAAATTTCAATAACGCCGAAAAGTGTCGATTTAGTCACTACAAGGTGTTCAAAAAAACTCCACACATTTTTGCAGTTTGAAGCGATCTTTGAATTACCTATATATTTCATTTACTTGAATTTCAAATTCGATGAGGAAGAAATTGTCAATTTATTTCATCTTGCCCTCGGAATATTTGAACCGTCTTAAAATTAACGAATACACTTTAATGCCCTCAAAATTTCAATTCCAACAGTAACCTTGCAACTATTGTACTTTTATGCATGACGCCTACATTCATCATAACACGAAATATTTCTTTGTCTTCAAGATTGAGCACACAGTCGAAAACGTTTCATTATCGGCACTTCGCGCATCAGAACGCAGGTTTGCGAAATCGCTAATTCTCCAGGTATATTTGAATTCGACGGCAAATAGTGGGCCGTCATGTCTCTGTTTTCCGTGAGATCGTTCATTGTGCGTCTCAGTGCCTGCCGTTTAGCGATACCACTTATTCTTAATGGTTGACATTAACTTTTCTCTTTAAGCTTGGACCGTCTGGCTAGACCTTCGCAACATAGCAGCGGGACTATGGTGGCATGTAGTAACTGCTGCACGTCATAAATATGTCTGACTCACGAGCAAGAGCCGTAAGAGTGCAAAAGTATGTGTACGTTTCAGCGGAATTGAGCAATGCAGCGGTCTCACATAGATTCCAACGACATTTAGTCACATTAATAGTCGGACGGACTTTAAAACGGAAGAGCTTTTTGTAAAAGTCCACACTTTCGAAGAGCTCGGAAGTTAGTGGTTGTCGGATGACACGTAAAGGGTCCTGAAAATGTGCAATTTGCAGAACTTTCATTTGTTAAAGCTTGCAATTAATGTTCCAAAGATCAAATTAGTTCCAAAAGAAAAATATACGTAAATTATAACGTCTGTATTTTCAGCTAGCAGTTTAACGTATTGAAGTTGCAATTAATACGTTTTGATGATACGAATGAATGAATAAAATAAATGTATTCTGAAGAAAATGTTTGTAAATATTAATCCTTTGCACTTGGTTCAAAGTTTCATCAAAGTTTATTAGTGATTACAGAGAATGAACTCATGCCTCCGCAACTTTTTGAGAAACACATCTTTTTCTGTAGTTTTCTATTGAAATGGCGCAAAAAAAGCAAATCAAAATACGATACAATTGTCAAGGTATATTCAACAAAAAAAAAGTTACATATAGAAAAAGTAAAATTACGGTTCTTGCGTGGTAAGATAAGAAAATTATTAGAATGCCCAGCAATTACAATAATACCGAAATTAAATCAACCCCCCCCCCCCCCCCCCCCCCCCCCGAACCTTACGCGGCGGAAATATTATATCAGTCGATAAGACTGAAATAGTTCTTGATTATAGAGGAAATGTTGTCGGAATAGATGTTGTTAATCAATACGCCTCGACGTATTGCTTTATGCCGAAATTTTTAAAATGATGGAGAAAATTATTTTTTAGTGAACTGGAGATTTGCATCATAAATTTCTTCATAATTGACCGAACCTCAGAAGAAAAAAAAAAAACAAAAAGCAACGACACATTACAAGTTTGATAAAGCTTTCTAAATGAGTTGAGAAGTAATTTTCGAGAATCTAGAACACGTCCATCCACATCTTCGTCGGAAAATAGACTGAATAATAGATTACATATTCCCAATGCGGACGAAAGAAAATGGATCTGTTTTGTTTGTTGTGACAGAAAAACATCATGCGGAAGGAATTAAAGAACGTATTATTGTGAAACATGCACAAATCGATCTGTAATGCTATTCGGAGTTGCTTATTTTTTTGGCGACCGGAAATGTGCGCTGTAAATTCCTTCATAATTAACCGAACCGCAGAAGAAGAAAAAACAAAAAGCAATGACACATTACAAGTTTGTAAAAGCCTTATAAATGAGTTGAGAAGTGATTTTCGGGAATTTAGAACACGTCCATCCACATCTTCGTCGGAAAATAGGGTAAATAATAAATTACATATTCCCAATGCGGACGAAAGAAAATGGAACTGTTTTGCTTGTTCTGACAGGAAGACACGATATGGAAGACGTCAAACACCTTATTACTGTGAAACAGTAAATGCGCACAAATTTTGTTGCATATTGTGAAACAATATATGTGCACAAGTTTTGTTGCATATTGTGAAACAATATATGTGCACAAGTTTTGTTGCATATTGTGAAACAATATTGTGCACAAATCAACCTGCAATGCATATTCGGAATTTTTTCAGAATTCGTCACACTGTAAAAAATGATAAGAAATAAATGTTGATTTTTTTCCAAGTATATCTTCCTCGATCTCCACAAACTCATATAAAGCAAATATCATTACAATAGCTTACTTGATTCGAAAGCTATACTATCCAATATTATACTATTTATAATACAAGGTGTACGTTTTCGCCACAAACGGTTACGTTTTCGAATGCAAATGGTTAGAATTCTGTACTTTACGTCTTATATGCACAAACAGAAATGTTGATACATGAGCCTTTGCCCTAAGTATTTAATTATTTTCGTTTGTGGTGTGTGATAATTTGGATAAAACACTGTCTTTAACTCTTAATTAAATTATTAACCGTAGTGAAAGTTTTACTTTTGGCTACATGCCATAGTAGCTCGATGCATTCAAAAGAAATATGATAAAAAAGAAAAATTGAATCCGCGCAATATTTCAATACGACTTTTAGATTGTCGAATTATTTTGGTGTGTCTGAAGAAATTCGTGAAAGTTATGAGTGACATTGAAATAAAATTTAATAAAGTATAAATGAAAATAAAATACGATGAAATAAATTAATTAAAATGTCATAATAATTAGTAAGTAAATATATGTATGCTTTTTTCTTAGCAATTAAACGATGTTATTTATGTTTGTACTGTATGGCGTATCGTTTTTTAAACACTTCATTCTTTAAAAGAAAAAAAAATTAATACCTACACACTAATATATTTTTTTCATGAAACTATATCAAAATTTGCATATAACAGAATTTTTTAGAAAAACAAGCAATACCTATATAGTCATTCTTTATTTTTTTCATAAACCTGTATAATAATCTACAAATAATAGATATTTTTGGGTCACAATTAAAAAATCACACATTTAACGGATAAATCTGTATTGTACAGAAACCGAACGATTATACAGCAGATTCGAAAGAAGAATTTAAAATCACTTAAATATCGGTTATATTAAATATTTAAAACAGGTGTAATCCCAGCTTAATTGGTGCGGAATGAAAAATCAAGGAATTATCTGAGGATTAAATCTCTGTTAAAAGAAATCGTACGATTACACAGCTGATACGAAAGAAGAATTTAGAATAAGTCAAATGACTTGTAACCGAACGATTTATGCAAGCATATTGATGCTTCCTATTGAAAATACACCTGCGTGTTAAAATTCCGATTAAGCTACAAAAATTTGCCGAATCTCCACACAAGACCAGTTATAAAGACAGTAGGAGATATTAAAAAAAACAGGAGATATTAAAAAAGCAGCGTTCAGTAGCAGACTTTAGAGTATTATAGGACCAAGGATGAAATGTAATTTAGGAACTGGTAAGTCAATTATGATATGAGCCGTTTATTTTGAAAGTGGCCTAACTCTGTTTTTCAATATTTTCTGGTTACCATGGTTACATGTACAAATTCATGTTATTTATCAGTAAATGTTATTTATCAGTAAATGTTATTTATCTCGATTTGAAGATAAATGGAGTTAGGCCACTTTCAAAATAAACGGCTCATATTAACACATGGATGGTTTATTTTGAAAGTGGTATGAATTAATTTTTGTTTTAAATAAGATATCATATAATTTGTTATTAATTTAGCGTAAATTGGTTATTTGTACCTAGCTAATGTTCGTGTCTTAAAAAATGTCAAGGCTCTGTTCAATTTAAAATTGACCAATAAAAGGAATTGTGCAGCGATCGATTATGAAACCGGTGTAAGTCCAATTTCTATAGATTTTTTGTTATTATAGAAATGGCATTACGAAAAAATAATTTCTTCTACACATCAGAGGACTATTATGATGTTATAAAAGAATGTAGAATAAATAATAAATTCATTTTATACAAAATGAAAAGAAAGAATTTTGTTTTAACAAGAAATCTATAAAAGGCAATTGGAAGATGGGTAAAAAAAATATTAAGATACGGACCGTTTACTTTGAAAGTGGTGTAAGTCCATTTTTTTTTAAATAAGACATCACATAACTTTTATAGTACTTTTGTCCGGTATTTCGCTTAATTTTGTTTATTCGTTGCATATATTTTCCTTTATTTTGTTCTGCAGAATTGAAGTTCTCAGTAACAATATCGTCATCTGATGAAGATGCTACCTCTATAATTCTTCTTCTCTTTTTACGTTTCGTTAATTTGTTTTTCATAATAGAATTATCGTCATCCTCCGATTCTAAGATTATTCTTTTGTTTACATTCATGGGTTTATTTCTGTGTGAATTTATTTAAAATTAAATAAAATGAACACTCAATCGTCATAAAATAATATTGTTATGAAATAATATTAATTTACCATTTGTTCTTACCTATATCACTATCTGATATTAATATGAAATTATCGATTTTAGGAGGAAAATAAAATGCGTAAACTAAACTAGTAACTCTTGACACGTAATATGACACATAATATAAAACAAATGTGAAAAAAAGCTGACTGGCAACCATCTGCTAAGTCACCTGTCTCTGGAAATTGGACCTACACCACTTTCATAATCAATGATTACGCCATTTCTTTCATCGACCAATTTTAAATTGTACCAAACATAGGCATTTTTTAAGAAATTAAATACTAACTAGTTATACATAAAAAGTTTACATTGAATTAATCATAAATTGCGTGATATCTCATTTTTTTTAAAAATTGACTTATACCACTTTCAAAATAAACGGTCCATATCTCTTTGTGAGCCTTAGCCGCTTTCTTGCCTTTATGAAAATAAAAAAGTAAAATGTGCCGAAAATGCTTATTTTTCCACTCCGTGTTAAAACTGATCGTAAACTGACAGTTGTAATCAAAATTACACGGAATTTCTTTCTATAGCAACCCAAAGATATCGACTATCAAATCTCAAAAGAAAAAAAATTCTAATGTTGACAAATGAATAACGAAACAAATATAAAGCTATCTACTCGTGCAAACCCAAATCACTTTCTTGCCAACCCAATAAGAAGTTCAACACGTCTTATATGGGTTTCAATTGTTGTATGATATATCTAACTGTAGGATTTTTTGATTGGAATGATATTAAACAGTTTTAAACACAAAAGTAGTAATTGTAACGTTTCTCGCACTTCACTCGGTATTAAACTCTAATAAATGTTCGCTCAAAACTCACTAAATGCATTCGCTGTTAATCTCTAAATATTCGCTATGAGCTACACACTGTTACGCTTGGAGGTTTCGCAAAGACTCACTTCTTTTATTATCGCGCTCAACACTTTTATATTGATTGGTTTCTAGAACATTCCTAATAACGAAATAGATACATGCATTCTTTCTCACTCTCTCACTCTCGCTTTCTCTCTCTCTCATACGCACACTTTCTCATTACTCGTTCGTACAAAATCACACATCCTACATAACTGTTTTGCAATCTTTCGTACAGTTATATTACGATTCGATGCAATTTTGACTTTCATTTTGTCGTCATCAACTTCATAAGGTCGACCAGAACGTTGGTCATCTTTCAGTGAAAAATGTCCAGAATGAAATTTTTTTGAACCAATTCTGTTACATGCGTTCTGTTAAACAATCAACACCATAAACTTCACATATCTCTTTGTGAGCCTCAGCCGCTTTTTTGCCTTTATGAAAGTAAAAAAGTAAAATGTGTCGAAAATGCTTATTTTTCCACTCCATGTTAAAACTGACCGTAAACTGAGTTGTAATCAAAATTACACGGAGTTTCTTTCTATAACAACCTAAAGATATCGACTACCAAATCTCAAAAGAAAAAAAATGTTAACATTGACAAAAGAATAATGCTATCTACTCGTGCAAACTGAAATCACTTTCTTACCAGGCCAATAATACAGCTGTGTCATCAGCAAGAGTATACACTGCAGTATCTGGCCTAAAAGACTACCGCTTCACATGCGATAAATATTGCGATGAAAACGATACTTCGCCGCCTGTATAAACACTGGTGAAAGAACGTGTAGTAGGTTATTACGTCAAGTGCGTGTGCACACGCGTCCTAGATGACGCTGTTACGTAATTATGTTACACACAGCGTGAAAAAAGGAAACGCGGGTAAGTGGGAATGGAACATAAAAGAAGACGGATGGAAGGAATGGCTGATAGGTGTTCCGTGTGCGTATAGTATGTTATTCAGCGTTGCATCACTGATTGCTGATGTAATATATAAAAATATGCCGCCGCTCTTGTGTTGAATGATGCGCTGGACTACCGCCAACAGACTATTATTAGCAGTGGACACGAGTTCGTCACGTGGGTATTTTTATAAGTGTTGTTGGTATACGACGTTCTATGCTAATTAACAGCAGACGAAAACATGGGGACGGGCCGTGTCGGCGTCACCAGTATTTCGACGGTTTGCTTTGAAAGCGGTGTAAGTCAATTTTTTCGTTGTTTCGAGAAAATTGAAGGTTAGCGTATAGTATTGGTCAATTCAAAAATATAAATTAATACTTAACACGTTGCCGCAAACGGCGTCTATAGCCGTCGTGCACATTTGAATCAATAAAAAAAAGAACATCGTTAGTACGAAGTGTACTAACGCATACGCTTGTTAATTATTGAGTAATACATTGAAAAAAAAGGTATAGCATGCCAGACAGCATATCAATTGTTCTTTTATGCGTACATATATGGCGTAGACGAGGTCAAATTTATGTACCGAAATGGCGAGATAAACGGGACGTTCGGTCCATAACAACAAATCATCATCCGGAAATAGTGGAAGTTACTAACAAATTTGGAGAAAAGAAGAATAAACCAAATGATTTCGCTGAATACAATTTGAATATGTCAGGAGTTGACAGATGTGGTCAAAATATTTCTGACAAAAAGCTTCTTTTTCATCTCTTAGACCTATGCGTTTGGAATTCCTACTTTATCTATCGATAATTTCATAAATCAACGACATTTCTACAGTTTAGAGATGTGCTAATACAATCACTGATCGCACTACCTAATACTGAGATTTCTGGAAAGAATTTTGCGGCATTAAGGGGACATTCTATTTTCTCGGGTCGAAAAGATCGATTTTTTTTTATTGCCTTATTCGAAAGTATATACTTTCGAGATTATGTCCTTAAATTTGCAGCGATAAATTCTAAAAATTGGAAAAGTTATAGGCCTCGCATCTAACCCACCTCGCGCAGATAGAAGAGTAACGTCGCTTGACCGGTCGGGCCGTTTTTCTCTTTCGGCGATCTTTATCTATTCTAAGAAATTATCTAATTCTGGAAACGATTTAAAAGAGAAGATCACCCAAATGTAAACATTGCATTGGTAAACATTACGAAGGAGTGTGTTCCGCGCACCAAAATAACATCTAAATACCATCTTACCCTTGACCTTAACGATGTCTGTTATGTTTATTGCTTTCTGAACATGCATTCAGTATTCAAACAGTTTTCAAAAGAGACGTATCGTTTTAATATGGATCGAAAGCAAAGTAAATTTGTCAATTCGAGACCCTGTCGTTCGCGAAAGAGAACGTTTATTGGAAATCAGCATACAAGTGAATGCAATTTAGAGTACGTTAGTACATCGGCAGAAAAATTAAAAGAAAATGCTGATCTGCATGTAAACATTGATCCGGCTATGAATTATTGTATATTACAATTTACTACGTAAGAATCTTTTATATACAAAAATTCGATATGCAAAACTTTAAATGCGTTTTTCTCGGTACTATATTTTTTCAACTGGCGTGCACGATTCTAAAAAAACTATTCGATGAATCGGTTCGAGATTTTAATATATTATTCTACATACTTATGCCTATCGTATGAACCACGGGTGTGTTAATTAATCAATATTTTCTCATTTTTTTCCATCATAAAAAGACGGAAAAAATGCCATTTTCGTGAACCTAATTTTGGAAAGTCAGTCATTTTGAAAGTTTTCATGCAAACTCTTTCTCCGTGGTCCATGCGATAGTGGTTAGTATGTAAATTAAGATTCCTGTTCTGTTTTTTTTTTCTGATTATCCCAACGACCGCAATCACGCACGCCAGTGAGTATGAATTTTTTAGAGGTGCTCCAGCAATCAAGAAGAATTTATATGAAAAAATGTGAAAAAACATAAAAAAAAATATTTTTGTATAAATAAAGGTCGATATGATACAATGTGAAAGTTTCAAATTGCTGCGTTTCTGTTTTCGATAAGAAAAAAATTATTGAAAATCAGTAAAATTTTTCGATGAGAAAGTAGAATGTCCCCTTAAAGGTTAGCGTATAGTATTGGTCAATTCAAAAATATAAATTAACCCTTAACACGTTGCCGTAAACGGCGGCTATAGCCGTCGTGCATATTTTAATTAATAAAAAAAAAACATCGTTAGTACGAAGTGTACTAACGCATACGCTTGTTAATTATTGAGTAATACATTGAAAAAAAAGGTATAGCGTGCCAGACAGTATATTAATTGTTCTTTTATGCGTACATATATGGCGTAGACGAGGTCAAATTTATGTATCGAAATAGCGAGATAAACGGGACGTTCGGTCCATAACAACAAATCATCATCTGGAAATAGTGGAAATTACTAACAAATTTGGACAAAAGAAGAATAAACCAAATGATTTAGCTGAATACAATTTGAATATGTCAGGAGTTGACAGATGTGGTCAAATGATTTCTGATAAAAAACTTCTTTTTCATCTTTTAGACCTATGCGTTTGGAATTCCTACTTTATCTATCGATAATTTCATAAATCAACGACATTTCTACAGTTTAGAGATTTGCTAATAGAATCACTGATCGCATTACCTAATACTGAGATTTCTGGAAAGAATTTAGTGGCATTAACACCTACGTGTGGTCGACCGATACAAATAAATGCATTACCACTGGCATCGAAAAATTGTCCACAATAACATTTCTTTTAAAAGATACCACCACCTGTTTATTTTCAGCGTAAAACTTATTTTTTACGTTGCAGACAATGTTCAACCAACCGAATTAGAAAAGAAACGTCATATAGATGTAAAACTTGTCCGCATAAACCACCATTGTATCCAGAATGCTTCGAATCCTATCATTTATAATGCTTTCTTGTATGTATGTAATTTGTTTCCTGAATTAATTTTTATTTGATTTTTACTATTTTATAAGCAAAATAAATTTCAAATGATAATTTTGTTTCAAACTGATTTTCTTGTGTTAAGTTTACACCTATTTACTCTCTTTTATTCCTAGGAATCATTTTGAATTAGTAAAGCAAATGCCGTATAGACGTCACGACGGTTATAGCAGTCATTTGCTCTGGGAAGAGAAAAAATGACATGATGAGCAAATGACGGTTATAGCCGTCGAGAGTTTTTTTGGAAAAACTGTGGCCATATGTGATCATTTTCACTTCCAAACATACAACTTACAGTCGATTCCATCTGGCAGTCATAAACAATTGAAAAAAATGTGTTTCTGAACACAATCATCAAATTAAAAGTGTGCGGCAACGGGTTAACGTACGAGCACATTTTTCTAGAATAATACCCAGTAGATCGACGGATTTTTAACACTAGATTGCCCAAGGAAGTCATTTTGAGTGCTTATTAATTTCAATTAGAAAAAAAATTATGTACATAATGATACAATTTCTTAGAATTTTGTGACTTTTTGTACAACATATAAATGGGTTTATTAATAATTGTAGTTTCCTTCCCCCTCCTTCATTTCCGGTATATATATGTGTATATATATATACCTATATATATATACCTATCCGGTATATATATATATACCTATATTACCCAAAAGCAGTCGTTTTGACTGCTTGGGAAATTTAAAATAATCAAATGACTCTTATTATTGAATTCAGTAATTTCTTATATGACCAGTTCGGCTCTGTATTGAAATAACATTTTTAATTTTTTTCTATTACCGTTACATGATAACATACAAGTATATGTACTTCTTGATTCCGTAAGTTAGGTGGAAGTTATTTTGATGCTAGCATCACAGCTTCGTCTCTTTCACGAAAAACTTCATCATCTAAATTGGTCCGTTACTTAATAAACTAAAGTAGTACTTGATATTCGTATCTTTATGCAGTGATACTTGTTCTAACCAGTTGTTTATTTTATATCATTTGCGCCCTAAATTCCTGAAAGAAATATCGTATAGAAGTGAGTTATTTGAAAAGCTAACGAACATAAGTGAAGAGTGCTCCGATATAGAATCAGATGCGATCAATTCTGAACTATCATCTGAAGATGAAACGGTTCATATTCAAAGTGAAACATCTAAAACCGAAGATAGCGATGAAGAGTCGATCACCAATGATGAAAATGAAAGCGTCGAATGTTACGAGGCAAAAAATTTAAAATTGAGTTATTTATGGTCAGCAAAGTGGGGTCCCGAATTTTTTCGAAAAACTATGGCCAGAGAAAAGTTCAAGCAAATCCTACGATTTATTCGTTTTGACAAAAGAACCGAAAGAAGTAGGAGTCTACAAACAAATAAATTTGCCTTGGTTTCGGAAATACGGGATAAGTTCATTGAAAACAGTCAATATTTACAGTTAATATTTACTAATAACCTGTTATATAACTGTAAATAATATAAAAAAATATTAAAAGTTAATTTTAAATAAATTTCTTTACACATTAGTTATTCTTTCACAATGGAGGCATTTTGACTGCTTTTTGGCAATATAGGTATATACTAAGTTTCAGTTTTTCTAGTGTTAAGATATTTAGTGCTTTATTTCCAGAGCGAGAAAAAGTGCGTAATTAATATTGCTCTACTGGATTTTATGGAATTTTTCAGTAGTAATAGGTAGTATATGAACAGATTTTTCTGTAAAAGGATACTGTAGTGAAAATAACAGAAAAATAAACAAATAGATATATGTATGTAATAGTACATGTCTATCCTACATAAGCTACATGTAACAATATAAGGACACGATATATAAAGAGCATAAGTAAATAATAGGAATATCTCATGTTAACTATAACAATATATAAATACAATTCATAAAATAAAAAAATAAAAACTACTACACCTATTTTATTTCCTCTTATCATTTATAAAGAAAATCGAATTGACAGAAAATATGTTTCAAGTGATATTTACTTTTTGATCATTGAAATTAAATTATTTTTACAATTGACTAATTATGAAAATACTGCAAGTTCATTTAGAGCGAATTTAACCAAAGTAATATATACTTACTAATATATATTATTTTGGTTAAATTCCCATAAAGAAATTGATATAATCAATTTAGATATGGATAAATTAGTAAAAACATTGTCAGATTTGACAAAGTTAATTTACACTTTTTAATTTACTATTATGCTAACCTTGAATTTTTGCGAAACAACAAAAAATAACCTTGCACCGCTTTCAAAATAAACGATCCATTTGTTTTTGACAACAATTCTACTGGCAGAATTGATTGTTATGGATGCACTACATGATTTTAGTAGTTAAAGAGCTTATTTTTAAAAGCATTGTTGACCCACGACCTTCTGTGCTAATTAACGGGAGACGTAAACATGGAAAGTGGGTGTGTCCACATCAGTAACATTTGTTCTGGAAAATGGTTGTGCTAGCAGAATTACCTTATAACGACACATATAGACCACTATTAGATTCGTGTAATTGTTATTGATTCATTACATTAGTGTACGAGTTAACAAGCGTATTTTCACAAACATTGTTGGCATACATCATTTTACGCTCATTAACAGGAGATGAAACATGGAAATTTAGCCGGATTCTTGAAAATGAGCTGGAAAAATTACATTATAAAAGCAAGCATAGATAGGTATCTGTATTAATATTGATGCAATATATTCCTGTTGTAGGTAGCAAGCGTATTTTATTAGTATTGATGAAATTTGTGTTGCTGTGTGTCGTCAGTGCATAAAAATATATCGCAAATTAAGCAAATTTGACGATACACGTTTTAAAGTAAATGTAATGGAAAAACTGCACCGTAACAACACATAAACTAATATTAAAATTGAACACGAATACTTCGCACGCGTATTTTTATAAACGTGGCTGACTTACGACGCGCTACGCAAATTATCAGAACATAAAAACATACAAATTAGTCCCATTTAAGGTAGCAATATTTCTTTTTGATTTGTGTTAGGATAATTACGTTATGAGAGTACATGTAAAATAATAGACTCAATTATGTTAGCAATATTTGTTTTATTTGTATTAAGTTAATTACATTGTAACAGTACGTGCAAAATAATGGACCCATTTATGTTAGCAATATTTCTTTTTTATTTGTACTAGGATAATAACATTATAACAGTACGTGCAAAATAATGAACCCATTTAAGTTTGCAATATTTGTTTTTCATTTGCACTAGAATAATTACATTATGACAGTACATGCAAAATAATAGACCCATTTATGTTAGCAATATTTATTTTTAATTTATACTAGGTTAATTACATTATAACTGTACGTGCAAAATAATGAACCCATTTAAGTTTGCAATATTTGTTTTTCATTTGTACTACAATAAGTGACAGTACGTGTAAAATGATAGTCCTATTTATGGTAGCAATATTTGTTTTTCATTTGCACTAGAATAATTACATCATGACAGTACATGTAAAATAATAGACCCATTTATGTTAGCAATATTTATTTTTGATTTGTACTAGAATAATTGCATTATAACAGTACGTACAAAATAATAGACCCATTTATGTTAGCAATATTCTTTTTTGATCTGTACTAGGATAATTACATTATAACAGTTCGTACAAAATAATGGACCCATTTATGTTAGCAATATTTGTTTTTCATTTGTACTAAAATAATTACATTATAACAGTACGTGCAAAATAATAGACCCAATTATGGTAGCAATATTTGTTTTTCATTTGTATTAGGTTAATTTCATTAAAACTGTGCGTGCAAAATAATGGACCCATTTATCTTAGCAACATTCATTTCTGATTTGTACTAGAATAATTACATTATGACAGTACGTGCAAAATAATAGACCCACTTATGGTAGCAATATTTTTTTGTCATTTGTACTAGAATAATTACATTATGAGAGCACCTGTAAAATAATAGGCCCAATTATGGTAGCAATATTTGTTTTTCATTTGTATTAGGTTAATTTCATTAAAACTGTACGTGCAAAATAATGGACCCATTTATGTAGCAACGTTCATTTTTTATCTGTAGTAGAATAATTACATTATGGCAGTACGTACAAAATAATAGACCTATTTATGTTAGCAATATTTATTTTTTATTTGTATTAGGTTAATTATTATACATTATCACCGTACGTGCAAAATAATGGACCCATTTAAGTTAGCAATATTTGATTTTCATTTGTATTAGGGTAATTACATTATCACGGTACGTGCAAAATAATGGACCCATTTAAGTTAGCAATATTTGATTTTCATTTGTACTAGAATAATTACATTATGAGAATACATGCAAAATAATAGAACCATTTATGTTAGCAATATTCCTTCCTGATCTGTACTACGATAATTACATTATAACAGTTCGTGCGAAATAATTCTACAGCTGAACAAAAGTAAGGCGCACGGATATTTGTATGGTTGCATTTGATCCATCACATTACTGGATTTACAATACCATTAATAATTACGGTCAGCATAAAATAACATCTCACATTACTGTAATAGTTAATAAACATAAATTTATATGTACTGCTAGTATATGACGTTATATGACAATTAACTGCACGACGAAAACATAGAAAGTAGCTCGGTTCATCTTAGCAACGCTTTTTTTAAGGACGACCAGAAGAATTCCATTACAACAGCATGTCCAGACTATTATTAAGAATAAACACGTGCACGCCAACCGTCTGTTTAATGAGCCTCATTAGTGCACTTCGTTTCTATGGTAATTAACAAAAAATAAAAAGATGAAAACTAGCCGGGCTTATGTTGGCAACATTTGTTATTAAAGGTGAGTGTGCCAGGTAAGTTACTTAATTGATAAGAAAAATTGTACATTCTAAAAAAAAAAGATTGTACATTCTATATATATTATTCTATACTATATACTCTACAGAATAATTATTTACAACATGTGCAGAATAGTATTAGAACTGGTATTATATTTTATTGTTGGTATTAATATACTACATTACTATAATAGTTGAAAAATATCTTTCTATAAACGTTATTGGTGTCCTATGTTGCTTTCTAAATTAACAGGGGATGGGAACAGGAAAGAAATTGGCCAAATTTATGACATTCATTTTTCAAATTAACTGAACTAGCAATAATTATACCATAACAACACACATACTATTATTAAAATTGAACACGAATTCACCACACAATTTCTATAACCATCACTGAGATAGTGCGTTCCATGGTAATTAACATGACAAAAAAAAAACCACCCAAATGTATATAAGCGATATATCGTTTTTAAATTTTTACCAGTAGAATTACATTATAACGGCACATGTAGACTAGCAATAAAATTAGTATCAGGTGTTTATAATTACTATTGATAACTACATTGCAGTTATAGTCGTCACGTATATTTTTAGAAGCGTCGTTGGTATATTACATTGCTACATAAGTTAACAAGACATAAAAGTTCGCTTTAATATTCACTGTACCGGCAGAATTATATCATGACATACATAAACAATTATTAAACTTCAACACTGCATTATTTATATAACCGTTATTCGCGTATTGCGTTCTATATTCATTAACAAGACACAGAACAGAGGAACTAACTTTGGAAATGAATTAGGAATTGCGTTATAATACTACGTAGAGACTAGTACCGGAACTGTTCATCTACATTACACACGCTGTTTTATAATCGTTATTGTTACACCACATTGCCACGGTAATTCACAAGCATCTCTTTACAAGTATTACGGGTATACGACGTCACTTTCGAAAAGAACAGGAAATAATCATACAGAAGACGCTAAGCAAGATTACGTCAGGAAGAGTTTCTGTCAAAATAGATTTTATTCGCAAAAGGACACGACAGTGACCCACATAGACTGCTATTATAATTAACAGGAGATAAAATTAAAGCAAAACTTAGTCCGTTTGCTCTTACAAAACGCTACTTCAAATGACACGACAGCGGCTGACATGAATTATTATTAGAGGCGAACACGAGCACATCAAACTCATATTTATATCAACGCACATACTGTTATTAAAATTGAACACGAGTTCACCATACAATTTGTATAACCATCACTGAAATAGTGTGTTCTGTGGTAATTAACATGATAAAAAAAATAAACCACCTAAATGTATGTAAGCGATATATCTTTTTTATATTTTTACCAGTAAAATTACATTATAACGACACATGCAGACTAACAATAAAATTAGTATTAGATGTTTATAGTTACTATTGATAACTACATTGCAGTAATAGTCGTCACGTATATTTTTAGAAGCATCGTCGGTATATTACATTGCTACATAAGTTAACAAGACATAAAAGTTTGCTTTAATATTCACTGTACCAGCAGAATTATATCATGACATACATAAACAATTATTAAAGTTCAACACTGCATTATTTATATAACCGTTATTCGCGTATTGCGTTCTATATTCATTAACAAGACGCAGAACAGAGGAACTAACTCTGGAAATGAATTAGGAATTACGTTATAATACTACGTACAGACTAGTACCGGAACTGTTCATCTACATTACACACGCTGTTTTATAATCGTTATTGTTACAGCACATTGCCACGGTAATTCACAAGCATCTCTTTACAAGTATTACGGGTATACAATGTCACTTTCGAAAAGAACAGGAAATAATCATACAGAAGACGCTAAGCAAGATTACGTTAGCAAGAGTTCCTGTCAAAACAGATTTTATTCGTAAAATGACACGACAGTGACCCACATAGCCTGCTATTATAATTAACAGGAGATAAAATCAAAGCAAAACTTAGTCCGTTTGCTCTTACAAAACGCTACTTCAAATGACACGACAGCGGCTGACATGAATTATTATTAGAGTCGAACATGAGCACATCAAACTCATTTTTATATCAACGAACATACTATTATTAAAATTGAACACGAATTCACCACACAATTTGTATAACCATCACTGAGATAGTGCGTTCTATGGTAACTAACATGATAAAAAAAATAAACCACCTAAATGTATGTAAGCGACATATCTTTTTTATATTTTTACCAGTAGAATTACATTATAGCGCCACATGTAGACTAGCAATAAAATTAGTATTAGATGTTTATAGTTACTATTGATAACTACATTGCAGTAATAGTCGTCACGTATATTTTTAGAAGCGTCGTTGGTATATTACATTGCTACATAAGTTAACAAGACATAAAAGTTCGCTTTAATATTCACTGTACCGGCAGAATTATACCATGACATACATAAACAATTATTAAAGTTCAACACTGCATTATTTATATAACCATTATTCGTCTATTGCGTTCTACATTCATTAATAAGACACAGAACAGAGGAACTAACTCTGGAAATGAATTAGGAATTACGTTATAATACTACGTAGAGACTAGTACCGGAACTGTTCATCTACATTACACACGCTGTTTTATAATCGTTATTGTTACACCACATTGCCACGGTAATTTACAAGCATCTCTTTACAAGTATTACGGGTACACAACGTCACTTTCGAAAGGAACAGGAAATAATCATACAGAAGACGCTAAACAAGATTATGTCAGCAAGAGTTCTGTCAAAACAGATTTTATTCGCAAAATAGCACGACAGTGACCCACATAGCCTGCTATTATAATTAACAGGAGATAAAATCAAAGCAAAACTTAGTCTGTTTGCTCTTACAAAACTACAAAGCTACTTCAAATGACACGACAGTGGCTGACATGAATTATTATGAGAGTCGAACACGAGCACATCAAACTCATTTTTATATCAACGAACATACTATTATTAAAATTGAACACGAATTCACCACACAATTTGTATAACCATCACTGAGATAGTGCGTTCTATGGTAATTAACACGATAAAAAGAAAAAACAAATAAACCACCAAAATTTATGTAAGCGATATATCTTTTTTATATTTTTACCAGTAGAATTACATTATAACAACAGTTGCAGATTAGCAATAAAATTAGTATCAGATGTTTATAGTTACTATTGATAACTACATTGCAGTAATAGTCGTCACGTATATTTTTAGAAGCGTCGTTGGTATATTACATTACTACATAAGTTAACTAGACATAAAAGTTCGCTTTAATATTCACTGTACCGGCAGAATTATACCATGACATACATAAACAATTATTAAAGTTCAACACTGCATTATTTATATAACCATTATTCGTATATTGCGTTCTACATTCATTAAGAAGATACAGAACAAAGGAAGTAACTCTGGAAATGAATTAAGAGTTACGTTATAATACTACATACAGACTAGTACCGAAACTGTTCATCTACATTACACACGCTGTTTTATAATCGTTATTGTTACACCACATTGCCACGGTAATTCACAAGCATCTCTTTACAAGTATTATGGGTACACAACGTCACTTTCGAAAAGAACAGGAAATAATCATACAAAAGACGCTAAGCAAGATTACGTCAGCAAGAGTTCCTGTCAAAACAGATTTTATTCGCAAAATGACACGACAGTGACCCACATAGCCTGCTATTATAATTAACAGGAGATAAAATCAAAGCAAAACTTAGTCCGTTTGCTCTTACAAAACGCTACTTCAAATGACACGACAGCGGCTGACATGAATTATTATTAGAGTCGAACACGAGCACATCAAACGCATATTTATATGCTCGTTACTGGTACACGCCGCAGGCATCCTAATTAACTGGACATAAAATTACGGAAGAAGCTAGTCGTGCGTACCAGCAACATTCGTTCATATAGCAGATTGTAGCAAAACTATGCCATAACGGCACACGTCAACTATTATTAGAATTAAACACGGTACGTCACGTCTGTGTTTTGTAGCTTAGAACACTACCGAGCGTAATTCCAGGAGATAAAAGCAAAGAAGAGAGAAGAGAAGTTTACGATAGCAACATCTGCTCACTGAGGTAATTGTTTAACACTAAACGTAGCAAACGGGATCAAATGAGTCCTTTCAAAATTTACTTTCAAATCGTACATTCATTGTTGTTTCCTTTGCTCATTTGACTTTCTGTCAATTTTTATATCATCCGATTATTGAATTTTTCGCTTTAACAGATTAGGAATTCTTTCTAAAAATCAACGTTTATTTCATAAGGGGTCAAATGACAAGTAGACCAAAAGGTAAGAATAGGTAGGTGTAAAGTACTGATACGTTCAGTGTTAATTGATCTTCACTTAAATATTGTTAATTTTCAAGCAATACGATTAAATTTAAATATTGTCAATTTTTAAACGAGAATTTTACATTTTTGTGAATGTATTTTCATACTTTTTGGCATTATCGATTATCAACCGCCAATTTTAAATTATCTTCACTTAAATATTGCTAATTTTCAAGCAGTGCAATTAAATCCGATAAATTTAAATATTGTCAATTTTTACACGAGAATTTCATATTTTTGTGAATGTATTTCCATACCTTTAGGCATTGTCGATTATTAAGCGGCAATTTTAAATGATCTTCACTTAAATATTGCTGATTTTCAAGCAATGCGATTAAATCCGATAAATTTAGACATTGTCAATTTTTAAATGAGGATTTTACATTTTTGTGAATCTATTTTCATACCTTTAGGCATTGTGGATTATTAAGCGGCAATTTTAAAAATCAGTGTTTATTTCATAAGGGGTTAAATGATAAGTAGACCAACAGGTAAGAATAGATAGGTGTAAAGTACCGATACGTTCAGCGTTAATTGATCTTCACTTAAATATTGCTAATTTTCAAGCAGTACGATTAAATTTAAATATTGTCAATTTTTAAACGAGAATTTGATATTCTTGTGAATGTATTTTCATACCTTTAGGCATTGTCCATTATCAACCGCCAATTTTAAAGGATCTTCGCTTAAATACTGCTAATTTTCAAGCAATACGATTGAATCCGATAAATTTAAATATTGTCAAATTTTCAACGAGAATTTTATATTTTTGGTGAATGTATTTCCATACATTTAGGCATTGTTGATTATTAAGCGGCAATTTTAAATGATTTTCACGTAAATATTGCTAATTTTCAAGCAATGCGATAAAAATCCGATACATTTAAATATTGTCAATCTTTAAATGAGAATTTTGTATTTTTGTGGATGTATCTCCATAAATTTAGGCGTTGTCTATCTTCATGCGGCAATTTCGAATGACCTTCACTTAAATATATATTCGCAATAATCGTAAATTCCTATATAATTTGATTATTCAATTTCTCGCTTTAATAACTTAGGAATTTCTTTCTGAAAATCAACGTTTATTTCGTAAGGGGTCAAATAACAAACGATGTAAGAATAGTTACGTGTAAAGTACCGGTACGTTTAGTGTTAATACACATACCCCAATGTTAGAATGAAACACGACGAGATCAGACATATTTTCTCATAGTCGTTACTGCTATATCACGTTCCCATAGTAATTAACAAAACATAACGCCACACACCAAACAATCCAGGTCTACGTTAGTAATTGTACTCGAAAAGATTGTATCCGCAACGTCACACTATGATTTTGTTGTGAGTCATCCAGGATTCATTAGCGAAAATTAGTTAGTCGTAATAGGATCAGTATTATTTCTAAGAAGGTAAATGAGTATGTGTGGGAACTTTTTCTTCAAAAAGATTGTACTAGTATAACCATATCATAACGGCATAAAACTTTTATTGTACGGCACTCATGGACAGCACCAAAGATCACATAGCCATAATAGAATTAATATTATTTCTCATTGAATGAAAGAATGCCGATTTGCAAAAGATGTAATTACATGTAAATTTATCTATGTGTTTATTCTCGTTGAAAAATAAGGTACCGACAAAATTATATTATGAAAGCGCATTATATAACACGTCATCCAGGATCACTACCGACAATTACCAAGCCATAAGAGAATTAGTGTGGTTACTCATTGAATGAAAGAATGCATGGAAGAATGCAATGTTCATGAGTCACTTGAATCCCGCATATCTGCTAAATACCAAGTAGATATACGTGCAAATTAATTCCCTATAAAAAATTGTATAATTTCACAATGGCAACGATAGACATTTTTATAATACGTTACTCAGGGTCACTACCGAAGATGAGCAATCGTAATGGGATTAGGTCTGTTTCTCGTTAAACGAAAAATTACAGTATGACAGTACGTGCAAAGTAATAGACCCATTTATGTTAGCAGTATTTCTTTTTGATTCGTATTAGGTGAATTATATTATGACAGTACATGCAAAATAATAGACCCATTTATGTTAATAATATTTGTTTTTTATTTGTATTAGGATAATTATATTATGACAGTACGTACACAATAATAGACCTATTTATGTTAGCAATATTTCTTTTTGATTCGTATTAAGATAATTATATTATGCCAGTACGTGCAAAATAATAGACCCATTTACGTTAGCAATATTTCTTTTTGATTCGTATTAGGATAATTTTATTATGATAGTACGTACAAAATAACAGACCCATTTATGCTAGTGATATTTCTTTTTGATTCGTATTAGGATAATTATATTATGACAGTACGTACAAAATAATAGACCCATTTATGTTAGCAATATTTCTTTTTGATTTGTATTAGGATAATTATATTATGACAATACGTAAAAAATAATAGACCTATTTATGTTAGCAATATTTCTTTTTTATTCGTATTAGGATAATTACATTATGCCAGTACGTGCAAAATAATAGACCCATTTACGTTAGCAATATTTCTTTTTGATTCGTATTAGGATAATTTTATTATGACAGTACGTACAAAATAACAGACCCATTTATGCTAGTGATATTTCTTTTTGATTCGTATTAGGATAATTATATTACGACAGTACGTACAAAATAATAGACCCATTTATGTTAGCAATATTTCTTTTTGATTCGTATTAGGTGAATTATATTATGACAGTACATGCAAAATAATAGACCCATTTGTGTTAGCAATATTTCTTTTTGATTTGTACTAGGATAATAACATTATGACAGTACCTGCAAAATAATACACCCATTTACGTTAATACAATTTGTATTCATTACAAAAGGTTACCCAGCCGTAATAGAATTAACATTATTTCTCATCAGACCAAAGAACGATTCGCCTGCAAATTACGTATTTACCAACATTTATTCTTCTTCAAAAATATTCTACTATCAACATACGACTATAACGGTACATTATTACATTACATCACTTTGTAACCATTACACAAGGTTACCCAGCCGTAATAAAATTAACATTATTTCTCATCAGACAAAAGAACGATTCGCCTGCGACTGCGGTATTTTCTAAAAATCAACTAACCATTCGTGTAAATCTTCATCCACTCTAAAAAGGATCGTAGCACCAAAATGACGTTATAACGGGACATTTTACAGCACGTCACCCAGGATCCATCAGCGAAGATTACCTAGCCATAATAGGATTAGTATTGTTGCTCGCTGGATGAAAGAATGTCTGCATTGATGGTTTGCCTGAGTTCGGCGTATTTACTGAATACCAAGTGAGTATGCGTGTAATAGAATTAACATTATTTCTCATCGGACAAAAGAACGATTCGCCTGCGACTGACGTATTTGCTAAAAATCAAGTAACTGGACGTGTGTAGATTTATCAACATTTATTCTTCTTCAAAAATATTCTACTATCAAAATACGACTATAATGGTACATTATTAGAAAACATCACTTTGTAACCATTACAGAAGCTTACCCAACCGTAAAAAAATTAATTAATTTCTCATCAGACAAAAGAACGATTCGCCTGCGACTGACATATTTCTAAAAATCAAATAACTGGGCTTGTGTAGATTTATCAACATTTATTCTTCTTCAAAAACATTATACTATCAAAATACGACTATAACAGTACATCACTTTGTAACCATTACATAAGGTTACCCAACCGTAGTAGAATTAAGATTATTTCTCATCGGACAAAAGAACGATTTGCCTGCGACTGGCGTATTTGCTAAAAATCAAATAACTGGGCGTGTGTGGATTTATCAATATTTATTCTTCTTCAAAAATATTCTACTATCAAAATACGACTATAACGGTACATTATTATAGTACATCACTTTGTAACCATTACCTGAGTTCGGCGTATTTGCTTACCCAACCGTAAAAAAATTAACTAATTTCCCATCAGACAAAAGAACGATTCGCCTGCCAATGACATATTTTCTAAAAATCAAGTAATTCGCCCAGTTACTTCAACGTCGGACGTGTGTAGATTTATGAACATTTATTCTTCGTCAAAAACATTATACTATCAAAATACGACTATAACAGTACATTATTACAATACATGACTTTGTAACCATTACAGAAGCTTACCCAACCGTAAAAAAAATTAACTAATTTCTCATCAGACAAAAGAACGATTCGCCTGCGACTGACGTATTTTCTAAAAATCAAGTAACTGGACGTGCGTAGATTTATCAACATTTATTCTTCTTCAAAAATATTCTACTATCAAAATACGA
Source organism: Cryptocheilus praepositus (assembly GCA_033815515.1). Lineage (NCBI taxonomy): Eukaryota > Metazoa > Arthropoda > Insecta > Hymenoptera > Pompilidae > Cryptocheilus > Cryptocheilus praepositus. The sequence continues at coordinate 478,366 of JAWWQZ010000084.1, read as the reverse complement.
CAATAATCGTACATTATTAAACTACGTCACTTTATAACCATTATGGAAGGTTTCCGAGCCGTAACAAAATTAGCATTGTGTCTCATCAAACAAAAGAACAATTCGCCTGCGACCAACGTATTTTCTAAAGATCAAGTAACTGGGCGTGTGTAAATTTATCAACATTTATTCTCCTTCAAAAACATTATACTATCAAAATACGACTATAACGGTACATTATTACAGTACATCACTTTGTAACCATTACATAAGGTTACCCAGCCGTAAAAAAATTAACATTATTTCTCATCAGATGAAAGAACGATTCACCTGCAACTGACGTATTTACTAAAAACATTACACTATCAGAATACGACTATAACAGTACATTATTACAAAACATCACTTTGTAACCATTACAGAAGCTTACCCAACCGTAAAAAAAATTAACTAATTTCTCATCAGACAAAAGAACGATTCGCCTGCCAATGACATATTTTCTAAAAATCAAGTAATTCGCCCAGTTACTTCAACGTCGGACGTGTGTAGATTTATCAACATTTATTCTTCTTCAAAAATATTATACTATCAAAATACGACTATAACAGTACATTATTACAGTACATCACTTTGTAACCATTACACAAGGTTACCCAGCCGTAACAGAATTAACATTACTTCTCATCAGACAAAAGAACGATTCACCTGCGACTGACGTATTTTTTAAAAACCAACAAACAGTTCATGTAGATTTATCCATCTTCATCCACTCTAAAAAGGATCGTAGCACCGAAATGACGTTATAACGGGACATTTTACAGCACGTCACCAGGATCCATCAGCGAAGATTACCTAGCCATAATAGGATTAGTATTGTTGCTCGCTGGATGAAAGAATGTCTGCATTGATGGTTTGCCTGAGTTCGGCGTATTTGCTGAATACCAAGTGAGTATGCGTGTAAATTTATTCGTGTGGCGGTGGGGACGACGCCTCGAAGTGACGAACGCGCTGCGTTTTCCTCAGTTGAATCGCAATCGTTCTGGCGGTGACTTACGCGGTGGACGATTCTTACTCCGAGAGTAGCTAAAAGGCAACTTTTCCGATAATAAACGCGAATAGAGACACACCAAAAATCTTCGACGAACTTTTTTCCTATCAGTGACCAACCAACAGTTAGCACACCGGACCCTCATCAATTTCGTCCCAGAAGAATACGCCCGCGCAATACGAAAATAACTACTGCCCGAAGAAGAAGAATAGGGAAGTGTGAAAGAAGGCGGAAGGGGAGAGAGAGGGGGAGAGGGAAAGACGGAAGGAGGATATTAAAAGAAGAAAGTCTCCATAAATTTACAAGAATATACAAAGGAAATTATCTGTTAAATATTTATGGATACCTTCACTTTAGCGTAAGAGTGCAGTTGAGTGCCTGACTGTATACTTATAAAGGAAAATGTTTTCAATAGCTGTTGGCTCGGGGATGTTTCTGGAATTATTTGAGAGTAAAGAAGTTTAGAGTCGATTTACGCACTCATGAAATAATAAGAAAGTTTGGCGGGTATTCTTAGTTAAGACTGAAAATCGTTGCTGGTGTATTAAATTTTTCAACTGGACAAGACTGAACGCAGCACAAATTAACGATGAAAACAGTGACTATTTTGTGGGTTCTGATCGCTGTAGCAGCAGCCAATGAACCATTCCAAGTGATCTTCCAATGGAACTTTGTTGAAGTAGCTTGGCCTTCTGAAGAAGAGCGTCTGTTCGCAATCAATCGTGGTGGTTACATCCCAGCTAACAATGCTATAGCGGGAATTAAATTCTGGAAGGATAAAATGTACCTTACGATACCACGTTGGAAAGACGGAGTGCCAGTGACGTTAGCTGTTACTTCTGCTAAACCAGTGAACGGAACAACAGCACCGGTATTGGAAGCTTTTCCTAGCTGGTCCATGCAAAAAGTTGGAGACTGCAGTGCATTTCAACTAGTTCAAAGCATGGAGATTGATCCACTAGGACGGATGTGGGTACTCGATAGCGGTAGAACATCCTTGCTCATACCGAACACAAAATCTGTGTGCCGGCCACGGTTGGTTATTCTTGACTTAGAAAAAAAAGGTCAAATTGTCAGAATTTATGAATTTCCACCAGAAGTCGCAGACCCAGAATCAGTATATCTTAATGACATAGTTTTGGATAATGAAGATGGAGGAATGGCATATATAACGGACAATAGTCGAGAAGACCCAGGAATAATCGTATATTCTGCTGCAAATAATACTTCTTGGAAAGTTAGACATCCGTCCATGAGAGCAAAACCGGAAGCTGTTGAATTTATGGTGGGCAGAACACATGTTATTGAACCGATAAATGTTGACGGCATTGCGTTATCGCCTGCTGAAAGCAAAAACAAAAAGGTCTATTACTGCCCAGTATCTTCGTTTCATCTTTATGCGATACCTACTCAGATCTTAAAGAATAATATAACGGACATAGACCCGTATGTGGAAGAATTGGGACGGAAGAATTCACAGACTGACGGAATGGCCATGTCAGCTAACGGGGTTCTTTACTTTGGACTACTCGCCGATGATGCTATAGCTATGTGGGACACAAAACATGTGACGTCTTTCACTACTGGGCAACGAGTAATTTCCAGAGACCATGCGCTCATGCAGTGGCCAGATACTTTCGCTTTTGACGGAGATGGAAACTTCTGGTGTGTCACTAATTCATTGCAGAATTTCCTTACTAATCGAGTGAATATTAGTGTGCCAAATTATCGAGTCATCAGAACGAGAGTGGGGTGTAAGAGTTATCAATATTACGAAAATGGAGATTTTCCGGATCAACCTGACCTCTCTGCTGGTACAAGCAAAGTCGAAGTCGCATTGGCTACATTGTTGGTTGCTGTGCTGGCTGTTGTTACAAAATAATTAAGCGTTTACCAAATAATCTTGTATTTTATCAGGTTCACCTGTAGCGGTACTACGTCAAATCTTCTTCTAAGAAATCACACATAAATACGCAACGTACATGAATGTTAATACACAAAAATATTAATTAACCGCTTACTGATTATTCTTCAGAATAATAGACAGCTGAAACTAGTATTATACACTGAATCAAATATCATTTTGTATAGTAAGAGACTTAAATGAAAATGATCTAGACATTTTGTTATTTGTTCTTCAGTTTATATGTGTTTAAATAAGTTACTCTATTGCCTGACAAGTCATTTTGGATTTTTATACAAATATTGCATTTAGTTGCAGATCATGTACATTGTTTCTAGAATATCAAAGCTAATATTGCAATTTAGTAGTTCAATTTTAGAAGAGCATTTAAAGTTATTATGGTAGCTGAGAACTTTGATTGATATATTGATGGCGCTGACTTCTTTTTATGTTTATAATAAGATTGTATTAATAATATGTTGTCTGATCTTCGTTTACGTTTATTACTTACATATATTGGTTGTTATTTATACATTCATGAAGAATTATGTGGAACAATTGCATCTTAATACTGTATAGAAATGGAAAATTTTGCTTTCCTCTGCGCCCTAAAATTATTTAAATGCGCATGAAACACTGAATGAATTTCACACGTTGATATATTTGTTAAAAAAAAAAAATAATGCTTAGTATGCGTGTAGACTATGTAAGAATAAGATATTTTCAGCATGTATTGAATAAGGCATATAAATAAGGACACTCCAAAGTTTATTGCCAACTGCCACGTAAAAGACTTGTTCAGGAAATCTGCACTTCATAAAGTAAATACAACAAACAAAAAATCTCAACCCAATATTTTTACGGGTTTCCGAAAATGTTGGTACACTTCTACGAAATAGTTTTTTTATTCTTATATTTTTATTATATTCTAAAATAAATCTGCTGACATACACAAGAATACTGATTTTTTTATTTTGGCAATTTATCGTTATAAACATTCGATTGGTGAACCTTATTGCGGCAGATCAAATAACGGTGCAATCTGTTGCTTCTTGACCAAAATTATCAATTCTTTTTTTAAAATGTTGCGTAAAGTTCGGACGGACCAAACTTCAATGCGATAACGAACATCAAAACAAATAATATCTGAGGATTAATTAAATTGTAAGTTCAAAATGGCATCAACGTGTGCAGCCGTAGCTGCAATTATATTTCATTTATTCGCACGTTAATTCACGGGCTTTTGCACAACAAATTCACTCTTTGATAGATAATGTTAGGTTTTTGCGAAGCAAACTCTAGTAGCACGAGAATATTGCTTAAGTATGTTTTATAAATACCGGAAAAATATTTCTTATACCACACTTTTTAATATGAAACGAATATTGAATCTAAATATTGTACACGTGTGAAATGTAAAATGAACGTTTAGAAAACATGAACTAAATATTCGAAAAATGTAAAATAGATATTCGAAAAATATCAATTAAGTATTAAAAAATGTCGAATAATATAAAATCGTTATTTTGTGTTTCAATAATAAACATTTAAATATATTGCAAAGAAAATGTTTAAAATATAAAAAGTTAAAAAAAGATAAGTTGAATAATAAAAAAAATAACAAACGAAAAATAAATTTTTAGAAAAATGTCAACAGATAACAAAGTAATGCAACTCAGAATAATGTATAATTTGTAAATACACTTATATAGAATATCTAAAGTAATTATACAGTTGGTTGATGGTAGAAACATTCTTAATCCTAATTACCGACACAAGTTGATTTTATTACCTTTATATTTTCCTTCTTTGTAGGACTGATTTGTACAACTATTTTCTTGCACCATATTTATTATAAGAGTTTTGGAGCAGTAAAACCAATTTTTTGTTTTCCTGTACCTTGCAAATTTCATCGTATTTTAAAGAAAATCTTATTTGACGATTCATTTATAAAAATATAATTGTTTAATATTAACACACGGTAATACATTTAATGTGTTGTATGATGAATTGCACACACGGTCTGCAATCGGTCTCGACTTGTTAAATGTGGATTATTTTCCAACATATCGTAAAAATATCATCTCATCGATTTTTAATATGAAATAAATATTGAATTTAATTATTGTACACGTGTGCGTGAAATATAAAATGAACGTTTAGAAAACATAAACTAAATATTCGACAAATATCAATTAAGTATTATATTAAAGGATGTCGAATTAATATGCAGAAAGTGTAACTTCAACATTTAAATAATATTCAATAAAATAATCAAATTTAAGGAAAAGCGCGAGTCCTTTCATCGTTTTTATGGTAATTAATGTTGTGAAAATGTTCATTTGAAATGTGCGAGCATTTCGGAAAAAAACTACACTTTCCTAATATTATATGAATATCGATTTCACAGTTGAAAAAGAATATTTTAATTCTGATACTAAATTGATTTTAAGACTTTAACCTTGCAAATTATTTGAACTATTTTCTTGCACTATATCTATTATAAGAGTTTTGGAGCAGCTCAACCTTTTTATATTAAGTTATATGAAAAAATTGTCCATTTCTTGGTTTGAGACTTTAACCTCTCTTATTCTTCTTGATTAGAAACCTATTTACTCCACATTTTTTACTTTTCTTCAGAAGTCTATATACATTAAAAAAATGAAATATATTATGTGTTTATATGTTTAATTCGACTATATAAAAGTTCTTCTCTTTAAATATGACATAAAGGTTTTAAAATATTACTATATTGGGAAAAGCGTTTGAGAAGTGAAACATCCAAATACAAATAAAGGGCAACAGGAATAAAACCATAAGTGATGTGGTGAACTTTATTCTTGTAACGTAAATTTACTATATCCTATAAAATGTATAAATTGTGCAACATAATGTTAATAAAACATAAATTGTGCAGCATAAGCTTTTTTAGCAAATACTTTTTATTATTAGTTACAGCTCTTGTGTCATATTTAAAGGGAAGCATCTTTGTATAGCAGAATTAAGCATATAAGCACAAAATATATTTAATTTTATGTAATTTTATGTATATTCATAGACTCTTGAAGAGGAAACTTACGATTTCGTAGCAAGTCGAGTAAATATGTTTTCTTCTAAGTTTAATTATTTTGCTTTTTGTGTCATGTTTAAGGGGAAGCATCTTTTTATAGCAGAATTAAGCATATAAACACATAATACATTTAATTTTATGTATATCGTAGACTCTTAAAGAAGAAACTCTTTCCGTAATATATATATATATACTATATATATATATATATATATATTACAAAGATTTCCGGGAATATGTACAAACTTATCATTTCCCAAAAAAAACCTACAATTTCATAAAGTTCGGAATTGGTGTGCGAATACTTTGTGCACGATAATTCCAGGTAAGTTAAATGTCGTTATACGCAAATTTGGTCAATCCGAAAATTACCCATTGAGTAAAAAATAGAAATACTTCCTGTTTACTTTATGATCCATTTTTCGTTTCACCCCGGACTTCATTTTTACTGCAACAGTTTGAGAGAATAAATCTGCACAAACATTTGATTTGCCAAACGGTGAATTTTGAGCCGAAAGCCTGTATAATATTGTGCCGCATTTACTTTGAAATAAATTACGCAAAAGCCGGAAAGGTTCTATCGTTTCTGTAGAACAATAGTCGTACAACACAATCGCCTGAAAGTTTGAAGGAAAATATGTAGATTAGTTTTTTAACTGACGGCAACATACTAACATAATGTATCAGTAAAGTGTACCATTTTGTGTCTCATTAGATTAAGAGCATGAAATTCAACAGCTGGGGACTTCGAAAAACTAGTTTTAACCCTTTGCACTCGAAGTACTCCTCACAGGTTTTTAATTAAAAAATTAGTTAATTGTAATTTACAGTTAAATCTTGGTTCCACGCGTCGATTTCAATATTTAGTCATTTGTTTGGCCGATCAAAAGAAAAAAATACTATTCAACATAGCAAAAAATGTGATGGAAGAAGCGTTACTTCAAGATACCAGTGATGAGGAATTTAGTGTGGATAAATATAAAAGTGATTCTGATAATGGCAATATTATTCCACCAGTGAAGAAAAAAAGAAAAGTACTGCAACATAGTGATTCTAGTGAAAGTGATAAAAAGGTGTTAGAAAATTTAGATAGTCTTAGCGAAAATCATCCGTTTCGTAAATGGCAAGAAGTTATTGAAGAAGACATTGCTCCTGAACGATTTGATGTTTCAACTGGATACAAAACATGTGGCCCACAGATAAAGCATTTAAGCGAACCCTTTCAATACTTTAGTTTATTTTTTACGAGTGATTTGATAGAGAACATTGTAAAGCAGATAAATGTATATGCATAACAAATTATTAGTAGAAAAACTATTACTCATCGTTCTACCTGGAAAAATTGGAAAGATGTAACAGTAGAGGAAATTAAAGGATTTACTGGTATAATTTTTAATATGAGAAATATGTGTACACCCTGCTAATTGCTTTAACTGTTCTTTGCATGATGGTGGAAATTTCCATCATAACCTTTATTTCCCCAAAATTATATAAAAGAACAAGTTCACTTTAATCTAAGGGTTAAACGATGTCATAACTTGAAAATGACAATGATTCATGGTTAAAATGTTAATTTCCAAAATTAAATTCATTTATTAATTATTATTAACCCTTCGCGGTCGTATGTCTACTCTCAGCCACCACAGTACTTTGCACGATGATGGAAATTTCCATCATATTGTCTTTTTGCTAAATTTATACTATAAATATATACCAAGATTTTTTATATATAACACAACAAAGATTATATCTTTATAAATAACACATTACAAGGCCAGATACAGGAAAAAAAGTCCAAGCTGCTAAAAACTTTAGGCGGGAAAAGTCCAAGTGCAAAGGGTTAATATTATGGTGTAAATAGCAAATATGGTAAACGCGTATATATACCAAAGGGGTTAAAGTTTACGCCGCGCATTTGGCTCCTGGAAACAAAAGTTGCCGAACTCTGCATTTAATTCAAGTTTCCGATTGTGTCTTAAAGCGTAACATAATTCTACATAGTTTGTCACTCGGAATTATCAAAGCAAGTCGATTTGCGAAGCGGAAAAAGACGAATACCCCTTGACATTTTATGATTAAAGAGTGTCCGTCGGGCATGAGTAAGATAAGATGCGTTTCATTGTAAGTACTGTTATGTTATTTTCCAAGGCCAATTGTATAGTTCTGTTATCAGGCGTTACTCACGAAAAATTAAGCAGCTGGTAGTGAGAGACATAAGAGTTAAGTTTAGAGAATTTTATCGTTTAATGTATGGAGACAAGTATTTTCGATGTTTATTTTATTTCCGTTGGTTATGTTACATTTTATTGGATATTGTTTTAAGTAGGAAAGTATCTATGTTTTAAGCACGATAGTATAACGTATATGTATAATAATAAAGCATTATATGTTAAAACGTGTATTTTTATGCATGCACATATTATTGGATTTCACACGCGGACATTTTCAGTCTATCCAAAATCCACATCAATGTAGAAAAATTATGACTTAAATTTTAATTAGTGACTCTGATAAAAAAGATGTAAGAAATGAAGATATATGAGGATATATAAGCTATATGAAGATTCTATTTTCACGCATTAATGGAGAAAGATAAATAATGTGTAATTTTGAAGGAATATTATTTAATGTAAACAATGTTGCTGATTCCTTGTCATCTAAACAAGTTTCGAAGAAACTGAAATTGACAGGATTACAACAAAATATTAGATCTACCGGAAAGTTCTGTCCGGAAATGTTATCTCAAATTTCAACACATATGAAAGTATTCACTTAAAACATACATTGCTACCTTTGTTTACCATGAAACTTACATATATAATACTAAGTATATAAACTTAGTATATAATATGTTACACATATTTAACTAAAATCTTCTAAATTTAGTTCTGCCAATTAAATAATATTCGTTGGAAATTCTGTGTCTTTCCACACGACCTACAAAGTAAAACCCTTTATGCATTGAAAATTAGACATGTGTTGACCAAATCTTTAAAATTGTATTATACAACATTCCTTTTCCATACAGCGCTCCACTTTCTGTACAAATCATAGAAGTGTTACGCACAAAAACTGAACAAAAATGTATAATGTTACTAAAATTGTTTGCAGTAAATCGTTTTTCTTGGAAATTTCGTGTGTCTCGCTTTCTACATAATTTTTTACGTAGCGAAAACTCAACAAAAATTTATCGGATCCGCAAAATAATTTGTATTAAATAACATTCGTCGGGAATTCTGTACGTCTTGTACATAATGCGTAAAAAGTGAATCTTTACGTAAGGAAATCGAACGACAATGTATTGATTCGGTGAAATTCTTTGCACAAAAACATTCATCCGACACTCTACGCATCTCGGTCTCTGTATAATGCATAAAAACAACATTTGCACGATAAAACTGTCATCAAATTATTTCCGTTAACCCTTTCGCTTCGGCAGTCCAGTCCGCCGAAGTATCGTCACCGTTTTTGTATATACATTTTTTAAGTCTTAAATAATTACTATGCTTAATAAAACAATTGTTGCTCTTTTTTACAAATATAGCACGCTCTTCACATTTTTAATATGAAAATACTTATACAAAATTGTATTAGTTACTCTAAAGACATTAGACCAATTACAGTTGACATATTTTTAGGTATTTAGGTATTTACAAGACTTTACGATTGAACATTTAATATTATTAATAATGTAACACAAATTATTTAGTATATTAATATGTAGAAATTAGTAATGTAATTCTGTGTGATATTTCCTAAAACATGGGTCTATACATAACCCAACACTACAATTTTTACATTCATATCGCGAATCAGAACTTTTATCATTTTTACTACACGCTACACACCTTTTATTTCGATTTTTACCTTTTGATATATACAGTGAGGGGAAATGTCTCTCTGAGAATCTCGCTGGATTATCAGCGGCTCTGCTTTGACAACGAATTACATTATGATGGTATTTTCAGATTATTTGCTTTATTAAGGCTAACTGAAATTTTGCCATAGATATGTGTTCTCCGCGTTTGTATTTATATAAGCAATATGCGTTCCACACACAGATGTCGATAAGGTGGAAGAAAAATTTACATATGGATGCCATGGATACAGGTCGCCGTGTGGATGTCGCATATAATCGATGCTCGAAGCGGAAGGGTTAAATTCGGACAGTTTATTGAACAGATTCTCCACACGCCCTAATCTCAGTGATCGAAACGGCATTATAAAAACCAGCATTTTCAGGTGGCATTTTAAAAATAAGCCGAATTTAGGGAATTTCGGTACGAAACAATCAATGTGGTGTTATCCCGGTATTGCTGTATTTCGGTTTAATTTCTGTATGGCATCCTAATCTTAGTGATTGAAACGGTATTACAAATACCAGCATTTTTAGGTAGCATTTTGAAAGAAACTGAATTTTCAGAATTCTGATACGAAATACTCAAAGTGGCTTTATACCGATATTCCTATATTTCGGTATAATATCTGCATAACGCTCTATTTTCAGTGATCGAAACGATATTACAAACACTAGCATTTTCAAAAGAAGCAGAATTTTGCGAATTCCGGTACTAAACCATCAAAGTGGCTTTATACCGGTATTACTGTATTTCGGTATAATATCTGTATAACGTTATAATTTCAGTGATCGAAGTGGCATTGAAAATATCAGCATTTTTAGGTAACATTTTAAAAAGGAGCCGAATTTTGAGAATTCCGATATGAAATAATTAAAGTGGCGTCATATGGGTATTGCTATATTTCGGTATAATTATCTGTATAAGCCCTAATCTCAGTATTATGAAAAGAAACCCAATTTTGCGAATTCCGGTATGAAACAATCAAAGTGGCGTTATACCAGTATTGCTGTATTTCGGTATAATATCTGCATAACGCTCTAATTTCAGTGATCGAAACAGCATTACAAACACCAGCATTTTCAGGTAGTATTTTGAAAAGAAACCGAATTTTGAGAATTCCGATATGAAATAATCAAAGTGGCGTCATATCGGTATTGCTATATTTCGGTATAATTATCTGTATAAGCCTTAATCTCAGTATTATGAAAAGAAACCCAATTTTGCGAATTCCGGTGTGAAACAATCAAAGTGGCATTATACCGGAATTGCTGTATTTCGGTATAATATCCGTATAAGCCCTAATTTCAGTGATCAAAACGGCATTACGGATACCAGCATTTTCAGGTAGCATTTTCAAAAGAAATCAAATTTTGAGAATTCCGGTATGAAACAATCAAAGTGGCGTTATACCAGTATTGCTGTATTTCGGTATAATATCTGTATAACGCTCTAATTTCAGTGATCGAAACAGCATTACAAACACCAGCATTTTCAGGTAGTACTTTGAAAAGAAACCGAATTTTGCGAATTCCGGTATGAAACAATCAAAGTGGCTTTATACCGGTATTGCTGTATTTCGGTATAAATTTATATAATTTATATAAGTCTCAGTGATCGAAACGGCATTACAAAAACTAGCATTTTCAGGTAGCATTTTAAAAAAAAGCCGAATTTTGGGCATTTCGGTATGAAACAATTTAACATTTAAACAAAGCTGGCTACAAAAAGAATCTCGATGTATGGGTTCCTTGTGAATTGAGCGAGGAAAACATGATGGACCAAATTAACATCTGCGATGCGCTGCTCAAACGCAATGAAATCGAGCCAGTGCTGAAACGTATCATAACTGGTAATGAGAAATGGATCATGTACGATAATCGGAAGCGTAAAAGATCGTTCGCAAAGCAGGGATTGACGCCGAAAAAGGTGATGCTGTGTGTGTGGTGACACTGGAAGGGAATCGTCCACCATGAGCTGCTTTCATTAGATCGGACGATTAATTCTCAACTCTACTATGAACAACTAGAGATATTACGCCAAGCAACTGAAAGAAAACGGCCCGAATTGAATAATAGGAAAAGTGTGTCTTCCATCAAGACAACCCCCGACCACACACTTCTTTGATGACCCGTCAAAAATCGCGAGAGCTTGTTTGGGAAGTTTTGATGCACCCACCGTATAGTCCAGACATAGCACCCTCTGACTATCATTTGTTCAGATTTCTGCAGATCTCTCTCAATGGAATTAATCTGGTTTCAAAAAAAGCCTGTGAAAACCGCTTGATTCAGTTTTTCAATCAGAAAGCACAGAAGTTCTTCACCGATGGCATCATGGCTCTACCTGAAAAATGGCGAAACATTGTCGATAATAACGGAGCACATTTGGTTTAAATAAATAAATTTTTACACTATACGAAAACCAGTTGAATTTTACTAAAATAACGCTACAAACTTTTTCCCAGACACAATATGTCCTTATCAAAGGACTGCCCTATCGATACTGCTTTTAAGATTTACAATTTCTGGCCAGCACACGCCAAGCATATTCGCAATATTGTTAACAAGTACCAAATGATACTTTGTCAAGCTTCGTTTAATTATCCAAACTGAATATTTGCCCTTCTCTTACTACGAGATTTTCCGGTGTCCTTTCTTCTTCCCTGAACAACACCTTTCGCTGCATACAGATGAATTAACTATATTACACGTTTTCTAATAGTTCGTCCAGTTTGTTTCTCAACTTTTCCCTCTTCATAAAAATCATGTTTGCTTATAAACATCATATTTGCAATGTTGTTCATAAGTATGAAATAATACTTCCTCAACCTTCGTTTAATTATGCAAAACGAATATTTGCCCTTCTCTTACTACGAGATTTCCCGGTGTCCTTTTCAATTGACTAGAATGCTAATCTTTAATTTTCTCAGAACAACAAAAAATGTTGTAAAAAAAATAAAAAATTTTTTATCTAGCACTTAACACTTTAAGGACGCTCACGAGTTTTCTTGTGTTTTCCACGCGGTGTCTTTAGATGTCACTTACTTTGATACATTGTAACTATTTTGTCTATTTAAGTGTTTACATCAATATTCAATGCATTAAACTCGATTGCCTTCATGCTTTTTTTCGCAATTTCATTTTTTAGTAAAAAAGTTATTATAATTATTAACCCTTTTAGTGCCGAACGACGATATATCGTCATTCGCAACACTTACGAAAAGTGCCAACAATAATATATCGTTACGGATCTAATAGCGCCTTACTATTCGCATTGCGAGAGAAGCATATCTGAAAATAAATTTATAAAACGTTGTTTAATCTCATTGCAACGGAATCAAAAAAATTGTTTTTAATCTAACTTTTTGTTATATTCTATGCTGGTTGGAAGAAGATGCTGCCTATACGCTGGAGCGATACGGTAAAAATTTGTTACGGGCCAGCGTCTTGAGGCCGTAATCGCAAGGTGTCAATAGACGCGTAATTTTAATTCTGCGATTACGATAACGACAGAAATGCTCTTAGAAATACCGAGAGGAAGACTATTTAGTTTTTCCTTGGCCTTCGTCGCTCAAACGTGTCAATTTTGTAGCAATAACGGTTCGAAACGCTTCTGCTTTGTTGTCGCAGTTTTTTTATACTTTTGTCAAACATTTTTATTTTTGACAATCTTATAATTGGCAACAGAGGATTTTTTAAATTTTCCCAGTGACTTTTTATAAAAAATACACCGTACGCTTACTTTGTAGCAGATAATCCGTTTGTCGCTTGCCGCGCACCATGAAGTTATCCTTTATCTTTGTTATTCAATATCACTTATGTTATTTAAAAATTGTTGGGACTGTAAAGTATATATTTTGTACTGAATGTTTTATATAAAGTTATGATATAATGATAATTTTTTTATGTGCCAATACATTTTGTTAAAAAGAATTCGAGTTTTACTTTTTTTATGATACTTTCTAATTATGTTATTCTTATGATTGTTAATAGATATTGAAAAATTATTGCCATTACTTTATTCTCCCTTCCTTCCGTAATACGTTGTTTATTGAATTATGTAATTATCATTTTTAGTTTGATTTGTATGAGCTTTTTTCCAACCCGTTGTGAATTCGTCAAATTCGTCCGATTATTCTCGCATAGGCACTGGTTTTTCGCCCGGCACTAAAAGGGTTAAAAACATTTTTTTTTACTAATACCTAAAATACGTCCAATTATACAATTTCTGAAAGTTTCTTAAAAATTGCTTCATAAATAACAAAATTATGATTTTTTGTAACGTACAAGTTACCCCCAAAAACGTGCGGTCCCAGGCGCATTTCTTAGAGATTTCTTAGCGGTCCTTAAAGTGTTGACAAGTCCAATACGTCTTATATGATTTTCAATTGTTGTGTGTGATACATTTAACTATTTTGCAATCTCTCGTAATTATATTACCATTCGATTCAATTATGGCTTTCATTTTGTCATCATCAACTTCGATAAGGATCATGAGGTCGACCAGAACATTGGTCATCTTTCAGTGAAAAATGTCCAGAACGAAATTTTTTACACCAATTCTGACACGTGCGTTCTGTTAAATAATCAACACCATAAACTTCACATATATCTTTGTAAGCCTCAGCCACTTTCTTGTCTTTATGAAAATAAAAAAGTAAAATGTGTCGAAAATGCTTGTTTTTGGCACTCCCTGTTAAAACTAAAACAGATTTCTTACCGGTCCTTAAAGTGTTAACCCACCGAAGAACCGTCCATACGGATTCCAACAAGGCTCTTGATACTGCTGACCATAACGGCCTAGTTACTGAATTAGCTACTTTCGGCATCCGCGTCTGCCTCCACCAATGGCCGAGTAGTTATTACACAAATAGAACTCAAGTTGTTCGGGTCAATGGCTAGTTCTCCAGAACAATCGACGTAAGTTTGCGTGTAGCCGGCGGTTCGCACGTCAATCCATCACTATTTCTACTTTTTATCGACGATGCCGGCGATATCTGCGGTAATGCAAATAACCTTAACACTTTGATGGCCGCACGTTTGACTCAAGTACTCCGGCTGACCTCCGACATTTCTAGATCCGTTCTCACTATCCTTGGCAGTATGAAGTCATGTCTACGCGATTTTTAACCAGTTAAGCGCACTTGACGTCTATACACGTCGGACCAAATCTCTATTACGGTGCGCCTGAAGTTTATATTCGTCGTGTAAAATAAACAATTACCAATGACTATAAAAACTCGCAATTTTAATAAAATACTATAAGAATATAATTTGGTGATATGGTTCCTTTATATTACCAACAGAACAGCTGAATATTTTATATTGCGAAACCAATTACGAGGGCTATTTGAAAAGCTTGCGGCCTTTTTAAGAAAAACATATATTACGGTGCGCCTCACGTTTATACTCGTCGTGTAAAATAAACAATTACCATTGACTATAAAAACTCGCAATTTCAATAAAATACTATAAGAATGTAATTTGGTGATATGGTTCCTTTGTATTACCAATAGAACCGCTGAATATTTTATATTGCGAAACCAATTACGAGGGCTATTTGAAAAGTTTGAGGCCTTTTTAAGAAAAACATATATTACGGTGCGCCTCACGTTTATACTCGTCGTGTAAAATAAACAATTACCATCGACTATAAAAACTCGCAATTTCAATAAAATACTATAAGAATATAATTTGGTGATATGGTTCCTTTATATTACCAATAGAACCGCTGAATATTTTATATTGCGAAACCAATTACGAGGGCTATTTGAAAAGTTTGCGGCCTTTTTAAGAAAAACATATATTACGGTGCGCCTCACGTTTATACTCGTCGTGTAAAATAAACAATTACCATTGACTATAAAAACTCGCAATTTCAATAAAATACTATAAGAATGTAATTTGGTGATATGGTTCCTTTGTATTACCAATAGAACCGCTGAATATTTTATATTGCGAAACCAATTGCGAGGGCTATTTGAAAAGTTTGCGGCCTTTTTAAGAAAAACATATATTACGGTGAGCCTCACGTTTATACTCGTCGTGTAAAATAAACAATTACCATCGACTATAAAAACTCGCAATTTCAATAAAATACTATAAGAATGTAATTTGGTGATATGGTTCCTTTATATTACCGATAGAACCGCTGAATATTTTATATTGCGAAACCAATTACGAGGGCTATTTGAAAAGTTTGCGGCCTTTTTAAGAAAAACATATATTACGGTGCGCCTCACGTTTATACTCGTCGTGTAAAATAAACAATTACCATCGACTATAAAAACTCGCAATTTCAATAAAATACTATAAGAATGTAATTTGGTGATATGGTTCCTTTGTATTACCAATAGAACCGCTGAATATTTTATATTGCGAAACCAATTACGAGGGCTAATTGAAAAGTTTGCGGCCTTTTTAAGAAAAACATATATTACGGTGCGCCTCACGTTTATACTCGTCGTGTAAAATAAACAATTACCATTGACTATCAAATCTCGCAACTTCAATAAAATACAATAAGAATTTGGTGATATGTTTCCTTTATATTACCAATAGAACCGCTGAATAGTTTATATTGCGAAACCAATTACGAGGGCTATTTGAAAAGTTTGTGGCCTTTCTCAACCCGTGGCAAATCATCACCAATTTGTGGCAAATCTCACCCCGAACCGACTTTTTTTGACGGTGTATACTGTTTGCACGATAACCGTCATTTCCACATTAACAACGATTCGTCAATATAAATACCAGTTTTCGGAATATACAAAGTTTCACATTTCTTTTATAATATTTTCCAAAACAGTTTTAATTTTTGCAACATTGATTGGTGGAATTATATTATTGCGATGTTAGTTGTTTTCAAAATGAACGAATTTGCATATTAATAAAAATCGAACAGCAGATATAACTTTGCCAGAAACGGTGTACTAATATTCTTTTTTCGAAAAATACGGGGGCTATTTGAAAAGTTTGCGGCCTTTTAAAGAAAAACACATATTTCGATGCAAAATAAAATTTATTTCCCGATAAAGTCTCCCTGCAACTTGATACATTTGGTCCAACGTTTCTCCCATCCCTTTAAACCGTCAGCAAAAATTGATTGTCTTAACCTGAAAAACACTGGTTTACAGCGTATTCACCTCTGTATTTTACTTATATTTCTTTCCCCAAAGAAGTTTTTTCAAATTAGGAAACAGGAAAAAGTCGCTGGGAGGTAAATCTGGCGAATAGGGTGGGTGCGGAAGCAATTGAAACTTTAATTCGTTCAATTTTGACATTTCGACCATGCACGTGTGAGCCCAAGCATTATCTTGGTGAAAGAGGATATTTTCTTGGTCAAATGCGGACGGTTTTCCTTAATTGTGGCCTTTCATTTATCCAGCGTCAGCAGCGTAGTACTGTCCGTTGATTGTTTCATCGTTTGCAAGGTAATCGATCGAAATTATTCGACGGCTATCCCGGAAATTTGTCGGCATCACATTTCTTGCAGATAGAACGATCTTTGCCTTTTTTGGAGTTGGTTACTTCGTCTCAGATGTATGCTGGTGTACCATACCATGATGGTCATCGATAGTTATCACTCGCCCCAAAAATTCCGCTGGATTTTTTCGATACAGGCTCGCGACACTCGCGCCTAATGTTCACATTTTGATGTAAAATCTTGTGCATCCGTTCAGACGATATTCCAGAAGCCTTAGCAATATCGTCAACACGTTGAACGTCATATGTGACCGCAACTTGTTTCTTCTGCAGCGCCACGGTGGTCATCAGTAACCGGAGTGCATCAAATATATTTTCATATGTCGAAATCCCTAAATTATCGAATTTGCAGAGTTCTTCTCCGGAACTACGACCATAGGAGTGTTCGCGAGTGCACGTTTAAAAATATTTTAGGTGGAACTCAGCGTGTAAAAAGATGAATCGTACTTCAGGAATTTTGTTTTCTACCAAATGGTCAGGAAAATTAGATACGGACAGTATTAGTAGATTCTGCAGTTTCCTTGCGTTCTTTAAGTCAAGGCGGGTATTCGCATCTTATTACATGAATGCCGACTATAGTCGGTGCTAATATTCAAAGCGTGTTACGTGAAAGCCACTATAGCCGGCTCCATTATTCAAAACGTGTTACGTGACAGCCGACTATAGTCGGCGCGCGTATTTATAGCGTGTTACGTGAATGCCAACTATAATCGAAGCGCGTATTTAGAGCGTGTAACATCAATGCGGACTATAGTCGACGCGCGTATTCACAGTGTGTTACGTGAATGCCGACTATAGCTGGCGCCATTATTCAAAGCGTGTTTTACGTGAAAGCCGACTATAGTCGGCGCTGGTATTCACAGTGTTACATGAATGCTGACTATAGTCTCCACTAGTATTTAGAGCATGCTACATGAAAGCCGACTATAGTCGGCACGCGTATTCAAAGCCTATTACGCCGATGCCGACTATAGTCGGCACGCGTATTCAAAGCCTATTACGCCGATGCCGACTATAGTCGGCACGCGTATTCAAAGCCTATTACGCGAATGCCGACTATAATCGGCGCGCGTATTCAGAGCGTGGAAAGTCAATGCCGACTATAATCGGCGCGCGTACTTACAGTGTGTTACGTAAAAACCGACTATAGTCGGTGCTAGTATTCTCACTGTGTGACATAAATGCCGAGTATAGCCGGGGCGCGTATTTACAGTGTGTTACGTAAATGCCGACTATAGCCGGCGCGCGTACTCACAGTGTGTTGCGTGAGTACCAACTATAGTCGGCACACATATTTAAAACGCGTTACGTGAACATCGACTGCAGTCGGCGCTAGTATTCAGACCATGTAACATAAATGCCGACTATAACCGGCACGCGTATTCATAGCGCATTACATCAATGCCGACTATAGCCGGCACGCGTATTCATAGCGCATTACATCAATGCCGACTATAGCCGGCGCCATTTTTTAAATCGTGTTACGTGAAAGCCGACTATAATCGGCGCGAGTATTCAGAGCGTTAAAGTTTAATGCCGACTATAGTCGGCGCAAATATTCAGAGGGTGGTAGGTCAATGCCGACTATAGTCGGCACTAGTATTCACAGTGTGTCACGTGAATGCTGACTATAATCGCCATTAATATTTACAGCATGCTACGTGAAATCGACTATAGTCGGCGCTAGTATTCACAGCGTGCTACGTGAATGCCGATTATAGTCGGCGCGCGTATTTACAGTATGTTACATTAATGCCGACTATAGTCGGCGCTAATATTCACAACGAGTTAGATCAATACCGACTATAGTCGGCGCTGGTATCCATAGTTCATTACATGATTGCCAGAGCATGTACGGAGTTCGTGACCATCTAAATTTTGATGGGACAAGGATAAGAAGACAATTGAAGACATCTCTTCTGAGGCCTCTAACAAGTGAACATATTTTGAAATTATACATTTATAAACATCGGTACCTGACAGTCACATGATCTGTATAGCACAACAGCGTATTGTTGATTTAACAAGTTCCATGCCAAGCCCATTTTGCCTGACTTATCGTTCAAGCCATTTGATATTTCGACTAAAGATTGATATATTATCACACAATATTTCATTATGTCGTCAATTGACAAGCAGTTACTTTAGAATAGTTATTACGCCGTGTACCACAAGTGGTACACGTGACGCTGCGATCAGTTCAATTCTAAAAGTCAATTTGTTCTAAACATATCGCCTAGTAAAGAACATGCTGCATTCGAATTTGTTTTAAATAAAAAAGTAGGAAAACAAAATATTTTCTAAAAAGTATGTAGGAAGACTAAAAAAACTATAAGAGTAATAACGGTTTGTAGCGGTTTCCCGATAAAGTCGTTTTTATGTGTCTCTTGCTTTAACAAAGCCAACCATTACATGTAATTATTAATTATTGTAAATATAAAAATGAAACAAACTTATGTGCCCCGTTATATATTGCATTTTGTATAATGCCTCAATCTTTTAACAGAAATATTTTTTATAGAATTAACTTTGTCATAAACATATATTTTCAGCACATTAAATAAATATGCCTGAGTGTACTACCGGTGGCACACGTGGCCTGAAGACCGTTTAACGTGTACCATCGGTGGTACACGTGACACAACGTGTTAATAACACAATCATACGTCTGAAGACTTGACAAACTTTTGTCGCAAAATGGGCAACAGGTTTAATGTTGCTCGCATAAATAAAGAACAATATTGCGTAATATAATACGCATTTAAATGACTTTATAAATTCCTACATGACAAGCATAAAAGAAAATTGATGTTGATTCCACTAGACAAAGAAGTACAAAGGACTAATCGCACTCTACCAGGAAGACGGTTGCAGACTGCCATTGTAAAATTCTCAATGGACTGATTAAATCCGCTGCCATTGTTCGTATTGTTAATTCCAGCATCGCGCTCATCTCCGTGAGAAATCGTTTATAATTAAGACCGAAGTATACCAAAAGGTACAGTCGCACGGACGTCATCTCACGCAACTGCTTAACACTTGCTTTCTTTCACGAATCGCAAGTTGCATTTAAGAAACATGCAGTTGTGCCATGAGCGACCTGATTTAAGCAACTTCTTTGCACAATATTGCCGCGCGCATGTTGCTGAGTATCTAGTATGCCAAGGCTCACTTCTCAACCGTAAAAATGGAAAATTGTCTCGTGGCAAAGAACTTTTTCTGTCGGCCAATGGAAGTTCAGTGTTAATACCGTCTGTACGTTTGTTAAATTGTATTGTAGTGAATTATAATCGTGCGATCTTGCGACTCTACGTATTCATAAGGAATACGTAGATCTTAGAATATCTTACGAACAACAAGTAATAAGGTACATTAAATGCAAATGCGCGAAAAGTAGATTTTTAACCATTTTTGTAAAAATAATTCTTATAAGTGAAAATAAATTTGTAAAAAAAAACGTTATAAATGGTCAATTTTATTAGGAAAAAAATTTAAAAAAAAAAAATAGTTTTTCGAAAAAAAAAATTATGATTATGAGAAAAATAAGTTGTTTCGGAAAAAATGTGTTAATCCGTCCATTTGCACTGCAAAAAAATGATGAAGTTATTCTTTATTTTTGATATGCAAAAAATTTGTTAAATATTTTGCATTGAAAAAAATATTTTGGAAATGTAAGAGACATACTTTTTTAAATGGTCTATATAAAGGCTTAAAGATGAAATAAATGAACTATAAATAAATATACATACATATATTATATGGACCGTTAGTTTTGAAAGTGGTGTAACTCCATTTTTAAAAAAATGAGATATCACGCAAAAATATTCGATGTAAATTTTATAAATTCTTACATATAATAAACAATTTTGTAACACGATATAGTACCTAAAAATTTTTTGTGTGAAACCGTGTTGATGAGACCGCAGCTAACAAAAAGGGGGACGTTCCAAAAATTAAATCAATTATTTTTGAAATAGATGAACAATTAATTTCAATTAAATTAAATAATTAAATTATGACCTAAAGAAATTGTAAAAATATTTAATCTAACGCCACATATACATGAATTTATTGGTCGTCACTGCTCACATTAAATAGTTTTTTCGCTGGAACGATATTCGTCGTAATCCAAAACTTTTTTCATCTTATTTAATGGATTTTGAAAATCGTTTTCGTCGCTTAAAAAACTGTAATCGAATTGATTTGTTTTTTTGGTAAATTTCCATAAACTCAGTTTTCAGTTTTTGTGACGACGGTCGACTGGTCAAAGGGTCTGTATTGAAAACGACCGAGATTTTCCACATGCATGATCTCAGTATTTTTTTAATGGGATTTTAACTGCGTCTTTCCGCATTGGTATCTATTTTAAGAAAATGCGATTTCCATTTTTTTCATCTGGATCCCTGCATATATTTTATCTGCTTCCAATAATTCTTCTTCTTGTCCATATTCACAATCTATCAAACTATTGATAATGTCACTATCATCGACATTTTGGTCCTCAACCATCTTTTCGTCCAAGGTCATTATCGCCAAAATCCATTTAAGGTGAAATTTCTTCTCCGCCGATGTTATGTGCGAGCGCACTAATTTCATAAGATAATAACGTTGACGCCGTTTTCGGTAACGTTTCGATTAATTACACATTCATATATTTCGTCCAAACATGTATATGTACATTGATAGAAACATTAAACTGGTGCTAACGCCGCATTGCGAGATTCATAAATTTGTATACGTTATAAATGGTCATAAAAAAAAAAAAAAATAGTTTTTCGCACAAAAAAAATTACCGTTTCAAGAAAAATAAAATCGCAATAAATTTTGTTACCAATCGCATTTTGGAAAAAAGGATATACTTTGTCATAAAAACATATGGTTTTGACTGTAATACGTTTTGAAAGAAAGAACTCAGTTTTTATTTTCTTTATGATCATTTATACCTGTGTTATTTATATCATTTTCAATGAATATAGAAAAATTAGTGTTATTGTTTTATATTCTATTTCGTCCTTAATACGCTGCTTTTTGAATTATATAAATATTGTTTTTTGTTTGGTTTTTATGAACCTTCTTCCAAACCCTAGTAAAATCGTAAAATTCGGCCGGTTATCTTCGCGTAGACACCTGTATACAATACAATAAATTGTATTGTAGTGAAATATAATCGTGCCATCTTGAGACTCTACATATTCATAAGAAATATGTAGATTTTAGAATACCTTTCGAACGACAAGTAATAAGGTACATTTGTTGGGATTTGGAGGTGTGTGTGAAATAATCTTCTACGTTTATTGTAACTTATACTTTAATCTTTCAAGAGAGTAGGTCTTTCTTCTTTGATCGTAGGTCTTCGACTGACTAATATGAAAAACAAATTCTTTGACTTACCTTTGTTATATGCGTATACATACATGCATTCGATATGCATTTGTTTTAAAAGAAGGAACCGAATTTTCATCTCGAGATAAAGACTGAGGCGTAGCATAAACAGTTCAAAAGAAAGATATTGATTTTTGTCGCATTCCAACAACATTAAATGCAAATGCGCGAAAAGTAGATTTTTAACCATTTGTGTAAAAATAATTAGTGCTTTGTTATAATCGCTTATAGAATCGATTTGTGCTTCCTCATGTAGCTGGTTAATTGTTGTACATCTATTGACCACTAGGATCATTCTTAGGCACTTATTTTGGAGGATTTCCAGTTGTTTCATATGTGTGTTTGCCATACTACACCAGATTGGTGCAACATATGTTATTATAGGTCTCAGTAGCGTTTTATATATTAATTTCTTATTTTTAATTGTTAGTGCAGAATTGTTGACTGGGAGTGGGTATAATTTCTATGTGCCCGAATAGGTTTTTCTGGTGATTTCCTTCCCATGCCTACAGTAGGTCAATTTTGAGTCTAAATGAACACCTAAATATTTCACTGTTGATGTTGGGGTTGTTGGATAGCCGTACACTGTAATTGGTTGGAAGATTTTTGAATTATTTATCTTCCTGCTAAATATGATCATTTCCGTTTTTGCTCTGTTGATAGTTATCTTCCAGTCTTTGTAGTACTTTCCTATTATGTTTATATGAATTTGAAGTTGTTTAGCAGCTGCTATTAGATAATAGGAGTGAGCATATATGACTGAACGAGAACCGATGCATTTCAGCAAGATTTAACCGTTGCCGTCCAAGTTTAGTAAATTGCTCGTACTCACAGTCCAACTTTATTCTAGTTCTTGTAAAAAAATGAAAAAAAGTTCAATAATATAGGAAATAAGAAAAAAAAACAAAAGAGGATGCCAACAGCACGCGGTGTTCCCAAGCGGTCACCCATCCAAGTACTGACCGCGCTCATTGCTGCTTAACTTCGGTGATCGGACGAGAACCGGTGTATTCAGCAGGATTTGACCGTTGGCGTTTGTTTTAGGCTTAGTAGTATCAGTCACTGTGCAGTATTATTTGGTTTTTAGTAATAACGCCAAGTGAAACCAACATGCATCTTTTATGGGGTTATTTTTCTTTTAGCTCACGCGAAATTATGTCAATGTGACATTTAGGCGTGAGTATCAAATACTGTGACATCCGATAAATGTTTGAAGTGCCACTGTATAAGCTATAGGACAGAATAACCCTTTGCGCTCAAGCGGCGACTCTCACTCGCCACGATGTTTCGCGCAGCAACTCGAACGGCGAGTGAGAGGCGACAATGTTTGTTTAGGCTAGATTTCGTTATCTCCAGTTGATAGAAGCCCATTATTGGTTTGTAAATAGGTTCTTTAGCTGTTCATGTTCTTTTATAGAATGTGTAATGTATAATATATATCTTAAAATGGGGATTAAGATAAAATTCTTCTTCGACTGTGCCCCTCACTTTGGATACAATGTATCCAGCATTACTTTAGTTTCGACCATTGCAACGAGTGCATCACATAATTTTTCCCACATTTTAATCAGTCATTTTAAAGTTTTGAGGCCCTATAAAAATGGAAAATATCAATGAGATTAGCTCAAGTGAAGGTGAGTTTGATTTTGAACTGCTCACAAAGTTATCTGTTCATGATGAAATTGGTGGTGCAGCAAGTTATTTTTTGGAGGAATGGAGATCTGTTTAATTAACTCCTACATTCTCTATAGACAAGTAAAAAAGCGGAAGAACGGAGAACCACAGACACACTTACAATTTGTAAAAACCTTAGTAGACCAATTGAGGGGAGACTTTCTACAGTCGCTAGAAGCTTCGGCGTCGACCTCAAATTACGACGCGATTCGGCTAAATGGAAAGCTCTATGTGATTCTTACCGGAACAAAAAAAGATTGTAAACTTTGTTCATATCGAAATAAACAAGGCGGAAGGCATGAGACCACGTACTATTGCAATACTTGTCCGGATAAACCAAGGATGCACCTAGGAGAATGTTTTACGAAATATCATACAAAACGCAATTATAGAACTTCGACTTAGAAAATTATATTTTTCAAAATGTAAATAAACACTCTATATTATAATATAAACATTTTCATATGTTAATCTGTGTACAAATTTATTTTATACTACCTGTAAGACACTCGTAATATATGCGCAAAATCGCCTCGAGTTGCTGCTCCGCCCGACCGAAAAAGTTGTCGAGCACAAAGGGATAATCCTGCCCTCTTGTCATTAAAATTGTTTTTTATTTACTTATACCAATACTTTGACAATGTGTATTTCCCGAAGCATACTACTTATGTAATTTTTTACTTTTGCCTATCTAACTACTACTACTACTGCCATTTTTGGTTATGTCTATTTGATTCTCCAACAAGCATACCGATAAAATTGTTCTATTGGGATTTGGATAGCAAAGTAGAGGAACACAGACTAATGCAGCACGTTCGAAACACATAGATACACTTTACTCAATGGTAGTAAATATGCTGTATTTACCGATTGCAAATGATTATGCTACTAAAATAAAAATAGTCAAATGGGAAAAAGGAGAATATTTTATTACTTTTTTTTGTAATTTTGGTTATGAGTGCTTAAAGTAAAAACAAAAGAGTAATGCCAACCAGTACACGGCGGTCATTTTTTCCGGTAGTTTTGGAGGATTCATTTTTTAGGCTGTCATTTTTTTTGTTTTTATTATTTCTAAATAACTTCCACAGCTAAACGCAGTAAGTGTTCAAATATAGGACGATTGTTGATCGGAGCCTACGTTTTACATTTCTTTGTACATTTGTTCATTTTGTAAAATTAAATTATGTCATTCCGGAATCAGAAATGCTTAAATAATTTATTTCGGTCTCGGATCAATAGCGAAACGCAAAGATACGAATCAACATTTGTAAAACTTCTAATCAATCCTTCAATACGTGATTTCCGTAGAAAATTATAAGAATAGAACTTTGATTTTCTTTTACAATTTGCTTTCAAATTGTCTACAGATTAATGTTGATCAAAATACCACTACAACACATCGTTTGGTTCAAAAGATTCCTACTATGTTTGTTGCCCGTAACATAGCGCGTTTCCTGTTTCCACATTTTAGATTTACGACATAAAGGGTCTACGAGTTGCTAGCAAATCAGTCATGAACTTTATATTATTTTATATGTATTCGTAACAAATATATTTTTTGTTATTGACACTTATACCAGTACCAGTCAAAATGATTGCCATCAAATGGCAATTTTAAATGATCTACACTTAAATATTGCTAATGTCAAGCAGTGCGATTAAATTCGACAAATTTTAATATGGTTAATTTCTAAACGAGAATTTTGTATTTTTGTGAATGTATTTTCATACCTTTAGGCATTCTCAATTATCAAGCCGCAATTTTAACACTAAAAGTACCAAGCGGGGCTAAATGACCCCTTTCAAAATTTACTTTAAAATCGTATATTAATTTTCATTTCTTTCGTTCATTTGACTTTATGAAATTAAGAATTTATTTCTAAAAATTAACGTTTATTTCATAAGGGGTCAAATGACAAGTAGAGACAAAGCGTTTGAGTTAAGTCTATTACTAGTAGTCACTGTGTAACATTATTTAATTTCATAATATAACATACTAGTTTAACGAAAGAAGACCAAAGTATGGGTCGTCACAACATAAATAGACCATTCCTACGTTCTCTCCCACAGAACTCGTTCTGTATCCTTCCATATTTCTCGAGTATTTCTACAAAAGTATGAAAATATCGTAACATTTTTGTCCTATCACCTGCCGTTCAGTATTTATATTAAATGACGCGTATAGTAAAGCATCGTGTATAGATGCGTATATACTATATGTACATATGAAGTAACCCACATATGGCCATATATGTATACACATGTAGGATTTAAATACGTGAAACTGGAGAGTATAATATTTATGAAAAAATAACAACACAATCAAGACACTTTAGTCTTATTTCTTAATCTTTTGTTGTTTTGTCGTTTCTCCTTCTCGTTTTCACGTCGTTTCGTCTTTACGTTTCGTCGTCAACTACTAAGCAACCAAATAACACAATTCAACAAACTCGTCACCTATGATACATCAATATAATAATTGAGGATCATAGGTGACCTTTCTTCGCCAATTAGAGGACCCTGTATTTGAGATCCTACATCACATAACAAATCAGTTACCGAAAGGAAAAAAGAAAAAGTGTCTTGTTTGTTCACCAAAAGGAAGTAATCCGGTAAAAAAACAAAGAGTTTTCTACTGTGAGACCTGTGAACGCAAACCCGAAGACCAGCAAGGTAAACGCCCCATGGGTATAAATTTAATCATACGTAAGGTAGTCAGCTGTGTGTATAGATAAATAATTCAAACTTTAACATATAAATGAGTAATTTGTACTTTACTTTGAAAAATATTTTTATTCCGTTTTTCCTTTCTAACTTGTTTAATTCACTGTAAATTAATTGGGTCACATACATATCATAAATGTAAATTTGTAAAAATAAATTTGTCAAAATTTGTTTCACTTATTTAGAATATTATTGGGTCTGGGAAAAAATTCGTGGCGTTTTCCCGGTAGATGACGGCAATTGTAAATAACTTAGGAAACACAGATCGCAACAACACCACTAAATGCTCGTTGGAGCGGTGACACTTCGTGCGTTAGTTTGACTGTATAAACATCGAAATTGGTGAAGTGGTTGGAAAGTTGTTTGCGTTCGAAAATGGAGAAAAATAATGAAAAATTATGCTCAATTTTGTAACATTATTACGACAAAGGGAAGAACGCTGCGCACGCTTGTGAAAAAATTTGTGCTGTGTACGGTGATGGTACTTTATCAAAATCTGCTGCGCGGAAATGGTTCGCTCGCTTTCGATCTGGTAATTTTGATGTGAAAGGTCCGTCACACTCTTGTCGTCCAATCACTAAAAAAGCTAATGAAATTCTTTAAAAAATTCAGCAAGATAAGCATATCAGCAGTGTCAATATTAGTATAGAGCTAGGCATTGACCGCAAAACTTTTTTGAACCATTTACACAAACCTGGCTACAAGAAGAATCTCGATGTATGTGTTCCTCATGAGTTGAGCGAGAAAAACATGATGAACCGAATTGACATCTCCGATGCACTGCCGAAACGCAATGAAATCGAGATATTTCTGAAACGTGTCATAACCGGTGATAAGAAATCGATCACGTACCATAATCGGAAGTGTAAAAGATCGTGGATACGAAATGGTGATCAGCGACAAGCGTTCGCGAAGCAGAGATTGACGCCGAAAAAGGTGATGCTGTGTGTGTGGTAGGACTGAAAGGGAATCGTCCACCATGAGCTACCACCATTAGATCAAACGATAAATTTTCAACTCTACTATGAACAACTAGAGAGATTACGCCAAGCAACTGAAAAAAACGGCCCGAATTGAATAATAGGAAAGGTGTTATCTTCCATCAAGACAACGCCCGACCACACACTTCTTCGATGACCTGTCAAAAATTGCGTGAGCTTGGTTGGGAACTTTTGATGCACCCGCCGTACAGTCCACACATAGCACCCTCTGACTATTATTTGTTCAGATCTCTGCAGAACTCTCTCAATGGAATTAAGCTGGTTTCAAAAGAAGCCTGTGAAAACCACTTGATTCAGTTTTTCAATCAGAAAACACAGAGTTCTTCACAGATGGTATCATGGCTCTACCCGATAAATGGCGAAACATTGTCGATAATAACGGAGCATATTTGGTTTAAATTAATTAATTTTCACACTATAAGAAAACCAGTTGAATTTTACTAAAATAACATCACGAACTTTTTCCCAGACCCAATATATGTACAATATATAGCATATATATAATATATCATACAATTATTATATAATATATATATATATATAGTATATATTTATATAATAAATAATATGGAAAAAATATATTTTTCACGTTCTCGTTAATCGGAACAGAAATAAGTGAAATAATAGTTTCGAATAAAAATGACCCTTCGATTGATTCCATAATCGTTACGTAAAGCGATTTATTACACGCAACATGTATAATGTATGCTCTTGCAGAACGAGCGTATTATGACTTTTTCACCTCACTCAATTTCATAGAGTTAACCAGAAAGTTACCCACGCTCGTTACATTATGTACATATTCATTACGCTTGTCCTTTTTTACTTCATAAAGCCATGCGAATCGGCTAATGCCCACAAGCTGTTATGTCTGCAGTTACCTTCTTTCTGACCATCGCTGGAAAATTACAGGTTATTTCATAATATGTGACAAGCACAAGGCCATAAAACCGCGTATTTTGCATTGTATTTTATAACTGCTGGTATAAGCCGGAAAACTGTAATACTGCGTAAAATACTGAATGAAAAATATAGAATAATGCTTGTTTATACAAAGTTTGCGTCCGAGAAAACTGAGTTTGAATGTTTGCCAAATACACGTGCAGTTAACCGAGTCTCAACTCGACAGTTTTCATGTGTTACTTTAACACTACAACTACCGACAATTCAGCAAACCTACTTCTACCAAAACCAGTCAAAATGACTGGTCTTAAAAAAATACTTAATAATAGAATATTTTTAAATTTGTTGCTTCATTACTTTCTTACAAAAGAAAATCCGTATTTTATGTAATACATTTTTGGTATTATTAACTTATTTAATGAGTTAGGATTATCCCTTACGCATTAGTAAACACAATGCTCCTCGCGCATGGTTCCGTCTGCAGCAATTTCATTTTGTGATTCTAGTAAAATACTTTCATTAGAATCTTCAGAACTTGAAAACACTCGAACACATCTACTTTTATGTAAATTCGAATTATTTTCACATTCGCTTTCTGAAGATTTCTGAACATACTCTTTGTCTAAATCATCATTATGACTTCTGTCACTATAAACAAGATTATCGTGAATACCCCACGACTCAATTTCATTTTCCTGTGGTTCATCTTCACAGTCATAAAGTTCACCATCTTCTATATCAGAGCATTCCATTGGTATATCATTCAATTTTTGCAATACTTCACAAATTTTCAATCGTTTTGCCATTTTCAGGGCTTAGAAAGACTAGAATAAAACTATTTATTATAAAAATGAATATATAATATTTGTATTTATTTTCTCATCTTACACTAATTGAAATAATATGTCGTATACTGAATATATTGTTATATGAACAAGAGCATGATGGTCTTTCAGCGGCTGTTATAAACGCACTCATTGAATGCAGTAACCTCTCTATTTGATGGTTGTTTTTACAATGTTGCCTGATATAATACTGTGATGTGGCAAGCGAGCAAATTCCAAAACAAAAAAATAACACATTCCTAACAGAATGTTCAAATGTTTTACGACTTCTGATCTATATGAACGCCTTAATAAATACCAGTCAAAATGACTGCTGTTGGTGCAAGTGACCATAGTATCAATTTATTTTGATTCAGAATAAATAAAACATTTAAAAAATATATTTTACTATTTCTTTAGTTATCACCGCAAAAGTCATTACACCATTTCGGAAAAAAATGTAACATAAAGTAGAAATATTTAAAAGAAATTGTAAAACCAGTCAAAATGACTGGTGCGGTAGTTCTAGTGTTAATATTCGGACACTTTGCAAAATAGGATAACTTTCTTAAAAAAATTGTACAAAATGCTCAAAATTTGTTGAACCGTTCGAAACATTGATTTACTAGATGACACATAAAAAAGTTTTGAAAAAATTGCAATTTGTAAAAATACGGAAGAAAATACTAAAGGCTTTTTCTTACGATTTTTTTTTTAATATGAAACTCTGACGAAAATTTCAATCATACATTGTGCAAATTTAAATTAATTATGTATATGCTAAAAATGTTATTTGAAATCGGTAAACGCGGAAACTAGCGACAGACGTTGACAGATATCATTTTTAGACTAAATATATTTATAGACCGAAAGTCCTGAAAATCTGCGAATTTCATTACTTTTCATTACGTGTAATTTCTAGAAGCTGTCAAGTCATCTCGAAATTAAATGAGCTATTTTTATAATAAAATTAATATTACAATATTATTTTAAATATACTAATAGAAATGAAAAATTAATCAAATTTGACAATATCTAGTTTTTTAATAAATAAATTCAATTTAAACTAATTATTTAAATTTATAAAAATATAAAATTTTATAAAAAATTAATTAGAAAAGAATATATGGGATAAACTATATATTTAAAATTAAAAGAAATAAAATTAAAAATAAAAATGTAGAATTCTTATTATTCACCATTAAAGAAAATTTAACAATTCATTGTAGAAATAAAATAAAATAAAAATTTTAAACTTTAATAATTTAATTAAAAAAAATAATTTTAACTAACAAAATTATAATATAAATTTAAGGAATTAGGCAAAATATATCATTTTCAAATGTTTAACAAAAACATTGCTTCTAGAAAAAAAAATTGAAGTAAGTTCTGCTCACTGAAAAAAAATTTAAAGAGCTGCAGTAACTTAACTGTACTAAAGTAGCATAATAAATTGGCTTTTAATTAAAGTCTAAAATGAAAGAAAAAATGAAAAAATAACCGTCTCAAATTAAAATATTGAAATTTAATTTTCAGTTAAAATGCTGAAATAATATTGTTAGACGATAAGACCCTATAGAATTTTATAATATAATAACATTTATAAAAATATATATATAAAATATTATTATATATATTATATATTATATAATATATAAATATAATTATATTATTTTATTGGGGAAATAAATAGATTTAATAAACTCTAAAAAAAATTAACCATAAATAAATGAATACATCAACTGACTTCAACGAATTTTTCAAAATGTATATAACGGACGTAGACCTACAAAATGTATCGCTTAAATTATCGTCAATGACTCAGCTAAAGAAAATAATAATAAAACCGTTACTATTTTTTTCTTGTAATTCATAGACATTACAATTTCTTGAAGACATTCTTGTAGATCATCTATCAAACTAACTCTTACAATACTAAAAAAAAATAAGCCGTTTTGTCGAATGTCAGAAAGTGACCCCGTTTTAAGAAGAGTCCGATTATTGTTAACTCATACCTCGTTTAACTCTTTGGGGCACAGTGGGATTAAAAGTGTCGCACCTTTTTGATGTATTTCACGGCATGGTGGGGCATTTTTAGTCCCACCTCGAAATCTTGCAGTAGCTGCATGTGCATAGGTTTATATTTCGTCTTATTTACGTAAAGTAGTTGGTAATATCTTCCAACAATGTTACAAATATATTGCTTGTGTTGGCAACAATCATCACACAATTACCGGTTGACCAATTGTTATAAGCGGAAGGTTTACTGCACTAACATTTTTTTCTTAGTTTCGTGTAAAAAATCGCACAGGTAAGTTAATTTTTATAAAAATTAGTTCTTTATAAGTGAGTGACAAGTTTTATAATAAAAATAAATGGTTAAATTTGTTTGCAAATGATGAAAGTATGGTGGGATTTTATTTGTCCCACCATGCAACTTGTGGAGTAACACAAAAAAAACAATTTTTCTTTATTGTTTATGTTTGTCCTTCTTTGATCGCAGATTATAATGATAATATGAATGCAGTGGATAAATTTGATCAATTAATGTCTAACTATAACCTTGATCGTCGCAGTAAGAAATGGTGGCACCGCATACTGTTTTATTTCCTTGACGCGCGTGTTGTTAATGCATATATTTTATATAAATAATTGGGCAAAACAATCACATTAAAAGCATTTAAAGGTCAATGTGCCGAAGGATTTATTAGTCAAACATTTATAGATCATAGCGCACTAACTAAGTGTACCAATAACTCATTATCAATCCAAATACGTAAACGCAAACCTAATGTTTCAATAGAAATAAGAAAGTGAGATTCAAAACATTTACCAAAACGTTCGTCTCGTAAACGATGTGTACTTTGTAGTACAAAAAAAAAGGAAGTTCGCACACTCTGGTCTTGTACTGTGTGCAAAGTGCCCCTATGCTTAGGAAAAAATATGTGTTTTAACAAATACCATTCATAAACCTATGTGGCACGGTGGGACTATTTCAGCTGCGCCCAATACCGACAAATTTAATTAACTATTACTATTTTTTTATGTTTTTTCATGATATTATACCGTTATTAATAAAAATATACCAATTTTGTTTCATTTAAAACCCGATAAAATTCCTGTGCAACATGGGTCAATTTTTGGTCTGAAATCCTGTGCCTCAAAGAGTTAATATAGCCTCTGGACTTTTTACTGTAGTCAACTGAAATAGACTTGATAAGAAAAATTGCACATTATTTTGAAAGCTTCTTGTGTTTGTTTTCATTAGAGTAAGATATCACTTATCCCGCGAAGTGTTTAGTCTTCAGGTAATCTGTCATTTATCCACCTACTCAACATGCAGCTAGACGATAAAAAAGGGCAAATGTGCGATAAACTTGAGTTTATTTTTATCTCGTTTTAATGAAGAATGATTGCTCAATTATAATGATACTTTTTTTATTTGACAACATTTATTTTATAATATTGGAAACGATAAACGAATTCTTATTTTGTAGTTTTCTCGGTGATCAGACGTGTGAGCAAAAATTTAAAAGCAATATGATCACATTCTCTGAAATTCTACTTACAAAATGAGCAATTTTGCAGGCTACCGCCTTTAAAATTTTCGTCAAGACTTGTAAAATAGTTTTACGAAATGACACCAGCTATTTTGTATTATGATGAAATTATTTTCGAGTTTGAGCCCATACGCCCGATCACCGAGAAAATAAAATAAGAATGTAGTTATGGTGTTCAACATTATAAAATTAAAGTTTCAAATAACAAAAATTTTACTATAATGAAGTGATTCTTCTAGGTTGACATGGAATCAAAATGAGCTTAATGTGACGTATAGTTTCCGAGATGAAAATAAGTATGCACAACCCGTTTTTATTAACACTAAACGTACCGGTACTTTACACCTATGTATTCTTACAATGAGGGTCACTTGACATCTTATGAAAGAAACGTTGATTTTCAGAAAGAAATTCCTAATTTATTAAAGCGAGAAATTGAATAATCAGATGATATAAGAATTTACAGAAAGTCAAATGAGCGAAAGAAATAACAATGAATGTACGATTTTAAAGTCAATTTTGAAAGGGGTCATTTGAACCCCGCTTGGTATGTTTAGTGTTAAAATTGCGGCTTGATAATTGAGAATGCCTAAAGGTATGAAAATACATTCACAGAAATACAAAATTCTCATTTAGAAATTGACCATATTAAAATGTGTCGAATTTAATCGCACTGCTTGAACATTAGCAATATTTAAGTGTAGATCATTTAAAATTGCCATTTGATAAAACTGATTCTTTCGTTATGGCTACAAAAGTTATGATATAATTTCGGAAAGAAATGGTCGGACGAAAACCGGTGTATTTCAGCAAGATTTGATCGTTGGCGTCCAAGTTAAGTTTGTTGCCCGTAGTCACAGTATAACTTTATTCTAGTTCATTTAAGAAAATCCAAAAAAGTTCAATAATATAGAAAATGAGAAAAAAAAACAAAAGAAGATGCCAACAGCACGCGGTGTTCCCAAGCGGTCACCCATCCAAGTACTGACCGCGCTCATTGCTGCTTAACTTCGGTGATCGGACGAGAACCGGTGTATTCAGCAGGATTTGACCGTTGGCATCTGTCTTAGGCTTATTAGTTTCAGCCACTGTGCAGTACTATTTGATTTTTAGTATTAATGTCAAATGATGCACATATGCGTCTTTCGTGGGGTTACTATTCTTTTAGCTTATGCGAAATTATGTCAATGCGACATTTAGGCATGAAAGTAAAATGCAGCGACATTCGATAAATGTTAGAGGCGCCAATGTATAAACTTTAGGACAGAATAATCATGCCCTCTTATCATTAATAAATATTTTTTATTTACTTATACCAATACTTTGACAATAATATTTCCCGAAGCATACTAGTTATGTAATTGTTTACTTCTATCTATCTAGTTACTGCTGCTACTGCCATTTTTGGTAATGTCTATTTGATTCTCCAACAAGCATATCGATAAAATCGTTCTATGGGGATTTGAATAGCAACGTAGAAGAATACAGATTAATGCAGCTCGTTCGGAACACATAGATACACTTTACTCAATTTAAACTAAAGCGGATATGCTGTACTTATCGATTGCAAACTGTTTCTCTCGTTGTATCGTGTCGAATACGACGGATCTAATGATTGACCGCGTCACCGAAGGTTGTACACCTTGATCAAAAAGTTTTAGGACCGGCCGCCGTATGGCGCTCTCAGTCACTCGATTGAAATTTTTTTTTGTTAGGTTGCCACATCTGTCGTTAACGTTCCCACCAAATTTCAGCGTCATAGCTTGACATTTGTAAAAGTTATACCGTGTTGAATACATCTACCTTTGTGCGTGTTTTCGATTTTTTTACATATTTGAAAATGGCATCAACTTTGGATCAACGAATTTGCATAAAATCTTGCGTGAAAAACGGATTTAACGGTCTGCAGACCTTGGAAATGTTGGAGAAGTGTTTTGGCAACGGTGCTCTTTCGAGATCAAATGTTTTTCGGTGGCACGAACGCTTCCGAAGAAACCACGTTGTTTTCAGTCGAAAAAGAAGGTGATGCTCACGGTTTTCATGCATTACAACGGTGTTGTGTATCATGAATTCTTGCCAGAGCAACAGACAGTCAATCAAATGTATTATTTGGGCGTTATGAGACGTTTGCGTGAAGTAATTCGCCAAAAAAGACCGATTTTGTGGGCAAACAACTCGTGGATTTTGCACCACGATAACGCACCGTCGCACAATGCAATCCTTATTCGCGAGTTTTTGACCAAAAATAATACGAATACTATTCACCAGCCTCCGAATTCACCTGATTTAGCTCCCTGCAACTTTCTTCTGTTTAACCGACTTAAAAAACTGCTTCGCGGAACGCGTTACAGCACTCGGAAGGATCTTATAAAAAAATCGAAGACGGCTTTGATGGACATACCAAAAATTGAATACCAGCGATGTTTCGATGATTGGATCAAGTGCTGGTATAAGTGCGTTACAGTCGATGGGGAGTACTTAGAAGGGGACGATATCAATTATAATGGATAAACTTGTGATTTCGATTTTATGAATAAAGTCCTAAAATTTTTTGATCAAGGTGGTAAATCTTCGATCCGAAATTGCCGATATGCGGATTGCGCGATGACATATTCTTAAGTCCCTTTCGGATACTTAACACATCGTTGACCGGTCACGAGTTAACTCGTGTTTTCATGGCCAACCGTTGCTGCCCGGTCACGAGTTAACTCGTGTTTGTACTTGCGTTGGCTATTTTCATTTTTGAAACGCAGGGCAATATAGAGTACAGCAAAATTTTGTTCATTGTGTTCAATCGCGCCTGCTTTATTATAAAAAAGTATACTTTTCTTGGAACTGAGGCTTTTATTACAATTCCTGTATTAGAAAGTGTAAAGAACGACGGAACCTGACGGTGAAGCATTTCCCAATAAATTATACGTGAATGCTTTATATAGTTTCCCGAGTGATATTTAAATAAGTTGTAGTCATTTGGAAAATGAGTATTAAAAATCAAATAACAAGGGCATAATCTAGCTCTTTAAAAAGAAAGCCCAACGAAACAAGATATACGTGCAAAACCTCTTGTCTACATCTACGCGTAAATGACTGCTGTACAGTTAATCATACGAAAAAATTTTAAAAGTTACATAAAATTTATGTCCAAAGTTCAATTTGAATTCATTATCCACGAACAAACTTTATTGAAGGTTATTTACATCGTTTCACTTCCATGTTCAATTACGAAATAATGACCGGTGACGTGAGACAGCTTTTGTCGAAAATTGCCGGTCAACAATGTGTTAAGATGTGTTACACACCACACTTGCCCTTCTCAACGAGTCGTTCCGCCTGGAGTCCTGTCCCATCCCCAAAACAATGCCTTCATAACTGCACTCTCGAGACTCTCCAAAAATAGCTTCCAATACATTCATTATGGTTCCACGATTCCGTTCCCTAATCCTCTATGACCACTTTCGAGCACGTTCCTAACTTCTTTATTACTTCAGCGTTGCTCTTAGTCTTGAATTTTCAGTCAAGTATCAATATCCGATTTCTCTATTACTAAGACTTGCTGCAACCACATGTCACCCACTCAACAGCAAAAAAAGTGGAAACACTGTATTTTCTGCAATGGGTGGGGTAAACTTTCATCCGATCATCAGTTAACAACAACACCAGAAAAAAACACCCCGATTGGCGAATCCTTCTCCTTTCCCAAAATTTTCCACGAGCCCTTTCCTTCGACGAACTTCCAAAACGTCGAGAAGGGCACTCTGATTTGCACTCTCTCACCGACAACACGCGTCATTAACCCTTTCGCTACTAACGGTGACTATGGTCACCCACTATAACGCACTCGCTGTGTAGTACCGGTGACTATAGTCACCCGTGAAACTGTCACATTATCTCCAGAATAATCGACATTATTCTGTTCTATTGTTTCAATAACTGCCCATATTGATAATAAGACAATTAGTAACGAAATCTATGAAAAACTATCGAGTGTTACTCTTTGTTTGCGGCGAAGAGTCCATTTATATTTTAACTACTCCATACCGTAACTGTGTATACGCGTCAAACTCCGCCGTAGCGAAAGGGTTAACCAGTCCATTACAACGTAACACAAGACTTACACTCAACATTCAACACGCGAACATTACATTAACACGACATAGTAACTTAGTATCCAAAACCGATTGTTATCTATTTTTAGAGAAAATATACGTTTGTTATTTCACCTTCGTACAACAAAATCATTTGAACGGTGCGCGTAACAGGATGTTTAATGATAGAACTTTGTTACTGTGTATATGATTGACTTTGCTGAACTGTGGTGATGGGTGTGAACTGTTTAAGTGTCAAAAGAGATGTGACTTGTGTAGGGAGGGAAGACACAGGGAAAGTAAATCGGACTTACTAAATTAATAAAATATATTCTACCAGTGTTACAAATAGCTTGGAATAAGAATTACGTCGTAGAATGAAAGGGACCACGAGCCACACTACGCACGTCTTTAGTCTATCGCGGTGTGCCCTGAACTGCCTCTTATCTTTCGGAATGCATAACATAGCGCAGCTGCCCTTTCGGCAGACTGTGACTCATTGATGACGCGTTCGATTCCTACACTTGTGTGGTGGTTGAATGAGAAGTGACTTGTTCTGTGGTTCAAAACGAAGTGTTTCGAAGTCTGGTGGTAGAATAAATAGTGTCCCCACTCCCCCTATTGGAGCCACCCTTATTGGAACCACCCTTTTCGGGCCTCCCATGATCAGGCCTCCCATATTGAGACATAGTGGGTTAGGGGTGGAGTGACACATCCCAGGCTAATATGTACGGGGTCCTCCTTGTCCTTCCTTGCAGAGAAAGTGATATAAATGAAGACCCCGTAATAAATAACCAGGGTACTCATTCCTGGTCACATTGATAGTTTTAAGGTTTATTGCAGTGCCTATGAAAACTCTCTGAATGCCGAACGATGACCGTGTGTCGTCGGACACTTTCCAGGGACACTGCGCTTCGTTTGCTTGCGATGGAACAGGGTGTTTACATGAATGAGTGTATGTGATAATGGGAATGAAGACAAACAGTTACGCTATTAAAATAAAAATAGTCAAATGAGAAAAAAAGGCGAATATTTTATTACGTTTTTTCGTAATTTTAGTTATGAGCGCTCAAAATAAAAACAAAAAAGAGATGCCAACAAGTACACGGCGATAATTTTTTCCGGTAGTTTTACAGGTCACTTTCTTTTGCAATTTTTAAGTAACTTCCAAAGCTGAACGCAGTTTGTGTTCACGTATAAAACAACTGTAGACCGGAACCTATGTTTTACATTTCTTTGTACATGTGTTCATTTTGTAAAATTTAATTATTCCATTTCGTAATTCGAAATGTTTAAATCATTTATTTCGGTCTCGGATCAATAGCGAAACGCAAAGATGCGAATCAACATTTATAAAACTTCTAATCGATCCTTCAAGACGTGATTTCCGTAGAAAATTATAAGAATAGAATTTTGACTTTCTTTTACAATTTGCTTCCA
Organism: Cryptocheilus praepositus; assembly: GCA_033815515.1. Lineage (NCBI taxonomy): Eukaryota > Metazoa > Arthropoda > Insecta > Hymenoptera > Pompilidae > Cryptocheilus > Cryptocheilus praepositus. The sequence continues at coordinate 439,432 of JAWWQZ010000084.1, read as the reverse complement.
TATTGTCTACAGATTAATGTTGATCAAAATACCATTACAACACATCGTTTGGTTCAAAAGATATACTATGCAACATGGCATGATTCCTGTTTCCACATTTTCGCATAAAGGGACTCCGAGTTGTTAGCAGATCAATCGTAAGAACGTTCCAAGTAAAAAGCGTGAATAAAAGATGCGTCAATTCAAAGTCAACATTTACAAAAAACTACAAAAGAGTGCCAACAACACGCGGTGTTCCCAAGCGGTCACCCATCCAAGTACTGACCGCGCTCATTGCTGCTTAACTTCGGTGATCGGACGAGAACCGGTGTATTTCAGCAAGATTTGATCGTTGGCGTCCAAATTAAGTTTATTTCTCGTAGTCACAGTCTAACTTCATTCTAGTTCATTTAACACAATTTTCTTTCCAAAATGATATCATGACTTTTGTAGCCATAACTAAAGAATCAGTTTTATAAACTTTATATTATTTTATATGTATTCATAGCAAATATATTTTTTGTTATTGACACTTATACCAGTACCAGTCAAAATGATTGCCATCAAATGGCAATTTTAAATAATCTACCTTTAAATAGTGCTAATGTTCAAGCAGTGTGATTAAATTCGACACATTTTAATATGGTCAATTACTAAACGAGAATTTTGTATTTTTGTGAATATATTTTCATACCTTTAGGCATTCTCAATTATCAAGCCGCAATTTTAACACTAAACGTAGCAAGCGGGGTCAAATGAGCCCTTTCAAAATTTACTTTAAAATCGTATATTCATTGTTATTTCTTTCACTCATTTGACTTTCTCTAAATTCGCATATCATCTGATTATTCAATTTCTCACTTTAGTAAATTAGGAATTTCTTTCTGAAAATTAAGGTTTATTTCATAAGGGGTCAAATGACAAGTAGAGACAAAAGGTAAGAATAAACGAGCAATCAGATGAATCCGTGAAACTAGAGACCTCTGTCGTACAATTTCACAAGTTCCAAACATTTGCGTGGGTCCTTTGAAACCATTTTATACGTCAACATACCACGTGCAAAAATTAGAAAGCCCGAACATGTTCCCTAACCTTTCAGGAACGTAAATTTTGCATTTTGAATTTTGCATTTTGGGTCAACGATATAGCACTGCAATGTGTGACAGACAATACTATTCTCTACGCGAGCAAATTGGAACGAAGTTTTTGTTGATTAGTTTATCGATATGAATAGACTTAACTTAAAGATATGTTCGAATACCCGTTAGCTGCATGAAAACCGTCGTATTTACGGTTGTCATGATATCCACAGGCTTCTGTGTTTAGCGTTCCTTTGTTTTTTTTATGAGCATAACTAAAAGGCGCAACATGTCGCATTGGTCGCATACGTATTTCATTTTTGCGCTTTTATTTCAACATGCTGATATGTTTCAGCGTGGTGCTACCGTCCAAAATTATATTGGATAACATTTGAAGGTATTACACTAAAACTAACCGCTTAAATATTTCTCATTTCTCACAAGTTTACAAGGTGATCAATAACTATAAATAAGACGGTCAATAACTGTGATTTCTGCGATCAATCACTATTAATTATATCAGATTAAAGATATCAGCATGCGCAAGGAAGACTTTTAGTGTTGACTCTCATTAAAAATAATGTTATAGGGTTATCCAAATTATTGTATATTCCTCATATTTTCCAGACCGATTTTTTGGACTAGTTCCACGTTGAAAAATAATTCGAAAACATCGCACCTGGACATTCCATTGACGTTGACGGTTACACCACTTACGGCAGTAAAATCATGTAATGTTGGCATACAATTTCGTTCTTCCCATAAGAAATCTCCAGTTTCAATATTATCGGGCTGCTCATCTTCACTACTATCTATTAGAGCTATGGCATGTTTACGCTTATGGGATATTTGCATTTCTATGCTTGAATCAAAATCCGAACTGTAATTCATTATGGTAACCTAATTTTGTTAAATTTTATTATCTATTATTTTTTTTATTATTTTATTACTTGGAACTTACAACCAGAAAAGTAAGAGAAATAATATTTTACACAAAATTCTTTATTGTTTGTTTATCGTACAGACTCTTTAACGATTGCTGATAAACTGAAAACAAAAATGATTGTGTGCGGATTTATCCGCTCCCGTTGATAATGGTCAGTTTTTGTTTGAGGATTATTCCGCCAAATGATGCAAATGGGTTAAGCGGTCAATCACTGTACACTTTACCCTATATAGGTGAGAATTCACTTCGTCTTCTGTCACCTGTATTATGTGATGCATGTTACATTCAACTGTTTCCTTAAACCTCTGAAATGGAGAGTCAAAAAGTGCATATTCGACATGTCAGGCTTTGGGAATTTAAAGAAGACAGTAGGGCTGAGACGACAGCTGAAAAAATATGCAGCGTATACAGTGAAGGACTGATAACTGATCGGGCAGTTAGAAATTGGTTTGTAAAATTCCGTTCTGGAGATACGACCTTAAAAGACGAACCGACGAATACCTCACAATCAACTGTTAACCGCCATCTGGAGAAATTAGGGAAAATCAGCAAGAAGAAGGACGATTATACATAATACATAATATATATATATACATAATAAATTAATATAATTTTGTTATTCAGTGAAAGCAAAATAAATGTCTGATAAAAAAAACGGAAGTTACTTATGACCCGACCTAATATAAAGAAACATTACACATTACTTAATTTCGAAAATCAATTTGCTGTTAATAGATTTAGTATTCATTTTCAGCACCGCAGCGTTGTACGCATATACCGCAACCTGTCGGTAATGTTGCATGCGATACAAAAATGGTAATGTGCCTAGAGCTAGAGGGACATGGGACAAAAATATATGCTATGTCGTATATCTACATCTGCCTTATCTATGGTCACATATCATTATGCCGGCCGGTAATCACTGGTTAATCAAATCATGCAGGCTGTGTGAAAAATACGAAGGTACCATCGACATTCCATAGCGGAAAGTGACATAGCTCGTTTAATCTTTTCAGAAAATTTAATGTGCTGACCATCCCACCAAGTATTCATACCATCATCTTGTCATATTTTACTGCGTGCCGGCAACAAATACTATTGCAGATAAGTAGTCACACATCAGTGTTGAAAAGCACACATTTTTATTTACATTCAATAGATTGTCTATAATTTTCAATGAATTTAACACGTCGTCTGCCACAATTGTTGCTTCGGAGGTTTTACCCAGAACAGCAACGAAAGCGTCAATTCTGTTATCCGGTTCATCGTTCCGGAAACAACTTCGAGTGGCAAAACAGTGGTCAACATCGGCATAAATATTGCATCTTCTATTTTTAACGATCGATTTGAAAGCATAATGGCAATGACGCAGGTGTTACAATTGACTATGGATCGTAATTGTTACAATTTCTGCCGCGAAATATACACGTAGAGCCTCCACATCTTCCAGGAAAGAGAAAGAGGAAGAAAATATTAATGTAGAAGGACACCTATATGGTGCAGGCATTGCAGAATAATCGTAAATACGGCAAAACTAGTAAAATAATATGAAATAATGTTACTCAAAACTTTAAACGCGTTTTTCTCGAAACTACGTTTTTCAAATTGGCTTGCAGCATAACTTAAACAAATTTTCTCCGATTCACTTGAAACTTTTACTGTAGCTGTTAAACTACATTCTCCAGAGAAGTACACACCACTTTTAAGATCGGTTAAAAACTTTCGTTATTATAAATATTTTTTGATTTCTTCTTCGTTCAGGCCTTGCCTATTGTAATGACAAATAAGTACAGTAAAACCTGTTTTTGTGCGGTGGATAGGGACCGCATAAAAGAAATTGTACAAAAAAATATTCGAAAATTTTATAAATTCTTACATATAATAAACAATTTTGTGCGATATACTACCTAAAAATTTTTTTATGCGGTGGATAAGGACCTCATAAAAAAAGTCGGACTAAGAAAATACATCAATGATTTATGAAATAGATGAGAGAATGCTTTCAATTAAATTAAATAATTAAATTAGACCTATAGAAATGGTAAAAATATTTAATTCTTCATTGTACATATACATGGAGAAGTTTTTACATTGTACATTAAATAGTTTGCTGCTATTCGTCGTAATCCAAAACGCGCATCTTCTTGTGACGAATTGGTTGAAAATCGCTTCCGTCGCTTGAAGATAGGATTTCAATTGATTTGTTTTTTGGTACCATAAACTCAGTGATCAGTTTTTGTGACGATGGTCGACTGGTCAATTGCTTGTAAACGTAACGATAGTGAGACATGCATGATCTCAGCTCTTTTTCGAATTTTAAGCGTCTTTCCGCTTTGGTATCTACTTTAAGAAAATGCGTTTCCAATTTTTTCGAAATTTGGATCCCTGCATATATTTTATCTGCTGTAATAGATTCCGGTTCTTCTTGTCCATTTTCATAATCTATCAAACTATTGATAATGTCACTATCATCGACAGTTTGGTCCTCAATCATCTCGTCTAGGTCATTATCGCCGAAAGAATCAAAGCCTTCTCCGCCGATGTTATGTGGAGCGCACTAATTTCAGATAATAACGTTGACGTGTTTTCGGTAACGTTTCGATTAATTACACATTCATGTATTTCGTCCACAACATGTATATGTACATGATAGGAAACGTTAAACTGGTGCTAACGCCGCTAAGATTCATATACCGCATAAAAATAAATCGCACAAAAAAAATTGCACAAAAATAAAATCGCACAAAACCAATCGCACAAAAACAGGCTTTACTGTATATAAAATTAGAGTCCGATCGGTGAAGTAGTTTTTGAGAAATCGTGGTCACCGCAAGTGACGAAAATAAACGGAACCTCTAGGAGAAGGGCTATATTTCCTCCATTTTTTAATATTTTCTTATAAAAAAATTTATACAAATACCACTAAATACGTACTTGTTGGTAGTATTTTGCGAATTTTAATTAGTACTCACTAAAATGGCAAAAAAAAATCTTGAAAATCATGTAATTTCGCCGATCCCAAATAGGCATAACCCCTTAATGTTCCGCGAGAGGGGACAGCGGAGTGCATAGGCCTAGTACAGTTAGAGCCCTCACATTTACGTGACCCCGGCGGCTGCTCCTAAAATGCCGCATACCTGCCTTTGTATTGAACTACCAAAAACTCACCGCGCCGCTTGGCACTTTCTGACAAGAACCGAAATAATAAAAAGATTTCCACTTTTATTTGCTTAAAATGTACCTAAAAATAATGCATAAATTATTTTTTTCTCCAAGTGAAGTAAATTTTTGTTGTTGTTAATACTTACTAATAACTTGTTGTATGATTGTAAATAATATAAAAAATATTAAAAATTGATTTTAAACAAATTTCTTAACACATTAGTTATTCTTCCACAATAGAGTCATTTTGACTACTTTAGGGCAATATAGGTATATACTAAGTTTCAGTCTTTCCAGTGTTAATGCCCCCTGAGAGTGGACAGCGAAGTGCAAAGGACTAGTGCAGCTAAAGCAATCACATTTACGTGACCCCGGCCTCCTAAAATGCCGCATACCTGCCTTTGTATCGAACTATCGAAAACTGACCGCGCCGCTTGGCACTTTCTGACAAGACCCGAAATAGCGCGGTCGGTCGGTAGGTTTCGCCCGACCATCTGCCATGACCCCTGGCACGCAACCATTAAACTATGCAATCGAGTGACAGAAGATTAGCGGCGCGATGTACGTACTCCAGGCAAAGCGCGTTGCCTGTCGCACTTTTCGTTTCGCACAACCCCACGCGCGCTCGTCTCGCTAATGTCGGCGCTTCAGTTCCTACCCGACACACGGGACTCGATGTAAACGTGCCTTCCTTTTCGTGTCTATCGCTGGTCGTTCAAATCACGCCTACAACTCGACGTCGGCGCTACGGAAGAACGCAACTTTACCGCTGGCTTCGGAAGGTGGCGGAGAAGGAGAAAAAGTAGGAGGAGGTACGCTAGCGTCGCTCCTGCCAGCTTGAGATGAGCGACCATGGCTGCATACACTTGAATAATTTCAAAGCGGCCAAGGGTATTCAGCCATACAAAGTGATACACTCGTATTTCGTGACCAGCACGTCCGCCGAGGCGCGCGTAAGAAAGGTACGGGCATTTTTTCTGTCTGTCGTCTGTAATCTCGGCTCGAGGTTCTATATCTCTCGCTCCCCTCCTCTACCTCCGCCCACGTCCTCACCCTCCCCCGTTCTGTCAGTTTCTTCGCCCGAATGATGTGTCAATGTTTTCTGTCTTGTTACGGTTTTGCAACTTTTTTATATTTCCCAGTTCCTATGTTAGACGCTAAGCGCACCCTGGACCTATGTTACGGGGACAGATGCCAGACGACTGGCAGAAACTATGTTTTACGTTAGGATATAAGTTTTTGGAGTCATTGTCAGCTCGCTGTTAACTTTGAGGCGGAGAACGTTAGTGATAGGGTTGTCAGGGCAAGTACGACTAGTTTAAGGAAAATATATTCTCTTCTTTTTAAGTTTCACGTAACGAGAAAACTTGGAGTAAAGCGTACACGTCCGATGTAATTTGTACGTCTCAATTGTATGTTCGAACGTTTGTTCTCGTAATCAAGGAAGGATATCAAAAACGATTTTGATTTTCGTCAAGAGAAAACGCACTGAATGTTGTTACTTAAAATACCAGGTTGTTCAATAAGTTTTGTCGTTCGTTAAGAAAAACGCAATGTTATGGTTCAAAATACACTTTATTATTCAGTATAATCTCCCTGAACATTAATGCACTTGCTCCAACGATCCTCCAATCTGTGGATCCCATCCCTGAAGTGAGATTCCGGAAGGTCTGCAAAATACGCTTCAACAGCCGTTATGACCTCTTCATTTGACGAAAAACGCTTGCCACGCATAAATTTTTTGAGTTCTGGAAACAAATGGAAGTCGCTGGGGGCCAAATCTGATGAATACGGCGGATGCTCCAACAATTCGAACTTTAATTCATGGATTTTAGCCATTGTCAAAATGCTCTTTTGACACGGTGCGTTGTCCTGATGAAAAAGGATTTTTTTCTTCTGCAAACCAGGTCTTTTTTCACAAATTTTTTCCTTCAACTGGTCCAAAAGGTTGCAATAATGTAATGAATTATTTGTATTACCAGTTTGCAAGTAATCCGCAAATAAAATTCCTTTCGCATCCCAAAAAACTGATGCCAGAACCTTCTTGGCCGATTTCTGCACACGAACTCGTTTCGAAGCCGAACAACCAGGTTCACACCACTCTTTAGCCTCTTGTTTTGATTTAGGATCATGGTGATAGACCCAAGTCTCATCCATAGTGATAAATCGACGCACAAAATCCACATTATCCTTTTTAAAATGCTCCAAATGTTGTTGAGAAAGTCGCATTCGAATGTGTTTTTGTTCAATTGTTAGCGAATGCGGCACCCATTGTGCACACAGCTTTTTAAAACTCAAAATTTCATTTAAAATATGACTCACACTGCCTAATGAGATGTGTAGAGCCTCTACTAAATCCCTCTCAGTCAATCGACCATCTTCCAAAACCATATCCTGTACTTTGGCTACGATTTCCCTGTGTTGATGCGGTTTTTGGACGTCCTTCACGTGGATCGTCTTTACGGCTTGTACGATCACGTTTAAATTCAGCAACCCATTTTTCTACTGTTCTAATTGAAGGTGAACGTTCATTATACACTCTTAACATTCGTTCGTGAATTTCTTTTGGTGCTACACCTTCCAAAAATAAGAATTTTATCACTGCACGATATTCAATTTTTTCCATTGTCGAAAATACTGTGACACGGCGACACTAAATGGCTTGTAAACAAAGAATGAATTGATTGATTGAAATGAACCTTCACATACGTTGATAAGAAGAGTGAACCAACAAAACAAAAACAAATTTGGACTAGTAGCAACGCCCTCAACAAAACAAAACAAAACTTATTGAACAACCTGGTAGTTATCGTGAACGTCATGCTTTTTTTCTGTCTGTCGTCTGTAATCTCGGCTCGAGGTTCTATATCTCTCGCTCCCCTCCTCTACCTCCACCCACGTCCTCGCCCTCCCCGTTCTGTCAGTTTCTTCGCCCGAATGATGTGTCAATGTTTTCTGTCTTGTTACGGTTTTGCAACTTTTTTATATTTCCCAGTTCCTATGTTAGACGCTAAGCGCACCCTGGACCTATGTTACGGGGAAAGATGCCAGATGACTGGCAGAAACTATGTTTTACGTTAGGATATAAGTTTTTGGAGTCATTGTCAGCTCGCTGTTAACTTTGAGGCGGAGAACGTTAGTGATAGGGTTGTCAGGGCAAGTACGACTAGTTTAAGGAAAATATATACTCTTCTTTTTAAGTTTCACGTAACGAGAGAACTTGGAGTAAAGCGTACACGTCCAATGTAATTTGTACGTCTCAATTGTTTATTCTCGTAATCAAGGAAGGATATCAAAAATGATTTTGATTTTCGTCAAGAGAAAACGCACTGAATGTTGTTACTTAAAATACTTATCGTGAACGTCATAGTTTATTTCTGAATACCAAGAAACTTGTATGTATATATGTAGTACCTTTGAATTATACGGTATTGTACAAATAAATGCTGTTATAATTTATAAACTCTCTTTTCCCATCTAGTAAGATCTTACACCCAACAGCGTTCATATTGAACAAAAAGAACATTAAATATATGTTCTCAGATGCGTCTTTTACAATTTATAATCGATTAATATGGTCATTTTGTTATAATATTCATTTGTGTCTTTATAGGCTGTAAGCTGTTTGTGCCACACATGTAAAACTTACAAGGATCGGCTTCATTCTTGCCTTCACTGTATATTCTTTGGGTGCTATGTAAAAGGACATATACAAGAACATGCAAAGGCAAAAAAACATTTTTTAGGTAATACCTAACACCTGACACTATGTGAGACAGGAACTATATTAGAGCTAGCAGGTGTTATTATTTCCTGTCCAATGAAAATTGTGCATTTGAAATTGTTACGTTTACAGCTGTAGATTTGTGCTACGGTAATATCTTGTGCTTCCAATGTGGTGATTATGTGTATGATAGGGAATTGTTAGCAGTAGCTAAAGCACAATGGAGTGAGTCCGCGAAGTCTCTCAGCTTTGGAGAGTTCTACCGTGCATGGGAACCGACGCAAATAGAAGCTGAATTGTTAAGGAAGCATCCACGTCGAAGACGCGTTGTGGAAAATTCTACTATAGGTAAGAATTATAATGGCAGTTTAAAACTTTAAAATATAATTGCTGATTATTATTTTTGTATTAGGTCTGCGAGGGCTTATAAACCTTGGAAGCACATGTTTTATGAATTGCATCGTGCAAGCACTAATACATACACCGTTGTTAAGAGACTACTTCCTCGCTGACCGTCACCACTGCCCACAACCTTCTCGTTGCCTAGTTTGCGAAGTATCCCATCTTTTCCAAGAATTTTATTCCGGCAGCAAGGCACCGTTGACGCTGCACAAATTGCTTCATCTCATTTGGACCCATGCGAGGCACTTGGCTGGATACGAGCAGCAGGATGCTCACGAATTTTTCATTGCCACGCTTGACGTCCTACATAGACATTGCGAAGCAGCTCCAATCTTAGTAAAAGATAATCCGCATCATTGCAATTGTATCATCGATCAAATTTTCACCGGTGGTCTGCAGAGTGACGTTGTTTGCCAGGCATGCAAGTATGGCATATGACATTATTAATGTTAGCTCTAGATTTACGGTCCCCATCAATTTGACACGTTCCAAAGAGATAGATATACGGCATACAAAATTTTAAGATTAAAAACCAGAAGAGTAAATCATAAATGTAACACCTTCCAAAGAGATAGATATATGGCATTCAAAATTTTAAGATTAAAAACCAGAAGAGTAAATCATAAATGTAACACCTTCTGAAGAGATAGATATACGGCATACAAAAATTTAAGATTAAAAACCAGAAGAGTAAATCATCAATTTAACACCTTTCAAAGAGATAGATATACGGCATACAAAATTAAAAATTTCAAATCTGAAGAGTAAATCGTAAATGTAACACCTTCAAAAAGAGGTAGATATACGGCATACAAAATTTTAAGATTAAAAATCTGAAGAGTAAATCATAAATGTAACACCTTCTGAAGAGATAGACATATGGCATACAAAATTTTAAGATTAAAAATCTGAAGAGTAAATCATAAATGTAACACCTTTCTAAGAGATAGATATACAGCATACAAAATTTTAAGACTAGAAACCAGAAGAGTAAATCATAAATGTAACACCTTCCAAATAGATAGATATATGGCATACAAAATTTTAAGATTAAAAACCAAAAGAGTAAATCATAAATGTAACATCTTCCAAAGAGATAGATATACAGCATACAACATTTTAAATTTAAAAATCTGAAGAGTAAATCGTAAATTTAACACCTTCAAAAAGAAATAGATATATGGCATACAAAGTTTTAAAATTAAAAACCAGAAGAGTAAATCATAAATTTAACACCTTTCAAAGAGATAGATATACGGCATACAAAATTTTAAATTTAAAAATCTGAAGAGTAAATTATAAATTTAACACCTTTCAAAGAGATAGATATACGGCATACAAAATTTTAAATTTAAAAATCTGAAGAGTAAATCATAAATTTAACATCTTCCAAAGAGATAGATATACGGCATACAAAATTTTAAGATTAAAAACCAGAAGAGTAAATCATAAATTTAACACCTTCCAAACAGATAGATATATGGCATACAAAATTTTAAGATTAAAAACCAGGAGAGTAAATCGTAAATTTAACACCTTCCAAAGAGATAGATATATGGCATACAAAATTTTAAATTTAAAAATCTGAAGAGTAAATCGTAAATTTAACACCTTCAGAAAGAGATAGATATATGGCATACAAAATTTTAACATTAAAAACCAGAAGAGTAAAGCATAAATGTAACACCTTCTGAAGAGATAGAAATACGACATACAAAATTATAAGACTAGAAACCTGAAGGGCAAATCAATTCGGATCAATATTTTGGGTAATTTTATTTGCCAACAGCAAAGTTGTGAACCACTTGCGCTACGATTTAATTTTCGGCTGCCGCGCTCTACAATATAACATGCCGGCGCAAAAGATTTTACTATAAATGCAAAAAATTCGCCATAAAGCCTAGTAGCAGCTATTGATGTAGTAGCAGCGTCTATGTAAAAGACACGTCGTTTTTGCTTCTGCGACAAATGCCTATCGACGTGGTATACATGTCGCTGGCGGCTTTGGAATAAAAGCATTTCAATCAGCAAGCAATCAAGTGGTTAAAAAAACATAATAATACTTTTTTACCTTCAAATTGTAAAAAGTTTGAAGCCTGTTACTTTGATCAATTGAAGTTTGAAGCCTGTTACTTTGAACAATTGAAGTTTGAAGCCTGTTACTTTGAACAATTAAAGTTTCAAGCGTGTTACTTTGAACAATTAAAGTTTCAAGCGTGTTACTTTGAACAATTGAAGTTTGAAGCCTGTTACTTTGAACAATTGAAGTTTGAAGCATGTTACTTTGAACAATTGAAGTTTGAAGCGTGTTACTTTGAACAATTGAAATTTGAAGCGTGTTACTTTGAACAATTGAAATTTGAAGCCTGTTACTTTGAACAATTAAAGTTTGAAGCATGTTACTTTGAACAATTAAAGTTTGAAGCGTGTTACTTTGAACAATTAAAGTTTCAAGCGTGTTACTTTGAACAATTGAAGTTTGAAGCGTGTTACTTTGAACAATTAAAGTTTCAAGCGTGTTACTTTGAACAATTGAAGTTTGAAGCGTGTTACTTTGAACAATTAAAGTTTGAAGCGTGTTACTTTGAACAATTAAAGTTTCAAGCGTGTTACTTTGAACAATTGAAGTTTGAAGCGTGTTACTTTGAACAATTGAAGTTTGAAGCCTGTTATTTTGAACAATTGAAATTTGAAGCCTGTTACTTTAAAAAATTGAAATTTGAAGCCTGTTACTTTGAACAATTGAAGTTTGAAGCCTGTTACTTTGAACAATTGAAGTTTGAAGCCTGTTACTTTGAACAATTGAAATTTGAAGCCTGTTACTTTGAACAATTGAAATTTGAAGCCTGTTACTTTAAAAAAATTGAAGTTTGAAGCCTGTTGAACAATTGAAATTTGAAGCCTGTTACTTTGAACAATTGAAGTTTGAAGCCTGTTACTTTGAACAATTGAAGTTTGAAGCGTGTTACTTTGAACAATTAAAGTTTGAAGCGTGTTACTTTGAACAATTAAAGTTTGAAGCGTGTTACTTTGAACAATTGAAGTTTGAAGCCTGTTACTTTGAACAATTGAAGTTTGAAGCGTGTTACTTTGAACAATTGAAGTTTGAAGCGTGTTACTTTGAACAATTGAAGTTTGAAGCCTGTTACTTTGAACAATTGAAGTTTCAAGCGTGTTACTTTGAACAATTAAAGTTTCAAGCGTGTTACTTTGAACAATTGAAGTTTGAAGCGTGTTACTTTGAACAATTGAAGTTTGAAGCCTGTTACTTTGAACAATTTAAGTTTGAAGCCTGTTACTTTGAACAATTGAAATTTGAAGCCTGTTACTTTGAACAATTGAAGTTTGAAGCCTGTTACTTTGAACAATTGAAGTTTGAAGCGTGTTACTTTGAACAATTGAAGTTTGAAGCGTGTTACTTTGAACAATTAAAGTTTCAAGCGTGTTACTTTGAACAATTGAAGTTTGAAGCCTGTTACTTTGAACAATTAAAGTTTCAAGCCTGTTACTTTGAACAATTGAAATTTGAAGCCTGTTACTTTGAACAATTAAAGTTTGAAGCGTGTTACTTTGAACAATTGAAGTTTGAAGCCTGTTACTTTGAACAATTGAAATTTGAAGCCTGTTACTTTAAAAAATTGAAATTTGAAGCCTGTTACTTTGAACAATTGAAATTTGAAGCCTGTTACTTTTAAAAATTGAAATTTGAAGCCTGTTACTTTGAACAATTGAAGTTTGAAGCCTGTTACTTTGAACAATTGAAGTTTGAAGCGTGTTACTTTGAACAATTGAAGTTTGAAGCGTGTTACTTTGAACAATTAAAGTTTCAAGCGTGTTACTTTGAACAATTGAAGTTTGAAGCCTGTTACTTTGAACAATTGAAATTTGAAGCCTGTTACTTTGAACAATTAAAGTTTCAAGCCTGTTACTTTCAACAATTGAAGTTTGAAGCCTGTTACTTTGAACAATTGAAATTTGAAGCCTGTTACTTTAAAAAATTGAAATTTGAAGCCTGTTACTTTGAACAATTGAAATTTGAAGACTGTTACTTTGAACAATTAAAGTTTCAAGCGTGTTACTTTGAACAATTAAAGTTTGAAGCCTGTTACTTTGAACAATTGAAGTTTGAAGCGTGTTACTTTGAACAATTGAAATTTGAAGCGTGTTACTTTGAACAATTGAAGTTTGAAGCGTGTTACTTTGAACAATTGAAGTTTGAAGGCTGTTACTTTGAACAATTGAAGTTTGAAGCGTGTTATTTTGAACAATTAAAGTTTCAAGCCTGGAACTTTGATCATTACCAGTTGTTAAAGTCTGAAACCCTCCAAATTAACGGACCCCGTAAATCTAGTGCTAAATACGCACATCGTTTCCTGTTTATCAATACACCCGATAATTTTCCAGCGGAGTATCGACTACGATAGATCCTTTCTGGGACATATCGTTGGACTTGGGTCCAACAGCCGGTGCGTCAGGATCCGACAATTCTGGGCCGCCCACTTCACTGCTGGACTGCCTCGAAAGATTTACCAGAGCGGAGCATTTAGGATCCAGCGCGAAAATTAAGTGCAGCAATTGTCAGACGTACCAAGAAAGTACGAAGCAGTTGACGATGAAGCAATTGCCGATAGTAGCCAGTTTTCATTTGAAGCGCTTCGAGCACTCAAGTATACAGGACAAAAAGATATCCACATTCATTTCGTTCCCGGAACAGCTGGATATGACGCCCTTTATGTCGCATAAACGTAATTGTAACAATAATAGCGCCATGATAGACGGTTTGGCCAAGAACGGGGAGGACATGGCTTTTAGCGATAATCGATATTCCTTGTTCGCTGTAATTAATCACGAAGGATCTCTTGAGACTGGACATTACACTGCCTTTATTCGGCAGCAAAGAGACCAGTGGTTTAAATGCGACGACCATTTAATCACGAAGGCACGGTTGAAAGATGTTTTGACTAGCGAAGGGTGAGTTGGTAACCATAGAAATTGGGCCGTTGCCAACGAAGCGGTTCCTTCGTTGACGTTATTCAGTTATTAACATTCTTAAGGCTCCGAATATCCTGAATAACCTGCTGCTTTTTTTAGGTATTTACTATTTTATCATAAACAGATCTTGGAGTATGGTCGAACCAACAAAGTTTGATGCCTAGGTTATGTAATTAATTTATTTATTGACAAACACGAGTTTTGCGTATTAAGACTTAAGTGCGCGAGCGAACTATTCCAATATTGTCTCACTACTGTCGTTCAACATGTATGATGTCCGTTAGATTTGCTGACTTTGTGTACTTCCACGTAACAGGGAAAATGAAAGAAATAAAGATCTCCAAAAAGAATGTACACTTAATAGAAACTTTTTATAAAGTCTTAATTTTCGAACAGGGTCTTGTATTAGTGAGAACTGTAGAATTACTTTTGACGGCGTCGCTGAAGTGTATACGTAAATAGTCTAGGTCAAATGAAACTAAATGTGTTTTACTGGATCAATTAAAAGAGAATTGAACACTTGGAATGAGAGACATTTAGAGAGTATTAATGAATCGGTAGTTTTTCTCTGCTAAATGGTCTTTCGGATATTTTCTATTTATATTGCAAAATAACGAGCATTAGGAAATGTTTTATGGAAAGATCAACGTTTTTACAAACTAACTGTATTTTTTGTACATTGTTAACCATTATTACATTTTGCTGTGATACTTGCATACTTGCGTCCTGAAGCATTCAAGTTATAATTCAATGCAATGTTGAGATTATTTTCCCTTGTAGTAGTGTTTTTAAGCAAGCTTAAAGTACTGTATCACCATGAGCATGTCAGTCTCATAGAAACTAAATAACGTATCGGCAAGAGGATATTAATTTTATTTAATAAAGAGCAAAATATCTGTCAGTTGTGTACGTTAAAATGAATGATTCACCCCTTTTTTCCAATTACTACTGGTTTTATGTTGTGACACATTTTATTGTCATACTTTCTTCCAGGTCACATTTTATTTTGAATGTTACATATTTGTCAGTGTATTATAAATATGTAACTACCCCTTTGGTTTCTGTATCAATATCCTAAGCCTTACGTCTTCTATATAGTTCTACTTTGGGTACCTGCTGTACTATTTTTCAAAACAAAAGACGTTTCTACTGGAAAAACAGAATATATTTGACACAATTTATTGAAATCAACATGCGCAATGAATTTGATACTGTGTGTTAATGCCACAAAATTGGAAGCTAAATTTGAAATATTAACTAAGGTATCTGTACATGCAATATGCACATCTTAAGAATATTAAAAAACCTGTGCCACTTTGATGCTTTACTGTGATTCAATAAAGTATATATCTAACATTACATTTGATATATACAATCGCAGTGGCCTACATAAAAGTAATAAACGAGTATAAGAATGGCATTATTATTCCGAACGTTTCGTTCTCTACCGTCTCATAGAAACTAAATAACGTATCGGCAAGAGGATATTAATTTTATTTAATAAAGAGCAAAATATCTCTCAGTTGTATACATTAAAATGAATGATTCGCCCCTCTTTTCCAATTACAACTGGTTCTATGTTGTGACACATTTTATTGTCATACTTTCTTCCAGGTCACATTTTATTTTGAATGTTACATATTTGTCAGTGTCTTATAAATATATAGAATATTGATACAGGAACAATTGGTTTCTGTATAAATATTCTATGCCTTATATTCTATATAGTTCTACTTTGGGCACCTGCGGTACTATTTTTCGAAACAAAAAACGTGTCTAATGGAAAAACAGAATATATTTGACACAATTTATTGAAATCAACTTGCGCAATGAACTTCATACTATGTGTTAATGCCACAAAATTGAAACCCAAATTTTAAATATTAAGTAAGGTATCTATACATGCAATATGCACATCTTAAGAATATTAAAAAACCTGTGCCACTTTGATGCTTTACTGTGAGTCAATAAAGTATATATCTAACATTACATTTGATATATACAACCGCAGTGGCCTACATGAAACTAACGAACGAGTATAAGAATGGTATTATTATTCTGAATGTTTCATTCTCTACCATCTCATAGAAACTAAATAACGTATCGGCAAGAGGATATTAATTTTATTTAATAAAGAGCAAAATATCTGTCAGTTGTGTACATTAAAATTAATGATTCACCCCATTTTTCCAATTACTACTGGTTTTATGTTGTGACACCTTTTATTTTCATACTTTCTTCCAAATCACATTGTATTTTGAATGTTACATATTTGTCAGTGTATTATAAATATATAGCTACCCCTTTGGTTTCTGTATCAATATCCTAGGCCTTGCATCCTATATAGTTCTACTTTGGGTACCTGTTGTACTATTTTTCAAAACAAAAGACGTTTCTACTGGAAAAACAGAATATATTTGACACGATTTATTGAAATCAACATGCGCAATGAATTTGATACTGTGTGTTAATGCCACAAAATTGGAAGCTAAATTTTAAATATTAGCTAAGGTATCTGTACATGCAATTTGCACATTTTAAGAATATTAAAAAACCTGTGCCACTTTGATGCTTTACTGTATCTTAATAAAGTATATGTCTAACATTACATTTGATATATGCAATACATGCAGTGGCCTACATAAAACTAATGAACGAGTATAAGAATGGCATTATTATTCTGAACGTTTTGTTCTCTACCGTATCATAGAAACTAAATAACGTATCGGCAAGAGGATATTAATTTTATTTAATAAAGAGCAAAATATCTGTCAATTGTGTACATTAAAATGAATGATTCACCCCTTTTTTCCAATTACAACTGGTTCTATGTTGTGACACATTTTATTGTCATACTTTCTTCCAGGTCACATTGTATTTTGAATGTTACATATTTGTCAGTGTCTTATAAATATATAGAAAATTGATATATACAATATTCTATGCCTTATATTCTATATAGTTCTACTTTGGGCACCTGAGTACTATTTTTCTAAACAAAAAACGTTTCCAATGGAAAAACAGAATATATTTGACACAATTTATTGAAATCAACTTACACAATGAACTTCACATTGGGTGTTAATGCCACAAAATTGGAAGCTAAATTTAAAATATTAAATAAGGTATCTATACATGCAATATGCACATTTTAAGAATATTAAAAAACCTGTGCCACTTCAATTCTTTACTGTGACTCAATAAAATATATGTCTAACATTACATTTGATATATGCAATATATGCAGTGGTCTGCATAAAACTGTAATAAACGAGTATAAAAATGGCATTATTATTCTGAACGTTTCCAATGGAAAAACAGAATATATGTGACACAATTGATTGAAATCAACTTGCCCAATAAACTTCATACTGCGTGTTAATGCTACAAAATTGGAAGCTGAATTTAAAATATTAAGTAAGGTACCTATACATGCAATATGCACATCTTAGGAATATCAAAAATCCTGTGCCACTTTGGTGCTTTACTGAGACTCAATAAAGTATGTCTAATATTACATTTCATATATGCAATCGCAGTGGCCTACATAAAACTGTAATAAACGAGCATAAGAATGGCATTATTATTCTGAACGTTTCGTTCTGTACCGTCTCATAGAAACTAAATAACGTATCGGCAAGAAGATATTAATTTTATTTAATAAAGAACAAAATATCTGTCAGTTGTGTACATTAAAATGAATGATTCACCCCTTTTTTCCAATTACTACTGGTTTTCATGTTGTGACACATTTTATTGTCATCCTTTCTTCCAGATCACATTGTATTTTGAATGTTACATAGTTGTCAGTGCACTATAAATATATAGAAAATTGGTATATAGAATATTGATACAGAAACAATTGCTTTCTGTATCAATATTCTATGCCTTGCGTCTTCTATCGAGTTCTACTTTGGGCACTTGCGGTACTATTTTTCAAAATAAAAAATGTTTCCAATGGAAAAACAGAATATATTTGACACAATTTATTGAAATCAACTTTCATAATGAACTTCATAATGAACTTCATGCTGTGTGAATTTCACAAAATTGAAAGCTAAATTTTAAATATTAAGTAAGGTATTTGTACATACAATATGTACATTTTAAGAATATTAAAAAACCTGTGCCACTTTGATGCTTTACTGAAACTCAATAAAATATATGTCTAGCATTACATTTGATATATTCAATCACAGTGGCCTACATAAAACTGTAATAAACGAGTATAAGAATGGCATTATTATTCTGAACATTTCGTTTTGTACCGTCTCATAGAAACTAAATAACGTATCGGCAAGAGGATATTAATTTTATTTAATAAAGAGCAAAATATCTGTCAGCCGTATACATTAAAATGAATGATTCACCCCTTTTTTCCAATTACTACTGGTTTTTATGTTGTGACACATTTTATTGCCATACTTTCTTCCAGGTCACATTGTATTTTGGATGTTACATATTTTATTGCATCTTTATACATATTACGTTATATACATATTACTTTGCGTCTTTTATATAATTCTACTTTGGGTACCTGCAATACTATTTTTCAAAACAAAAGACGTTTCTAATGGAAAAACAGAATATATTGAAATCAACTTGCACAATGAACTTCATACTGTGTATTAATACCACAAAATTTAAAGCTAAATTATAAATATTAGGTAAGGTATCTACATGCAATATGCACATCTTAAGAATATTAAAAAAATCTGTGCCACTTTGATGCTTTACTGTCAGTCAATAAAGTATATGTCTAACATTACATTTGGTATATACAATTGCAATGGCCTACATAAAACTGTAATAAACGAATATAAGAATGGCATTATTATTCTGAACGTTTCTTTCTCTACCGTCTCATAGAAACTAAATAACGTATCAGCAAGACGATATTAATTTTATTTAATAAAGAGCAAAATATTTGTCAGTTGTGTACATTAAAATGAATGATTCACCCCTTTTTTTCAATTATTACTGGTTTTATTGTTATACTTTCTTCCAGGTCACATTGTATTTTGAATGTTACATATTTGTCAGTGTATTATAAATATATATCCTTTTTTGGTTTCTATATCAATATCCTAAGCCTTGCGTCTTCTATATAGTTCTACGTTGGGCACCTGCTGTACTATTTCTCAAAACAAAAAACATTTCTAATTGGAAAACAGAATATATTTGACACAATTTATTGAAGTCACCTTGTACAATGAACTTCATACTGTGTGTTAATGCCACAAAATTTAAAGCTAAATTTTAAATATTAAGTAAGGTATCTGTACATACAATATGCACATCTTAAGAATATTAAAAAATCTGTGGCACTTTAATTCTTTACTGTGACTCAATAAGGTATGTCTAACATTACATTTGATATATGCAATCGCAGTGACCTACATAAAACTAAATTCCAGTGGAAAACAGAATATATTTGACACAATTTATTGAAATGAACTTCATACTGTGTGTTAATGTCACAAAATTGGAAGCTAAATTTTAAATATTAAGTAAGGTATCTATAGATGCAATATGCACATCATAAGAAAATTAAAAAACCTGTGCCACTTTGATGCTTTACTGAGACTCAATAAAATATATATCTTGATATATGCAATATATGCAGTGGCCTACATAAAACTAATAAACGAGTATAAGAATGGCATTATTATTCTTCGCATTTCTTTCTGTACCGTCACATATTTAACGTTTCGAAGAAAAACAAAAGTTCTTTCCCAATTCGAACGGCAATACTCCGTATTTGTTACAAATATCGTGCGATACGCTATCATCGAAATTGCAAAATGCCCTATTCCGAAGGAAAAAGAAATCAATAAATGCGCGGCCGCCTGTCTGCGATATTCAAATAAACGCATCGTCCGAACAACATGTAACGTGTAGAATGCACGTACACGCAGAAATCGGAAACGAGAAGATTATTCGCGGCGGAGTGAAATTGTGAGCGATGAAAAAATTAAAGAGGACATTTTCCCCGACGCTCCGCAGAGGGTTAAAGATTTAACGCGAAGACGTGGAAAAACATTTACTTCACGTAGTAATGGAGAAAAATGGAGGCCTTGACATTTGGCTCGCACAGGTAAATAACCAGTCATGATGGGTAAATAGCCAACACTCATGTCAACAGGGAACTTATGTTTTCTTATGCAAATACGATGATTCTTTTTCAGACTCGTTCATTTAGACCTGAAAGGTGCACCGCCCCGGGTGTCGTATTTAGAAAAGGTATAATGCAAGAATGAAATTAAACTGTTGACAGTTGTCCGGATCATATGATACATTCGAAAAATTACTGTACAGATTAGAATGACAAGTACTTGTGCTGTAGCAAAGATGTTGTGTTTTTCTAAACGTTGTATTAGGAAACAGCATTATTTAGCGTATATTATTATTTACGAATATTTCAGAAATTCGTAGACAATCGTTACACTGTACTGCAATGTCAGGTTATTATGCTGGTTACATAATTTATAACAAAACAATGTGACAATGTTGTCTTTGCATGTTAATTTTTCTACGTATTGCATCAGAAATCAGAAACATATTTTACTTTCCTTTGAAAATGTGAAAAAATGTTGAAGAATCGTTATACTGTCCAATAGTGCAAAATTCATTATAATTATGCTGATTAAATAATTCGCAATATAATAATATGACAGTGTCATCCTTGTACGTTAAAACTACACGTAACGTAATACCAGGTTATTACACTGAATACATAATTCATAACAAAGAATGTGACAATGTTGTCTTTGCACGTTAATTTTTCAACGTATTGTATTAGAAATGAGAAAAATATTTTATTTTTTTTTGAAAATGTAAAAGAAATGTTGAAGAATCGTTATACTGTCCATAGTGTCAGATTGATTATGATTATGCTGATTACATAATTCATAACAAAACAATGTGACAATGTTGTTTTCACACGTTAATTTTTCTACGTATTGTATTAGAAATCAGAAACATATTTTATTTTCCTTTGAAAATGTAAAAAAATGTTAAAGAATCGTTATACCGTCCAATAGTGCCAAATTGATTATGATTGAGCTGATTAAATAATTCGCAATATAACAATATGACAGTATATGTTAAGACTGCATGTAACATAATGCCAGGTTATTATGCAGTTTACATAATTCATAACAAAACAATGTAACAATGTTGTCTTCATACGTTAATTTTTCTACATATTGTATCAGAAATCAGAAACATATTTTATTTTCCTTTACAAATCTAAAAAAATGTTAAAGAATTACTATACTGTCCAATAGTGCCAGATTGATTATGATTATGCTGATTAAATAATTCGCAATATAATAATATGACAGTGTCATCCTTGTACGTTAAGACTGCACATAACGTAATGCCAGGTTATTACACTGATTACAGAATTCATAACAAAACAATGTGACAATGTTGTCAGCACATTAATTTTTCTACGTATTGTATCAGAAATCAGAAACATATTTTATTTTTCTTTGAAAATGTAAAAAAATGTTAAAGAATCGTTATACTGTCCAATAGTGCCAGATTGATTATGATTATGCTGATTAAATATTTGCAATATAATAATATGACAGTGTCATCTTTGTACGTTAAGACTGCACGTAACATAATGCCAGGTTATTATGCTGATTACATAATTCATAACAAAACAATGTGACAATGTTGTCTTTGCATATTAATTTTTCTACGTATTGTATTAGAAATCAGAAACATATTTTATTTTCCTTTAAAAATGTAGAAAATGCTGAAGAATCGTTATACTGTCCAATAGTGCCAAATTGATTATGATTACGCTGATTAAATATTTGCAATATAATAATATGACAGTGCCATCTTTATACGTTAAGATTGCGCATAACGTAATGCCAGGTTATTATGCTGATTACATAATTCATAACAAAAGAATATGACAATCTTGTCTTTGCACGTGAATTTTTCTACATATTATATTAGAAATAAGAAAAATATTTTATTTTCCTTTGAAAATGTAAAAAAATGTTAAAGAATTGTACTGTCCAATAGTGCCAGATTGATTATGATTATACTGATTGCATAATTCATAACAAAACAATGTGATAATGTTGTCTTTGCACGTTAATTTTTCTACGTATTGCATCAGAAATCAGAAACATATTTTACTTTCCTTTGAAAATGTAAAAAAATGTTAAAGAATCGTTATACTGTCCAATAGTGCCAGATTGATTATGATTATGCTGATTAAATAATTCACAATATAATAATATGACAGCGCCATCCTTGTACATTAAGTGCAGTGTATGTTTTCATCGTAGTTGTTTCCACTGTTGCGATCATGGGGCGCAACAGGATTACTTTTGGAGTGGGAAGACACTTTCCCATACAATAGAGAACTTACGCCTATAGGCAGTTATGGCCCAAGCAGTGTAGCCAGCGGATATGGATGTCAGGAAGCTAAGCATATCTTGCAAATCGCAGGAGAATGTGGCCTGGCAGTCGTTCCGTTAGTACAAACGTTCGGTCATATGGAAGTATGGAAAATTTAATACTATCGCAATAAACTATAACTGTTGAGCTGTTAACGTCTCATTTAATATGTATTTCATGCATTGGTTGCAGTTTGTTTTAAAACATGACGAATGGAGGTCACTGCGGGAAGTTGAACAGTTTCCAAGTTCAATTTGCCCATCAAATTCCAGAACATTATCAGTTATAAAGTCTTTGATTCATCAAATTGTCAGTTTCCACCCTGATATACAATACCTTCACATTGGCGCCGATGAAGTGTGGCATTTAGGTCTTTGTCCCGTCTGTACCAAACGAGTTGCAGCAAGCAAGCATGGAAAATCTTCTCTGTACCTAGAGCATGTTCTGTCAATTGCGCAGTATGTACAAGAAACATATCCTTACCTGAAGATTATAATCTGGGACGACATGTTGAGATCGATAGACTTACAGGTTTTAAATGGTATTAATATATTATCCTTGAATTAGTAGATTTAACGTGTTATTAACAGTCGTGGTGTCTGTCTGTTTTCAGAGTGTTACATTGGCAAATACGTGGAACCAATGGTGTGGCATTACAATCCTTGCGATAATTTTGCTCTACCCTATGGCACGTATAATTTTATGAGAACATTCTTTATAAATACAAAAACTTTTATTAATCATATATATTAGTTAATAAAGTATATTTTTAGATCTGTGGGATAAGTACAGCGCTGTCTTTCCTAACATTTGGATTGCAACAGCTTTTAAGGGCGCAACTGGTTCTTCTCAACATGTTCCAATAATTAGACATCATATAAGCAATCACGAAAAATGGCTTGAAGTACTGGGTGCCCATGTAAGTAAAGTGAACAAGTTTCAAGGCACAGCTTTCACAGGGTGGTCAAGGTGCGTGGTCCTACGTTACATTTTAGATACATGATTATCACCGTTGAGAACCAAATTTTCTTTCAGATACGATCATTACGCCACAATGTGTGAGTTGCTGCCAACAGCTATTCCATCGTTAGCACTTTGTTTAAAAGTTTGGCTCTACGGTTATTCGGAACAAATGCATATTCAAACAGCCAAGAGCTTGGGTTACATAGACCACCCTCTACACATTACACCACCGCCAAGGCCTGCTCCCATACCCAATAAATTGTCATTCCCCGGGTGGCAGGTTGCAGTTGGCGTGGAGTGGTTCCAAAACTTCAAAACAAGATTTCACAATATTGTGTACAGCGAACAGTAAGTAAAAGGACCTTTTTTCATTCGAGTTTGTTGTCATTGAATAAATGACTAATAAATTTTTGAATCTCTTCTTAAGGATTAGTACGTGGATGAATCCGTGGCAAGTTGCTAATAACCATACAAACCCTATGCAACTTGAGAACTTGATACCGATACTGACCGAGTAAGTAATTTACGTCATATTAACCCTTTGCGCTCGACAACTTTTTTGGTCGGGCGGAGCAGCAACTCGAGGCGATTTTGCGCATATATTACGAGTGTCTTACAGGTAGTATAAAATGAATTTGTACACAGATTAACATACGAAAATGTTTATATTATAATATAGAGTGTTTATTTAGATTTTGAAAAATATTATTTTCTAAATCGGAGTTCTATACAGTAGAGCCTGTTTTTGTGCAGTGGATAGGGACCGCATAAAAGAAACCGTACAAAAAAATATTCGAAAATTTTATAAATTCTAAAATTTTTTTTATTCTTGCAATGTTAACGTAATTCATGCGGTGTGATAAGCTTGAAAGTGCGATAAGACTTTTAGTTATTGAAAATTAATATCAGCTTTCAATAAGAATTCTGTAATCTACAATTGTACAAAATATGCATTAGTATTCTACGCTGCTGAAAAATTCGAGTTCCATGTCTGTCGTCTCGTTATAGATATGGAAATCATAATATATTTTTATATTCTTGGACAAAATACTTGCGTAATTTTTTGTATAGTTTACTCAGTAAACTTGAAAGTAACTTGAATATAACGTAAAACTACTAAAGCAAACTTCTAAAGCAAATGTCACAGTAACTTTGAAGAATTTTTCCATAAACGTTATACAAACTTACAGTATATTTTTTTATAATGATGTGATGATATCGCTTTTTTCTTCGGACAAAGATGTTAAGATTCAGTGTTTTCACTATCTGTACGTTTTATGTTTTCTTTTATACCTTACTAATACAGTAAAACCTGTTTTTGTGCGCTGGATAGGGACCGCATAAAAGAAATCGTACAAAAAAATATTCGAAAATTTTATAAATTCTTACATATAATAAACAATTTTGTGCGATATAGTACCTAAAATTTTTTTTATGCGGTGGATAGGGACCGCGTAAAAAAAGTCGGACTTAGAAAATACATCAATGATCTATGAAATAGATGAGAGAATGCTTTCAATTAAATAAAATAATTAAATTAGACCTAAAGAAATTGTAAAAATATTTAATTCTTCATTGTACATATACATGGAGAAGTTTTCAAATTGTACATTAAATAGTTTGCTGCTACTCGTTGTAATCCAAAACGCGCATCTTCTTGTGACGGATTGGTTGAAAATCGTTTTCGTCGCTTGAAGATAGGATTTCAATTAATTTGTTTTTTGGTACCATAAACTCAGTGATCAGTTTTTGTGACGACGGTCGACTGGTCGGTTGCTTGTAAACGCCACGATAGTGAGACATGCATGATCTCAGTTCTTTTTGGAATTTTAAGCGTCTTTCCGCATTGGTATCTACTTTAAGAAAATGCGTTTTCAATTTTTTCGAGATTTGGATCCCTGCATATATTTTATCTGCTGTAATAGATTCCGGTTCTTCTTGTCCATTTTCATAATCTATCAAACTATTGATAAAGTCACTATCATCGACAGTTTGGTCCTCAATCATCTCGTCCAGGTCATTATCGCCAAAAGAATCAAAGCCTTCTCCACCGATGTTATGTGCGAGCGCACTAATTTCAGATAATAACGTTGACGCGTTTTCGGTAACGTTTCGATTAATTAGACATTCATATATTTCGTCCACAACGTATATATGTGCCCATAATTATGAAAGTGGTCTAAGTCAAAATTTAAAAAAAAAAGAGTTTATCAGTTATTTCATACCACATTATTTTTAACTAAATTTATTCAATGTAATTTTTGCGAAATTGTCAAAAATGAACCATTAGATAGTAGTTGTCATTTCAACATTATATGGAATTCATTTAGTTTTAATTATGAAAGTGGTCTAAGTCAAAAATTTAAATAAATTATATAAACAACTTGAAAATGGCACGTGGCCTTCTTTGACGCGTTTCTGAACTACATAATAAAATAAATGACAATCAAATTTTAATAATAACGACAACTTCATTCCGGTTTATCAATAACAAGAAGAGTAAAAAATACCGCGGGTGAATCTGTCTCTTGGCTACAAATTCAATGGATGAGATTCTTGAAAAATGAACCTTATAAAATGTTCTATAAAACATCTTTAGATGATTCTAAATTTCACGTTTTGGATCTTTCACCTAAAAAAGGAAGACCAAAAATATACGGAAATATTAAATTACTTCCATTATACACCGCCATTAGACCAGTATCGGAAGAAAAACATAAAGATATTATGAGTTTACTACCGTACATCCCTCCAGTTTTTCAGGAACATTTTAAGAATCTTAAATACTCGAAATAATGATAAAAATGGATTACTGTTTAAAAATAATTAATAAATGTAATAAATGTTCACGAATTATTTCAATCAAATTATTGTTTCAAATAAAACTCAAAGTTCTTTATTGCTTTAAGTCATTTGTAGGACATTCAGTTAATTTTGAAAATGGTCTAAGTCAATTCAATCTTTAAAAATAATATTATCGTATACAATTCACACAAAATTTCATATTCATAGTAAATTTCCATTAAATAAGACTAATAAAATTATAAATTAAAATGTCGCATAATGTAAAAATATTTTTTAATTTATTCAAATGCAATTCATTAAATATCTCGAAACAAGAAATATATGACTTAGACCACTTTCATAATTATGGGCACATATGTACATTGACAGGAAACATTAAACTGGTGCTAACGCCCCTTAGATTCATGTACCGCATAAAAAAAAATCGCACAAAACCAATCGCACAAAAAAGGACCGCACAAAAATAGGTTTTACTGTAATTGCGTTTTGTATGATATTTCGTAAAACATTCTCCTAGGTGCATCCTTGGTTTATCCGGACAAGTATTGCAATAGTACGTTGTCTCATGCCTTCCGCCTTGTTTATTTCGATATGAACAAACTTGACAATCTTTTTTTGTTTCTGTAAGAATCACATGGAGCTTTCCATTTAGCCGAATCGCGTCGTAATTTGAGGCCGACGTTGAAACTTCTAGTGGTTGTAGAAAGTCTCCCCTCAATTGGTCTACTAAGGTTTTTACAAATTGTAAGTGTGTCGGTGGTTCTCCGTTCTTCTGCTTTTTTACTTGTTTATAGAGAATGTAGGAGTTAATTAAACAGATCTCCATTCCCCAAAAAAATAACTTGCTACACCATTAATTTCATCATGAACAGATAAGTTTGTGAGCAGTTCAAAATCAAACTCATCTTCACTTGAGCTAATCTCATTGATATTTTCCATTTTTATAGGGCCTCAAAACTTTAAAATGACTGATTAAAATGTGGGAAAAATTATGTGATGCACTCGCTGCAATGGTCGAAACTAAAGTAATGCTGGATACATTGTATCCAAAGTGGGGGGCACAGTCGAAGAAGAATTTTATCTTAATCCCCATTTTAACACTAGAAATACCGACGATTGACGTATACCTACTTCTACCGGAGGGGTCAAAATGACTTGTTTCTTAAATTACAATATTTCAGCAGTTTGCGATATGATTTGCACAAACATATAATTCTAAAACTTTACAGATATTTTCTGATATAGTTAGGACAAGGTTACAGTGAATATATTGGGTTGGATGGAAAGTTCTGTCGTATTTTAAAGAAAATATTTGAATTAATTTATAAAAATATGTGTTTAATATCAATCATAATACATTTAATGTGTTGTATGATAAATGCCAAACTCTTCTGCAATTTCTCTACTTGTTAAATGCGGATTATTTTCCAACATGGATCGTAAAACATCATTATCGATCTTGGATGGTCGTCCAGATCGATCACTTTCTTGAAGGCTCAGATCCCCAGAACGAAACTTGCTAAACCATCTTTGACAAGTACGAACATTTACAATATATTTTCCAAATACCGCACATAAATTTTTACATGCAACCGATGCGTTGCTTCCTTTTTGGAATTCACACAAAATGCAGTGTTGTAAATGCACTTTATTTACTGACATGTTTTTCACTTTCAATATCACAAGTAAATGATGAACGGTAAAAAAGGACTCCTTTTATATTATACAGCAGCTATAAAAAAAACCGAATGACTCACTAGCCAGATGTTTTTTTTATTTACAAGAAAAATTACCTGCCTATTAAAAATACGACAGAACTTTCCCTCCAACCCAATATATACTTGTTTTAGCCTATATGTACATTTCCTTTATCTACTCAGAATCTACGCTTAAATGAATATCTTTGGCCATATCAGTGCTATTACAAATAGTAGGTACGTTAGTAGTTTTCAAACCACCAGAATAAATGTGTGTCAACCCGGAACCTTTTATTTACAAGAAAAATTACCTGCCTATTAAAAATACGACAGAACTTTCCCTCCAACCCAATAATTATAAGAAATGTCAAACAAGTCATTTTGACCCCCTTGGTAGTTCTAGTGTTAAAATATATATATTATACATTACACATTCTATGAAAGAACATGAACCGCTAAAGAACCTATTCACAAACCAATAATGGGCTTCTATCAACTGGAGATAACGAAATCTAGCCTAAATAAACATTGTCGCCTCTCATTCGCCGTTCGAGTTGCTGCGCGAAACATCGTGGCGAGTGAGAGTCGCCGCTCGAGCGCAAAGGGTTAAGCTGCCAGATAAAACAGAATTGTGACGATGAATCTATGTTTTACCTTATAGTTTGTTGCTGCAATTATCTTCGTTGGAAGGCTACCTCAATGTTCAAATGGAAAACATTTTCTTTCCTGCGATGATCGATGAGTGGATAGGTACAAATATACAGCCGATGAAATCGAAACTGGTAGAATTAAAGCAAACTGTAGAAAATCAATTAAAATCAGCTAAACGTGCGTAGACACTTAATGTGCTCGTTCTAGAAACATTTACTTTTGAACTCACTGACCAATTCCAGACGTACTTCAAAACCAAAATTTAACAGGTATGACGTTCTTACAATGTGTGAGTTTAGGTATAAAGTGATAATAGAGTATAAATGTAACAAAAGTCGTCTCATATTAAGCACCTAAAATATAATTTTCTAAATGGAAAAACTATTCGTCTGGACGTTCAACTTACAAATTAATAAATATTGAAAAATTGAGAGCGAGTGTTTTACCCGTATTCGAAGTTGATGATTTTCTAAGTGGCCATACCGTAGAAATATTAGAAGCTCAATAATTGTCTTCTATTCTTCATTTTTCACCATAAGATCATTTCGACGAGGTGTATATATACGCGATATATTTCTGTCTCCATTTTTACGGAAAGGTTTCTGTAGCGTGGATTTTTATTTGCACACATTACGTATAAATTTTTGCATACGCAAACGTATTCTATTTTAAAATAAAGTAATAATTGATTCTGATTAAACAGGAATATTTTAAGTTTAACACGAATATTTTAAGTTTAGTACGAATATTTTAATTGTTAAAAAAATAAAGCAGTTCGACGTAACAAGTAATTAGTTTCTTAAACTTTTTGGGCAGTATCTACAATATAATTAGAGTACACGCATAAATAAGATAACAACACGTATACATGAAGTATATTAAAATAAGTAATCGTGAATGAAACGATTCCATTGTAGATTTTCCAGGCACTAAAAATCAGTTGTCATTCATTTATCCTGTCCTGCATATATTCTGATCTTTAATGTATAGAAAAGTAGTAACCCCAAGTCATGCTGTAATTCCAATTTTTCAAATTATAAGAACTCCAGATTTATGTCATATATTTTTAATAAATACGATACATTTAATATTGTATATTTAATAAGTACGACCAGAATGTCAAATCGTTATGTATAAAATCAAAATTGCAATCTGTACTTTATGCACGAAAATGATTCATTATTTCATTTTAATCTTTATGGTAATTTATATTATAGGGCTCGTGCGTAAATCTCTAAATTCCGAAACAGAACACATATTGCTGGCTTCTACGCTGTGATTTCTAGGATATATGAAGAAAAATGAAAACGAAACTAAATATATATGCAATCTGTATCATTTCCAGTTACAGACTGGGTTTAATTTACGGTTCCTACCATTCGTTCATTCGTACCCACATAATTTTATGTAAAAGTACGCTATTATTCTAGTGTTTTACTTGTTTTCTAACTCAATTGCTTCAGCTTTATTAGTTTTGCTTGTGTTTGGCTTTCTTCTTTCAGTTTTTGTATACCTTAGCTACTATTCTAGAAATTTGTTTTGCCACTCATCTATACCGTCCTTTCTTATATGGGACAATTTTAAATTTTGGCATTCTTCTAATAGATGCTTCAATGCTTCCAATTCTATTTCTCATAGTGTGCATTTCCTTGCTTTTTCATTTAACCCATTTGCTGCCAAGCCTAAATTATATTAAGTCATTCCCATTGGCATATATATTTTGAGTGTTATTGTTTACAAAAGTTCTATTATTTATTGGTAAGAGCACATATATGTATTATCATACATAAATCATTTACACACATAAAATGAAAGACGAGTATACTCATCAATGGTAAGGCAACCTTTTTCGTATTTGCCTACGTTTTAGTAGAAAAACAAATCGGAAATCGCGCAGATGGATAAAATATTGAAAATCCAATGAAACGAGACACAACTTTCTGTAAATTGGCACAAGCTAAATATTCAATATTGTCGATTACAGTGTCTTAGCAGATAATTTGATAATGCAGTACAGTATATTTTGATTTAGCTTCGAGCTGAGTAACTGCAACATCTCTTATCAGTAATCGTAATAGTTTTGTAGAGTTCAGATCAACAAATTATTAGTTGTGAAATAAAAATGTGAACAAATTTTGCCCAATGATATCACACATTCTTGTATATATTATAAGTGAAAATTCAGTATAAGTCATTATATAGCTTAAAGGTATTTATTTTATTCCCTGTACAATTCAATTTAGTTATAATGGACGACGATATATCAACTGGCTTTCTTCCTTAATTTTCTGTATACCTTAGCTACTCTTTTAGAAATTCCTTTCTTACATGGGACAATTTAAAATTGTAGCATTCTTTTAATAGATGCTTCAATGTTTCCAATTCTACATCTCATAATGTGCATTTCCTTGCTTTCTCATTTGACCCATTCACTGCCAAGCCTAAATTATATGAAGTCATTCCCATTGCCATTTATATTTTGAGTGTTATTGTTTACCAAAGTTCTATTATTTATTGGTAAGAGCACATATATTATCATATTATCATACATAATAATTTACAAACATAAAATCAAAGACGAGCATACTCGTCGTTGGCAATGGGAAAACAACAGGACCCGACATTCTTTTTCGTATTTGCGTATGTTTTAGTAGAAAATCAAAATTGGAAATTGTGCAGATGGATAAAGTAATGATAATGCAATAAAACAAGGCACCACTTTCTGTAAATTGGTACAAGCTATATATTCACTATTGTCGATTACAGTGTCTCAACAGATAATTATATAATGCAGTACAGCTTATTTTGATTGAGCTTCGAGCTGAGTAACTGCAACATCTCTCATTAGAAATCGTAATAGTTTTGTAGTGTTCTGATCAACAAATTATTAGTTGTGAAATAAAAATTTGAACAAATTTTGCCCAGTGGTATCAGATACTGTTGTATATATACTTGCAACGTGAATATTTTCAGTGATTATATACCTTAAAGGTATTTATTTTATGCCCTGTACAATTCAATTTAGTTATAATGGACGACGATATATCAACTGGCTTTCTTCTTTCATTTTCTGTATACCTTAGCTACTCTTCTAGAAATTCCTTTCTTATTGTGGACAATAAAACTTTTGGCATTCTTCTAATAGATGCTTTAATGCTTTCACTTCTACTTCTCATAATGTGCATTTCCTTGCTTTCTTATTTAACCCATTCGCTGCCAGGTCTAAATTATATGAAGTCATTCCCATGCCATTTATATTTTCAGTGTTATTGTTTACCAAAGTTCTGTTATTTATGGTAAGAACACATATCATACATAATCATTTACAAACATAAAATTAAAGACGAGTATACTCGTCGTTGGCAATGGGAAAGCAACAGGGCCCCATTCTTTTTCATACTTGCGTATGTTTTAGTAGAAAAACAAATCGGAAATCGCGCAGATGGATAAAATAATGAAATGCAATAAAACGAGGCACAACTTTCTGTAAATTGGCACAAGCTATATATTCAATATTGTCGATTACAGTGTCTCAACAGATAATTAGATAATGCATTACAGCATATTTTGATTTAGCTTCGAGCTGAGTAACTGCAACGTCTCTGATCAGTAATCGTAATAGTTTTGTACTGAGTTGAGTTCAGATCAACAAATTATTAATTTGGAAATAAAAATTTGAACAAATTTTGCCCAGTGGTATCATATACTGTTGTACATATTATACTTTTAACGTGAAAATTCTCAGTGATTATAGGGCTTAAAGGTATTTATTTTATCCCCTGTATAATTCAATTTAGTTATAATGGACGACGATATATCAACTGGCAGTGATTTTGATTCAGAAGAAGAATATTTTTTAAATAATAGTGATTCCGAGACTGATTATTCTCTTAAATTTATAAATAAAGCATTATTTTTGTAAGAAATTTTATTTGTAGTATTTTTTCAAGTTTTTTACATTTCTATATTTATGTTTGTGGTCACAAAAAATATGATGGAAAATAAGAAATATTAGTTAACCCATTCGCTGCCTGTGATCACAAAAAATTTGCTAATTCAAAAGCCTGCATGTTATAACATATGTAACCCTTTTAGTGCCGGACGACGATATATCGTCGTTCGCAACACTTGCGAAAAGTGCCAACAACGATATATCGTTGCGCATCCAATAGCGCCTTACTATTCGCATTTGCGAGAGAACTCTATCTCAAAATAAATTTATAATACGTTATAAATGGTCTAATTTTATTAGGAGAGAAAAAAAATAGTTTTTCGGTTGAACTTTATATTACCTATATTATAACAATGACTTGTTTCGGAAGAGATAATCCGTCCGGCGCTGACCATGTATCTTGGAGTTATTCTTTATTTCTGATATGCAATATTATTTATTTTCTTACAAAATATTTTGGAAATGCAAAGTATATACTTTGTCATAAATGGTCTATATAAAGTTATGACGAAAAGATGACTTTTCGAATGTGGTTAATAGGTTTTAAAAGAGGGAACTCAATTTTTATTTTCTTTTTGATCATTTATACCTCTGTTATTTACTTCATTTTCAATGAATATAGAAAAATTAGTGTCATTGTTTTATTCTCTGTTTTTTGTTTGGTTTTTATAAAACCTTTTTCCAAACCCTAGTAAAATCGTGAAATTCGGCTGGTTATCTTCGCATAGGCACTTCTTTTTCGCCCGGCACTAAAAGGGTTAAAGTAGGACGAGTATACTCGTTTTGGTAATGCATGACACTCTGCCAAAGATGAGTATACTCGTCCTACTCTATTACTAATTATACATATATACTAATTATTTTCTAATTACAGTTGACATATTTTATAACCGTAAGACGTTATAATTTTACAATTGGTAGAATTCGAGAATTTATATGACCGAAAATGAGTGGAAACTACATTGGAAGAAAAGAAAAATTCTTATTAATTTGCAAACTAATTTTATTTGCACTGTATCCTATTATAAAGACACACGCAACCATATGCAACATTATTGTTTGCAAAAAATGTATTTATCACAACATTTTCTCCACCAGCTGTATTTAAACAGCACAAATACTACACATAGTAATGTCACGGTAATTAGATTATTTGAAATTTCGCGGGAAATTTTGAAGCCATGTTTATATGTCGCATGTTTCCATGACAACAGTGTTTGGTGTCAAGTGTCTCTTTTAATCGTCAATTTAATTCTATTTTACCATAATAATGACTGTTACCACTTGAAATTATTATAAGCCACAGTGCGTTGTTACTAGTTTTATCAAACTGTCAACTTTTTTTCTGTGAATGTGTATGTCTGCATTCTTTATGAATTAGAATCTCAGGCAATATTATTGTTGCATAAAGAATTTCAATAATGTCGTTATACTTTGACACTCGCGTGCAAAACCCGGAGGTAACTTCTGTAATTACAAATGCTGTGTGGCACACTAGTTATCCGTTGCTTGCCGTTGCAACTTTTTCACAAGACAGAGGTGGATTTGTAATGATATACGATGATCAAGGCGAGCCAATACAAGACATAGAAGGGTTTAAACATTCGACGTCTCAAATAACTGCGCTTTGTTGGCATCCAGAAAGAAGATGGCTGATCGTAGGATGGGAGAATGGTGATTTACGGGTAAAGAACTTACACCTTCGTTCATTGTTAACACATTGTGTATGGCGTTCTTGCTCACACAGACCTCGCACATTTTTAAATGTCGTAAAAAGTTGAGTACAATACATACAAGCGTTTTTTAATACTGACTGACACGTTTATACTCTTTCAACATTCTAACGTTCATTTACTTAGCAATCTTGCAACTTAGCAATCTTTACTTAGCAAATTGTGTATGGCGTTCTTGTTCACAGAGACCTCGCACATTTTTAAATGTTGTAAAAAGTTGAGTACAGTACATACAAGCGTTTTTTAATACTGACTGACACGTTTACACTTTTTCAACATTCTAACGTTCATTTACTTAGCAATCTTGCAACTTAGCAATCTTTACTTAGCAAATTGTGTATGGCGTTCTTGTTCACAGAGAGCTCGCACATTTTTAAATGTTGTAAAAAGTTGAGTACAGTACATACAAGCGTTTTTTAATACTGACTGACACGTTTACATTTTTTCAACATTCTAACGTTCATTTACTTAGCAATCTTTACTTAGCAAATTGTGTATGGTGTTCTTGCTCACAGGGACCTCGCACATTTTTAAATGTCGTAAAAAGTTGGGTGCAATACATACAAGCGTTTTTTAACACTCACTGACACGTTTACACTTTTTCAACATTCTAACGTTCATTTACTTAGCAATCTTGCAACTTAGCAATCTTTACTTAGCAAATTGTGTATGGCGTTCTTGCTCACAGAGACCTCGCACATTTTTAAATGTCGTAAAAAGTTGAGTACAATACATACAAGCGTTTTTTAATACTGACTGACACGTTTATACTTTTTCAACATTCTAACGTTCATTTACTTAGCAATCTTGCAACTTAGCAATCTTTACTTAGCAAATTGTGTATGGCATTCTTGGTCATAGAGACCTCGCACATTTTTAAATGTCCTACAAAATTGACTACAATACACACAAGCGTTTTTTAATACTGCCTGACACGTTTACACTTTTTCAACATTCTAACGTTCATTTACTAAGCAATCTTCCAACTTAGCAATCTTTACTTAGCAAATTGTGTATGGCGTTCTTGCTCACATAGACCTTGCACATTTTTAAATGTCATAAAAAGTTGAGTACAATACATACAAGCGTTTTTTAATACTGACTGACACGTTTACACTTTTTCAACATTCTAACGTTCATTTACTTAGCAATCTTGCAACTTAGCAATCTTTACTTAGCAAATTGTGTATGGCGTTCTTGCTCATAGAGACCTCGCACATTTTTAAATGTCGTAAAAAGTTGAGTACAATACATACAAGCGTTTTTTAATACTGACTGACACGTTTACACTTTTTCAACATTCTAACGTTCATTTACTTAGCAATCTTGCAACTTAGCAATCTTTACTTAGCAAATTGTGTATGGCGTTCTTGCTCACACAGACCTCGCACATTTTTAAATGTCATAAAAAGTTGAGTACAATACATACAAGCGTTTTTTAACACTGACTGACACGTTTACACTTTTTCAACATTCTAACGTTCATTTACTTAGCAATCTTGCAACTTAGCAATCTTTACTTAGCAAATTGTGTATGGCGTTCTTGCTCACACAGACCTCGTACATTTTTAAGTGTCGCAAAAAGTTGAGTACAATACATACAAGCGTTTTTTAATACTGACTGATACGTTTACACTTTTTCAACATTCTAATGTTCATTTACTTAGCAATCTTGCAACTTAGCAATCTTTACTTAGCAAATTGTGTATGGCATTCTTGCTCATAGAGACCACGCATATTTTTAAATGTCGTAAAAAGTTGGGTACAATACACACAAGCATTTTTTAATACCGACTGACACGTTTATACTCTTTCAACATTCTAATGTTCATTTACTTAGCAATCTTGCAACTTAGCAAATTGTGTATGGCGTTCTTGCTCACAGAGACCTCGCATATTTTTATATGTCGCAAAAAGTTGAGTACAATACACACAAGCGTTTTTTAATACTGACTGACACGTTTACACTTTTTCAACATTCTAACCTCCATTTACTTAGCAATCTTGCAACTTAGCAATCTTTACTTAGCAAATTGTGTATGGCGTTCTTGCTCACACAGACCTCGTACATTTTTAAATGTCGTAAAAAGTTGAGTACAATACACACAAGCGTTTTTTAATACTGACTGACACACTTACACTTTTTCAACATTCTAACGTTCATTTACTTAGCAATCTTGCAACTTAGCAATCTTTACTTAGCAAATTGTGTATGGCGTTCTTGCTCACAGAGACCTCGCATATTTTTAGATGTCGCAAAAAGTTGAGTACAATACACACAAGCGTTTTTTAATACTGACTGACACGTTTACACTTTTTCAACATTCTAACGTTCATTTACTTAGCAATCTTGCAACTTAGCAATCTTTACTTAGCAAATTGTGTATGGCGTTCTTGCTCATAGAGACCTCGCACATTTTTAAATGTCGTAAAAAGTTGAGTACAATATATACAAACGTTTTTTAATACTGACTGATACGTTTACACTTTTTCAACATTCTAACGTTCATTTACTTGGCAATCTTGCAACTTAGCAATCTTTACTTAGCAAATTGTGTATGGCGTTCCTGCTCACAGAGACCTCGCACATTTTTAGATGTCGTAAAAAGTTGAGTACAATACATACAAGCGTTTTTTAGTACTGACTGACACGTTTATACTTTTCCAACATTCTAACGTTCATTTACTTAGCAATCGTGTGGGCAAAAATTGCCACAAGGCTTCATTACCTTAGTAACGTACCAATGAAAGTTAAAACGAGGTATCTCGTGATCCTTATGCAATGTGTTAACACGTTCCCTGCCAGACTGTTTTTTGAAGACTTCCCGTTCA
The DNA here is from genome assembly GCA_033815515.1 of Cryptocheilus praepositus. NCBI lineage: Eukaryota > Metazoa > Arthropoda > Insecta > Hymenoptera > Pompilidae > Cryptocheilus > Cryptocheilus praepositus. The sequence goes on along the minus strand of JAWWQZ010000084.1, from coordinate 402,088 downwards.
GGCCACGTGGGGCGTATGCGCCCCATGCTTTACAATTTTGTGATTTTGTTTCTGGCGTATGCCTTACAATAATTAAAATAGTGCAAAAATAATAATTATCAAGGAAATGGTGTATAGTTTAATATGCATAATACAACAAACCAATAAATTTATTTTTCTAGGAATTAGTTTAACAAATACCTGACTGAACATTACTATGCCAAGCGAGTTGCATCCAACATAAGTTTAAAATATAATATTTTAGTTAAATTCAAGTTTGTGTGCAATTACAAAGGGATGTTGCGATGAACTTTGTTAAAACATGGCAAACATAAGTGTGGTTTATCCACACAACTATCGCAGAATGTTGCAACTTTTACAGTACAGTTTCTTGTAGATTGGGAACTTGAATTTTTAACATTTCTTTCGTAACAAATTTTGCAGCGCCTTCTTATCGAATCAAAGTTGCCTTCCTTTTTTTTAATTTTGTGCCAATTTTTTCTTGGTCCAATTCGTGGAGAATTATTACTATTATTACACGACATCAGATTCATTGCTAATTTATTTTGGAATTCGATGCTTGTTATTTTTTGGTTTGTAAGACTGTTATATATAATCCATGGATTCACTACAGCTGCGTTCAGGCAAAGTTCAAATATAATATTTTTATACCACTTTACTGATTTTCGTAGAGGACTGCAATATGAAGCCATTTCATCGGAGATATCTACAGAAGACTTCCCTTCATTATAATCCACAATAACCTTTGGTTTTGTAACAATATTCCCCCCTTTCTGCATAGCCACAGTTTCATTAGAGTGTTTCGTTGATAACAGAAGTACATCACGTTTGTCCTTAGATTTCAGTATTGTCAAACCATCATTGCTTTCCTTAGCAATATATTCATATCGCTGTAATTTTTTTGAAAGTAGGTCTTTTCGAATTCCACGGCGATTTGATCGTATTGCTCCAACCAGATGAGTGTTTTGAGCAACTAGCTTTTTGGCTAATTGATTGATCGAAATACGAGGAATGCAGTTAAAACAAGTTACGGTGAAAAAAAATCGCCCATCACGCCCATCATTAAATGAGGGCATCCGCAATAGTATTAAGATGTCCATAATTGACTGCATAATGAATTTTTAAAAAATTCTTCATTTTACAATGATAATACCAAATGGCTTGAACGGAAAGTTCAGGCAGGGAACGTGTTAAGCTGTCTCTATAACATGCTATTTCTTTCGCTTCGTCTAGTTATGGCCTGGAGATACAGGAAATACCGAGTTTATTGTCATTATCACACCACATCATCATCCGATCACAATTCTCCAATGGAGTCAATATGGAAGTCGTTTAGTGTCGGCTGACGCAGGGGGATCCATTGTCGGATGGAAAATTGACTCCAGGGGGCAACTACTTATGGTTTTCCATCATGAGCTCAGAGATTCTTTTACGCAAATTGCATTCAAGATCGTTCCACCCAGGACCTGTATGGATACCAGGTACGCTTTTCAAATTTTCTAAATAAATACTGTTGCACATTTCACAGATTTTTATGTACATATGAGCTGTTTATTTTGAAAGTGGCCTAACTCCGTTTTTCAATATTTTCCGGTTACCATGGTTACATGTACAAATTCATGTTATTTATCAGTAAATGTTATTTATTTCGATTTGAAGATAAATGGAGTTAGGCCACTTTCAAAATAAACGGCTCATATTTAGAACAGAAATGTTTAAGGCAAAACATATCAGCAAAGGTGTGATTGGTTTACTAACTTTATTAGAGTGAATTATTTGAATCTGTGAATACTTTTTTCAATTTCGATAATCAATACTTACAATTGACGTATCTGTGGTCATGTAGTAAATCTGGTGTATACAAAAGTGGCATGTTAGCAAGAGACATTCAATCCAATTTCTACTTTGCTATATATAGTTTGAGGTTGCATTAATTTCAAAACAGTTAAGATATATGGTTTAGTCTTTTAGTCCCTTAAGTATAGAACTGTGGCTGACAAGATTATTATTTATGATTTGGAGTACGTCTGTAGTCAATGTTTATGGAATTTGGCAAATTCCTTCACTTCTTCTTGGGTATGGTTAATTGTTAAAGTTTTATGAAAAGTATTATTGTTGATATGTGGATATGTGTATTTATATTAGAACTGTTGGGTCCTGTTAGTGTTTAGTTTATTTGTTGCATAAACACCTGGTTAAGGAACAGGTCTTTTCATATTAGGTGGAAGTTTAGACATAGGCACACCAATTTATTTGGCGGAACCTTACGCTGTTTCTGTTTCTTATTTACCTTGAACAGATTTCTTCATATAAACTTTTGTTTAATTGTAATCCCAAAAACTTGAAATTATCTTTTGTCAATAAATTTGCCCATTTGATTTAACTTTTGAGTTAATAGCAGGTTTTGTACTATTTGTCGCTTTCAGTATGTAGGTCCACAATACTAAATCATCAGCAAAGTTCTCTAGAATCTTTAGTGCGTTAGCATGATTCTTGTTTTTTTGCCAAACGTGATAGCTCGTTAATGTATTGGAAAAAAAATAAAACGTTTTGGGTAATCTAACAAAAAAGAGGTTTAATAGATCATATGTCATATAATTATTATACATATATTATATATATTATACAATACGTGCCTATATATATATATGTGGGATTCTTTAGTGAGGATGATGTCAAAGGAATACACGAATTATTAACGGTACATAAAATTAAAAAGTATTTAATAAAACTAATCTAAAGAATATCGACCATTTGCGTTGATTGGTGTGCAACGTCTATCTTTTTACAATTATCCGTATATATATATTATATAATACGATATAATATATGGATAATTATATATATATATATATAATTATCCATATATATATATATATATATATATATAAAGGCACGTATTTATTGCAGTACTTATTGGAGCACCTACTCCGAATGAGTTTAACCCATTTGTATCATCGCTCTAAATCCGCAATTTTACTCAAAAATCCGACATGCGCAGTTAAACTTTGCCGATACCAGCATGCGCAAGGAAAACTTTTAGTGTTTATTCTCATTAGAAATACTGTTATAGGGTTATTCAAATTATTGTATATTCCTCGCATTTTCCAGAACTATTTTGTGGACTAGTTCCACGTTGAAAAATAATTCGAAAACACCGCGTCTGGACATTCCATTGACGTTGATGGTTACACCACTTACGGCAGTAAAATCATGTAACGTTGGCATACAATTTCGTTTTTCCCATCAGAAATCTCGAGTTTTAATATTATCGGGCTGGTCATCTTCACTACTATCTATTCGAGCTATGGCACGTTTACGCTTATGGAATATTTGCATTTCTGTGCTTGAATCCGAATCCGAACTGTAATTCATGATGGTAACCTAATTTTGTTAAATTTTATTATCTATTATTTTTTTGTTATTTTATTATTTTATTATTTTTAACTTACAACTAGAAAAGTAAGAAAAATAATATTTTACACAAAATTCTTTATTGTTTGTTTATCGTACAGACTCGTTAATGATTGCTGATAAGCTGAAAACAAAAATTATTGTGTGCGGATTTATCCGCTCTCGGTGATAATGGTCAGTTTTTGTTTGCGGATTATTTCGTCAAATAATGCAAATGGGTTAATCTACTGTTATGATTTGTATTATCCCACGTTTTTCTTTGGTTAGTCACAGTTTCGGTTTCGGTTTTGCCCTCGTTATGATTATTAACCATAGGAAAACAAACTAGAAAAACCTACTTTTAACAATTGTTTGGGCTACTTCAGCTATTTTACCTCTTATCAGTCTTCATATGTATTAAATATTAATAACTTATCATATGGTAGTTTGTATTCGTAATCAAAGGGTAAGTTGTAACTTCTTAATTTAGTAATACTTGCAAGTAAATTGTTACATTTTAGTTGTTTCTTGTAAAATTGTTCCGCCAGTGCTTTGATATAATCGCTTATATAATCGATTTGTGTTTTCTCATGTAGGTGGTTAATTGTTGTACATCTATTGACCGCCAGGATCATTCTTAGGCACTTATTTTGGAGGATTTGCAGTTGTTTCATATGTGTGTTTGCCATATTACACCAGACTGGTGCAGCATATGCTATTATAGGTCTCAGTACCATTTTATATATTAATTTCTTATTTTTAATTGTTAGTGCAGTATTGTGGACTGGGAGTGGGTATAATTTCTTCGTGACCGAATAGGTTTTTCTGGTGATTTCCTTTATATGTTTATGGTCGGTCAATTTTTAATGTAAATGAACACCTAAATATTTCACTGTTGATGCTGGGGTTGTTGGATAGCCATACACTGTAATTGGTTGAAAGATTTTTGAATTATTTATCTTCCTGCTAAATATCATCACTTCCGTTTTTACTCTGTTGATAGTTATCTTCCAGTCTTTGTAGTACTTTTCTAGTATGTTTATATGAATTTGAAGTTGTTTAGCAGCTGTTATTGCATAATAAGAGTGAGCATATATGGATGGACGAGAACCGGTGCATTTCAGCAAGATTTGACGATTAGCGTCCAAATTAAATTTATTCCACGTAGTCACAGTCTAACTTTATTCTAGTTTACTTAAGAAAATAAAAAAAAGTTCAATAATATAGAAAATGAGAAAAAAAACAAAAGAGGATGCCAACAACACGCGGTGTTCCCAAGCGGTCACCCATCCAAGTACTGACCGCGCTCATTGCTGCTTAACTTCGGTGATCGGACGAGAACCGGTGTATTTCAGCAAGATTTGATCGTTGGCGTCTAAGTTAAGTTTATTGCCCGTAGTCACAGTCTAACTTTATTCTAGTTCATTTAACCCTTTCGCTACGACAGCTCCGTCCGCCGAAGTACCGTCACTGAACGGAAACTCGCGCCGGAAATATGCACAGTACGCGTGGTTTCTGTATATATGTTGTTCTAAGTCTTAAATAGGTACTGTGCTGAATAAAACAATCATTGCTCTAATGTAATAAGTATATTTACGTTTTTAATATGAAAACACTTCCAAAGCTTTTAAAATGAAAAATACAAAACTCTAACCTGGAAAGTCTAATTTTTAAGAGTTAAAAATGATACATTAAGCCGATCTATTCCTAATTCTTGTAAAACCCAAATATATAAAATTGTTTACTGCCGAATGGATTCGATAGAATATTCGGTATAAAACAGTAAACGATTGCCTTGATGTTTGTAGTTTATTGCGTAATACGTTTGGATGTGATTTCAACAAAGAGCAGTTTCAAAAGTTTTAAGAAATGATTAATCCAATATGTCAATAAAATCAACGGAAAATGCTCTGCCGATAACAAAAAATGTTGCCATCGACTATAAATGGCACTTGCACAGATCATTTCGATGCCGCATATATGCGGCGCTCGGCGCGAAAGGGTTAAGAAAATCCAAAAAAGTGCAATAATATAGAAAATGAGAAAAAAAAACAAAAGAGGATGCCAACAGCACGCGGTGTTCCCAAGCGGTCACCCATCCAAGTACTGACCGCGCTCATTGCTGCTTAACTTCGGTGATCGGACGAGAACCGGTGTATTCAGCAGGATTTGACCGTTGGCATCTGCTTTAAGCTTAATAATATCAGTCACTGTGCAGTATTATTTGGTTTTTAGTAATAACGTCAAGTGACGCACATATGCGTCTTTCGTGGGGTTACTATTCTTTTAGCTCACGCGAAATTATGTCAATGCGACATTTAGGCGTGAGTATCAAATACAGCGACATCCGATAAATGTTAGAAGCGCCAATGTATAAACTTTAGGACAGAATAATCATGCTCTCTTGTCATTAATAATTGTTTTTTATTTACTTATACCAATACTTTGACAATGTGTATTTCCCGAAGCATACTACTTATGTAATTTTTTACTTTTGTCTATCTAACTACTACTACTACTACTACTGGCATTTTTGGTAATGTCTATTTCATTCTCCAACAAGCATACCAATAAAATTGTTCTATCGGGATTTGGATAGCAAAGTAGAGGAACACAGACTAATGCAGTACGTTCGAAACACATAGATACACTTTATTCAATTTAACCCTTTGACTACGGCAAATGTTGGCACGCACTGGCCGTACGGTAAGGTAGAAATTCACTCGCGACGTCCACTGGGTACGGCGACATTTTTTGTTAGACATGCATTTCTGAGGAAGTATATTAAAATATTCAAAATACTGCAATTTATTACATTAAACGAATATTACTTAAAGTAAACATTCAGTTTAAGCTTTTTCACAATACATAATAATAAAATTTAATAATATAATAACATGTGATACATTTCAAAACACGGATGAATACACAATCCTACATTACATTTTTTGCATTCGTAATGTGTATCCTTTCTCTTATCATTTTTTGCACACACTACACATTTACGCCTTGCACTTTTCCGAATTGCTGTATTGCTTTCACATGGAGACGGAAAATGCTTTTGCGTCAAACGAAAAGGCTCATTGTTAGTATCTTTACCTTTTATTTTATATCCATTAATTTCATCTGAGCTGTATTTTCTTAATATTTGTTTTATTAAATTTAAATGAAATTTATGAAATGTCAAATTTCTTTCAGTTACATAGTTATATAATATAAATGTGTTATATACAGCTAAATCGAATAAATGAAAAAAATATTTCTTATACCATTTTAAGCTTTTTCTGGTAGAATTTAGATTGTATAAAACTTGATCAACTTTGTCAACCGTCCCCACTGTTTTATTATAATTAAGTATGCATTGTGGTTTTACTATTTTTTGTTTTGTTACGTGGTTTATCTTGTCGGTCTCAATGATATTGGGACAATAATAGGTGGAAATCATCCACACTTCCCTTTTGTCCATATATTTCAACGCTAATACATTGTTCACTGAACGAAATATGCATTCTCCTTTGTTTATCTTTTTATCCTATTCTCGTGGCTGTGAATCAAAATAAGTTAATCGAAATAGGTAATCGACATTACCATTAGAGGTCTACATTACCATAAGAGCAATTATAACATTTTTAAACGGGCGAAACAATCGAAATTTGATCTGGACGCCAATAGGCGCCTACAGTACCGGGATGCCAACATGTGTCGGACGCCAATAGGCGCCAACAGTAGTCAAAGGGTTAAATTGGAGTAAATATGCTGTACTTACCGATTGCAAATGATTATGCTACTAAAATAAAAATAGTCAAATGAGAAAAAGGTGAATATTTTATTACCTTTTTTTGTAATTTTGGTTATGAGCACACAAAGTAAAAACAAAAAGTGATGCCAACAAGCAGACGGCGGTCATTTTTCCGGTAGTTTTGGAGGCTTCTTTCTTTTAGGCTATCATTTTTTTTTGTTTTTATTATTTCTAAATAACCTCCAAAGCTGAACGCAGTACGTGTTCAAATAGAGGACGATTGTAGATTGGAGCCTCCGTTTTACATTTCTTTGTACATTTGCTTATTTTGTAAAATTAAATTAGGTCATTCCGGAATTAGAACTGTTTAAATCATTTATTTCGGTCTCGGATCAATAGCGAAACGCAAAGATACGAATCAACGTTTGTAAAACTTCTAATCGATCCTTCAAGACCTGATTTCCGTAGAAAATTATAAGAATAGAATTTTGATTTTCTTTTACAATTTGCATTCAAATTGTCTACAGTTTTTTGTCTACATTTCACATCAAATTGTCTACACTTTGTCTACATTTTTAAGGAAATCTTGTTTCCTTGTTCTTAAGTAATCCGTGTTTTTAAGGAAATCTTGAAATTTTAACGAATACTCGATACCGATATGTAAATATATTAGGGCCATTGTGTCTTATCGTAGTAGATGTTTACATTTAGAATGAAATGCTTATGGGCATTCATTCAACACATTATGCGCCAAGTTTGTTTTGTCTTGTTTATCGTTGGCCCACTAGACAAGATTTCATCGAAATCGGCTTGTGGCCGGGGTTTTGTTTAGGTTATGACAATATAATGCATATATTTTAGAAATGCGACACAATCTGGTAGAACAATGGCCAGAAAAACCACTAAACGTGTTGCCACATTTTGTGATACACGCGAAGGTCAATCGTTTTTATGTTTACCGTGTTTCAATAAAATCCATTAAGCTTTTTTGATAAGAAACATATAAATGCATCAATGATACAATCCTCTAATAAATAAAAAGTAAGTGAATTTTAAACAAATTTTAAGTAATCACTTAAAACAATGTAAATTTTTTAGTTTCATATCATGTCTTACACTGTCAGACACCGGTGATTGACGCGGCCTAAACGGAAAGTTTAGTGTCAGCCACCGATGGCTGACGTGGCAGTCAACGTGTTAATGTTGATCAAAATAACATTACAACCCATCGGTTGGTTCAAAAGATATACTATGCAACATGGCGCGATTCCTGTTTCCACATTTTCGCATAAAGGGACTCCGAGTTGCTAGCAAATCAATCGTAAGAACGTTCCGAGTATAAAGCGTGAATAAAAGATGCGTCAATTCAAAGTCAACATTTACAAAAAACTACAAAAGAGTGCCAACAACACGCGGTGTTCCCAAGCGGTCACCCATCCAAGTACTGACCGCGCTCATTGCTGCTTAACTTCGGTGATCGGACGAGAACCGGTGTATTTCAGCAAGATTTGATCGTTGGCGTTTAAATGGAGTTTATTGCTCGTAGTCAGAGTCTAACTTCATTCAGGTCCATTGAAAATCAAAAAATGTTTAATAATATAAAAAAATGAAAAAATAAACAAAAGAGGGTGTCAATGGCACATGGTGTTCGCAAACGGTTACCAAATGCAAGTACTGACCGTGCTTATCGCCATTTTACTTGGGTTGTCGGACGAGAACCGGTGGATTAAGGGGGCACATACACCTAAAGATGCTAAAAATAGGCATTCTTTAGACATTTTTTTGGGAAGTGTAATGTGTGTGATTAATTCGACTTTTTCTTTACATTAAAGTACATTATTAGAATATGTATCAGAATAAATTTGAAATAAAAAGTTTTTAAAATGGTGGAGATATTGTCCTCGGCGTAAGACGATGTTGAAAAAAGGTGTTCCGCGGTACCAGATGCAGCTCATACAGGATTTATCGGAAACAGACCAGACTAGAATTTTCTTAAAGTATTATATATAAAATTATCTAGTCTTTATCGTCGCCGATTTTAAAAATATTGATTTTTGTGAAAATGGTGGACGTTTAAGTAAAAAACTGCCCCTTTTCGTTTAGATGAAGTCCTCCAAATTTGAAGAAAATCGGTGTAGCCGTTTCCGAGATATGTCTGGCACGCATTTTGAAAACACGATTTCGAGAGAAACGCGTTTAAAGTTCGACATTCGGTTAAAACGTAGATAATTTTTTTTTAAAAGTTACTCAGAGTCATCCACTTCAGGGCCATATAGCGAACCTTCCCCAAATGTAGCGGCATCAAAAGCTTCGATCCTAACTTTCCGGCGTAATATTTTTGCACTTTTTGTCGCTTCCTGTGCTCGAAGCTTGGCAAAGTAGACCGAGTATTAATGAACATATGGTCCCGTAGAAATTTCCATTGCGTGCATTATTGTCAGTAATCTGATCAATTAGCCCACAACATTTTCTTGCTCCATTTAAACCAATACCCAATAAACGCATAGGAAATATGAAGCGTCTATTAATTTCATATGCTGGTCCAATAAATGGACATGATGGAATTGAAATTGGGTTGCAAAATGGATACACAATCAAAAATTTGAAAACCAAGTCCTCGAGTGCTTTCTGTTTTAAACTCTACATTAGAGTTACATACTTTGCACTTCACATGCTCAGAAATTGCTGAGACATAGTGATAAAATTGAAAATGCGATATCCGATGCTTCGTTCTTCAGGAACATATACGTCGCTCGCTGTTTTCAATTTTTTCGACAAAGCGCTGATACTCACTGTCTCTTTTTCTGCTTCATGTTTATTGAGAGGACGCGATCTCTTTTTTTTTCGTATCTTTTATAAAACTGCCTGACCGACGAGCTTCTCTGGAACCCTTTTTCCTCTCCATTTTTATCAAAAAATTATTTTGTACAACAATTTTCTTACGTTGCCGCGATTATAACTAAATCGAAAGCAACACTTGAATTAACGGACAACTACTAATGAAACTAACATGATTAAATTAAACCTTTCTTACGTTGCCGCGATAATAACCAAATCGAAACGAACACTTGAATTAACGGACAGCTACTAACTAATATGATTAAATCAAACCATTCAACCACAACAGGTCCAAAAATGATTAACATTAATTAAGACTTAATGTGCATTTAGTAACCTACTGAATAATAATCAGTTACGTATTTATGCATATCTGACGCATGATTCATGACTTTTAGCGGTCTGGCGAAAGCTGCAGTTGCTGGAGATGAAAGAGCATTGGATTTGTTCAGTTCGTGGCGTCCAAAAACGGCGGCCACGACGATAATACCGTCACACAAGGATAATCATGCTTTCTACATTGGAAGTGCAAATGGCATAATATACTTCGTCGACAGCCAAGGCCAATGCGTTGAAGTTTTGAACACGGACGGTTTGGCGTTGCACTGCCTGCTGCATCATCAGACCAGGGATTCGGTGATCATAATGACAGAAGGTTTAAGCATCGAACACTATCAGGCTGATCAGGCAACTGGGCATCTTACCGAATTGACTAAAGTACAGTAATTATATACAGAATCTCGTATAACAGGAGTTCCTATAATGCAATGTCTATATTTCGTGATCATCGATGGTTTAACGTCTTCTACTGGAAATTGATTGAGCAAAGCTCGTTATGTAACTGATTTAAATTATTTAGCGATGTTACCAATGACTTGAGATAGTTTGTTTGCAAATTTTAAACAGGATGCATGGAAATGATCACGGTACCTAAAGAAATGTAGGCGAATTAAGTATATAATAAGAATATATACTTAATACTTTCATTTTGTTCATGTTGGTCTTTGTATATCTTTTTTAATGTTTTCAATCCATGATGTTTTCCACTCATCATTCACTTTGCGTAATGATTAATTTCTTTAATTAAATTTTTCGCAAAATCTTCTTCTAGTATAGCAATCATTAATTGCAAAAGTATGGTATCCGCATCTAATGAATACAAAATTAATTTTTATGTTCCGGGAATTTGGGAAAATTTCGCCCAATTTAATACGATCTCCTTCATTCTTCGAAATCAATTCAGAGATATTTACACCTTTCTTATATAAAATGTCCTATTATTGGGTTGGCATCTGAGTAATTGTAGATTTTAAATAAGAAGGAAAATTCAACATTTTTACTTGAAACTATAACTTTATTAAATTAGCTATTGTCCGTTTTTATCGATGATCTTTTGCCATCTTTCAGGCAGTGTCATAATTCCATGGAAATATTTCTGGAAATTGGACTTACACCACTTTCATAATCAATGATTACGCAATTTCTTTCACCGACCAATTTTAAATTGTACAAAACATGGGAATTTTTTAAGAAATTAAAAATTAACTAGTTCTACGTAAAAAGTTTACATTGAATTAAGCATAAATTGCATGACATCAGTTTTTTTTTAAAATGGACTTACACCGCTTTCAAAATAAACGGTCCAAATGTCTCTTAAGCCGCCGACGCTCAATGTGTTAACAGGGAGAACGCAGAAAATAAATGTGATAATGCAATAATAACTTCAAACATCTTACATGCATTTATATATTTCGCATTCTACGGGCATCTACTGTATATCAAATTTTCAATAACGCCTCATTACTTTAGAACTCTGATCGGCATGTTACACGTGAATTTGAATGTCCAGGTAAAATTGAGTGGCCGAGGCGACGTGTTGCGAAACGGACCGGCAATGTGCTGGACAAGTGGGAATACCTTGGCTGTGCTTACTGGAGAATTAGCCGTACGATGTTGGGATCTTCACACAGGAGACACGTATCTTCTTTCACCACCGGACTCGTTCATCGGCAACATTGCTTCTCCACAAGAAATATGCACAAGCCTGTCTTTCTGCACCAACAACGGTAATAATCTGCCTGTACCTCGCGCATTTTCTCTAGCCATTTATCATTAATGATAAATTTCTCAATCACTCCTACTACTCCCAAGAACTATTATGTAGGCTGTTTCTTGTTTATCAAAGACCGATGTACGAAAAAGTACTGATAAGTACACAAGTTGGTTCGTATAACTTCTAACAGCAGACAACCTGCAGAAGCGTCTCAGAATAAAGTTGATACTTGTTATCGAAAATATTATGAGTTGTTAACCCATTTGCATAATTTGGCGGAATATTCCGCAAACAAAAGCCATTATCATCGGGGGCGGATAAATCCGCACACAATAATTTTTGTTTTCAGCTTACCAGCAATCGTTAAAGAGTCTGTACGATAAACAAACAGTAAAGAATTTTGTGTAAAATATTATTTTTCTAACTTTTCTGGTTGTAAGTTCGAAATAATAAAAAAATAAAAAAATAATAGATAATAAAATTTAACAAAATTAGGTTATCATAATGAATTACAATTCGGATTCGGATTCAAGCATAGAAATGCAAACATCCCATAAGTGTAAACGTGCCATAGTTCTTATAGATAGTAGTAAAGATGACCAGCCGGATAATATTGAAACTGGGGATTTCTTATGGGAAAAACGAAATTCTATGCCAACATTATATGATTTTACTGTCGTAAGTGGTGTAACCATCAACGTCAATGGAATGTCCAGGCGCGATGTTTTCGAATTATTTTTCAACGTGGAACTAGTCCAAAAAATAGTTCCGGAAAATACGAGGAATATACAATAATTTGAATAACCCTATAACACTATTTCTAATGAGAATAAACACTAAAAGTCTTCCTTGCGCATGCTGGTGTCGACAACGTTTAGCTGCGCATGTCGAATGTTTGAGTAAGATTGCGGATTTAGAGTGATGATGCAAATGGGTTAACCCTTTGAGCGCTATGAACGCATATATGCGTTTTCATACAACCAATCACTTTAGGCTATAAACGCATATATGCGGTCTCACACAACCATTCAATTTAGGCTATGAACGCATATTTGCCTTCTCACACAACCATTCAATTTAGACTATGAACGCATATATGCGTTCTCACATTTAGTCCAGTCAGATTAGCATCAAAACCCCCTGTTTCGTGCTTCAGGTTTTTAAATATATTGGTTCGAAAGGGCATTAGAAATAAACTGAATATATTCGAGACTCCTAATTTTCAGGGGAACTCTCAGTAAAAATTCGCAAAGTTGCAAAACACCGGTTTTTCGCGTCTGTGAAGAAACGTAGAAATTTTACGAAAAAAAAGTTCTATATGAAAAATGTAGGTATTGAAAATTTATACAAAATGCGTTCAAACTTTACGACCTTGCATTATCTCAGCAACCAATCACCATAGAGTCATGATTTTTTTTTAATTTGGGGTAGCTCCACGAGATATGAAGAAATAGCTTAACCATTTGTTTTAAAAAATAAATGTAAGCTCTCAAATTTTTGTTTGTTATTTTTTATCTTTTATTTTTCTTGTTTTTTATTATTCAGAAAATCTTGTTGAGAAATACCAAGCAGCGCGATAACGCTTGCTTCAATTTGTCGGAAAAAAGTCAAACGGGACAACAGTGGTTGTGTTTATCAAATAAGTATAATTTAAAGTAATGGAAATTGGACATGGTTCACACCAAAACATAGTTCACATGGTTCACACCAAAACATGGTTCACATGGTTCACACAAAAACAGTAACTATGCGAAGAATAATTATCAGTACAATTATGCGTGTATCAAATAGCGCATCGCGATAAAACTAGTGGGACTTTTTGACATGATCGCGCTGCATGAGACTCAAACGGTTAAATATGTCTCACTCAAAAATTAATGTCACAGGAAATACGTTTTATTTGAGTTAAAATTTAAATTCAAATAATAAAACGTATTTCATAATTTATTTCAGTTACAGTCAATATATTTTGCAATGAAAATTCAGTCTGTTCATCTTGCGCTCTTTCGTAATAGGTACGCAGCCCATGGTATGCTTTTTCGTAAAGAATGGGCAGTCCACGGCGCACACTTAACAACGCAGCGCTCAAAAGGTTAAATGATAATTTTTGCAGATACTCTTGCCGCCGGTACGAACTTGGGCACAATCTACATGTGGAAGCGCAAAATTGTGGCAGATTCCGATGACAACGGTTGGCCAAGCGTTCCGGAATCATGTAGCATCCACGGTACCATAAAGCAGTTGACATGGGGTGCCACTCTGCTAAGAAACCCACTGCTAGCCGTTAATTGCATAACAAACATTTTCATTCTGCACCAACAACCAATGTGCGCGACGTACAATGACGGGGTTTCTGCGAGTCAGCTGTCTCCAACACAAATTTTGCTAGAAATGAACGAACTATCATGTACCCTCAAGGCTGAGATCCAAGTGCAGGTTGTCGCTGTCAACAGAAATTACGTGGCTGTTTCATCTGGCAGGCGGATTGTAACGTACAAGCTCAATAAGGAAGATGCCCTGTCTACGACATTGATCTGCTCGTTTACGTGTGACACAGAGAAGATGTTGCTGTATGAGCACAGTCTAATAGTTCTGACTCCGTCGGTTATACAATTGAGGTCGATCGAAGGCACAGTCAATCAGGTTTTGCCCACAATGCCTGAGGAAGGAGAACCTATAACGATGGACCTCACTGGGCAGTATCTGACGGTGGCGTCCTTAAACGGCATACTGAAAATTTGGGATTTGGGCAAAATGGAAGCTAAGCTACACACAAGGGCCATGGCTACCTACGAGGCGATTAGTGACTTTGCGGAAATTATAGAAGCACGTTGCAGTTCTAACTGTCACTGCATATCCATCACCGTTGCCATGGCTAATCTAATGCCTAGTTCCATCTTATACGTTTGGGATATTGAGACAGATCAGATATTTAAATTTGATTTCGCTGAGCCTGATTATAACGGGGATAACGAGAGTACATTGTAGGTAGCTGTAACTAAAGATCATTTTGGTCTGATTATTGGTGTGCGGGTACCTGTTATTTCGGACGCGGGTCAGGTTGGGAACTTGCACGGGACCTGGGCGGAATCCCGAAAATTTGTGATCTTCAGGTACTTGAATCTGGGTAGGGATACTATAAATTTGTAATCTTGCGTCATTTAAATGTGGGTCGAGATTTCGAATATTTCTAATGCTCCAGCATTAGGATCCTGAAATTTTGCGGTGTGCAAGAGCAGAATCTAGGTCGGGATCTTGAAAGTGTATAATATTTAGATATTTGAACCTGGGTAGCAATTCTGAAAATATGTACTTTTGGACCACTTAAACGTGGGTCGAGATTTCGAACATTTTTAATGCTTCGGTATTAGGATCCCGAAACTTTGTGGTGTGCAGGAGCAGAATCTGAGTCGGGATCTTGAAAGTGTATAATATGTAGGTATTTGAACCTGGTTTGGCATCGAGAAAATCGGCGATGTTCAGGTACCTGAACCTGGGCAGGGATACTGAAAATTTGTAATTTCGAGTCATTTGAACGTGGGTCGAGATTTTGAATATTTTTAATGCACCAGGATTGAAATCCTGAAAGATTGTGGTGTGCAGGAGCAGAATCTGGGTCGGGATCTTGAAAGTGTGTAATATTTAGATATCTGAACCTAGTTCGGCATTCAAAAAATTTGTGATGTTCAGGTACTTGAACCTGGGCAGGGATACTGAAAATTTGTAATTTCGAGTCATTTGAACGTGGGTCGAGATTTTGAATATTTTTAATGCACCAGCATTAGGATCCTGAAACTTTGTGGTGTGCAGGAGCAGAATCTGGGTTGGGATCTTGAAAGTGTGTAATATTTAGGTATCTGAACCTGGTTCGGAATCCTGAAAATTTGTGATGTTCAGGTACCTGAACCTGGGCAGGGATACTGAAAATTTGTAATTTCGAGTCATTTGAACGTGGGTCGAGATTTTGAATATTTTTAATGCACCAGGATTGGGATCCTGAAAGATTGTGGTGTGCAGGTGCAGAATCTGAGTCGGGATCTTGAAAGTGTGTAATATTTAGGTATCTGAACCTGGTTCGGTATCTCGGAAATTTGTGATGTTCAAGTACCTGAATCTGGGTCGGGAACCCGACAATTTGTAATTTTGAGTCATTTGAACGCGGGTCGAGATTTTGAATATTTTTAATGCATTAGGATTGGGATCCGGAAAGTTTGTGGTGGCCGGGAACACAATATGGGTCGGAATCATGAAAGTTTGTAATGTTTGGCTACTTGAACCTGGGTTGGGATCTCAAAAGCTTGTATTGTTTAGGACCTGAGCTTGGGTGAGGATCATTGATAAAGTTTAATATTTAGGTATCCGAACCTGATTCGGAATCCCGAAAATTTGTGATTTGATGTTTATCGAACCTGGACAGTGATACTGAAAATGTTTAATTTCGTAGCTTATTTGAACGTGTGTGAGATTTCAAACATTTTTAATGCACTAGCTTTAATCATTTCTATAGCAATATACGCAGTGAAGCATTTATTGTTCACTTATGTGACATCAATACGTGAGATTTTCTAAAGTACTCTTATCTTCATTCTCCCAGATAACGTTTTATTGTAACATTGCCGTTATTACGTTTACCTTGTAAATCAGATGACAAAATTTTAATTCTCCGTTTAATCTAGTTTCATTATTCGATATTAATATTTTGCTATTTATTGAAGATTTGCCTTCACAAAAAAACTAATGGCATAACGATTCTTTGAATAAATTTTAATGCTGAAAATCTGTTCTCACATCGAGATAAATTTGTGATGTTTTCAAGTACCAAATCTGAGTCAACCCAAAATTTCTTATTTCAGTAATTTGCACTGGACTGTCGAACATTTTATATTAAAAAAAAATTAATACATTTGGTTTTGTGAAACTAATTGATTTAGTGTGCTGGAGCAGAATCTAGGTTTGGGATCGACAAAGTGTGTAAAAAAATATAATCAGATATCTGAACCCTTAATGATTAACTTTCTGGTTCCAGCAGGGATTTAAAATCATGGTACAAGATTGTAAAATCTGGTACAAAACAAAAACAAAGCTTATAAAAAATTGTCAGATTTTCCTACGAGATCCTGTATAATCAGATGGTGAAGGTTCATTTTTAGGAACCAGACTAGACTACCAATTTAGGAACTTGAACATTACAAACTATTGGGATTCTAATCTAATTTAAGTCTTAAGTACCCGTTATTTTGGTCACCCGCACACACGTATTTCTGTTTCTTTTTTACGTACAGTTATTTATTTTCCCGTGTTTTTTAGAGCATTGAGTTGCAAAGGCAGATTAGTAACGGCCCATTGCTGGGACGTCGATGATCCCAGACTTTTAGTGTGTCGGGCGCAAAGGTTAGAAGGCCGGGATTCAAATCCAGAAGACACGGTATTTATAACAATATTATATTTAAAGCATATGCTTTCCATCCTTGTTGCAATTTGGATGGCAAATAATATGTCCTTTTTTTGCGTAAAACGCTTATTTGAATTCGTTCGATCGTCAGTCACTAATATTCGCCAATAATAATTTCATCAAACGGTCGATGAAAACAAATGCTCACCTAGAGTAACATAACGTCCATTTACATATAGTAAAACCAATGCCATTCTCTAAACAGTTCTATCTGTGTTTCATTCAGGACAGTTTGACTATCGTTCTCAGTTAAAATAGCAAATATTAGTAAACTATATATATAATAAGCATTATTTAAAAATAATGTCTCCCTGTGAAGCGAGTACACACATAAACTCGAAACATCGGATTAACATTTTCAATCTATTCTTTGAATTCAAATCTTTTAAATCATTTGAATTCGTTCGATCATCAGTGACCAATCTTCGCCAACAATACATTTTCATCAAATGGTCGATAAAAACATATTCTCACCTACTATAACATAATGTTCATTAACATATAATAGAAATTCGAAACAAATTCTCACTTATAATAACGTAACGTCCATAAAAACAAATTCTCATCTACAATAACATAATGTCCATTAACTCTTTGAGGCACAGGATTTCAGACCAAAAATTGACCCATGTTGCACAGGAATTTTATCGGGTTTTAAATGAAACAAAATTGGTATATTTTTATTAACAACGGTATAATATCATGTAAAAACATAACAAAATTTTTTTTTGTACTACAAAGTGCACATCGTTTACGAGACGAACGTTTCGGTAAATGTTTTGAATCTCGCTTTCTTATTTCTATTGAAACGTTAGGTTTGTGTTTACGTATTTGGATTGATAATGAGTTATTGGTACACTTAATTAGTGCGCTATGATCTATAAATGTTTGACTAATAAATCCTTCGTCACATTGACTTTTAAATGCTTTTAATGTGATTGTTTTACCCAATTGTTTATATAAAATATATGCATTAACAACACACGCGTCAAGGAAATAAAACAGTATGCAGTGCCACCATTTCTTACTGCGGCGATCAAGGTTATAATTAGACATTAATTGATCAAATTTATCCACTGCATTCATATTATTATTATAATCCGCGATCAAAGAAGGACAAACATAAACAATAAACAAAAATTGTTTTTTTATGTGTTATGTATAATAACGTTGCATGGTCCAAATAAAATCCCAATACTTTCATCATTTGCAAACAAATTTAACCATTTATTTTTATTATAAAACTCGTTACTCACTTATAAAGAACTCATTTTTATAAAAATTAACTTACCTCTGCGTTTTTTACATGAAACTAAGAAAAAAATGTTAGTGCAGTAAACCTTCCGCTTATAGCAATTGATCAACCGGCAATTGTGTGTTAAATGTTGCCAACACAACGAATACATTTGTAACATTGTTGGAAGATATTACCAACTACTTTACGCATAATAACGAAATATAAACGTCTATAAAAATGCAAATTCTCATCTACAGTAACATAAAAATGTCCCAACATGCCGTAGAAATACATCAAAAAGTTTTTTAATCCTACTAAAACGTAATGTATAGTAAAAAAACAAATTCACACCTACAATAACATAACGTCCATAAAAACAAGTTATCACCTACAATAACAGAACGTCAATTTACATACAGTAGAACCAATGCCACTCTCTAAACGAGTTCTATCTGTATTTCAGGACAATTTACCTGCCGTTGTGCTAGTTTCCATGTTTGTTACTTCGGACCAGGGTGTCGTTGTTCAGGATGTAAAACCGATTGCGGACGAAAACTGTCGACTGCTCGGCGTACAGTCGCCCTTTATCATTATTTTAAATACCGAGAAACTGTTGAACAAGAAGAGCAAAATCACCCAGTTGCTCATGAGAGACTTTGAGGAGCTGGGATCCTGTGACGCGGCGACGAAGAAAGCCGTTTTGGACTTCAGCTTTTATATAAGCATAGCGAACATGGACGAGGCGTTCAAAGCAATAAAAACGATAAAGAACGAAACTGTCTGGAAAAGCTTAGCGAGGATGTGCGTTAAGACGAAACAACTGAACATGGCTCTCTTATGTTTGGGTCACATGAAACAAGCGAAGTCTGCGAGAATTCTCCGAGAGGCTATGCGAGACAACAGTTTAAATACCGAGGCAAAAGTTGGCGTCTTAGCTGTAGAACTTGGGCTGCACGTAAGTTTTGTTCAAATATTTATTTGTTCGACGTCGTGGAATAATTTGATTTTTACAAGGGGCAAAATGAGAATGCGCTATTAACCCTTTGCTGTCGGCAGATTTTGCACTTAACCCCTTACCGTAGTTTGACGAATTTGACACGTGATGAAGATTTCGGGCCAAACATGAATATCACGAGTCTGGCACGTGATGAAGATTTCGGCAAATCACGATCGTTTATTTTGATAAAGATGGTGCAAATATCACGAGTCTGACTCGTGATGAAGATTTCGGGCCAAACATGAATATCACGGGTCTGACTTGTAATGAAAATTTCGGGCTAAACATGAATATCACGAGTCTGACTCGTGATGAAGATTTCAGGCCAAACATGAATATCACAAGTCTGACTCGTGATGAAGATTTCGGGCCAAACATGAATATCACGAGTCTGACTCGTGATGAAGATTTCGGGCCAAACATGAATATCACGAGCCTGACTCGTTATCAAAATGAATGTATTGTATCAGAAACACATACATGCCAAAATAAAATTAATAATTTTTTTTAAATTTGGTACAAGTTCATTTGAATTCCACAAGAGCATCGTTGCATGTAGGTAATAAGCACACCTCCACTTCATAGGCAGTCTCAAGATATTATGTTTCAAGTTTTCGCGAACATTTCTGCGCATTGTTTGGGCCCGAATTCTTCCGAATTAAATGGTACGGCAAGGGGTTCAGGGGGTATTCCAAAGCAAACGCCTAAAAAAAGCAAATTTTCAAAATTTTTTTCTCAGAAACTGTTCCATATAATTGATCAAACTTTTTTTCCTGAAAAAGTATGGCCTAGGACAATAGAGGAAAACTTTTTGATCATTTAAAAATATCTGTGTATTTAATTGTCAAATATTAAAATTTGAAGTCGATCTATAAAGGCGTTTTTGTATAATTGTTTTGCTCTTAAGGGGATATTCCAATTTGAACGGCTAAAAAAAAGCAAATTTTCAACATTTTTTTCTCAGAAACTGTTGCATGTAATTGATCAAACTTTTTTTCCTAAAAAGGTATGGCCTAGGACAATAGAGGAACATTTTTTTACCGTTTAAAAATATTTGTGTGCTTAATTATATTGGTGGTTTTACATCCATCAAAAAAAATGTTGTTGTGCTGGCGTAGATAATTCAGGTCCTTCTGGACATCTGAGACAGAAAATCGAAAGAGGTTCTTAATCTGTATGAATGTGGGTATTGCGTGAACATAAGTTTCAAATTTCCATGAAAATTGACAAAATAGCGGCGTTTTGTAAAAAAGTATACAAAAAAGCAATTATTTTGCGCTATAAATAAGGCAAAATTATGGGTTATAGTCA
Source organism: Cryptocheilus praepositus (assembly GCA_033815515.1). Taxonomy (NCBI): domain Eukaryota; kingdom Metazoa; phylum Arthropoda; class Insecta; order Hymenoptera; family Pompilidae; genus Cryptocheilus; species Cryptocheilus praepositus. Next base: position 381,068 of record JAWWQZ010000084.1, on the reverse strand, counting down.
AAACTTTAATATCATTGAGCTTCATGCAATAGCCACGAATATGCTGAATATTGTGTTAAAATTTAAAGTCGATCTATAAAGCTGTTTTTGAGTAATCCTCTACGCCACTTGCAAAAATCTCGTTGATGCGTGCGCAATTACAGCCTCTGCTTTAAAACGTTATTACTGGTCAAAAAGGACGGAATCACCTAAACCGACTCTGGGATATTAATTGTATGGCTCAAAACTATCAAAAAATGCAAAAAAAAAGTATTTTTTCGACCCGTCACATTGGAATATCCCCTTAAGAGTAGCAGCAGGTCGAATGAAATCATCTTTAATTCTCTCGAAACATGAGAAAATAAACTTACACCACTTTCAAAATAAACGGTCCAAATAATTTTCTTGCATTATTTAACACTTGGCATGCGGGCAGCGTATTTTTACGTTTTTTGTAGTCTGTCACTGGAGCGCGGGTCACGTAAAAATACGTATTTAGTTGATTTGGTGTTGTTAGTGGATATCCACCACAAATCTACTAAATACGTATAATTACATGAATGTGTGACATTATATGCGTGTTATTTGCGTTGCTAGGCAACGCTTTGCATTTTTCTCCCATAAGTTATAATTGTTGAGTTACTCGATCTTTTGCTGAGTTATTTCGTCTTCAATCGAATTCTTAGCTCCAGAACGTGTTTCATCAATTTGAAGCTTGGTTCTTTATTATTGATTACAAAATTGATCAAATGAGCCGTTGTGACAAGATAGTGATGAAGAAATATGCGCTGAGAAATTATCGGACTTTTCGTATGATAGTGTGGAAAACTTTAAAAATCGCTTATTTTTATGATTTCGTGAAAATATCGTTTCTTTTTTGTTAAATAATCAAACAGTATATATTTAAGTGTGAAATAAAAAAAGTTTCCTTCATAAAAACGAAGTAGATTTCGATTTTTCTGAATAACCAAACTTCCGCGCAATTCAAGAAAAAACGCCCGCTGCACGCGAAATTCGGCGGCGAAGTATGCCCGCATGCCAAGTGTTAATTTGGCGTAAATTAACAATTGCCATTAGAACTTAGTTGCGCCTTACACAGTCAGTCAATAGAGTTCACACCAGCGAAAAGTATTCAGCAATCAAAGAGTTAAAAGATGACATATGTTCGCATACAATGGCAAACAGAGGCAGTCATAATCTGTTTCAAACGAAAACGTTCATACATGACATTATCGAACAAAACTTTGCGGTAGACCTATTATAAACAAATATACACGATTAATCACCACAGAGTGACGCTGAACGTCTTTTCCGTGAAGCAAATCGGCTGGATCTGGTCGGCAAATGTTTGGAGGCAGGTGGAAAGTTTAAAGACGCGATAGAATTGGCGTCCCACGAGAACAAGATTCGCGAGAAAACGAGTTACTACAATTACGCGAAAACGTTAGAAAAGGAGGGGCGGATAGCTGAGGCGATAGAAATGTACACGAAGGCCGACTGCCATAGATTTGAAGTTCCACGAATGTTACTCTTAAGGCCCCGCGAACTCGTGACCTATCTGGCCAATTCTGACGATCGGTATGTATTCTACAGCGACTAATTTAACTGTTCTTTGCATGATTTTTTCTTTATTGGTGAAATAAATCAAGGTGATATAACTCATGTTCAAAATTAAAGGAAAAATGGTTAAAAAAATCTTAGTATATATTTATAGTATAAATTTAGCAAAAAACAATATGATGGAAATTTCCATCATCATGCAAAGTTAGATTAACCCATTCGAGACGACGATTTTTTTCGAACACGGTCCCCAGGAGCGAAATTTTTTTTTTCTTTATATTCTTCATTTTTAATAAAAAAAAAACATGTTTACTATGGAAATCACCCAATTCGTAAGTGAATTCACATAAATAAGATCATTGCACACCAGGTGTGCAGCTCGCTCCTCGGAAAATTTTTACTGCGAGGAGCGGATTGAACACCATGTGTGCAATGTAAGGTAAAATGAAAATACATCATTAAAAAATTTATGAATATTTATTTCAAAAATAGTTAGATAATATAAAATCGTTATTTTGTTTTCAATAGTAAAGAACAGAATATAATGCAAAGAAAATTTTTAAAAAGTAGTAAGAAGTTAACCCATTCGAGACGACGATTTTTTTCGAACACGGTCCCCAGGAGCGAAATTTTTTTTTTCTTTATATTCTTAATTTTTAATAAAAAAAACATGTTTACTATGGAAATCACCCAATTCGTAAGTGAATTCACATAAATAAGATCATTGCACACCAGGTGTGCAGCTCGCTCCTCGGAAAATTTTTATTGCGAGCAACGGATTGAACACCATGTGTGCAATGTAAGGTAAAATGAAAATACATCATTAAAAAATTTATGAATATTTATTTAAAAAATAGTTAGATAATATAAAATCGTTATTTTGTTTTCAATAGTAAAGAACAGAATATAATGCAAAGAAAATGTTTAAAAAGTAGTAAAAAGTTAAAAAAAGATAAGTTGAATAATGAAAAAAGTAACAAACGAGAAATAAATTTTTAGAAAAATATCTACAGATAACAAAGTAATGCAACTCAGTAATAAAAAAGAAAATATAATTTGTAAATACACTTTTAGCAAATAGTACACTGATCGTAAAGTAATTATACATTAGTTGGTTGATGGTAGCGCTCGAAACATTCTCCCAAACATAATCCAGGATTACCGACACAAGCAGGACAAGAGTAATTATTACGTTTATATTTTCCTTCTTTGTAGGACTGTCGGCAATTCATAGCATTTTACATGTAAGAAAGGCTTCAAATAATTTTTAGATTTTTGGTACACAGGAAAACCAATGCCAAATTTTGTTTTCCTGTACCTTGCAGATTTCATTAGTTCAAGGAAAATCTTATTTCGATGACTAGTTTACTCAGAATAACTGATTATTGCACATTACTGTTATTGCACACACGGTGTGCAAGCCGTCTTATAGTCTCGGAAATCAATTGCACACACGGTGTGCAATCGGTCTCGAATGGGTTAAAGTGAACTTGTTCTTTTATATAATTTTTGGGCATTCAATGTTATGATGGAAATTTCCACCATCATGCAAAGAAGGGCTAAAGACTTCGAGCAAACGGGTCGCAAATGTTTCAGGGAAATAAAGAATTGGTACGCGCAATACACCGAATCAACCGGCGACATGGAAGGTGCCTTGCGTTTGTATGAACAAGCCGAAGATACACTGTCAATCACGAGGTTGCTGTGCTATTTTGACAGGGAGACGGAAGTCTGCGAATTGGTCACGCAAACAAATCATGCGGCGTCCGCGTATCATTTGGCAGCACATTATGAGTCGAAGAACAATGTCGCGCAAGCCGTTCATTTTTACACGCTGGCCAAGGCTTACACGAATGCGATTCGGTTGTGTAAGGTACGTATTCTGTATTAGTTGTTTATATAAAGATTTTTATATTTTATATGTTAGGTCTACCAGAAAGTTCTGTCCGTTCTTGGAACAAAAGAAAATACAAATTTTTATTACCGTCAATAAACTTTATTAAATAATATAATTGCCATTATTATTAATGACTTCTTGCCAGCGCGAGGGAAATTTGTATATCCCATTTTTGAAAAATGTTTCATCTTTTGATGCGAAAAATTGAATCAGTGCTTATTTGATATCTTCTTCATTTTTGAAGTTTTTGCCCTTCAAAAAATGTTGTAAGGACAAAAACAAGTGATAGTCGGAGGGGGCTAAGTCCGGGGAATATGATAGATGCGACAGAATTTCCCAATCTAGTTCTGCAATTTTTTGACGAGTCTCCAAAGCAGCATGTGGCTTGCCCTTATCATGATGCAGTATTTGGTCGGTTGGCTAAGTATTAAAACGCCAAACAAGTGCGTTTAGTGGATGATAAAAAAATTTGGAACAAATTGTAGTTTGTAGCAATAACGAAAAATGTGGCAGAAGTCGTTTTCTACAACTTTTTCATTTCAGCCTGTAACGAAACTTGAATAATAGGTTCTATACATTTTGTCCAATCTGTATAAATTTCATCGAAATCAGTTAACGTACCTATGACCTGCAAAAATGAAGAATAACGTTTCATCGAAATTTTCCTATGACCTGCAAAAATGAATGACAAGTTTGGGACCCATTGAAAATAATGTTTTTGATAACGAAATTTTCAGAATTTCCCTATCTTCAGTCTGTTAACCCTTCTTTGCATGATGGTGGAAATTTCCATCATAACATTGAATGCCCAAAAATTATATAAAAGAACAAGTTCACTTTGATCTAACTTTGCATGATGATGGAAATTTCCATCATATTGTTTTTTGCTAAATTTATACTATAAATATATACTAAGATTTTTTTAACCATTTTTCCTTTAATTTTGAATATGAATTATATCACCTTGATTTATTCCGCCAATAAAGAAAAAATCATGCAAAGAAGGGGTAATGTAATAAATCTAAAGGTTTTTATATATTCCAAAAGCTATTGCAGTCTCTGCATCGATCGATTTTTATGAGATTTTCAGCATGCACCTAACTGACCAAAATCTACAAACCGTATTGTCTACATTTTCATTACAGGCTCGAACAAATAAAGTAGTAAAACAGATCTGTGATCTTTTTCTCGTCACCCCAGAAATTGCGTTTTTTCAAGACATACTTCTAGGTCGTCTAATAACTTCACTTTTCTAATTTCTCAAAAAATGCAAGTAATTTCATCCAATTTGTAAAAATGTTCGAATATTAACGTTAACTTTAACTGACAGGAGCACAACCTGGCTGAAGAATTGTGGTCTTTAGCGATACTCGCCCCTAGACAATCGCAAATAGACGTCGCAAAGTACTACGAGGAGAATGATCAGTTGGACAGAGCAGTTTTGCTCTATCACAAGGCTGGTCTGCTTCGCAAAGCCTTGGACGTGGCATTCAGAGCTCAGCAGTATAGTGCCTTGCAACTTATGATCATGGATATCAACGCCGATTCGGATCCGGTACTGATCCAAAAGTGCGCCGACTACTTTGTGCGAAATGAGCAAATTGACAAGGCCGTCGATTTATTTGCAACCGGCAAGAAGTACATCGAAGCTTTGGAGTTGATACAACAGCACAATATCTTGCTGACGGAAGACCTAGCGGAGAAGATGACCCTGGAAAAGGTCGACAATGATCCGGAACTTGAAGCCGCAAGAATTTCAACGCTCGAGCGGATTGGCGAGATAGCCTTCGATCAAGGGAACTATCATTTGGCGACGAAAAAATTCACGCAAGCCGGAAATAAGCTGAGGGCGATGAAGGCGTTGTTGAAATCCGGAGACACGGAGAAGATTTGCTTTTTCGCGCAGGTTTCGAGGCAGCGTGAAATTTACATTATGGCAGGAAACTATTTGCAGTCCCTCGATTGGCAGAACCAACCTGAAGTGCTGAAGAACATTATCAATTTTTACTCGAAAGGAAAAGCGATGGATCTGTTGGCGAACTTTTACGTCGCCTGCGCTCAGGTGGAGATTGACGAGTTTCAGAATTATGAGAAAGCGCTTGATGCGTTGAACCAAGCGTCCAAGTGTTTGGCAAAAGTAACGACGCCGAAGGATCCTGATTCTCATAGAAGAGCTGTCGACCTGGTGAACACCAGAATAATTGCGATAAAACGTTATGTAGATATCAAAAGGTATGTTAAAAACATTTATAGTTACATTCATACTCGAACGGTTTTTAACACGTTGACTACCAAGCATATTTTGCTATGTAAATACTGCAGAGTATGATTAAATCGTGCAAATTAAAAGTAACGCAGAGATGGTAGAAGCCAAAGTATTGGAGCACCCTTTCAATATCAATTGCTTTTGCAAAGATTGCAAATAGGCTTCATGGCGAATTTTTTGCATTTTTAGTCAAATCTTTTGCGCCGGTCACTGCGTATTTTGCTATGTTAGAACCGCGATGCGATTAAATACTGCAGAGTATGATTAAATCGTGCAAAATGAAGGTAACGCAGAGTTGTTAGAAGCCAAAGTATTGAAGCACCGTTCCAATATCAATTGCTTTTACAAGATTGCAAGTCGGCTTCATTGCGAAGTTTTTGCGTTTTTAGTCAAATCTTTTGCGCCGGTCATCGCGTATTTTGCTATGTTAGAACCGCGATGCAATGAAATACTGCAGGGTATAATTAAATCGTGCAAAATGAAGGTAACGTAGAGTTGTCAGAAGCCAAAGTATTGAAGCACCCTTCCAATATCAATTGCTTTTACAAGATTGCAAATTCAATATCTAATCCAATAAAACCTTCTGCGTTGGACACCGCGTACTTTGCTCTGTTTGAACCGCGATGCAATGAAATACTGCAGAGTATGATTAAATCGTGCAAAATGAAGGAAACGCAGAGTTGTTAGAAGCCAAAGTATTGAGGCACTGTTTCGATATCAATTGCTTTTACAAGATTGCAAATAGGCTTCATTGCGAAGTTCTTGCATTTTTAGTCAAATCTTTTGCACCGGTCACCGGTGATTACCGTGGCAGTCAACATGTTAACCCTTTCACTGCTATCTGCTCCACGCAACGCGTTTCTTTTTTTCTGTTATTATCTGTTACCTTGAACTGGAAGTGTTCGCAATTACTGATGGACTGTTTCTATAAAGGACAGTATATATTAGGTCTACTGGAAAGTTCTGTCCGTTTTTGAATTGAATAAAGGAAATTATAATACATTCTCAACCGTCAGATAATTGACACGTCTTTTATTAAAAGTAAATAAATCATGCTGCACCACTTTACTACACAGTAGAGAATATAATCTAACGGCAACGGTCAAATCTTGCTGAAATACACCGGTTCTCATCCGATCACCGAAGTTAAGCAGCAATGAGCACGGTCAGTACTTGGATGGGGGTGACCGCTTGGGAACACCGCGTGCTGTTGGCACCCTTTTGTAATTTTTGTAAACGTTGACCTTTAATTGACTCATCTTTTATTCACGCTTTATACTCGGAACCTTCTTACGATTGATCTGCTAGCAACTCGGAGTCCCTTTATGCGGAAATGTGGAAACAGATATCATGCCATGTTGTATAGTATATCTTTGAAACTAAACGATGCGTTGTAATGGCATTTTGATCAACATAAATCTGTAGACAATTTGAAAGCAAATTGTTAAAAAAAGAATCAAAATTCTATTCTTATAATTTTCTATGGAAATCACGTCTTAAATTATCGATTAGAAGTTTTACAAATGTTGATTCGTATCTTTGCGTTTCGCTATTGATCCGAGACTGAAATAAATGATTTAAACATTTCGAATTACGAAATCAGATAATTAAATTTTACAAAATGAACTATGTACAAAGAAATGTAAAACGTAGGCTTCGGTCTACAATCGTTGTATACTTGAATACAAACTGCGTTCAGCTTTGAAAGTTACTTAAAAATAACAAAAGGAAGTGATCTCCAAAACTACCGAAAAAAATTACCGCCGTGTACTTGTAGGCGTCTCTTTTTTGTTTTTATTTAGAGCGCGCATAACCAAAATTACGAAAAAACGTAATAAAATATTCGCTTTTTTTTTCTCATTTGGCTATTTTTATTTTAATAGCATAACCGTTTGCAATCGATAAATACAGCCTATCCGCTTTAGTTTAACTTGAGTAAAGTGTATCTACGTGTTTCGAAGGTGCTGCGTTAATCTGTGTTCCTCTACGTTGCTATTCAAATTTCGATAAAACGATTTTATCGATATGCTTGTTGGAGAACCAAATAGACATTACCAACAATAGCAGCAGCAGTAGTAGTTAAATAGGTAGAAGTAAAAAATGACATAAGTAGTATGTTTCGGGAAATACACATTGTCAAAGTATTGGTATAAGTAAACAAAAAATATTTATTAATGATAAGAGGGCATGATTATTCTGTCCTAAAGTTTATACATTAGCGCTTCTAACATTTATCGGATGTCGCTGTATTTGATACTCACGCCTAAATGTCGTATTGACATAATTTAGCGTGAAGTAAAAGAATAGTAATCCCACAAAAGACGCATATGTGCGTCACTTGACGTTATTACTAAAAACCAAATAATACTGCACAGTGACTGATACTACTAAGCCTAAAACAATCGCCAACGGTCAAATCCTGCTGAATACACCGGTTCTCGTCCGATCACCGAAGTTAAGCAGCAATGAGCGCGGTCAGTACTTGGATGGGTGACCGCTTGGGAACACCGCGTGCTGTTGGCATCCTCTTTTGTTTTTTTTTTCAAATTCCAATATATTGAACTTTTTTTTATTTTCTTAACCACTTGCGCTATAAAGACGTGCCACGCACGTCGAGATGCTTTTATTCTAAAGTCGTCAGCGACATGTATACCACGTCGATAGGCATTTGTCGCAGAAGCAAAAACGACGTGTCTTTTACATAAACGCTGCTACTACATCAATAGCTGGTATTAGGCTTTATGGCGAATTTTTTGCATTTATAGTAAAATCTTTTGCGCCGGTGGTCAATAGTTAAAATCTTTTGTGCGACATCATGGTAACGTCTTACCGCATGTTATATTGTAGAGCGCGGCAGCCGAAAATTAAATCGTAGCGCAAGTAGTTAAATAAACTAGAAGAAAGTTAGACTGTGACTACGAGCTAATAGACTTAAGTTAAACGCCAACGATCAAATCTTGCTGAAATACACCGGTTCTCGTCCGATCACCGAAGTTAAGCAGCAATGAGCGCGGTCAGTACTTGGATGGTGGGTGACCGCTTGGGAACACCGCGTGTTTGTTGGCATCCTCTTTTGTTTTTTTTCTAATCTTATATATTAATTAGTTCAATGCGTCAACCAGGTGACCGCTTGGGAACACCGCGTGTTGTTGGCGTACCCTCTTTTGTTTTTATCAATTTTCTTTACACTTTCTAATATACTCACTTGTACATTGATAAATTGATTCTCGTATTTTTTACATCATATTCTTTGCTCTAATACCAGTATCAATGGCAAATAGCGGAAACAAATGTTTGAAAATACCGGTATTATAAACGATCACCAAATGGTGGTTATGTTACAGTACGTTTAAAACAAATACCAGTATGACCCTCTGACTCTGACTCTGACCCGAACATTACGAATCTCATCATTTTCTACAAGTGCATATAAGAAAAAAATGTTATTTGTAGTTCGGTTAGAGCTGTTATTTTACAAAGTTATAAATGAGTGAAATTGAAACATTTAACAACTGATTTATATTTACAAAATCGGAGATCAACAGATATAAAAACTCCTGAGTTTACATATATGGAAAACTTGGAAGGATGAGGTTTACCATACATAAGTGACTTTACGTAAGGAATTGGCACATGGAATTAATAACTAACTTACTTTAATGTAACGAAATTAACAGAAATTTCATGCTGTAATAAGTTTTAGAAAGCATCCACGTTAAACACGTATTGACGTACAAGGACGTCATTTAAAAATGATAAGATAACTACATTTAACTACTTACATTCTGCGAAAGAAAATCCGCTGTTACCTATTTCAATGTCATTTGTTTGTAATTTTGTAAAAAGCATTACTAATCGAACTTCATATAACATTGTTTATTATTTCCTCTTATAGAATATATTCCAGGTGATCAATCGGTATAACCTGGGTACCCTATGTAATTCTATATCTTTTCTAAGTAAACGTGGACCCTACTTTTCTTTTTTTCGTGGGAGAGTCCGGGGTAGTGTCGACTTTTTACCTACTACAACCCCCATGTTGATCAACTCTGCGTTTAGGAGGGGTTTACGCTGGCATGCAAACTTTTCCGCTAGGCTCCTCCTACAAGTAAACATAAACCTTGTATGAGCCATTTTCCTTATATGTCTCGCACGAAATCATTGTATCCTCTTGTCCCAAAATTTCTCAATTTTCTGCTTTTTTCCTATTCTGTCCCTCAAATCTTTTTACATATGACCGGATCGTGTATCTTCTCTTTGTTGGGTGTTTTATAATTGCTTAGCGGCACCCTGTTGAAGTCAAAAGTGTAAAAAGCAAACCCTTAATGTAACACTGGTAATCGGCTATCTTGCTTACTCGGCTAGGACGTCTTGATGAAAATTATGGAAACAGTCGAGTACCTAGGACGTTACAAACTTTAACCTCCATTTTAAAAAATGCCATAGCATTGCTACTTTCGGCAAAATACATGTCTAATGTTTTTCATCACCGAAGTTCTGTACCAAAACTGAATAAAATCAGTGACCTAGAGCCCCGTTCTCCGCTTGTATGTTACACATTACATGTTACAAACTTTGACCTCCATTAAAAAAAAAAAAAAATACCATAGCATTGCTACTTTCGGGAAAATACATGTTTAATATTTTTCATCACCGAAGTTCTGTATTAAAACTGAATAAAATCGGACACCGGTTCTCCGTCTATAAGTTATACATTACAATATGTTACAAACTTTGACCTCCATTAAAAAAAATGCCATAGCATTGCTACTTTCGGCAAAATACTTGTCTAATATTTTACATTGCAGAAGTTCTGTACCAAAACTGAATAAAATCAGTGACCCAGAGTCCGGTTCTCCGCTTATAAATTATGCATTACAACATGTTACAAACTTTGACCTTCATTTAAAAAAATGCCATAGCATTGCTACTTTCGGCAAAATACATGACTAATATTTTTCATCACCAAAGCTCTGTACCAAAACTGAACAAAATCAGTGACCCAGAGATCCGGTTCTCCGCTTATAAGTTCCATATTATAACATGTTACAAACTTTGACCTCCATTAATACGTTGACTGCCAAGCGTATTTTACTACGTTAAACCCGCAATTCGGTGAAATACTGCAGAGTATAATTAAATCGTGTAAAATTAAGGTAACGCAGAGTTGGAAACCAAAGTATTGAAGCACCGTTCCAATATCAAATGCTTTTACAAGATTGCAAATAGGCTTCATTGCGAATTTTTTGGATTTTTAGGAAAATCATTTGCAGTCACCCAGAGTGACCACCGTTATAAGTTACAACGTGTTAAAAATTTTGACCTGCCATAGCATTGCTACTTTTGGCAAAAGACATGGTTAATGTTTTTCATCACCGAAGTTCTGTACCAAAACTGAATAAAATCGGTGACCCACAGCCCCTTTTTCCGCTTATAAGTTACGCATTACAACATGTTACAAACTTTGACGTTCATTTAAAAAAATGCCATAGCATTGCTACTTTCGGCAAAATACATAACTAATATTTTTTATTACCAAAGCTCTGTACCAAAACTGAACAAAATCAGTGACCCATAGTCCGGTTCTCCGCTTATAAGTTACACATTACAACATGTTACAAACTTTGACCTCCATTTAAAAAAAAATACCGTAGCATTACTACTTTTGGCAAAAGACATGTCTAATGTTTTTCATCGCCGAAGTTCTGTACTAAAACTGAACAAAATTAGTGACCCAGAGTCCGGTTTTCCGCTTATAAGTTAACACATTACACCATGTGACAAACTTTGACCTCCATTTAAAAAAATGCCATAGCATTGCTACTTTCGGCAAAATACATGACTAATATTTTTCATCACCAAAGCTCTGTACCAAAACTGAATAAAATCAGTGACCCAGAGTCCGGTTCTCCACTTATAAGTTACACATTACAACATGTTACAAACTTTGACCTCCATTTAAAAAAATTTCTTAGCATTGCTACTTTCGGCAAAATACATGTCTAATGTTTTTCATCACCGAAGCCTTGTACTAAAACTGAATAAAATTAGTGACCCAGAGTCCGATTCTCCACTTATAAGTTACACATTACATGTTACAAACTTTGACCTTCATTAAAAAAAATACCACATCATTACTACTTTTGACAAAATACCTGCTTAATATTTTTCATCGCAGAAGTTTTGTACCAAAACTGAATAAAATCAGTGACTCAGAGTCCAGTTCTCCACTTGTAAGTTACACATTACAACACGTTACAAACTTTGACCTGCATTTAAAAAAATGCCATAGTATTGCTACTTTTGGCAAAATACATGTCTAATGTTTTTCATCACCGAAGTGCTGTACTGAAACTGAACAAAATCGGTGAAAGTTACACATTATAACATGTCACAAACTTTGAACCAAAACTGAATAAAATCAGTGACTCAGATGTTTTTCACCAGTTCTCCAAAACTGAATAAAATCGTTGATCTACATTACAACATGTTTACAAACTTTGACCTCCATTCAAAAAAAGATACCATAGCATTACTACTTTTGGCAAAATACTTGCCTAATATTCTTCATCACCAAAGCTCTGTACCAAAATTAAATAAAATCAGTGACCCAGAGCCCCGTTCTCCGCTTGTATGTTATACATTAACGATGTTTACAGGTTATTCGAAAGGGGCGAAACAGATGCGGCAATATCACAAGTCCGACAGTTGATCGACTCTGCAGGGCCAGATTTGGAGCAAGCTGTGCGCCGCGGCGATTTATTCGCAACCGTAACGCAGCATTACGCAAACATCGGCGACACCGACAAAGCGAGAGCAACGATTGAGGAATTAAAAAGCTTGGTACCGGGAATCAATTTAAGTTATTATTACAACGTGAACTTGCTGGAAGCGCTTGGCTATACAATACACATTCAGCGCCGCGAAAGTTCGGAGAAGGATGAAGACATAGAAGAGCTTCTTGGCGAATGAATTGTACACATTGTAACATTAGTCAGTAACATGCGCTACTTTGTACGGCTCGCCATTTGACCATGGCATAAGGCGATAGAGTACCTGTGAAGATAAAACCAGACACGTCTGTATATGAAATCAAAATAGTACTTTTATTAATTACACGTTTATGTATAAAATCGCATAAAATGATGATTCTGTCGAGTGCCTTCATCGGTTATAGCGGGAGATCGTAAAATCGGGAATAATACTCTAACATGCCTACTACACTTTCACATCATAGTAGAATAAATAAAACGAACTTAAAATAGCATGGAAAGAATACACAGACGCCTGAAACATGAACTGCTTATGCGTTACGTAAAAAACAACAGGCTCTCTCGAAGAAACCTCTATTGAAACATTCTTCTGGACAGTGGATGCCAGTCCGGCAGCGACGTGAATTGGGCAGCCTCCGTTTGGTCCGATATCGATCAGATTTCGCACAACACTTTTCATAATGGATCATGTAAAGTGACCTGTAATTATTGTACGTTTACAACACCCGCTCATCCGCATTGTACTTATTAAACGGTCTCATTAGTCGCTGGCTTCTTAGACGGAGACGCTACATCACCTTCAACTTCGTCTGCCTTACGCTTTTTACGAATAAGGTGCGATATGTCTGTGGCAGGCTTTTGCACGGTCGACGTTTGAGCGTGGCTGCCATTGTTTGTCGACGAGGAAGCTTCGCCGCTGGATCCGCCAGCAGAATCCGAGCTTTCCTTGTGGATCTTGCTCTTGATGCCTTCGATGACCAACTTACACGTTTCCTGCTTGAAGTCCCGCATGTCCGTGATCTTCTCCTGTATCTCCGGCAGCAATTCTTTCAGTTCCTGAATCTCTCCTTCGATCGTGTAGAACGGATCGCTGGATTTCGGGGGCTCGGTCATACTCTCCAACTCTTTAATGCGCGTCTCCAGTAAGTTGGTCGCCTTGTTGAACTGGTCGATGCTTGCGTCGAAGTCATTCGCCAGCGAGTGCGCTAATCCGAGTTGATAATGAATTTCGGCGATCGCCCTTGGTTCGTGCGGCTCGATTTTTTGGAGGAGATTCAGACAGCCTTGCAGATCGATCAGTGCGCCCTGATGGTTTCCACCTTCCATGGCTACTTCGCCTAACAGTCTGTAGGAGTCGGCTAGCAATTTCCAACCAGGCGGACCACGTTTTAGGAGCACCAGTTTTGCTAACTCGAGGACTTCCCAGGCAACCTGCAATTTTTAGAGACCGTTAACATGTTGATTGCTGAGCGGATTTTGCTGTATTACAATGGTGATGCTATGAAACACTACAGCGTTTGAAGGAATTATGCAAAATGTAAATAATGTGCAGGTATTGGAGACCAAAGGATCACATCACTGTTTTAATAATAACTGCATTTATAAAATAATTATTGCTCTTGCGGCGGTCACTGATGACCATCATGGCGGTCAAAGTGTTATAAGTCAACTTATGAGAGTTTCTAGTAGTTTTTCAAAGTATGTGACAAGTAAGTGTTTCAAAGTAAATGACATCTAAAGACAGCATGTAGAAAACACGAGAAAATTCGTGAGCGGTCTTTAAAGTGTTAACCCTTTTATTTGTATGCATTTTGCACATCGATGGCACGTGTCATTCTTCGGTTCGTTTTTAATTTGTTTTACTCCAGAAATAAAACATGCACTGGTTTGGAAGCAATCGGGACAAGAATCACGATCCAATCTTCTTCAAGCTCTCAGTGGCTAATATTCACAGAATGACATTTTCCTACGGTTTATAAATCGGTAGGAAAAAGCCGAAGTAGAAGATGCGTCGTTTTCAGTGCAAACGACTAAAGACGCGAATCTAATTATCAATGTAGAAAATGAAATGTGGGTTTGTGTGTCTACCCTTGTTTGAAAATTTATCATTCTGAATGAAATTACTCAGAATTTTAACACGTTGACTGCCGAGCGGATTTTACTGCATTAGAACGGCGATGCTATGAAATCTTACAACGTTTGATTGAATTGTGCAAAATGTAAGTAATGTGCAGGTATTGGAGACAAAAGGATGAACTATTCTAACAATAATACATTTATAAAATAATTATTGCTACTCATTGCGAATATTTTGGATCTTCAGTAAAATCTCTTGCCGGTCACCGATGACCATCATGGCGGTTAAAGTGTTAAAAGTCAATTTTATTAGATTTTCTAGTAGTTTTTCAAAGTATGATATTACGTGAACTATTTTTCTCTACGAAGAGGAACTATACAAAATAAGTGAAAAAAACATGGAGGCAATCGAGTTTAATACATTGGATATTGATGTAAATACTTAAATAGACACAATTTCTCAAAATAAATGACATCTAAAGGCAGTGCGTAGAAAACACGAGAAAATTCGTGAGCAGTCCTTAAAGTGTTAACCCTTTCGTTACTATATTCTTGTTTCTTTTGTGTGTATGCATCTTGCACATCGATGGCACGTGTCATTCTTCGGTTCGTTCTTGATTTTTTTTTACTCCAAAAATAAAACATGCACGGGTTTAGAAGGAATCGAGGCAGGAATCACACTCTAATCTCCAAGTTCTCAGTGGCTAATATTCACAGAATGACATTTTTTTTCGGTATATAAATCGGCAGGAAAAAAAACGACAAAAGACGCGAATCTAATTATGAATGTAGAAACTGAAAAGTGTGTTGACACTTGTTTTAAAATCTATCATTCTGAATGAAATTACTGCGAATTTTAATTTGACATATTCATTACCTTAAATTGTATTTTTATTTATAACAAATGTGTCGTTGTGTAACACTTAAGGGGGTATTCTAACGTGACGGGTAAAAAAAATCAATTTTTTTTTGCATTTTTTGATAGTTAATAGTCATAGAATTAATATCCTCGAGTCAGTTTAAGCGATTCTGTCCTTTTTGACTAGTAATAATGTTTCGAAGCAGAGACCGTAACTGCGCGGGTGTTAACGGAAAATAAATTTGCGGCGAAATTCAAAGGGGTCTTGGGTGATGTCTGGCAGTGAAGTAGTCATTGTTGTACGGATTGCGATGAGTCATAATTAAAGTACCTGTGATGCGCACCTGTCAGGAAAGGCCTCCTTCATTACGGATTTTTGTTTGGACAAGGGAAGGGGAATGAAGGGGCGGGTGATCATCGCATTCCTTGGCACCTCGGCATTCTACCGGAGAATTGTAAAGAGTTCGGACTGGTTATTGTAAAATAAAGATTTCGCAATTTACCTCTTCTTTTGATTCTAACACGCGCATCAATGAGACTTTTGCAAGTGGCGTAGATGATTAATCAAAAACGGCTTTATATATCGACTTCAAATTTTAACACAATATTGAGCATACTTATAGCTATCGCATGAAACTCAATTATGTTAACCGTTTGACTGCTATGGACGCATATATGCGTCCACCGAAATCTATCAATGTAGACTATGAGCGCATATATGCGTCCTCCGAAATCTATCAGTGGTAGACTGTGGACGCATATATGCTTCCTCCGAAATCTATCAGTGTAAACTATGGACGCGTATATGCGTCCTCAACCGTTTCGATTTCTTACTTATTACAGCCGCAATTATCAATGTGTGAGATGAATGCGTCCTTTATCAAATCATTTTGTTGCAATATTTAATTTGGCGTAAATGAAAAATTACCAATAGATTTTTGTTGCGTGTCACGCAATCAATCAATAAAGTTCACACTAGTGAACAGTATTTCGTCCCCTGCGAAAGCTTCGGCCGGAAGTACTCAGCACTCAAAGGGTTAAAGTTTTGATTATAACCCATAATTTTGCCTTATTTATAGCGCAAAAAATTGCTTCTTTTACACTTTTTTTACAAAACGCCGCCATTTTGTTAATTTTCATGGAAATTTGAAACCTAAGGTTCATGCGATAGCCACATTCCTACAGACTAAGGACCTCTTTCGATTTTCTATCTCAGATATCCAGGAGGACCCGAATTCTCTACGCCAGCACAACAACCATTTTTTGATGGGTGTAAAACCACCAATATAATTAAATGCATAAATATTTTTATACGATTAAACAATTTTCCTCTATTCTCCTAGGCCGTACCTTTTCAGGAAAAAAAGTTTGTTCAATCATATGCAAAAGTTTCTAAGAAAAAAAATGTTGAAAATTTGCTTTTTTCTAGGGGTTCACATTTAATACTTCCTTAAAACCCCTTGCACTATGCTGAAATTCGGAACAAGCCGTGCCTAACATATGCCACCCATATATAACTAACCTTCTTGCGCGATTCATCACTGGCATAATGACACTGCCATCA
The DNA here is from genome assembly GCA_033815515.1 of Cryptocheilus praepositus. Taxonomy (NCBI): domain Eukaryota; kingdom Metazoa; phylum Arthropoda; class Insecta; order Hymenoptera; family Pompilidae; genus Cryptocheilus; species Cryptocheilus praepositus. The sequence continues at coordinate 364,094 of JAWWQZ010000084.1, read as the reverse complement.
CTACAATTGTTGTCACTGTTTATAACTCTTTCAATATCTATCGATTGAGTGCTTGAAACATTGGAAGCCTTTCCACTACTCTTACTTCCAAGCGAACTACTTGCTTTTCTAGTAATTTTGCTCTTCTTTTTATGCATGCTGGAGGGTTTGACAAAATTAAAAATGATCAAAAGTATTACTTTTTGTGAAGAAGACTGTATAAAACGTGTGCACATCGTGTAATGGAATAGTAAGAACTAAAGAATGACTGAAGCTTTTTTGGTCTCGCCGAATGCATATGTTTACTTAGTTTTCAAATGTTATCTGGACTACGACAATGTATCTTAAATAGCACGTAAATTGCATTGGAACACAAGATATAAAATACCCATTTATGTAAAGAAGAGAAAAGAGGAGATAAGAGCCCATTCAGACGTTCTTGTTTGGCCCGAGATTAAGACCACGAGTACGGCTCGTGATATTCATGTTTGGCCCGAAATGTCTATTACGAGCCAGACTTGTGATATTCACATTTGACATTAAATTAACCCATTTGCATCATTTGACAGAATAATCCGCAAACAAAAACTGAGCATTATCACCGGGAGCGGATAAATCCGCACACAATCATTTTTGTTTTCAGCTTATCAGCAATCGTTAAAGAGTCTGTACGATAAACAATAAAGAATTTTATGTAAAATATTATTTTTCTTACTTTTCTGATTGTAAGTTCAAAATAATAAAATAATATAAAAAGTAATAGATAATAAAATTTAACAAAATTAGGTTACCATAATGAATTACAGTTCGGACTCGGATTCAAACATAGAAATGCAAATAAGCGTAAACGTGCCATAGCTCTAATAGATAGTAGTCAAGATAACCAGCCCGATAATATTGAAACTGGAGATTTCTTATGGGAAAAACGAAATTGTATGCCAACATTACATGATTTTACTGCCGTAAGTGGTGTAACCATCAACGTCAATGGAATGTCCAGGCGCGATGTTTTCGAATTATTTTTCAACATGAAACTCGTCCAAAAACTGTACAATTGTTGAAATAAATATACTTTTCTTAAAATACGAGGAATATTCAATAAATTGAATAACCCTGTAACACTATTTCTAATGAGAATAAACACTAAAAGTCTTCCTTGCGCATGCTGGTATCGGCAACGTTTAGCTGCGCATGTCGGATTTTTGAGTAAGATTGCGGATTTAGAGCGATGATGCAAATGGGTTAAACAACGAGTCTGACTCGTGATATTCAAGTTTGGTCTAAAATGTTCATCACGAGTCAGACTCGTGATATGCAAGTTTGGCCTAAAATGTTCATCAGGAGTTAGACTCGTGATATTCAAGTTTGGCCTAAAATGTTTATCACGAGTCAGACTCGTGATATGCAAGTTTGCCCTAAAATGTTCATCAGGAGTTAGACTCGTGATATTCAAGTTTGGCCTGAAATATTCGCCACGAGTCAAACTCGTGATATTCAAGTTTGGCCTAAAATGTTTATCACGAGTCAGACTCGTGATATTCAAGTTTGGACTAAAATGTTCATCACGAGTCAGACTCGTGATATTCTAGTTTGGTTTAAAATGTTCATCACGAGTCAGACTCGTGATATTCAAGTTTGGTCTAAAATGTTCATCACGAGTCAGACTCGTGATATTCAAGTTTGGCCTAAAATGTTCATCACGAGTCAGACTCGTGATATTCAAGTTTGGTCTAAAATGTTCATCACGAGTCAGGCTCGTGATATTCAAGTTTGGCCTAAAATGTTAATCACGAGTTAGACTCGTGATATTCAAGTTTGGCCTAAAATGTTCATCACGAGTCAGACTCGTGATATTCAAGTTTGGCCTAAAATGTTTATCACGAGTCAGACTCGTGATTATTCAAGTTTGGTCTAAAATGTTCATCACGAGTCAGACTCGTGATATTCAAGTTTGGCCTAAAATTTCCATCACGAGTCAGACTCGTGATATTCAAGTTTGGCCTAAAATGTTCATCACGAGTCAGACTCGTGATATTCAAGTTTGGTCTAAAATGTTCATCACGAATCAGATTCGTAATATTCAAGTTTGGCGTAAAATGTTCATCACGAGTCAGACTCGTGATATTAAAGTTTGGCCTAAAATGTTCATCACGAGTCAGATTCGTGATATTCAAGTTTGGCATGAAATTCGGCAACGAGTCTGACTCGTGATATTCAAGTTTGGCCTAAAATTATCATCACGAGTCAGACTCGTGATATTCAAGTTTGGTCTAAAATGTTCATCACGAGTCTGACTCGTGATATTCAAGTTTGGTCTAAAATGTTCATCACGAGTCAGACTCGTGATATGCAAGTTTGGCCTAAAATGTTAATCACGAGTTAGACTCGTGATATTCAAGTTTGGCCTAAAATGTTTATCACGAGTCAGGCTCGTGATATTCAAATTTGGACTAAAATGTTCATCACGAGTCAGGCTCGTGATATTCAAGTTTGGACTAAAATGTTCATCACGAGTCTGACTCGTGATATTCAAGTTTGGCCTAAAATGTTCATCTCGAGTCAGACTCGTGATATTCAAGTTTGGTCTAAAATGTTCATCACGAGTCAGACTCGTGAAAATAGTGCATGTGGTTAAAGAAGAGTACGATCCGGAGAATGACAACGTAGCGTTAAAAGACTTACGTCTGAATACCAGTTTACCAACGCGCAAAATGCACATTTCGCATCAGTCCAGCGGATCGCACTGCCGTAATGAAAGGGTTAAATCACTCGGAAACTGGTCAAATTACCTGCAAGTTGTTGATTTCATCCTCGTTCTCATCCTCCTCCGCATCTTCGTTCCCATCAATATCTCTATCCTCATCTTTAACATTCTCCTCATCCCCGTGCCTGTTTTTCTTCGCATCGCCATTATGCTCCGACGAAGAGCAGGTTCCATTGGACACAGGTTTCTTCTGGGCGTCGCTCTCTTTATCTGCGGTCACGTCCCCGCTCTTCTCCTGCTCCGTGCTTTGTTTCGTTACTTTATTACTACTAGGCTTACTTTCAACATTTTCCGCACTCTCGTCCTTCGTGCTCTTTTCCTCAACTATACTACTATCACTTTTGCTCTCCTTGCCAGCCTTCTCTTCGCTGACCGTTTCTTTCGCCTCTTCCTTCTTCTCGTCCTTCGTCTCTTTGTGCTTCTCCGCTTCCTTCTTTTTCTCATCATCTTCGCTCGGCTTCTTTTCTGCCTCGTCCGGCTTTACTCCGTTGTTGGCACCGTGAGTTTCCTTACTCTCTTCAGCCGACTCGCCTTTCTTCTCCGACTTATCTTGCTCGTCCGCCTCTTCAACTTCCTCGCCTTCGTCCTCTTCATCCTCCTCGTCCTGTTCTTTGCTATCAGCGGCGCTGGCTTTCTCGTTGTCCTTCTCTTCGTCGTCCTCCGCGTCCTCGTCGTCGTCGGTATTCTCGGAACCAGGCACCCCGCCACCGAGAACACCGGCTTCTTCACGTGCCAGGCCTAAAAGAGCTCGGCCGTAAAGCAGGTATGGTTCGCCGAGTTCGTCGGCAGTGTCTCCGTGTTTTTCGGCCAGCAGCTCGCAGGCTTGGGCCAAGGCAGTCACGGCCATCGCATAGTCCCGCACGAGGAGGTGGCGCTTTCCTTGAGAGATCGCGGTGGCTGCGTCGGTGAACGGTGCACTCTCGGCAATGTCAGCCATCTGCAATCAGAACAGTAGTTAGTGACACGGCGTTTAGCAAAACTTATGCTTCGGTATTTAGAAAAAAGGGCGTGTTCGTTGGCAAATCGCAGGAATTACGGCCGCTACGGGTGACCACCAGGTCAGCCATAAACCGCAGGTCGCATTTAACGCGTTGACTGCCACGGTGGTCACCGGTCACCGGTGCAAAAGATTTTACTAGAAATGCAAAAATTCGCAATGAAGCCTATTTGCAATCTTGTAAAAGCAATTAATATTGGAAGGGTGCTTCAATACTTCGGTTTCTAACAACTCTGCGTTACCTTCATTTTGTACGATTTAATCATACTGTACAATATTTCATTGCATCGTGGTTCTAACATAGCAAAATACGCGGTATCCGGCACAGAAGATTTTACCATAAATGAAAAAAAAATCCGCAATGAAGTCGACTTGCAATCTTGTAAAAGGAATTGATATTGGAAGGGTGCTTCAATACTTTGGCTTCTAATAAGTCTGCGTTACCTTCATTTTGCACGATTTAATCATACTCTGCAGTATTTCATTACATCGCGGTTCTAATATAGCAAAATACAGCCGCCGCGGGTGACCACCAGGCCAGTCATAAAACACAGATCGCATTTAACCCTTAGCGCTCCGTAGGGACCGCTACGGGGGCCATCCGGTGTTTATTCCGCAACTCCGTAGGCTCCGCAGCGGAGCTGAATGTTTTTAGTATGATTGTGCTTAACACTTTGCCGGCCGCACATTTCTCGAGTCGCCGTTACGCTGCCACCGGCGAGATTTTCGCAAATTTAATTGTTCGCCAACGGTAGTATTTATGCAATCGAGTGTAACATAAGTAGTTGCGATATAATTATTATTAAAGAAGGCATTAAGGTAACTGTTACACCATTTTTATTGTATAATCTTAAATTTTTTAATTATTACTTAAACATTTTACTAAAAAAAATGTAATCCTTAGAATCTTCCCTTATTTTTGAATTGTCTCACACCGATATCGCTCCGACTGTCCAAATGACTATCAGTATCGCTATCAGAACTATTCTCCACGTCTGATAATATGATAAATGTTTAATAAATTTAACGTAAACTTCCGGTATGCGAAGGCAGCGAAAGACAGTGTCAAACTAACCAAACAAGCTGCCGCTTCGATGCGACTGGCAGAGATTTCAATAAAATACAATCTGGTAAATTGGGAGGGCAAGACAGTTGAAATCACAGTTCCCTGTTCGTCAAACATTGCCCTGCGACAGTGTATCTCCCTACATAAACACGGAAATTAACACTTTGCCTGCCAAACGTATTTTTAAGGAAATCGCAGTCAGGCCATGCACGCTGCTTAGAAGCGTTTGTATTGTGGTATAGCAATGCACTACTAACAGATTGAAATTTACTCGATACAGATATGTTAACATATTAGGACCATTGTTTCTTATCGTAGTAGACGATATTTACGTTTAGAATGATATGCTTATGAGCATTCTTTTAACGCATAATGCGCCAAGTCTGTTTTCTCTTGTCTACCGTGGCACTTAACGTGTTAAACGCCTTTAAACCAAACTTCGATATGTTATATCAGATAATTAAAAAAAAATCCTAAATTTCCCCTATGTTTTTAGGCGTTAAGCTAGATGTTACCCCTTAAATGGACATCCATCCAATTCTTCCATGCTGATTCTATTCTTCATCATCATCCGATAATCTGAATTACGTAATACTATTTCTTGACCTTGTACCAATCACCTCGTAAAAATAGTGCATAAATGTTTTCAAATAGCACAGTTTGCATTCTCCACGTAATACTTCCGATCCCCCATACTTTCCCCAGCCACCCCTCGCAACTGAGTTCTAATGATAATTCTTCATTTACGCGAAATTAAAAAATGCAAGAGAATTATTTGATAAAGAACGCATCTGTATTCATCACGTACAGTGATAATCGTGGCTGCAATAGGTAAGAAATCGAAACGATTGGGAACTCATATATGCGTCCACAGCACTGAAAGGGTTAAAAAGGCCGCAAACTTTTTAAATAGCCCTCGTACAATAACTTGCATTCTCCACAACAAACTCCGCCATAACTATACCCTACTCACTGATCCCCCATACTTTCTCCAGCCATCCCTCGCATCTAAGTTCGAATGATAATTCTTTATTTACGCCAAATTATATAATGCAAGAGAATTATTTGATAAAAAACGCATCTGTATTCATCTCGTACATTGATAATTGTGGCTGCAATAGGTAAGAAATCGGAAAGATTGGGGACGCATATATGCGTCTATGGCGCTCAAATGATTAAAAGGCCGCAAACTTTTTAAATAGCCCTCGTACAATAACTTGCATTCTCTACACAAACTCTGCCATAACTATACCCTACTCACTGATCCCCCATACTTTCTCCAGCTACCCCTCGCATCTAAGTTCTAATGATAATTCTTCATTTACGCCAAATTAAATAATGCAAGTGTTAAACGCCTTTAAACCATAATTGTATGTTATATCAGATAATATAAAAAAATATATCCCGTAGCACGTAATTTAAAAAGGCCCTATGTTTTTAAATGCTGTTAAGCTAGATGTTCCACACAAACTCTGCCAAATGGACATCCACCCCCCATTCTTCCATGCTGATTCTATTCTTCATCATCATCCGATAATCTGAATTACGTAATACTATTTCTTGACCTTGTACCAATCACCTCGTAAAAATAGTGCAAGGGGTTAAAAAGGCCGCAAACTTTTCAAACAGCCCTCGTACAGTAACTTGCATTCTCCACACAAACTCCGCCATACCTATACCCTACTCACTGATCCCCCATACTTTCCCCAGCCACCCCTCGCAACTAAGTTCTAATTATAATTCTTCATTTACGCCAAATTAAATAATGCAAGATAATTATTTGATAAAGAACGCATCTGTATTCATCTCGCATATTGATAATTGTGGCTACAATAGGTAAGAAATCGAAACGATTGGGGACGCATATATGCGTCCATAGCAGTCAAAGGATTAAAAAGGCCGCAAACTTTTCAAATGCTCTCGTACAATAAGTTGCATTCTCCACACAAACTCCGCCATAACTATACCCTACTCACTGACCCCCCATACTTTCACCAACCACCCCTCGCACCTGCGCGTACCTGCGTAATCTGACATCGTAACCCCTGACTCGCGCGGCGTGCTGCCTCAGCAGATTCCGCAGATTTGGTCGAAAAGCCCCGTTTTCGCGGTGGGCGGTGGGTGAATGGGTCATTCTCCAGACGGCGGTCGATTCGTGCGCTTCGACGCAGAACGAGATGGCGTCCCTGTCAGCCGTATTTTCCTTTTCCGATTCCTTTTCGCCCGGGCCGTTTTCGGAAGTTCCTCGGCAGCACGCGGCTCGTTTGTCGTTTGTGCAGAGACGTTATCGCAGGTGCGAGGGGGTCGTCGATTGGTCAGTCGCCTTGGGTACCACCACGAATGGAGTTGACACGCGTGCCGAGAGGTCCAGGTCCGCGTTTGCTCTTCTTATTCGCCACGCTCGTTCTCACGTTCGCAGGTAAAGGCACGGACTCTGCCAGGTTGTGTTGTGCAAAATGCGTGCTTGTGTAGCGACCTCTGCCTATCAGTCGCCAGACGTTACAGCGAGTTATCATGTTGACTGCCACGCGAGTTTGCGAGAAAATCTCCGTCAGGCCACGCGCGCTGCTATACCTTGCGCGATTTTTTTCTTATCGTAGTAAAATTTTTAACAAAATGCTTACGGATTTCCATCGAGTTGGAAATCCTTCTTCAAGAACGTGGTATTTAAGAAAGCGTGTGTGCGCCAAAAATTATTTAATACAGTGTTGTCCTATTTGTTAACAAGTTGACTGCCCGCGAGTTTGCAAGAAAATCTCCGTCAGGCCACGCGCGCTGCTATACTTTGCGCGATTTTTTTCTTATCGCAGTAGAAGATTTAACAAAATGCCTACGGATTTCCGTCGAGTTGAAAATCTTTCTTTAAAAACGAGGTATCTAAGAAAGCGTGTGTGCGCCGAAAATTATTTAATATAGTGTTGTCGTATCGGTTAACAAGTTGATTGCCACGCAAGTTTATCAGAAAATCTCCCCTGCTATACCATGCGCGAATTCTTTCTTATCGTAGTACAAGGTTATTACATTTTTAACAAAATGCCTACGGATATCCATCGAGTTGAAAATCTTTCTTTAAGAACGAGGTATCTAAGAAAGCGTGTGTGCGCCAAAAATTATTTAATATAGTGTTCTTGTATTTCTTAACAAGTGGACTGTCAGAATATATTCGTCAGGCCACGCGCGCTGCTATACCTTGCGCGATTTTTTTTCTTGTCGTAGTAAAAGATTATTACATTTTTAACAAACTGCCTATGGATTTCCGGCAAGTTGAAAATCCTTCTTCAAGAACGTGGTATTTAAGAAAGCGTGTGTGCGCCAAAAATTATTTAATACAGTGTTGTCCTATTTGTTAACAAGTTGACTGCCACGCAAGTTTATCAGGAAATCTCCCCCGCTATACCATGCGCGAATTCTTTCTTATCGTAGTAGAAGATTATTACATTTTTAACAAAATGTTTATGGATTTCCATCGAGTTGAACATTTTTCTTCAAGAACGTGGTATCTAAGAAAGCGGGTGTGTGCCGAAAATTATTTAATATAGTGTTGTCGTATTTGTTAACAAGTTGATTGCCATGCGAGTTTATAAGAAAATATCAGTCGGGCCACGCGCGCTGCTATACTCTGCGCGATTTTTTTCGCATCATAGTAGAAGATTATTACATTTTAAACAAAATGCCTACGGATTTCCGTGCAGTTAAAATCTTTCTTCAAGAAGACAATGTGTGCATTTTTAAATGTCAAAATACCCACGCAAGTTTATAAGAAAATATCCGTCAGATTTCCATCGAGTTGAAAGTCTATATTGGAGAATCGTACTGGACCTATTGTTTCTTGTAGCAGAAGATAAGCACGTTTACATCGAAACGTTTCGAGACATGCATTCACTTGAACATCTTTCCTCAAGAACGAAGTATGTAAGAAAGCGTGTGTGCGCCGAAAATTATGTTTGCATTTTCAAATATGTTTTCTGTGGTGACGCGTGATTAACGTTACTTTTATAACAATCTAATAGTGTTATTGTATCCTGTGAAAAATCTTTCCAAATACCTATTAACTTACCTCGGAAGTACTCAAATGCGTCACCCGATTACAGGCGACACGGCCCGATTAACTTTCTACCATCACCCGAATTCGGGTGACACTGCAGTCAACGTTTTATACAAATATCTCGCAAATGGCCGATAGTGGTACGCTTCATGTATATGTTACAGTGAAACACCGAAATCTGGAGAATGTCGACTTTCACCGGTGAATGTCAACATTCACATAGTCGCTTGGTGTATGTCCGAAATATTTGCTAAATACCCTTATATCTGACTTACACCGGTAAATGTTGACATTCACCATGCACTAATTGTCGACACACACCGGAGAGGGTCCGAGTTTTGTCTTGATGTACAACAATGTAATGAAATATTCGATCTTTCACCGACGTATTTGGTATCTGTTGACATTCACCGGTGAAAGTCGACATTCTCCAATTTCGATCATTCACGGCAACATATATGTACATGCCCACTGTTCGGAACAATTTTACATCCGGTCGCGGCAACGTTTAGAACAAGACCCAATCGTTCTAAATTCACTCGTGCAATCGCCTCTTATTTCACTTACGTGGAAATGTGAACCGAAGTGGGAGCGACGACGCAGGCGGAAGCCGAGTTGGATTCCGGCAGTTTTGTCTTGAGTGTTTGACGGAACGTTTCATGTCGAACCTTCAATGTACTGTAGTCATTGCCAAAATTCACATTGCGCGCACGGCAGCGGGTTCTTTTACTTTGGAATTGGATTGTTATGCGGTAGCGAAATATGTGGGCGGGACAAATTGATATTTCGGGCGGATAAGCGCACGTTTTATTCTTTGGTGAATAAAATTTAATTTTTTCGACTGTTCAGCCGTGACAAATGGATGTTTTGTGCACATGAGCGGACGCTTTATTCTTTGGCGAATAAAATTCACTTTTTCGGACTGTTCTGCCGTAATAAAGAATGTGGATCGTAACAAATAGACATTTCATGTATATGAGCGGACGCTTTAGTCTTTAGTGAATAAAATTGATATTTCTTGCACATAAGCGGACGTTTCATTCTTTGGCGAATAAAATTTAATTTTTCCGACTGTTCAGCCGTGACAAATGGACATTGCGTGCACATGAGTGGATGCTCTATTCTGTGGTGAATAAAAGTCACTTTTTCGGACTGTTATGTCGTAACAACGTGGACCCTAACGAATTGATATTTCTTGCACATAAGCGGACGTTTTATTCTTTAGCGAATGAAATGTAATTTTTTTCGACTGTTCACCAGTGACAAATGGACATTGCGTGCACATGAGCGGACGCTTTATTCTTTGGTGAATAAAACTCACTTTTTCGGACTGTTATGCCGTAACAACGTGGACCCTGACAAATTGATTTTTCTTGCACATACGCGGACGTTTCATTCTTTGGCGAATAAAATTTAATTGTTCCAACTGTTCAGCCGTGACAAATGAACATTGCGTGCACATGAGCGGACGCTTTAACCCTTTGCGATCGGCAGATTTCGATCTTAAGAGTACCAGCAGGTCGGATGATATTTAGCATTTCGCAGTTACTTTTTCGTACAAAATTTAAAGTTAATATATGGATATTAAAACACGCAGAATTTGTTGAAACTGATTTGTTGGGTTTATTACTACTTGGAATACGTAAGAATACAGATTTTTAATCTCTGTAATGTTCTAAAGTATGCTATTTCGTGAAACAATCACCGTTATGAAGTCCTGGCTTTCGTGTACAAGTATCACAGTACGTGTGTATTTGTCGTCTTTATCCCGCAGTTTTCCTGTCGAAACATACTACATAGTCTTTCTTGATTCCTGAACGAATTATATGAAATTAATTATTTAGTGATTTACTAAAATAGTGTTTGGTGCCGGAAATTTCCTACTAACCGATCGACTAAACATTTCACAAAAATGTGTCAGTGGCTTTTCGTTGTTCTGTGGTTTTATTATTTTATACAGTATGTATGAGTTGATAACCCATATCGGCACGCCCCAACAAAAAATTGCATTTTCGAAGGTTCCCGCTGCGGAATATCGACTTCTACAATGATTTAAAAATGTCCCCGCTACGGGGACACCGACTTCTATGACGATTGAGAAATGTCCCCGCAACGGGAACACCGATCGCAAAGGGTTAATCTTTGGCAAATAAAATTCAATTTTTCGAATTATGCTGTGGGGTTATGCTCTGCTGTGGGGTTATGCTTTATATAATAAATAGATATTTCGTGCACATGAGTGGGTATTTTTCTTTGGCGAATGTAACTAGATTTTTCGAACTTTTATGCCGTAACAAAGAATATGGATCGTAACAAATGAACATATCGCGTGTGTTAGCGGAAAATACATTTGCGGCGAAATTCAAAGGGGTTTTAGGTGATGTCCGGCACTGAAGTAAACATTGTTGTACGGAATGCGATGAGTCATAATCGAAATACCTGTGATGCGCACCTGTCGCGAGAGGCCTCCTTCGCTACGAATTTTTGTTTGGAAAAGGAAAGGGGAATGAAGGGATGGTAGAGTGTCGCATTTATTGGCACCTCGGCATTCCACCGGAGAATTGTAAAGAGTTCGGACTGGTTATTCTAAAATAAAGATTGCGCAATTTATCTCTTCCCTTGATTCTAACAAGTGCATAAGCGTGTACTTTTTTTCGGCAAATGAAATTGGTTTTTTTCATTGTTGTCGCTTAGCAAAGAACGTGGACCCTAACAAATGAACATATCACGCATATGAGAGGGTACGTTTTTCTTTGACGAATGAAATTCGCTTCTCCGTACTGGTATGCCGTAACAAAGACTCTGAAGTGAAATACAGTAAAACCTGTTTTTGTGCGGTGGATAGGGACCGCATAAAAGAAATCGTACAAAAAAATATTCGAAAATTTTATAAATTCTTGCATGTAATAAACAATTTTGTACGATATACTACCTAAGATTTTTTTATGCGGTGGATAAGGACCGCATAAAAAAAGTCAGACTTAAAAAATACATCAATGATCTATGAAATAGATGAGAGAATGTTTTCAATTAAATTAAATAATTAAATTAGACCTAAAGAAATTGTAAAAATATTTAATTCTTCATTGTACATATACATGGAGAAGTTTTCAAATTGTACATTAAATAGTTTGCTGCTACCCGTCGTAATCCAAAACGCGCATCTTCTTGTGATGAATTGATTAAAAATCGCTTTCGTCGCTTGAAGATAGGATTTCAATTGATTTGTTTTTTGGTACTATAAACTCATTGATCAGTTTTTGTGACGACGGTCGACTGGTCAATTGCTTGTAAACGTCACGGTAGTCACACATGCATGATGTCAGCTCTTTTTGGAATTTTAAGCGTCTTTCCGCATAGGTATCTATTTCAAGAAAATGCGTTTTCAATTTTTTCGAAATCTGGATCCCTGCATATATTTTATCTGCTGTAATGGATTCCGGTTCTTCTTGTCCATTTTCATAATCTATCAAACTATTGATAAGGTCACTATCATCGACAGTTTGGTCCTCAATCATCTCGTCCAGGTCATTATCGCCGAAAGAATCAAAGCCTTCTCCGCCGATGTTATGTGCGAGCGCACTAATTTCAGATAATACCGTTGACGCGTTTTCGGTAACGTTTCGATTAATTACACATTCATATATTTCGTCCACAACATGTATATGTACATTGATAGGAAACATTAAACTGGTGCTAACGCCGCTAAGATTCATATACCGCATAAAAATAAATCGTACAATAAAAATTGCACAAAAATAAAATCGCACAAAAACAAAATCGCATAAAAAAGGACCGCACAAAAACAGGTTTCACTGTACTGACGTCGGCCTAATAAGTTCAGTCCACCGTGTCCTGAAGCACAGAGTTCATGGGTGGAATAACTGTTGTAGTTTTTATTAGCATAGTGACGGCGCATGAGTTCGCGATCCTCCGCAAAAACATTAATCTCATCTCGAGATATGCAACTATACATCCAGTAATTAGTCCGGTTCATACTACGTTCGAAGTTTCAGTTTACGCATTTATACAGGATATCCCACGTAACATGCTCATCTGTTTTATTTCTAAAATACGCATCGTATAAAAAAAAAATTTCTTTATTTTTTGTATGGTTCCAAGAGCTGCATTATTAGACGCATTTTTTTTGGTGCAGGAGTTTCGGAGATTTCAAAGTCAACTTCATTTTTTTTTAATGCGCTACTATGCTCTGCATGTGGCAGTGTTTTGAAATGTTCATGTTTTGATATCTTTATATTTGTTATAAGTAATAGGCCTGGCATTTTGGTACAAAGACGCCAGGGCGATTTTTTCAAATTTTATTTGGATTGCTGGAATTAATTTTCCTCTTTTTGTATAGTACTTTTGTTCGGTGTTTCGTTTAATTTTGTTCATTCGTTGCATATATTTTCCTTTATTTCGTTCTGCAGAATCTAAGTTCTCAGTAACAATATCTTCATCTGATAAAGACTCTACCTCTGTAATTCTTGTTCTCTTTTTACGTTTTGTTAATTTGTTTTTCATAGTGGAGTTATCTTCATCCTGCGATTCTAAGATTATTCTTTTGTTTATATTCATGGGCTTTATTTCTGCGTGAATTTATTTAAAATGAAGTAAAATAAATATTTTCAATCGTCATAAAATAATATCATCATAAAATAATATTGATTTACCATTTGTTCTTGCCTATATCACTATCTGATCTTAATATGAAATTATCCATTTTAGAAGAAAAATAAAATAAGTAATCTAAACTAGCAACTCTTAACACGTAATATAAAACAAACGTAAAATAACAGGCTATTGACCGGCAACCATCTGCTAAGCCACCAATCTCTGGAAATTGGACTTACACCACTTTTATAATCAATGATTACGCAATTTCTTTTACCCACCAATTTTAAATTGTACAAAACATAGGCATTTTTTAAGAAATTAAATACTAACTAGTTATACATAAAAAGTTCACACTAAATTATGCAAAAATTTTATGATATCTCATTTTTTTTTTAAATGGACTTACACCACTGTCAAAATAAACGGTCCATATGCATTAATTTGTCGTGTCGGTGCCGGTAGGTTTCGTTGTCGGAACGTGACCTTCATCGTCTTTACGTTCGTCAACTGGCAACTACGCAACCAAAACAACAAAATCCAACAAACTCGTCCCCTATGATACCTCGATATATTAGCGATGTACAACTTTGCTTCCGCCGTTTTGCAATAGATGGCTGTAGCGGTAAGTGGTAGTCGAAATAAATAATCGTAGAATTAAATGAAGCGTTTGTAAAGATAACGATGTATTAGAATTTGTGTCTGCATCATAAAGTCATTCTCGATTAAACAAAGCTTTCGAGCCAAAGTGTCATTTGCGGGAGGTTTTAATTTTCTGCTTTAATATGAAGAAATTTAACCTCTTAGGCTCACGATACGCTCACTACCTGTGGCTTTCGAGGCCGCTATTTTTGAAAGAACGCGCCGAGATAGTGGTTTCAACGTCGAACGTCATTTTTTTGAACGACGCGCCACTATAGAGAAGGTTTTCGAAGATGCAGAATTGGAGGCATTACTTCACTCGTGTCAAACGTTTGAATTAACCCAGTTCATTGGGAGTGACGCAACAAGCCATATCAAAACCCCTGAAAATCATGGGAATGATTGAGAAACAAGATATTTTATGAAAGAGATTTAATTTTTTTTTGACTCGATGGCGTACAAAGACATCTTGTTATATAATGTTTCCTTAGTAATCCAATAACATGAAAATGATGCGGATATCAGCTCTAACCGTCGAAGTGTCAAACCGTAAATGCCTTTGCAAGTTGTCTGCATTTGGTGGGACCATAGAAGTGCATTAAGGAACCGTCTTGTGCAATTGTCATTATTTCTTTCTCTTATGCGTTTGTTCGTTAAACAAAAAACGCGCAATACAAAGAGACTTGATAAAGTGATTGTATATCAATAATGTCTTATTTGTTTGCATTCAAACAATCATTTTGTTACTATTTTCATGTGATATAACTTTGTGACTTTCAAGACACAATGGGCTATAGTTCCGTCTTATGAAGAAGTTCATTCGTGTATTTGCGATAACGTTTGTTTCTCTTTGGTTTTCAGTTTTATATATCAGAGGCCCAAAATATGGATCCAAAATCATATGAAAATAAAAGAGAATAGGAAAAAAACGGAAGCATTAACAAATCAATTGAATAGATTCTTAATCAAATTCTGATTCTAGCCATTTAACATTTAATTAAGCATAAATTGCGCGATATCTCATTTTTTTTAAATGGACTTACACCACTTTCAAAATAAACGGTCCATATAGTGGGGGTGGAGAGAATAATAGGAAGGGTAACGCAGGTGAAAATGGAGCAACCACAGCAAAACTGGGAAAGGATCGCGAAATCGCGATACTGCAGAGAATATAAAAGCAAGAAAGGAAGAACATAGGAATAGAATTAAACGAAGTGTGGGCAAAGATGAGATGTGTCAATGTAGGAAGGGAAAGGAACAAAGGTTTCAGGGAAAGTGAATGCAGGGTATGCGGAAACGAAGAAGAAAGTTTAACCTCTTAGGAACGATACGCCACTACTGTGGCTTCGCGGCGGTTATCTTTTTAAATGACGCGCCACTATAGTGACTTTCGTCGATGTCATCTTTTTGAACGACGCGCCACTATAGTGGCTTACTTTAATTATTCACACAATCACCGTTTGAATTAACACGTTAACTGCCACGCCGAAATTACATGTTTAGCTCGAAACGCCACGGAAAAAATGTTTACTATTCCCAGCGTGTAGTGGCAAAATAATAATTAATTTCGTTTTTTATAAGAATATGGCACGAATTGCAAAAGAAGGAAGCAAATTCTGCAAACAGTGTTACCGATAAAATGTTGCAAGCTTCGGAACAGGAAGAGCAAAAAATCGGACCAAAAACTGCCAAGATCCCAAATACCATACTAAATACTGCCAAGATTGCATTCACAAGCTACATTTTCACATGTTTCACTCAGAACGCCACAAAAATATTTTTACTATTCTGAGCGTGTAATGACAAAATAATAATTACTTTTGTTATTTATAAGAATACGATATGAATTGCA
The DNA here is from genome assembly GCA_033815515.1 of Cryptocheilus praepositus. Lineage (NCBI taxonomy): Eukaryota > Metazoa > Arthropoda > Insecta > Hymenoptera > Pompilidae > Cryptocheilus > Cryptocheilus praepositus. The sequence goes on along the minus strand of JAWWQZ010000084.1, from coordinate 348,135 downwards.
AAAGAAGGAAGGGCCAACGTATTTGGTACGCAAATTTTGCAAACAGTATTACGAATAAGAAGTTGCAAGCTTCGGAACACAAAGTGCAAAAAATCGGACCAAAAAGGTCACTAAAATCCGTCAAGATTGCATTTACGAGCCACACTTATATTAAAAATGCTTCAATGCAATGCACTGATAGATAAAAGATTTAGGAAAAACGAAATTTTGATTATTGGTTTAAAAAAAAAACGTATTTTTTCTATAGTGCAGATTTTATTTCAAAGCATTCTCTAATTATCGAATTTTCATTCAATTTTACAATCATAAGTATTTGATACACTCCAGTCACTGATGACAACTGTAGCATTCAACGTGTTACTGATCATTTTCACATGTCTTATTTCACACTCTTCTTGACTTCACAACGTTTTATAACAGTGTTAACAATATACAGACGGAATATACAACATTTCTGATACGCCAGTGTCAGATATCAACTGCTGCTTTTCGTTTAAATAAATATACCATTTCCCCCGTAAATACACCAGATACTTTTTTTAACATGCTGATCCGTACCCTTATATGTCTATGTGTGGTACCGTGCGTTAAAACATATCATATTCAATTGTATTATTAATTATAGAACTAAATCATTTAAGTTAAATTACATGTACCACATCTTTAAGAAAAATGATAAATTAACCATCAAAGACTTCATTCCAATGTGTTCGCGTAGAGAACAGTATTCAGTCAGTATTTCAGTACAGTCTCTGCTTTCAAACATTATTACTAATAAAAAATGACGGAATCGCCTAAACCGACTCTGGGATATTAATTCCATAAATATAAACTATCAAAAAGTGCTTATATGGATATCATTACAATAGCTTATTTGGTTTCAAAGCTATACTACACAATATTATACTATATATATATTCCAGGTGTACGTTTTTGTGACAAAATGGCAATTTGGATTTTCAGTCACAAGCATAAAACATTGAAATTCAAAGAAAATGCATTATTACACGTTGTGCTGTGGTAGACAGAACAAATGTATTGGCTTCAAAGGAAAATTTGTAAAAATAATACCGTCTCCTATGTGAATCACGAAAATAATAATTCAAGTTACATTTACTAAATATAAAAATTTAGCAAATATGGGTGACTCTCTTCTTGTTCAAGTTAAATAGGATTTTCAATTGAACTTTTAACAGGAACTTAATGGAATAAGCACTGAAATATAAATACAGGATATACAACATAAAAACGTACATATAGCAACTTCATCCACCATATCGTCAGTTTTCACTTGCATGTGGTTCTGCAACATCAGTACTTTTCTCACTTTTTCAACTGTACTTTTACGCCGTCCAATGAACATTTTGAGGATAAAAAAAATCACCGATGTGCGTCTGTGAAAAATATGCGGTTTTCTTGACTAAATAAACGATCTGAAATAACTGCAGTGAGATCCCTTGCAGACCTCTAACCAAGAAGCTTATCGCTTTCCCCATTTTGGAACTAAACGCTGTATCCTTTACAATAAAAAAAGCACTTATTTTTCGCTTATCTCTTTGTTTACTTTCTGCAGCACCGACGGTCGAATTAACCCTTTGCGTTCGGATTTTTTTTCGCCTAAAACTTTCAGCAGCTCGGACTTTTTCTTTGCTGTATCTGGGCTTGTAATGTGTTATTTACTTGAAGGTAAAATATGCATATAAAATTTAAAAGACAAGATATTGAAAATTTTTATTATAAATTACTGTCATTTTCAAGTGTATGATATCGTTTAACCAGTTAACTGTGGCGCCCTCGTTTAAGAGTGCGCACCGTTTTGTGTCGCCAGAATCGTGCTATGACGAGTATATTCGTCAATCACAGAGTAAGTTGCGCTGCTAAGAAATTGGATGAGAAAGATGGATTAATTTTCTAAAATTGAAAATTTTATTACTAATATTTACTTATTTGGTTAACATAAGCATATATTACATACACTTTAAATTAAAAATACAATAATATAAAGTTCGGGCCAGCAACTATCAATAGGCTCAGCTCAAATAAATTCATTATGTAAACTGGTAAACTTTTATTATTATCAAACTGTTTATGTTTTTTATTTGTTTGTTTTATTCCGGCATAGTCTCAAAATATTCTAAACACCTTGAAATTTGAGAATATGTTTTGTTTTCCTCAAAAATTGCAATTTAAATAGGCAATGGTCACTGGTTTATACGCATGACGAGTATACCCGTCAATACACAAAATCGTGTCGCTTCTTCATGACGAATATACTCGTCAATCACAGTTAACTGGTTAAAGGAATTAGCAGGATGTAGGCATAGATCCCATATTGAATATGACACCAATAAATGCTTTCATTTCCTCTGCCGTTACATCTTTCCAGTTTTTGCAGATAAAACGGTCAGTAATAGTTTATCTACTAATAATATGTTGTGCATATCAATTTATCTGCTTTAGAATGGTATCTATAAAATCACTCGTAAAAAAATAAACTAAAGTATTCAAAGGGTTCGTTCAAATGATTTATCTATGGGCCACATCTTTTCTGTCCAGTTGAAAAATCAAATCGTTCAGGAATAGTGCCTTCTTCAATAATTTCTTGCCAATTACTAAATGGACGATTTTTGCTAACACCATCTAAATTTTCCGACACGTTTTTATCACTTTCACAAAAATCACTATATTACAATACTTTTTTTTCACTAGTGGAATAATGTCGCTGTCATCAAAATCACTTCCATATTGACCCAAAGTAAATTCATCATCCCTGCTATATTGAAACAACGCTTCTTCCATTACATGTTTCATCAGGTTGAATAGTATTTTTTTCTTTTGATTGTCCAAACAAATGATTACATACTGAAATCAACGCAACACGCGCAAGCAAAATTTAATTGTCAATTAGAATTGAAGGTATTTGAAGGTAAAATATGCATATAAAATTCAAAAGGCAAGGTATTTTTAATGTTATTTTCTTATTACTACTTATATGAAGATTTTGTAAATGAAAATTTTAATTGTAAATTATTGTCATTTTCAAGTGGATGTAGACCTGGTTGACGATCGTGCATATCGTTCATAGGCATGGTTCCATATTCAATGTGATATGAATAAATACTTTTATATCCTCTGCTGTTACATGTTTCCAGTTTTTGCAGGTAGAACAGTCGGTAATAGTTTTTCTACTAAAAATATGTTGTGCATATAAATTTGTCTGCTTTACAGTGTTGTCTATCAATCACTTGTAAACATAAACTAAAGTATTCAAAAGGTTCGTTCAAATGATTTATCTATGGACCACATGTTTTCTATCCAGTTGAAAAATCAAATCGTTCAGGGGTAGTGTCTTCTTCAATGATTTCCTGCCAATTACTAAATGAATGATTTTCGGTAACACTATCTAAATTGCCTGACACCTTTTTATCACGTTCACTAGAATCACTATACTGCAATATTTTTTCTTTTTTCTTCACTAGTGGAATAATGTCGCTGTCATAAAAATCACGTTCATATTCATCCACACTAAATTCATCATCACTGCTATTTTGAAACAACGCTTCTTCCATTACATTTTTCGTTGTGTTGAATAGTATTCTTTTCTTTAATCGCCCAAACAAATGACTAAATACTGAAATCAACCAAACACGTGTAAGCAAAATTGAACTGTAAATTAGAATTGAAGGTATTTGAAGGTAAAATATGTATATAAAATTTAAAAGGCAAGATATTTTTAATGTTATTTTATTGTTACTATTTGAAGATTTTGTAAATGAAAATTGTAATTGTAAATTCTTATCATTTTCAAGTGGATGTTGACGATTCTACATATCGTTCAGAGGCATAGTTTCCATATTCAATGTGATATGAATAAATACTTTTATATCCTCTGCTGTTACATATTTCCAGTTTTTGCAGGTAGAACAGTCGGTAATAGTTTTTCTACTAATAATATGTTGCACATGTAAATTTTTCTGCTTTACAATGTTGTCTATCCAATCACTTGTAAACATAAACTAAAGTATTCAAAAGGTTCGTTCAAATGATTTTTCTGTGAACCACATGTTTTCTATCCAGTTGAAAAATCAAATCGTTCATGAGTAGTGTCTTCTTCAAGGATTTCTTGTCAAGATTTTGGTTGAGACTATCTATATTTTTTGACACATTTTCATCACTTACACTAGGATCACTATATTGCAATACTTTTCTTTTTTTCTTTGCTACTGGAATAATGTCGCTGTATTGAAAATTACTTTCATATTCATCCACACTAAATTCATCATCCCTGCCATCTTGAAACAACGCTTCTCCCATTACATTTTCGCCATGTTCAATAGTATTTTTTTATCGGCCAAACGAATGACTAAATACTGAAATCAACGAACGACGCGCGAGCAAAATTGAAAATTACTAAATGGATGATTTTCGCTAACACTATCTAAATTTTCTGACACCTTTTCATCATTTTCACTAGAATCACAATATTGCAATACTTTTTCTTTTTTCTTTACTAGTGGAATAATGTCGCTATCATCAAAATCACCTTCATGTTCATCCACACTAAATTCATCGTCACTGCCATCTTGAAACAACGCTTTTTCCATCACGTTTTTCGTCATATTGAATAGTATTTTTTTCTTTTTATCGGCCAAACGAATGACTAAATATTTAAATCAACGAAACACGCGCAAGCAAAATTGCAAATTACTAAATGGATGATTTTCGCTAACACTATCTAAATTTTCTGACACCTTTTTATCACTTTCACTAGGATCACTATATTGCAATACTTTTTCTTTTTTCTTCACTAGTGGAATAATGTCGCTATCATCAAAATCACCTTCATATTCATCCACACTAAATTCATCATCACTGCCATCTTGAAACGACGCTTCTTCCATCACGTTTTTCGTCGTATTGAATAGTATTTTTTTATTTTTATCGGCCAAACAAATGACTAAATACTGAAATCAACGAAACACGCGCAAGCAAAATTGCAAATTACTAAATGGATGATTTTCGCTAACACTATCTAAATTTTCTGACACCTTTTAATCACTTTCACTAGAATCACAATATTGCAATACTTTTTCTTTTTTCTTCACTAGTGGAATAATGTCGCTATCATCAAAACCACCTTCATATTCATCCACACTAAATTCATCATCACTGCTATTTTGAAACAACGCTTCTTGCATCACATTTTTCCTCATATTGAATAGTATTTTTTTCTTTTTATCGACCAAACGAATGACTAAATATTTAAATCAACAAAACACGTGCTAGGAAAATTGAACAGTAAATTAGAATTGCTTGATCTTCAATGCGGTATATTGTTGGTGTACACTTCGAGTACAACGAGGAGTGCTTCGACTGCAAAGGGTTAATCTTTTTTGTACCGGACGACGAAATATCGTCGTTCACAACACTTGCAAAAAGTGCCAACAATGATATATCGTTGCGCATCCAATAGCGCCTTACTATTCGCATTGCATAGAGAGAACTCTATCTCAAAATAAATGTATAATACGTTATAAATGGTCTAATTTTATTGGGAGAGAATTAAAAAAAAATAGTTTTTCGGTTTAACTTTATATTACCTATAACAATTACTTGTTTCGGAAGAAATAATGCGTCCGGAGCTTACCATGTACTTTGGAGTTATTCTTTATTTTTGATATGCAATATTATTTATTTTGTTACAAAATATTTTGGAAATGCAAAGTATATACTTTGTCATAAATGGTGTATATAAAGTTATGATGAAAAGATGACTTTTCGAATGTGGTAATACGTTTTGAAAGAGAGAACTCAATTTTTATTTTCTTTATGATCATTTATACCTTTGTTATTTATATAATTTTCAATAAATATAGAAAAATGCGTGTCAATGTTTTATTCTCTATTTCGTCCTTAATACCCTGCTTTTTAAATTATACAAATATTGTTTTTTGTTTGGTTCTTACGAACCTTCTTCCAAACCCTAATAAAAATAAAGAAAGATTTGATCTAAAGAAAGAACTAGCAAGAGTAACAAGAGAAAGAGACATTTAAAAAAAAGCCCTGGGATATTTTGCCAGTCAAAAAGAGTAAAATATTTTTTTATAAAAGAGCATAGCAAGGCACCTCTTTTTCGCCCGACACTAAAAGGGTTAATGAATGTTATGCTATGCTCTCGAGAATGAATGTACGCACCTCAGTTAAAATAAGCTTACAATTTACAGCGACTGGACTTTTATGCGGTGCGATAATGTCCGATCATTGGGAGGAAGTGGATTGGGACAAAGAGGCTTTGATCCATGCCAATGTCAGTCTGACATGGTATTTGGACGGTCAGGTAGCAATGGTCGGATCTGTCACCGGTTATCGGAACTACCACCATAAGCAACCGACCTTTCTCGTACCGATGCACGGTGGAATTTGGACTATGTGCGTTTCGTTGTCAGGTACAAGTCTAACAGTTAATAAGCGTGATACTTTTTAGTTTCTCTACGCAAGTCGATCAACCCATTCGAGACGTCGATTTTTTTCGAACACGGTCCTCAGAAGCGAAATTGTTTTTTCTTTATATTGTTCATTTTTATAAAAAAAATATGTTTACTATGGAAAGCACCCAATTCATAAGTGAATTCACATAAATAAGATCATTGCACACCGGGTGTGCAGCTCGTTCTTCGGAAAATTTTTATTGCGAGGAGCGGATTGAACACCATGTGTGGAATGTATGGTAAAGTAAAAATACATCATTAAAAAATTTATAAACATTTATTTCAAAAATAGTTAGATAATATAAAATCGTTATTTTGCTTTCAATAATAAAGAACAGAATATAATGCAAAAAAAATATTTAAAGAGTAGTAAAAAGTTAATCCATTCGAGACTACGATTTTTTTCGAACATGGTCCCCGGGAGCGAATTTTTTTTTTCTTTATAATGTTCATTTTTAATTAAAAAAAAACATGATTACTATGGAAATCACCCAATTCGTAAGTGAATTCACATAAATAAGATCATTGCACACCGGGTGTGCACCTCCATGTGTGCAATGTAAAGTAAAATGAAAATACATCATTAAAAAATTTATAAACATTTATTTCAAAAATAGATAATATAACATCGTTATTTTGCTTTCAATAATAAAGAACAGAATATAATGCAAAGAAAAATTTTAAAAAGTAGTAAGAAGTTAACCCATTAGAGACGACGATTTTTTTCGAACACGGTCCCCAGGAGCGACTTTTTTTTTTATATTGTTCATTTTTAATAAAAAAACATGTTTACTATGGAAAGTACCCAATTCGTAAGTGAATTCACATAAATAAGATCATTGCACACCGGGTGTGCAGCTCGCTCCTCGGAAAATTTTTATTGCGAGGAGCGCATTGAACACCATGTGTGCAATGTAAGGTAAAGTGAAAATACATAATTAAAAAATGCATAAACATTTGTTTCAAAAATAATTAGATAATATAAAACCGTTATTTTGCTTTCAATAATAAAGAACAGAATATAATGCAAAGAAAATATTTAAAAAGTAGTAAAAAGTTAATCCATTCGAGACTACGATTTTTTTCGAACACGGTTCCCAGGAACGAAATTTTTTTTTCTTTATATCGTTCATTTTTAATAAAAAAAAAAGACATGTTTACTATGGAAATCACCAAATTCGTAAGTAAATTCACATAAATAAGATCATTGCACACCGAGTGTGCACCTCCATGTGTGCAATGTAAAGTAAAACGAAAATACATCATTAAAAAAATGTATAAACATTTATTTCAAAAATAGATAATATAAAATCGTTATTTTGCTTTCAATAATAAAGAACAGAATATAATGCAAAGAAAATGTTTAAAAAGTAGTAAAAAGTTAACCCATTCGAGACGACGATTTTTTTCGAACACGGTTTCCAGGAGTAAATTTTTTTTTCTTTATATTGTTCATTTTTATAAAAAAAATATGTTTACTATGGAAATCACCCAATTCGTAAGTGAATTCACATAAATAAGATCATTGCACACCAGGTGTGCAGCTCGCTCCTCCGAACATTTTTATTGCGAGGAGCGGATTGAACACCATGTGTGCAATGTAAGGTGAAATGAAAATACATAATTAAAAAATTTATAAACATCTATTTCAAAAATAGTTAGATAATATAAAATCGTTATTTTGCTTTCAATAATAAAAAAACAGAATGTAATGCAAGGAAAATTTTTAAAAAGTAGTAAAAAATTAAAAAACGTAAGTTGAATAATGAAAAAAAATAACATAAACGAGAAATAAATTTTTAGAAAAATGTCTAAAGATATTAAAGTAATGTAACTCAGTAATAAAAAAGAAAATATAATTTGTAAATACATTTTTAGGAAATAGTACACTGATCGTAAAGTAATTATACATTAGTTGGTTGATGGTAGCGCTTGAAACATTCTCCCAAACATAATCCAGGATTACCGACACAAGCAGAACAAGAGTAATTACTACGTTCATATTTTCCTTCTTTGTAGCACTGTCGGAAATTCATAGTATTTTACACATGAGAAAGGCCTCAGATAATTTTTAGATTTTTTCGTACACAGTAAAACCAATGCCAAATTTTGTTTTCCTGTACTTTACAGATTTCATTAGTTCGCGAAAAATCTTGTTTCGACGACTAGTTTACTTAGAATAACTGATAACTGCACATTATTATTATTGCACACACGGTGTGCAATCGGTCTCGAATGGGTTAACCGATTATGCCCAAATTAAATTCTTGAGCTGAAAAATGTTACTGATTGACCCTTTTGGTACCGGCCGAAGAAGTAGCGGTTCGAGAAAAATACTAATCTAAAAGCAAAAGTAATAACGATCTTTACGTATTTCAAAGTGAAAATATTACGAAAGACATTGGGAATGAATTAACGGCAAACTTATGTCAGTATTAATTTCAAATCGTACTAATACTGTTTATTGCATATCATAATATTGAATGTCAGAGTCAGATTTGTCTGATAAAGTGTATCTGCAAATGTATATAATAGTAATTTGATCATTGTTTGTTATGGTATAACATAAAACGTAAGAAATGTATTTCAATATTTTTTCAACAAAATTGTAATGCCATGTTGTATGTGTGATTCGTGTACAAGACTAAGCCCATAAACAATATTAGAACGTCTATTATGAATCTTTTACTAAACATCTTTTATAAATGGTATCGGTATAATGGATATATCGTTCGGTACTATAAGGGTTAACTCCTAACACCTTAGTTCATTACGGAGACAATTAACATTTGTTTTATGGTATGATGTAATTTACATGACTACGCTTAACATGCTATTTTATCATCGGCGCTAGATAATTGTTTCTTTACTTGTAATTGTTTCTGTACCGCTTCTGTCATTTTTGGGCTAAATTATTTTTTCACTTTTTTTATTGACAAAAACATGGAAAAGAAGGACATTACGATAAGAACACAAAACCCAGACCTAAGTGAAAACGTATTTAATTTTGAAGTGTTCAAAGATGGTTTAAATGGAAAACTTTGTATAATGGGAAAAAGTTAAGAAAGGGATTGCAGTGTATATTCTAAAATATGAGAAAAATATGAGAAAGATATACATTTCTATTAACTTTTAACACTTGGCATGCGGGCAACGTATTTTTACGTTTTTTATAGTCTGTCACTGGAGCGCGGGTCACGTAAAAATACGTATTTAGTTGATTTGGTGTTGTTAGTGGATATCCACCACAAATCTACTAAATACGTATAATTACATGAATGTGTGACATTATATGCGTGCTGTTTGCGTTGCTAGGCAACGCTTTGCATTTTTTCTTCCCATAAGTTATGATTGTTGAGTTACTCGATCTTTTGCAGAGTTATTTCGTGTCCAATCGAATTCCTACCTCCCGAACGTGTCTTGTCAATTTGAAGCTTGATTTTTTATTATTGATTACAAAATTGTTCAAATGAGCCGTTGTGACAAAGATAGTGATGAAGAAATATGCGCTGACAGATTATCGAACATTTCGTATGATAATGTAGAAAATTTTAAAAATCGTTTATTTTTATGATTTCGTAAAAATATCGTTTTTTTTGTTAAGTAATCATACAGTATATATTTAAGTGTGAAATAAAAAAGTTTCGTTCATAAAAACGAAGTAGTTTTCGATTTACAGCGATTTTTCTGAATAACCAAACTTCCGCGCGATTCAAGAAGAAACGCCCGCTGCACGCGAAATTCGGCGGCGAAGTATGCCCGCATGCCAAGTGTTAACATACACTCTTGTAGAATATACCGATTTATAATAATTACTCTTATAGATAACATTTCCGGACAGAACTTTCCGGTAAACCTTATATTTTAGTGACAGAGGTGACCCTTACCCTGCAACCATGCAAAGTTAAACAGGAAATGTTTTTCATGATACATAACATACGATAACAATTCGCCGAAGAATTGTTTTGAATAAATGATTAAGAAGAGCCAGTTAAGTTTTATTCAAAAAGGAATACGACAAGAGACATCGCGGTGTTTTCGCAGTTTTTGCTTGATTTTAATGTGCCTATAATAACATAGTGATACACCTTGAATTCTTCGTCCTCACCATTTACAAAAACTGGCGCAAGACCCTAAACAACCTAAGGCACACGCAGCTAGTGTTTAACATAAATTAAGACGAGCACGTGGGTCTCGTAACGATTGGTTGCCAACAACAACCAATCGATTTAATAACAGATATCGATCGAACGTTGAACACACCGGAAGGAATTTGCATTAGGTATATTGGACTAATCGATCACTTTAGTTCACTCTCAAACAACTATCCTCTTGTATATATAGGGAAAATAAATAATACAAATGCACCCAATATATATGTATAAACACATACATACTATATATATATATTAATTTTTATAATTAATTTTTTTTATTTTTATTATATTTTATATATTTTTTATTTTATTTTTATATTAATTAATTAATAATATATATTATATATATATATATATAATATTGCGTGCATTTTTATTAATTTTATAATTACTATATAAATATTTATTTAATTAAAAATGTATTTATTCAAAATTAATTATTTATTATTTATTATATATTATATATATTATATATATTAATTATTATATATGTATTAATAATAAATAATTAATAGTTAATTTTGAATAAATATTTATATAGTAATTATAAAATTAATAAAAATGCACGCAATATTATTATTATTCATACTATACATACATATATATATATATATATATATATATATATATATATATTGCATGCATTTATATTATTTATTTTTCCTATGTACATAGTAGAGTAGTTTTTTGACAGTAAACTAAAGTAATCGAGATATATATATATATATTTATACACAGGGTGTCCCAGTTTTTTCCGGCCAAACTTTGCCACCGTATTCTACATGCAAAAGCAAGAAACGTTATACAATGAACATATGCTCCTAAATGTTTTATTATGACGCCCTGTATATGTCCCATTAGTCGTATAAAGATTCTGACAAACTTTATTCTCATTTGATACACATGCAGTGTATTGTATGCAGTAGCAAAAATATATATATATATATATTCTGTCTTATCTTTAAAGTTGGATTTTTCGTATGATCTCAAACTTTTCAAAAGTGCATTTCTCAGTTCTCATTCTGTCTCACACAATCATTTTACATAAGGTGACTCTAGAAATTTGGACGGGCTACATGAAAATGGTAAAAAAATTAAAAAAACGTTATACAATGAACATATGCTCCTAAATGTTTTATTATGACGTCCTGTATGTGTCCCATTAGTCATATAAAAATTATGACAAAATTTATTCTCATTTGTACACATGCAGTGTATTGTATGCAGTAGCAAAAAATTTCAGATTAACGAAATTCTGTCTTATCTTTAAAGTTGGATTCTTTCGTATGATCTCAAACTTTTCAAAAGTGCATTTCTCAGTTCTCATTCTGTCTCACACAATCATTTTACATAAGATGACTCTAGAAATTTGGACGGGCTACATAAAAATGGTAAAAAACAATATTGCATTATATGCTATACGTGCAATAAAACCACGATTCACCAGCTTAATTCATCCTTGAAGGTCGTTCGTAAACCTAAACGATTTTTCCCATGGGAATGAATTTAAAATGAATTAATTCGTTTCTGGACCCAAAGTTATCATAAGTATTATATTAAGTATCATAACGAGTATACTCGTTATCACTTGATTTTTGCAATAATTACAAGTGCACACTCTGAAAAGAAGCCGCCATAGTTAACTGGTTAATTCAACTTTCACTTTTTGTACAAGTTTCTAACCCAAAATCAAAGGAATCCATTAAATCTATTGCAAAATAAAATAAATGCAACACAAAGCAGATGAAATATAACCGAAAAGTTAATTGAGCTTTGTCGTACTTGTATGAAGGAAATTTGATGGTGTAGGTGCAGAGTGGTGAAGAAGTGCAATTTTATTATTTGGAAAGGGATTCTTTTCCATTTTTTTCGGTAAGAAAAGAATCATATCGTTCGTTGCTTTGCTGAATAACACTCCACACCAGCAATTTCAATTTTTAACTTTTACAAGTATTTGATTTTTCCTACGTTTTTCGTTTATTATCTATGTAATATATGTTTATGTTCAACGAATAAGTAAATAATAGTAATAAAATTGCTAATTTTATAAAATAAAAGGGTCGTTTCGATTGAATATTTTAAAGGACACTTATTCTATGATTGACGAGTATACTCGTCATCACTTGATTTTTGCAATAATTACAAGTCCGCGCTTTGAAAAGAGGTGGTCATAGTTAACTGGTTAATTAAACTTTCATTTTGTGCATAAGTTTCTAATCCAAAATCAGAGGAATCCATTAAATCTATTGCAAAAAAAATAAATGCACACAAAGCAGATGAAATATAGCAGATGAAAAGTTAATTGAGCTTTATCGTACCTGTATGAAGGAGAATGGTGAGGAAGTGAAATGTTATTATTTGGAAAGGGATTCTTTTCCTTTTTTCTGTCTGTCGGCACCATTCGACTCTGCTTCAGACCGACTGGGCCTCTGTTTCACTAAAAAATTGTCCAGTATCATTTATGTTTGTTTACATTGGAAAATGCTTCTAAAATGACACATGGCATTATTACCGAAAATATTTACACTGCGGCTTGCTAATACTTTATCGGGGTGACATTGTTTCGATAATCTTTACAACTCTCTCCATTTTACATAAATCGCACAAATGAAAGAATCAGGGACGGGTTTGAAAGTCAAAAGACATTACGTTATCTGAGATGCTTTGGGCTCGAAATATGTATTCGTACACCCAGGTTTGACGGTATTTTTGTTTCGATGTTACAAAATTACAGAAAAAAAGATTCAACGTTCGTCTTTAAAATTACTTTGAGGCAATGCAAAGTTGCAGAAAGGAAAATGTGTGAAAATAGGCAGCAGTCGATGTCTTTATTATTTTATTAGCTGATGGGTGACACGGGTGTTATCTTTACGTTCCACGTGGAAGTTTATATTCCATGGAATTTGTGTGAAAAGTTATCTCGCGTCTCATGTTCTTGCAATTTGTTATCTATATTTTTGAGAAGCGCCTATATCCTACGACTTTCTTTAATTATTCTCAAAATATTGGAGACAATTTATGTTAGAGGCGCCATTCGATATATCGACTCTATGAGAATTTAATCAACTGGGAAATCAACATGAATGAAACACAAACTAAACACTTTTATCGTCATTATTTATGTAGAAGTCATTGTGATGAAAAAAGGTTTTATTTTCGATTTTCTAAGGTCATCTTATGTTCTTGAAATGGAACGCTATACTTTGAGCTTTGCAATTAAAAAACGGAATAACATTTTATACCATTCTTTAAACAAAAAACATTTTGTACTATACTTTTATTTATTTTATGAAATACAAAAAAAGAAGTTTAGCAAATCGGGTGATCTCAAACTTTTTCCTTAACAAGGCGTTGCCACCTTTTATTATCTCTACTTTTTTCGCCAGTTATTTAAATAGTCTTGTGCTGGAATTATGCGCAAATCGTCAAACCTTTCCTGCTTTCGCAAAACATCATTTTCAATGAAACTTGTCCCATAACTTCAATTAAAATTAATGGAAAACGTTATCACGTTAGCTATATACTTCGAAATATTATCTTAGTAATAGAAATTTCAATATATATTTTATATCATTTTCACGTTATTACGCTTCAAAAAAACACTAAAGTACCTTGCATACTTTCAGTTTCATATATAAATGATGTAATTTTTCATTAAACTTAGGTTTTGCATAAATAACAAAAAATACTTTCTCACGTCATTTAAATTGAATTTTACGTCTTTTTACCACCTGCACCCAATACAGAATCATTACTGAGTATAACGTAACCGTTAAAACAATATTTATACCTTCTTCCCGTCTTTCAAGTATTATTATAAGCTAAGTGTTAAATAAAAATAAAAAAAACGACGTTAACCATTTTTCCGTAATCTTCATAAACTGTGATTTTTTTCAAGACTCTTACGTCATCCAGTAAACGCATTCATCGTACATTGAGTAAAAATGGAAATCATTTGGTCGAATTTTAAAAACGTTATTTGGTTTTAAAAACCTTTTTAACCCTTTGCACTCCTATGTCGAGTGTGACTCGACATCAGTTTTTATGGCAGGAGCTCCTTTGTCGAGCTCCACTCGACATTTTTTCATGTCCAAATAAATAGATGTGGCGCACATATTATACATTATCGACGCTCTCGCAATGTCACTAGAAGTGTTAGACATTTAAATAATCGAAGAGAAATAAAAGAACCGCAAGTGATCACAGATTATAATAAAAATATGGGTGGTGCCGATGTGGCGAACCAATACGCGACATCTTATTGTTTTTTACGTTGAGCACTCAAGTGGTGGAGGAAATATTTATTTTGGGGATTAGAAATCTCCATAGTAAATGCATATATTTTATACAAAGAAAAAACAAAAAAAAACACGGCTCAAAACCTATAGCCCACAAAAAATTTCGCGAAAATATTTTGTTGATGCTTACTCATGACTGTCGTGCTCGAAATATGAAATTGGGGAGGCCTGGAACACATGATAAACACGATCACTTCGATGGAAAGCCTCATTTGATCTTCATACATCCCGAAAGAAAACACAAAGACTGTGCAGTTTGCTCAAATAGGAAAATACCTGGAGGAAGGAGAGAAACCACCTATTTTTGTGAAACGTGCGAAAGAAAATCAGGGTTCCATCTTGCATGTTCTTTCAAAAGATATCATACCCTTGAAAATTTCAATATTACGACAATACTGTAAATAAAACTGGTATTTAAGTGAATTTGTTTCTTCCTTTATTTATTTAAATTGCTTTATTTTTTAATTAAAATAAATTTCAAATAAAACACTTAAAAGCGTTGGGAGCTGCTGGTAACGAAATTGAAATAAAATTCGGAGTGCAAAGGGTTAATGCTTTGTTGTTAATGCCTTGTACCTTTTCCTTCCTACATTCCCGTATCTCACCCTTGCCCACGGTTCTTTTAATTCTATTCCTATGTTCTTCCTTTCCCAATATTTTTCCATTCCAATTGCTCCTTTCCTACTTCTATATTCTCTGCAGTAACTCGATTTCGCGAACTTTTCCCAGTTAAGGGGACCAGAAAGCTTTCAACGACCGAAAACTGCGTGAAATTCGAATAACGATTGTGGACGAACGAATAAACATACACAAATTTTCTTTCTTGCAGATTTTTGTGCATTCTTAACAAACAAATCAAGCTTTAAACATTTAAAAAATATTAATAATTAAAGGAAATATTTATATCTGAAGGTGACCGCGTAAGTCGTGCTCTGTTTTCTTCTTGCCGGCATTTCGGGTAAACGAGTTGGTGTTTTCCGATTCTTTTAGCGCCATTTGGTTCGTGAGATTTCTCTCTGTAGACTGAACGTAAATTCTGTGACCAAACGTCACAATTGAAGCAATGGCGACCAAAAAACCAAAAGGTTGACAAATTTAAGTCATTTGTTGTTAAAAACGATATTAAAAAATTAATTTTTATATGTAGACATCGGTTCAGTTTATGGAATACATATTTATCTTCAATTTAAAAAAAAAATCAAATCGATATCTTCAACCATTCTTGAGTTATCGCGGCAAAACTAATGGAAAATACTGTTTTGAGAAAAACGCGATTAAAGTTTGGGAACAGGATTATGGCTACTTGATCACCTAATGTTTTTGGCATTCCTGAACTCAATTTTGCGAATATTGAAGTTTTTCTTACGCCAATATATTCTTAAAAATTATACTAACCGATTATGGAAAAAAAAAAAGAATCGATTTTTTTTTTAATTTTAAATCTCTCTGGTCCCCTTAAGTTTAATTTAATGTAAACTTTTTATGTGTAACTAGTTAGTATTTAAGGCAAAAACGGAAATGTTTTGTACAATTTAAAATTGGTGGGTAAATGTTATTTTACATTTCTTTTATTTTACGTGTTAAGAGTTACTAGCTTACATTACTTATTTTATTTTCGTCCTAAAATGGATAATTTCATATTAACATCAGACAGTGATATACGTAAGAACAAATGGTTAATCAATATTATTTTATAACGATTGAAAGTATTTATTTAATTTAATTTTAAATAAATTCACGCAGAAATAAAGCCCATGAATATAAACAAAAGAATAATCTTAGAATCGGAGGATGAAGATAACTTCGCTATGAAAAACAAATTAACGAAACGTAAAAAGAGAAGAAGAATTATAGAGGTAGTATCTTCATCAGATGAAAATACTATTACTGAGAACTTAGATTCAGCAGAACAAAATAAAGGAAAATATACGTAATGAATAAACAAAATTATGCGAAATACCGGACAAAAGTACTATACAAAAAGAGGAAAATTAATTCCAGCAATCCAAATAAAATTTGAAAAAATCGCCCTGGCGTGTTTGTACCAAGACGCCAGGCCTATTACTTATAAAAAAATATAAAGTAATCAAGCAGTTATTATCTTATATACCTCCGGTGCATCATGAATATTTCAAAACACTGCCACATGCAGAGCATAAGTAAATACTACCAGTATCTTGTCATTTTAACAATGTAATTAACGTCTAAAATTAAAAATATTACTTCTATTTTATATCTTGTCATTATTTGTAAACAAAACTGGATTATTATGAAGTATATTTTAAGTAATATTTGATTTTTCAAAATTGAAATTAAACGATTTTTACATTTGTCTAATTTTGAAAGTGGTGTAAGTCCATTTAAAATCCAAAATATACAAATTTAGTAAAATTCGTTGTTAAACAACGATTTTGTAAAAATTAATTTTTATATCAGTAGAAACATTGCCAGACTTCATATGGAATACATATTTATCTTCAATTTAAAAAAAAAATCAAATCGATATCTTCAACCATTCTTGAGTTATCGCGGCACGACTAATGGAAAATACTGTTTTGAGAAAAATGCGATCAAAGTTTGGGAACAGGATTATGGCTACTTGATCGCGGGACGCTCTGGCGATCGTGCATGACCTCACTTTTTGGCATTCCTGAACTCAATTTTGCGAATATTGAAGTTTTTCTTACGCCAATATATTCTTAAAAATTATACTAACCGATTATGGAAAAAAAAACTGACACACTTTTTTTTTAATTTTAAATCTCTCTGGTCCCCTTAAGTTTAATTTAATGTAAACTTTTTATGTGTAACTAGTTAGTATTTAATTTCTTAAAAAATGCCTATGTTTTGTACAATTTAAAATTGGTGGGTAAAAGAAATTACACACGTAATCGTTAATTTTAAAAGTGAAAGTCCAGGACTTCCAGAGACAGAGGATTGTTTCACAAATAGGTGACGGTCAGTAGCGTGTTATTTTACATTTCTTTTATTTTACGTGTTAAGAGTTACTAGTTTAGATTACTTATTTTATTTTCCTCCTAAAATGGATAATTTCATATTAACATCAGACAGTGATATACGTAAGAACAAATGGTTAATCAATATTATTTTATAACGATTGAAAGTATTTGTTTTATTTAATTTTAAATAAATTCACGCAGAAATAAAGCCCATGAATATAAACAAAAGAATAATCTTAGAATCGGAGGATGAAGATAACTTCGTTATTTTAAACAAATTAACGAAACGTAAAAATATAGAATAAGAATTATAGAGGTAGTATCTTCATCAGATGAAAATACTATTACTGAGAACTTAGATTCAGCAGAACAAAATAAAGGAAAATATACGTAATGAATAAACAAAATTGTGCGAAATACCGGACAAAAGTACTATACAAGAAGAGGAAAATTCATTCCAGCAATCCAAATAACATTTGAAAAAATTGTCCTGGCGCCTTTGTACCAAGACGTTGTAGGCATTATGGTAAAAAATATAAAGAAATCAAGCATTATTATCTTATATACTTTATTAACGTCAAAATTAAAAATATATGTCTATTTTATATCTTGTCATTATTTGTAAATAAAACTGGATTATTATGAAGTATATTTTAAGTAATATTTGATTTTTCAAAATTGAAATTAAACGATTTTTGCATTTGTCTAATTTTGAAAGTGGTGTAAGTCCATTAATAGTCCGTAAATATACATTAGTTTAGTAAAATTCGCGTAAAACAAATTTATGTAACAAAATGACATATTGATAAATCATTAGAAACATTGCCAGACTTTATATGATTTGCCTACATTTTTTAATTAACAGATATGCTAACCTTTAATTTTCTCGAAACAAGAGAAAATGGACTCACACCACTTTCAAAATAAACGGTCCAATTCTGTATTGCAAGACGGTCACATACAGAATGCGCTTTAGACTGATATACAAAACAATGAAAATATACTTGTAGCGATCTTCAGATATTCGTTCATGAACGCAGTACGGTCAATCACTGCCTACTTTACCCTAGTAAAAACAAAAACTCGTTTGTTCGGCGACTTATAGTGAATAAATCGAACGTAGATTTTTCATATGTGCAAATACCGTTTATAAAAGTGTATTGAATTTTTTATTTTTTATAATGTTTTATATTTATGTCATTCGTATGATTTTCAACAAATATTGAAATAAAATTGACATTCATTTATTATTTCTTTATTTCGTAATATGCTTCTTTTTGAATTTCGTAAACATTATTCTTATTTTATGTTTTATGAGCTTTTTGTGTTTTTTTTTATTTTTCCCAAACTGTAGTGTACGTCTACAAACTAACCTACGTCTGCGTAACTGTTGTTCCACAATTTTTGCATTTCAGAAGAAGAAATTCGACTACTCAGTCAGGTGGGGTTTGAAAATGATCGATGCACCAGTTATTTAGCACCTATCAAAGGGCAAGAACTTCGTGCTGCCTGGCAGAACAGTAAGTATAAAAGAAAGACATTTCGATTTTTATCAAGCTACCCACGTCAAATTTAGGAACGACATCTTTAATGAATAATTAATTAAACAAATCTGCTTGACCTCTTTTGAGACGCTGGAAGAGTAAGTTCGTTGGATATATAAAAAATCGCTGCGTGTGTATAATTATTCCGAACCTATAAAAATTTTATTTTAATTTTCGTTCGAGACTTGGAAAAGAAATACAACATTTTGTTGTATTTTGTAAATGTTGTAAAATGCGTTTGTAAAAATTGTAAATGTTACCATTACAAATGGCAACATTTTTATAAATTATAATTTATAAATTATATAAATTTTTAATAATTTGTATAAATATAAAATCAAAATTTATATAATTTATTAAATATAAATTTTTAATTTATATAAATTTAGTATATAAATTATAATTTATAAATTGCCATTTATTCACACGCCGTTTGTGTTTTACATGCCAACCACTGGTCAATAGTAAAAAACATTTTACCAACGGTATTTTATAAATATATTAAATTTCATGAAGTTCATTGCCTATTTATTACACTTGTAAAATATAGAGTAGAACGTCTTCAAGGAAAGCACGTGTAGACAACGAAATTTTCGACGGGCAACGAATTTGTGTACATTTTTACGAACTTCTCTAATAATCACAGTTCCAAAAAAAAAATACGTGCAGATTAATTTTAATTTTCCTTTCCGTATCGTATTTTTTGCACCTTTACGTTCTATTTTGTAAGGATAATTTTTAACGGCACGAATTTTCGGTTTATTAGTAATTTTGTGATGGACAGTCAGTGTAGAAAGTGTTTGGACACCGATCAATTTTGAATAATTTGGAAATTGTGTTTCATTAACGAATTTTGCTAAACGAGTCAATGTATATTCTCGGAAATTTTGATAATAATTACGGTAAAAGAAAATTGGTTGCAGATCGATAATATTTCGCTTTTCTCCTATTTTGAACAGTTTCAACGGTACAAAGTTTTGATTTCTACTGACGGTAGAGTTTTAACTTTTCAAACACATTGATGAAATGAAACACAATTAGAAAGCAATAATCTACGTCACAAATTCTTCTAAATAAAACTTGAAAAGAAACACTATATGAATAATTATCACTTTTACATTTCTATCGGATTTTTATTATTTTTTGTTGCAATCATGAATTACTTAAACAGCTATTTTTTCGGACCTATGTATTGTAGACATTTCCAAAAATATGACAAGACTTGTGTTTTGCAAAAATTAGTTATTAAATTACAATTTTATGAAATATAATTCGAAATATATTGATGTCCGCATAGTTGCTAAACTAACTGTGTGTCAAAATGTGTTATGGTTTTGTATCACAATGTGCAATAAAGCATATTAGCGTGAGAGGTCTATTTTACAGACCAAAAATACAATTTTCTTCAGTATTGAATGCAAGAAACACCTGACAGAACAAACGGCGATTTTTTGTATAAATTATAATTTATAAATTATATAAATTTTTATAAATTTATATAAATATAAAATTGAAATGTATACAATTTATTAAATATAAATTTTTAATTTATATAAACTTATTATATAAATTATAATTTATAAATTGCCATTTATTCACACACCGTTTGGTTTTTACATGCCAACCAGTGGTAAATAACTAAAAACGTTGTACCAACGGTATTTTATAAATATATAACATTTCATGAAATTCGTCGTCCAATTATCATACTTTTAAATATAGAATAGAACGTCTTCAAGGAAAGCACGTGTACATTAATTAATAATACGAGAGATTAATGTGTTCAGAAAGCTTTTTCCAGACATTACTCTCAATTTTCATCCTTTTCATTATAGGAATGCAAAATTTAAGTATTTCTTGTTCCTTGGTCTGTTTGATCATTTTGGGAACTGCTGTTTTCATTGGATTTTTTGGACTGTGCAGACATCAGATATCAGCCATTTTAGTAACAGGAGTAATGTATCTTCTTGCAGGTAAGTATTTTGTTTATTGTCCATACGTGTTACTGGTAACATGATAAACTATTCACAAAACTATTCGTAACGTGATAAACTATTCATAAAAAAAAATGTTTCAAATGTTTCTATCGGTATTTTAAATAAAAGTCTTAACACATTGAGCGACGACCCTACGATAATGCGGACTTTTTTTGCTGGAATGGACGTTTTCCAGATCGATTTGCATTCACTTATCAAGGTTATGCCGATTTGCGTTTGTTGTACTCTTATACTCGAAACAAAACGTATTGAATGCTCCCGATATGATCCAAGCAAGAGTCAATCTTGAGCAGTGTATTCCGTAATCAGTTCATCTCGCATATGCTTACGTTTTTGATTAAACAGTATAAGTCTTATTATTCTGTACGTTTTTGCCCATATAATATGAGTAAAGTCATTAACACTAGAACTACCGCACCAGTCATTTTGACTGGTTTTACAATTTGATTTAAATATTTCTACTTTATGTTACACTTTTTTTCCGAAATGGTGTAATGACTTTTGCGGTGATAACTAAAGAAATAGTAAAATATATTTTTTAAATGTTTTATTTATTCTGAATCAAAATAAATTGATACTATGGTTACTTATACCAACAGCAGTCATTTTGACTGGTATTTATTAACCCTTTGCACTCCTATGTCGAGTGTGACTCGACATCAGTTTTTATGGCAGGAGCTCCTTTGTCGAGCTCCACTCGACATTTTTTCATGTCTAAATAAATAGATATCGTGCACACGTTATCGACGCTCTCGCAATGTCACTAGAAGGGTTAGGTATTCAGATAATCGAAGAGAAATAAAAGAACTGGATGTGATCACAGATTATAATAAAAATATAGATGGTGTCGATATGGCGAACCAATACGCGACATCTTACTGTTTTTTACGTCGAGCACTTAACACTTAGCCGACCGCGCGCGCCTAAACGAACTGTACGGTTTCCACCACGCATTTTTTACAAGTAACGCGAACTGATATTCACTATTTGCCACCAAAGAAGCCTGAAAATGATTTAAGTAGTCAATTATATCTTGCAGTAACACTTTCGTTTAACGATTTCAAATATTGTTTAAACGAAACATAAAATTAAAAGTATATAACAACAATTTTTGGCAGGCTGTTAAAAAAAGTATGGGCAATAAAGTTTGAAAATTAAGAGCATTAAAGATGACTAAAGATAAATAGCACGACCCAAACATGAAATAAAAAAATAGTAATGTAAATAGGGTTCTAAAAAAAATAGGGTTCTAATATAATTTTACAGTGTGGTATCGTTCACAGCATGCCAGTTTATACAGTGGATTGTGCATTTTTTAATATTTACTTGTCACACCTTATACCGCTATAACTTTATTTAGTCCCAATGATTGTGTAACTTTTTAAGTAATTTGCAGCACTAAATGGGTGGATTTTAATATATACTGTACTTTATGGAAACAGCTCGTTAGTAATTGTGAACAACTGCAGATAAAGGCAACTGATAATAACAGAAAGAAGGAAACGCGTTGCTAAGATTAAAGTGGGAGATCTCCCCGATCGGTCCTGCACCGATTTCTTTGAAAATGGGGAGATCTCCCCAATCGGTTGGCTAAGTGTTAAGTGGTGGAGGGAATATTTCTTTTGGGGATTAGAAATCTCCATGGTAAATGCGTATATTTTATACAAAGAAAAAACAAAAAACCAAGGAACAGAACCTATAGCCCACAAAAAATTTCGCGAAAAGATTTTGTCAATGCTAATTCGTGATTGTCGTCATCCAAATATGAAATTGCGGAAGCCTGGAACACATGATAAACACGATCGCTTAGATGGAAAGCCTCATTTAATCTTCCTACATCCCGAAGGAAAACATAAAGACTGTGCAGTTTACTCAAATAGAAAAACATCTGGAGGAAAAAGAGAAACCACCTATTTTTGTGAAACGTGTGAAAGAAAATCAGGGTTACATCTTGCAAGTTCTTTCAAAAGATATCATACCCTTGAAAATTTCAATATACGACAATACTGTAAATAAAATTGGTATTTAAGTGAATTTGTTTCTTCCTTTATTTATTTAAATTGCTTTATATTTTTAGTTAAAGTAAATTTCAAATAAAACACTTAAAAGCGTTGGGAGCTGCTGGTAACGAAATTAAAATAAAATTCGGAGTGCTAAGGGTTAAGGCGTTTATTTAGATCTGAAGTCGTAAAACATTTGAAGATCCTGTTAGGAATGTGTTATTGTTTTGTTTTGGAATTTGCTCGCTTGCCAGATCACGGTACTATATCAGGCAACATTGTAAAAACAACCATCAAATAGAGAAGTTACTGCATTCAATCTGTGCGTTTATAACACCCGCTGGAAGACCATCATGCTCTTTTTCATATAACAATATATTCAGTATACGACATATTATTTCAATTAGTGTAAGATGAGAAAATAAATACAAATATTATATACTCATTTTTATGATAAATAGTTTTGTTCTAGTCTTTCTAAGCCCTGAAAATGGCAAAACGATTGAAAACTTGCGAGGTATTGCAAAAATTGAATGATATACCAATGGAATGCTCTGATGTAGAAGATGGTGAAATTTATGACTGTGAAGATGAACGAGAAGAAAATGAAATTGAATCGTGGGGTATTCACGATAATCTTGTTGATAATGACAGAAATGACAATGATGATTTAGACAAGAATATGTTCAGAAATCTTCAGAAAGCGAATGTGAAAATAATTCGAATTTACGTAAAAGTAGACGTGTTCGAGTGTTCTCAAGTTCTGAAGATTCTAATGAAAGTATTTTACTAGAATCACAAAATGAAATTGCTGCAGACGGAACCATGCGCGAGGAGCATTGTGTTTACTAATGCGTAAGGGATAATCCTAACTCATTAAATAAGTTAATAATACCAAAAATGTATTACATAAAACATGGATTTCCTTTTGTAAGAAAGTAATGAAGCGACAAATTTAAAAATATTCTATTATTAAGTATTTTTTTAAGACCAGTCATTTTGACTGGTTTTGGTAGAAGTAGGTTTGCTGAATTGTCGGTAGTTCTAGTGTTAATGAGTATATTGCTGACCCTCTATCGAATTATTCGATACATTCAAAAGATTCTGATATAGAAGTCAAATACAGTGATAGTGACATGGGTCCAAGGAGAAGATCAAAAGCTCTTGCATTACAATATTCGAATGATTTCGATGATTCTAGTGATAGCGAAATATCCACAGAATCGCATAGTTATAGCGAATCATGGTTAGATATCGATAAAGTTCCTAATATACAAGGTTTTACTGCTGAACCCGGTCGAAAGATTTTTCCTGCTGATAAAAAAGCGTAAAAGAAGTCGTCGAATTGTTTCGTGGCAATGATTTATTTTAATTGATGGTAAATTAATCCAACATCTATTATCGGCGAAATAAGGAGAAAATTAGTAAGGGGAAGAAAATGTCTAAATATTTTCTTTAGCCACTCCTTGATCAGATACAAGCGAATGAGGCCGGCGCTTAATGTGGTTTATTAAAAAATATAAACACTCATATATTAATAAAAACATGAAAAATAAAAACACCGGGTAATAAATAGCAGCACGACTGATTTCGCATACAAAAATCACACACATAAAAAGAAACATAAACGCGAAAGAAGCGAACAACAGGGGAGCATACAAAAGACGATCGAAAATCGATCGTAAAATTCTTCTGAGAAATATGACTCTTTCTTTCAATCTTTTTTGATGGACAAACATTTTGATAACGCGAACATTTTTGTAAACGTTACGATTTCCCGGATTTTATGGTTACCAGTTTTTCAAATAGCACAACACCGCGAACTTCTTAAAACACTTGTTTTGCTTGAATTTGCTTTACTTCTGCTTTTCGTGGGATAAAACTTAACGGCTTTGAGGATGACGTGTCACCTAAGAAAACCGCAAATAAAATAAATTCAACCAAAACCAGCGTTTCAAGTTCATTACATCAAACGTTGGATGCAAATTAAAATTAGTATCAGACAGAAATTGAAAGGCACTCTTATTTACACATTAGATTCGCAAATTTGAATCACCACTTTAAAATAGTTTTGCGTTCCTCGAACAACCGCATGTTCGCCTATTTTTGTTTAAACATCCTATCGGTGACGCAGTACCACTATTCCGATATATAGGGTGTCCCAGTTTTTTCCGGCCAAACTTTGCCAGCGTATTCTGCACGCAAAAGTAAGAAATGTTATACAATGAACATATGCTCTTAAACGTTTTATTAAGGAGTTATAATATTATATTTCTTTATATTAATTTCTAAATATTAATTATTTCTTTTTTTACATGCAGCTCTACTTTTTTTTTTAAACGCTCATCGATTCTTTTCACTACCCTATACATGAAAGTATTAATATAGGGTCATCTTGCAGACAATACTTTGCGAATCATTCAACATTTTAGATGAGAAATGTATTTTACTATAGCAAGTGTTCAAATATTCCACCATTACATTCCAAATATCTTCCGACACATTTCTTTACGTTCTTCATAACATTTTTTAGTTGACAGATATTCCATTCGCACAATGTAGTTTGATTCGCTGTTTCAAGTGATCTACTATCAGGAAATGTCATGAATATACTTTGCTTCCAAAAAATAAAAAGAAAGAGACCTTATGCTAGTGCACTCGAAAGTGGCTTGATACTTACAGTTCCACACCTTGGCAACTTTGTTTGCCTTTATAATTGAATTTATAATTATATTATAACTCCTTAATAAACCGTTTAGGAGCATATGTTCATTGTATAACATTTCTTACTTTTGCGTGTAAAATTAGCTGGCAAAGTTTGGCCTGAAAAAAACTGGGACACCCTGTATATAGTAATATTATTTTAATTCTACGCTGCTAACAACTGAGTTGCGGATGCAACATTCAATTTCTGGTAATAACAAAGATTTTCTTTATGTTTGACACTATGCAGAAGTGGAAAAAATGTTTCAAATATAACTTGTCGAACTTATCTATGACTATCCAAATTTTTCCTTTTTATTTTTTAAGAATTTCAAATACTTAGCATTCTTTCATTTAAGGCAAAGCACTGGAACCTTCAAAGTTGAAAAACTGACATTGATAAAATGTGAATGCAATAGAAACATTTGCGATCAGACACAAATAGCTTTGCAACAAACAAAATAAGTAAGTGTATCGTTTTTGGCAGCTTATACATATTTAAAATTGGCCAACACGACATGGTACTAAAATAAGAATGTGGATACAAAACTAAAAATGTAACGGTATCTACCTGCAGTGGAGTCAAAACATTTTATTGACAATAATAATGAGGGTATATCCATGAAAGTGAACAGCCATGCACGTATATTACAGCAATGCATTAAAATTTTAGAGACTAAATAAGCTGACACTTTCATTTTACTGACTTCAATGTTGCATCGCACTTGATTATTCACTTTCAAACCACTACGTCTAAATATTTCTATATGACGCAAGTTCTTGAAGAACTGTATGCGACTTCAATTCCAATGCCAACAAAGTAGTCACAATCCTAACTATAGAACAGAATATCTAAATACAAGTTGCACACATGTTTATGATAGTTTTCATGTACAACGTATTACATGTTTGAAGAGAGTGTCATATTTATTTGCCAGTGCCACACCTTTTTCACTTATTTCATCCTACCCTTCTTAGTATGATTTGGAAGACAAGGAAGTCGTAAACTTTGTTTCATTAAATGCAGTGATTTATTCCTTTCTAGCGACATTTGCCCTCTTTACTCTCACTATAATTCACTTCAAGAGGGATCAGAATCATGGTATACGCTTAGCTGATGAACCTGAGGACGGAGTTATCGGTGGACCAGTTTCTAAAAATGTTCTAAAAGCACGGCGGTTTACAACTTCTTGGGGTATGGACTTTGGATGGGGTGGCGTAACACTTTGTGCTCTAACATCAGTCGCCTGGATCTTGCTCAGTAAGATCATGCGCTTTAGTCCAGTCGCAGCAATGATAGCGCAGTAATAAAAGGATTCCGAGGTCTGAAGACATTTATACCGTAAGAAAACTATTTCTACCTTGATTGTAACATATGTGAAATGATGATCCTTCTTTTTCGTTGGAAGTATTTATTCCTTTTCATTCGATAATGGAACAATGTTTACTGTAACTGAACAAAAAAAAAGCACACGCCACCTATTTCCAAAGCGTTCATTTAGTAATATGGTGGTATGGCATTACCTGTTCAGAGGCATTAAGGAGTTTAACCCCTTGGGTACGGATTTATTTGACAAAATATTTGCATGTGGAACGGATATAATTTTTGGTTGCTTGGAGTAGTATGTAAAAGCAGTACATTTTACGTAAGAATTTATTTATATCTAAAATATTGGTGACATATCTAGTATTAAGATGTCCAAGTAATTAGAATTGCAAAACAAAAATAAATTAATAACAACAAAATAAAACTAAATGAAATAAATTCAAGCTATAACAAAAAACCAATTACTAATAATTATGCAGAGTGTGATATTTTTCAAAGCAAGTAGATAAATGCAGTGCTACTTTGCATTGTTTGCACTGCCACGTAGTCTCTTTCCTAATATTATGGTTATAACAAACACGGCACCTTTTTCCAAGGTGATGAACCTCAAATAACATTTTAGACACGTCATCCACTCCTGGGGAAAACAAGTAAATGATCTCAGATGTCAAATGTACCCAAGAGTTTAATTTTTGGTTTGACGTCTTAGACACGTCATCCGCTCCTAGGGGAAAAAAGTAAATGACATGTCTCAGACGTCAAATGTACCCAAGGGGTTAACCCTTTGCGGTCGTATGTCTACTCTCAGCCACCAAAACTTTTTTACCGTTCCAGTCGTATGTCTACTCTCAGCCACCACAGCAAAAAACTATAATAATCTTATATTGTATTTCAAAACTAAGCTTTTAAAACTAAGCTGCTATCCCACTGGTTCTCTTACAACAAACAGAAATATATACCAGCTGTGATTAAAGAACTGGCTGCAACAAAAAATAATATTGTTGCTACCTATCCATCAGGTGATATTCTATTATTAGCGTGCAAAGATTAAGAAAATAGTCACCATACTAAGCAGGTACGATACCTCGGGCATAAAATCTATAAAAAGAAGGACGAAAGAAGGTGGCAACGTCAACAATAGCAAACCAAATGTTATTATAAATTATAATATGTGTATGGGAGGTGTCAATAAGACTGACCAGTTAGCAAATTCATATTGTTTACGAGAAAATCTTGCAAATGGTGGAGAACATTTTTTTATGGGGAACAGAGGGAACACAGGTTATGCAAGGTGTCAGCAAAAAGAGAAAACAAGACGCCAGTGTCATATTTAATGTTTGTCCGAAAATTGGTGGAACAACTTGTAGATGATATCGTGAAGGAGCATATTCGAAACTACATATGATTACTTAATGGTAAACTATATATATATTGCTGCACTGTCAAAACATAAAGAGTAAAGATTGTTCTGTGCGTTCAAACAGAAAAATCCAGGGCGGAAGACGCCAAACTAATTATTTTTGCGACACATGTAATCAAAAAGCAGAAATTCATGTTGGATACTACTTTCAAAGATACCACACGATGGAGAATTATAAAATATAATTTTCACATAAAAACATTACATTAAAACACATTATTGTGTAAATATATATCCAAAGATCACAAAAGAATTAATAAATCTTGTTTATCCTTCATAATCTTGCATATTATGTATCACTCCTCATTCAATGGAAATTAATTCCGACCAGTACGACACCCATGTCTAAATTTAATACGACCGCAAAGGGTTAATACACATAAACATTGTATGAAAATATGTGAGCATAAAGTGAACGCTCTTGTAGAGGAAATCAGTGATTTCGCACACACAGAATGAAAAATGTAACACAGTGAACGGAGTAGATATTTTTCACTCAAGAAGAATTACCATTGCACATATAAAGTTATGTATACCCATAACGATCATTTAACTCTGTCGTTATTGATTACCTTTCGTACACAGAAACAAATACAGCGTAATAAGGAACCTCATGTTAATTAATAGCCAACTATGTGTATCGCTATTTCAAAAAAAGAATTAATCCTGTTGTTATAACATGAATATTATATTAGGTGCAATAACCATCCAATTTTTGAATCCTGTTAAGTACTGTTAGAGCGAAATATTTATTTTTCCAAAAAAAATGGCTTGATATTTATTGATGTGCTACGTTTACATTGTGAAATGATAGTTGACTGGTGCTAACGATGAATTAGTGCTGCCAAAATAATTTTTGCCAAATATAAAGAACTATTTTTCTTAAATGATGCATTTTTATTGCATGACGTGCTGCACAAATAACATAAAAAACGATCGTGCATTGTTACACTGTTATTCTGTATTACCTCAAATTATTATATTCTTTAATATATATGTTTATAATATAAGTATAGTACTAAAAAATTATTATATCTGTTTTCTTTCATCTATATCGGGCAGTAAAAACGATATCGTTTCCTTTTAATAAAGAAGCAAATTCAAGATTGTTTACATTTTAACTCAAATTTTATTTTTTTGCAGAAACTATTTTTAGCATTTTTGCATTTTATTAAAATGTAATTTAACTGTGTCATTATTTCTTTAGAATATAATGTATACACAATTTGCAAAATTTTTTTGATACACTTTTATGTATAGCATTGTAAATATTGTTGATACGCCTTTATGTATAGCAATATGTTTTATGACAAGGGTTGCCAAATAAAGTACTTTGGAGTCAAGAATATTCTTTGAAGGACGGGAGCGTGTTGTTACTGCGTTTTGTTAAGTCTTTGCACTAAGTAAATAGTTTTAATGTTGGTACTGTTGATATAAGTATATTCCGTATGTGACAATACGTCTTTGGTAATATGCCTGGCTAATGCTATAATAATATGCGAAAGTTTCTGAACAACAGGCACCAAAAGAAATTAATACCTCTATTAGTAATAAGAGACTATTTAGACAGTTTACCTTGTATCGATCAAGATAACATCCCAAAATGTATGCTATAGTAAATATTTTGGGTACTGGGATCTAATTTATGTTAGTAACCTGCTATTTAACTCTTGAATAAAAAAATACAGGAGCGTGTTGTTACTGCGTTTTGTTAAGTCTTTGCACTAAGTAAATAGTTTTAATGTCGGTACTGTTGATATAAGTATATTCCGTATGTGACAATACGTCTTTGGTAATATGCCTGGCTAATGCTATAATAATATGAGAAAGTTTCTGAACAACAGCCACCAAAAGAAATTAATACCTCTATTAGTAATAAGAGACTATTTAAACAGTTTACCTTGTATCGATCAAGATAACATCCCAAAATGTATGCTATAGTAAATATTTTGGGTACTGGGATCTAATTTATGTTAGTAACCTGCTATTTAACTCTTGAATAAAAAAATACAGGAGCGTGTTGTTACTGCGTTTTGTTAAGTCTTTGCACTAAGTAAATAGTTTTAATGTCGGTACTGTTGATATAAGTATATTCCGTATGTGACAATACGTCTTTGGTAATATGCCTGGCTAACGCTATAATAATATAAGAAAGTTTCTGAACAACAGGCACCAAAAGAAATTAATACCTCTATTAGTAATAAGAGACTATTTAAACAGTTTACCTTGTATCGATCAAGATAACATCCCAAAATGTACGCTATAGTAAATATTTTGGGTACTGGGATCTAATTTATGTTAATAACCTGCTATTTAACTCTTGAATAAAAAAATACAGGAGCGTGTTGTTACTGCGTTTTCTTAAGTCTCTGCACTAAGTAAATAGTTTTGATGTTATTACTGTTGATATAAGTATATTCCGTATGTGACAATACGTCTTTGGTAATATGCCTGGCTAATGCTATAATAATATGAGAAAGTTTCTGAACAACAGGCACCAAAAGAAATTAATACCTCTATTAGTAATAAGAGACTATTTAGACAGTTCACCTTGTATCGATCAAGATAACATACCAAAATGTATGCTATAGTAAATATTTTGGGTACTGGGATCTAATTTATGTTAGTAACCTGCTATTTAACTCTTGAATAAAAAAATACAGGAGCGTGTTGTTACTGCGTTTTGTTAAGTCTCTGCACTAAGTAAATAGTTTTAATGTCGGTACTGTTGATATAAGTATATTCCGTATGTGACAATACGTCTTTGGTAATATGCCTGGCTAATGCTATGATAACATAAGAAAGTTTCCGAACAACAGGCACCAAAAGAAATTAATACCTCTATTAGTAATAAGAGACTATTTAAACAGTTTACCTTGTATCGATCAAGATAACATCCCAAAATGTATGCTATAGTAAATATTTTGGGTACTGGGATCTAATTTATGTTAGTAACCTGCTATTTAACTCTTGAATAAAAAAATACAGGAGCGTGTTGTTACTGCGTTTTGTTAAGTCTTTGCACTAAGTAAATAGTTTTAATGTCGGTACTGTTGATATAAGTATATTCCGTATGTGACAATACGTCTTTGGTAAAATGCCTGACTAATGCTATAATAATATGAGAAAGTTTCTGAACAACAGGCACCAAAAGAAATTCATACCTCTATTAGTAATAAGAGACTATTTAAACAGTTTACCTTGTATCGATCAAGATAACATCCCAAAATGTATGCTATAGTAAATATTTTGGGTACTGGGATCTAATTTATGTTAGTAACCTGCTATTTAACTCTTGAATAAAAAAATACAGGAGCGTGTTGTTACTGCGTTTTGTTAAGTCTTTGCACTAAGTAAATAGTTTTAATGTCGGTACTGTTGATATAAGTATATTCCGTATGTGACAATACGTCTTTGGTAATATGCCTGGCTAATGCTATAATAATATGAGAAAGTTTCTGAACAACAGGCACCAAAAGAAATTTATACCTCTATTAGTAATAAGAGACTATTTAAACAGTTTACCTTGTATCGATCAAGATAACATCCCAAAATGTATGCTATAGTAAATATTTTGGGTACTGGGATCTAATTTATGTTAGTAACCTGCTATTTAACTCTTGAATAAAAAAATACAGGAGCGTGTTGTTACTGCGTTTTGTTAAGTCTTCGCACTAAGTAAATAGTTTTAATGTCAGTACTGTTGATATAAGTATATTCCGTATGTGACAATACGTCTTTGGTAATATGCCTGGCTAATGCTATAATAATATGAGAAAGTTTCTGAACAACAGGCACCAAAAGAAATTAATACCTCTATTAGTAATAAGAGACTATTTAAACAGTTTACCTTGTATCGATCAAGATAACATCCCAAAATGTATGCTATAGTAAATATTTTGGGTACTGGGATCTAATTTATGTTAGTAACCTGCTATTTACCTCTCGAATAAAAAAATACAGGAGCGTGTTGTTACTGCGTTTTGTTAAGTCTTTGCACTAAGTAAATAGTTTTAATGTCGGTACTGTTGATATAAGTATATTCCGTATGTGACAATACGTCTTTGGTAATATGCCTGGCTAATGCTATAATAATATGAGAAAGTTTCTGAACAACAGGCACCAAAAGAAATTAATACCTCTATTAGTAATAAGAGACTATTTAAACAGTTTACCTTGTATCGATCAAGATAACATCCCAAAATGTATGCTATAGTAAATATTTTGGGTACTGGGATCTAATTTATGTTAGTAACCTGCTATTTAACTCTTGAATAAAAAAATACAGGAGCGTGTTGTTACTGCGTTTTGTTAAGTCTTCGCACTAAGTAAATAGTTTTAATGTCGGTACTGTTGATATAAGTATATTCCGTATGTGACAATATGTCTTTGGTAATATGCCTGGCTAATGCTATAATAATATGAGAAAGTTTCTGAACAACAGGCACCAAAAGAAATTAATACCTCTATTAGTAATAAGAGACTATTTAAACAGTTTACCTTGTATTGATCAAGATAACATCCCAAAATGTATGCTATAGTAAATATTTTGGGTACTGGGATCTAATTTATGTTAGTAACCTGCTATTTAACTCTTGAATAAAAAAATACAGGAGCGTGTTGTTACTGCGTTTTGTTAAGTCTTTGCACTAAGTAAATAGTTTTAATGTCGGTACTGTTGATATAAGTATATTCCGTACATGACAATACGTCTTTGGTAATATGCCTGGCTAATGCTATAATAATATGAGAAAGTTTCTGAAGAACAGGCACCGAAAGAAATTAATACCTCTATTAGTAATAAGAGACTATTTAAACAGTTTACGTTGTATTGATCAAGATAACATCCCAAAATATATGCTATAGTAAATATTTTGGGTACTGGGATCTAATTTATGTTAGTAACCTGCTATTTACCTCTCGAATAAGAAAATACAGGAGCGCGTTGTTACTGCGTTTTGTTAAGTCTTTGCACTAAGTAAATAGTTTTAATGTTCGTACTGTTGATATAAGTATATTCCGTATGTGACAATATGTCTTTGGTAATATGCCTGGCTAACGCTATAATAATATGAGAAAGTTTCTGGATAACAGGCACCAAAAGAAATGAATACCTCTATTAGTAATAAGAGACTATTTAAACAGTTACCTTGTATCGATCAAGATAACATCCCAAAATGTACGCTATAGTAAATATTTTGGGTACTGGGATCTAATTTATGTTAGTAACCTGCTATTTAACTCTTGAATAAAAAAATACAGGAGCGTGTTGTTACTGTGTTTTGTTAAGTCTTTGCACTAAGTAAATAGTTTTAATGTCGGTACTGTTGATATAAGTATATTCCGTATGTGACAATACGTCTTTGGTAATATGCCTGGCTAATGCTATAATAATATGAGAAAGTTTCTGAACAACAGCCACCAAAAGAAATTAATACCTCTATTAGTAATAAGAGACTATTTAAACAGTTACCTTGTATCGATCAAGATAACATCCCCAAATGTATGCTATAGTAAATATTTTGGGTACTGGGATCTAATTTATGTTAGTAACCTGCTATTTAACTCTTGAATAAAAAAATACAGGAGCGTGTTGTTACTGGGTTTTGTTAAGTCTTCGCATTAAGTAAATAGTTTTAATGTCGGTACTGTTGATATAAGTATATTCCGTATGTGACAATACGTCTTTGGTAATATGCCTGGCTAATGCTATAATAATATGAGAAAGTTTCTGAACAACAGCCACCAAAAGAAATTAATACCTCTATTAGTAATAAGAGACTATTTAAACAGTTTACCTTGTATCGATCAAGATAACATCCCAAAATGTACGCTATAGTATATATTTTGGGTACTGGGATCTAATTTACGTTAGTAACCTGCTATTTAACTCTTGAATAAAAAAATACAGGAGCGTGTTGTTACTGCGTTTTGTTAAGTCTTTGCACTAAGTAAATAGTTTTAATGTCGGTACTGTTGATATAAGTATATTCCGTATGTGACAATATGTCTTTGGTAATATGTCTGGCTAATGCTATAATAATATGAGAAAGTTTCTGAACAACAGGTACCAAAAGAAATTAATACCTCTATTAGTAATAAGAGACTATTTAAACAGTTTACCTCGTATTGATCAAGATAACATCCCAAAATGTATGCTATAGTAAATATTTTGGGTACTTGGATCTAATTTATGTTCGTAACCTGCTATTTAACTCTTGAATAAAAAAATACAGGAGCGTGTTGTTACTGCGTTTTGTTAAGTCTTTGCACTAAGTAAATAGTTTTAATGTCGGTACTCTTGATAAAAGTATATTCCGTATGTGACAATACGTCTTTGGTAATATGCCTGGCTAATGCTATAATAATATGAAAAAGTTTCTGAACAACAGGCACCAAAAGAAATTAATACCTCTATTAGTAATAAGAGACTATTTAAACAGTTTACCTTGTATTGATCAAGATAACATCCCAAAATGTATGCTATAGTAAATATTTTGGGTACTGGGATCTAATTTATGTTAGTAACCTGCTATTTAACTCTTGAATAAAAAAATACAGGAGCGTGTTGTTACTGCGTTTTGTTAAGTCTTTGCACTAAGTAAATAGTTTTAATGTCGGTACTGTTGATATAAGTATATTCCGTATGTGACAATACGTCTTTGGTAATATGCCTGGCTAATGCTATAATAATATGAGAAAGTTTCTGAACAACAGCACCAAAAGAAATTAATACCTCTATTAGTAATAAGAGACTATTTAAACAGTTTACCTTGTATTGATCAAGATAACATCCCAAAATGTATGCTATAGTAAATATTTTGGGTACTGGGATCTAATTTATGTTAGTAACCTGCTATTTCCCTCTCGAATAAAAAATACTAAGATTGACAAAAAGTAGTTACGCAAAATAATGAATCGATAGACACAATATTGCATCATTACTGTTTTGTTGGAGTCAGAAGTATCCTGTACCGGTTTTATATATTCAAAATATAAGATTTAACTTGCTCTCACTTACGCTCTAATTGTTGCCAATAAATTATATGTATTTAGCAATACTCTAGGAATGTTTATCTGAAATATAATGTATAATTCACATAATTGCCAGCCAGATTGAAAACACAGTTATGACTGTACGCCTTATATATGCAATTATGTATAAGATAACAAAATGCCTTATAATTATACAATAAGAACTTTTGTAATAATAAATACTATAACACAATTCCTAGTCAAACAATAAAATCAGCGATTATCTTCATGTACATGGGTAAACATATCCAAGTTACTTAATTATTTAAAAATTTGATACCAAAATTAAATTCATTGTGTACTTTTATTTCTATTCAGTGATAAAAAAATGGTCCAGTTTTTGTAGATGCTATATTATAGATCTTGTACTAACAGCTGCAATATTTTATTAGGAAAATGTTAGAGTTTTGTTTACTCATGTACACATAACCAAAAAGATTGTCTTAAAATGCTCGAGTTTATATGCTAATAAAGACAATACACTGTTTCACAATTTATCACCCTCATATCCTTGCAAAATAAAATGTTCCATAATTTGTTAATACCATGGTATGTGCGCTGGACAATTCTTTGTGTAAGAAGAATTGAATGAAAACAATTGAAACCAAAATCAGAAAAAGCTAAGTTCCATGCACCGCATTGTTAAATTGCATTACATATAATCCAATAAAATTAGTTTCAGACTCATTAATCCGTGTTTGGGAAAATATGTTGTGAAGATTTTTTCAGTGGTAACCTTGTTTGTACAATATTATAATTGAATATTGTACAATACTATAATTGAATATTGTACAAAAATTGATATGCCATAAATTAACTTGATAAAAATAAACAATAATGAAACATTGACCTATTTTATGGCCAGTGACATCTCTTTGTTCTCTCATTATCGTTGTATAATTAATAGTAATTTGAATATGATTTGATTTTAATATTCTGGTATCCAAAGACCATTGTGAAACGTTTCATACAAATTGGTAAATTAAAATATCTGCTACCATGGTCCAGTTGGGGAACCCACAACATAATCTATGCCTTTCCTGTACATTTTACATAATATGTTGCATTCATCCACTTATAAACATACAAAGGCTAGAATAAGCAGTATATAAAAACCCACTATGCCTGTGCCTCTCTGGCAAGTTAGCAATATATTGGTCATATTCACTCATACGTTCATAAAACGCATTAACCCAAATGAAGTATTTTATATATTAGGTCGAGTCATAAGTAACTTCCGTTTTTTTATCAGGCATTTATTTTGCTTTCATTGAATAACAAAATTATCTTCATTTATTATGTATTCGCCACTATTATATATGACCGTCCTTCTTTTTTCTAACTTGCTAACTTTCCCTAATTTCCCCAGGTGGCGGTTAACAGTTAATTGTGAGATATTTGTCGGTTTGTCTTTTAAGATCGTATCTCCAGAATGGAATTTTACAAACCAATTTCTAACTGCCCGATCAGTTATTAGTCCTTAACCATATACGCTGCATATTTTTTCAGCTGTCGCCTTAGCACTACTGCCTTGTTTAACACGGTGAGCGCCACGCGTATTTTTAAAGAAATCCCCATGAGGCCACGCGCGCTGCTTAGAAGCACTTGTATTGTGGTACAGCAATGATTGATAATTAACTAGACTACTAACAGATGGAAATTTACTTAATACAGTTATGTACATATGTTAGGGACATTCTTTCTTATCGTAGTGGAAGATGTTTACGTTTAGAATAAAATGCTTATGGGCATTCAATCAATACGTTATGCACTAAGACTGTTTTGTCTTGTTTATTGTTTGACCCAATAGATAAGATTTCATCAACATCGGCTTGCGGCCGGGGTTCTGCTTAGCTTTACAACAAAGACAAAGTATGACAAAGTAATACATACATTTTAGAAACGCGACTCAATCGGGTAGAGCAATGGCCAGAAAAATGACTAAACAAGTTGCCACATTTTGTGATACATGCGAAGGACAACAGTTCTTATGTTTACCGTGTTTCAATAAGCCAATTTAAATATGTTGACATTCACCATGCACTAATTGTCAACACACACCGGAGAGGGTCCGAATGTACAACAATGTAATGAAATATTCGATCTTTCACCGACGTATTTGGTATCTGTTGACATTCACCGGTGAAAGTCGACATTCCCCAATTTCGGTCATTGACGGTAACATATACATGAAGCGTACCACTGTCGGCCACTTGCGAGAAATTTGTATAACAGGTTGACTGCAGTGTCACCTGTATTCGGGTGGCGGCAAAAACTTGATCGGGTCGTGTCGCCTGTAATCGGGTGACACGTATTTGAGTACTTACGAGGTAAGTTAACTCATTGGGTACGGGTGACGAGAAATCTCGTCTTTAGCAAACCGAACGTTGAGGCCGGGTGACCAGACTTGAGAACGAGTTGAGAAATTAAACACGATAATATTGTCATTATTACGATAATAAGGTAACGAAGCCTTGCGTGAGCTTATAACAGAAGATTCGCGAAATAAATGAATGTCGAAATGTTGAAACAGTAGAAAACAATCAGCCAGTATCGCAATTACATCAGTGAGTCCGGTCCATTAGTCTATCGTATCTTATAAAAGATTTTATTATTGTGCATTTTATTATTTGAACGATAGCATTTTAATTTGTGAGGAAACAGGTTTTGAATTAGTTCACAAAATAAACCCTAACTCTAGAAAAGTCAAACATATCTCATGGAAATGAAGAAAATGAAAGCCAAAATGAATTATTGTTTGATGATTCATCTGATGTACCAAATAACATTTCAAGTAAAAGTGAACTTAGTGACGATAGCGACATTGTTGCAATAAGTGCTGGTATTAAACGAAGAAAGAGGATGAATATTTTATAAATGCGAATTAAAAAAATGCATCTATGCGTTGCACAAAGTTGCCTTGGAGTGCTCGAAAATATGCGGGCCCTGAAAGCACGTTGGGCGAGCAGCGTGCCGTACGCAATGAGTTAAAATAGTGATGACAAATATCTCAAATGTGATGCGTCAGCGATCTTAAGAAAATGCAATTTTGATTTGCTACGTCATATCAATTGTACATAGTGTAGAGCTGTAAACGTTACAATGCCAATTCCATCTGAGGCATACTTATAATGCATTGGAACTTTTCAGTAAATATCATTTAAGTATTGATAGCTTTTAATATTTATGTATTAACTTGCACTTGCGATACTATATTATAATACTTTCCTCCCAGAATAGCATAATTACCCATCATTAGTGATCAGTAGCAGAATGTGCAATATAATATTTATAGAGATTTCAGTTTAAAAATGTACTTTTAGTACTAAATAGCTTTTTTCTTTCGTTCTTCCGTAACAAAACATATGACGAACGCGCTAAAAAAAGTACGTAACCGCAATTATTTTTGGTTATGTTTCCCAACAAGTATGATTGTACGCGAATATTAATTGCGATTATACCTTTTTTCTGCCATAATTTAACGTTCGCGAAATATTTCCTTAACCTCAATATCGTTAGAAGGAGACATATATGCCTTACCTGGTTTTGTTTAAGATATATAACTTGTACGATGCTCCCTGGGCACGAAAAGCACTTTAACTTAAATTTCTACTGGCTACCGAACATGTGTTGCCACTTGCGCCGATTCGAAACTAACGTATTACATGCGAAAATTTGTGTTTGTAAACTATACAGAAGCCTAAAGTAAACAGAATGTTTCCGTTATACGCGAAACTTATATGAATGTCGTTACGACCCGGCTCGGAATCCCGCGGGGAAAATATAGTTATTTTACTCTGTCGGTAACTTACTCCTTCGACCGGAAATGTCGTCAGATTAAGCGTCTGTTTAACACTAGATTGTCCAAGGAAGTTATTTTGACTGCTTTTTAACACTTAGTCGAACGAATTGTACGGTTTCCACCACGCATTTTTTATAAGTAACGCGAACTGATATTCACAATTTGCTATCAAAGAAGTCTGAAAATTATTTAAGTGGTCAATTATATCTTGCAGTAACACTTTCGTTTAACGATTTCAAATATTGTTTAAACAAAACATGAAATTAAAAGCATATAACAACAATTTTTGGCAGGCTGTTCAAAAAAGTCTGGGCAATAAAATTTGAAAATTAAGAGCATCAACACTAGGTTTACGGGACCCGTCAATTTGACGGATTTCAAACTTTGAAATGAAACACGCAAAAAACCATAGCAATAATCTTAACTACTTTGCATCGAAAATTCATAATTTCATTAAAAGAGTTTATAAACACAATTGTTATTTCCTAAAGCTTTCTAAATTTTGAAATTTGTATGTGGTATACCTATCAAAGAAGTCTGAAAATTATTTAAGTGGTCAATTATATCTTGCAGTAACACTTTCGTTTAACGATTTCAAATATTGTTTAAACAAAACATGAAATTAAAAGCATATAACAACAATTTTTGGCAGGCTGTTCAAAAAAGTCTGGGCAATAATGTTTGAAAATTAAGAGCATCAACACTAGGTTTACGGGACCCGTCAATTTGACGGATTTCAAACTTTGAAATGAAACACGCAAAATCCATAGCAATAATCTTAACTACCTTGCATCGTAAATTCATAATTTTATTAAAAGAATTTATAAACACAATTGTTATTTCCTAAAGCTTTCTAAATTTTGAAATTTGTATGTGGTATACCTATCAAAGAAGTCTGAAAATTATTTAAGTGGTCAATTATATCTTGCAGTAACACTTTCGTTTAACGATTTCAAATATTGTTTAAACAAAACATGAAATTAAAAGCATATAACAACAATTTTTGGCAGGCTGTTCAAAAAAGTCTGGGCAATAAAGTTTGAAAATTAAGAGCATCAACACTAGGTTTACGGGACCCGTCAATTTGACGGATTTCAAACTTTGAAATGAAACACGCAAAAAACCATAGCAATAATCTTAACTACCTTGCATCGTAAATTCATAATTTTATTAAAAGAATTTATAAACACAATTGTTATTTCCTAAAGCTTTCTAAATTTTGAAATTTGTATGTGGTATACCTATCAAAGAAGTCTGAAAATTATTTAAGTGGTCAATTATATCTTGCAGTAACACTTTCGTTTAACGATTTCAAATATTGTTTAAACAAAACATGAAATTAAAAGCATATAACAACAATGTTTGGCAGGCTGTTCAAAAAGTCTGGGCAATAAAGTTTGAAAATTAAGAGCATCAACACTAGGTTTACGGGACCCGTCAATTTGACGGATTTCAAACTTTGAAATGAAACACGCAAAAAACCATAGCAATAATCTTAACTACTTTGCATCGTAAATTCATAATTTCATTAAAAGAATTTATAAACACAATTGTTATTTCCTAAAGCTTTCTAAATTTTGAAATTTGTATGTGGTATACCTATCAAAGAAGTCTGAAAATTATTTAAGTGGTCAATTATATCTTGCAGTAACACTTTCGTTTAACGATTTCAAATATTGTTTAAACAAAACATGAAATTAAAAGCATATAACAACAATTTTTGGCAGGCTGTTCAAAAAAGTCTGGGCAATAAAGTTTGAAAATTAAGAGCATCAACACTAGGTTTACGGGACCCGTCAATTTGACGGATTTCAAACTTTGAAATGAAACACGCAAAATCCATAGCAATAATCTTAACTATCTTGCATCGTAAATTCATAATTTTATTAAAAGAATGTATAAACACAGTTGTTATTTCCTAAAGCTTTCTAAATTTTGAAATTTGTATGTGATATACCTATCAAAGAAGTCTGAAAATTATTTAAGTGGTCAATTATATCTTGCAGTAACACTTTCGTTTAACGATTTCAAATATTGTTTAAACAAAACATGAAATTAAAAGCATATAACAACAATTTTTGGCAGGCTGTTCAAAAAAGTCTGGGCAATAAAGTTTGAAAATTAAGAGCATCAACACTAGGTTTACGGGACCCGTCAATTTGACGGATTTCAAACTTTGAAATGAAACACGCAAAAAACCATAGCAATAATCTTAACTACTTTGCATCGTAAATTCATAATTTCATTAAAAGAGTTTATAAACACAATTGTTATTTCCTAAAGCTTTCTAAATTTTAACGATTTCAAATATTGTTTAAACAAAAAAGTGAAAATGAAATTTGTATGTGGTATACCTATCACGAAACCCGTCAAATTGACGGGTTAGCTGAAAAACAATGCTATTTAAGTGGTCGCCAAATATCCGGCAAATCAAACATTTTCTTTAACATAATTTTTATTTAAACAATAATAGAAAAGTAAAAAAAT
The DNA here is from genome assembly GCA_033815515.1 of Cryptocheilus praepositus. Classification (NCBI taxonomy): domain Eukaryota; kingdom Metazoa; phylum Arthropoda; class Insecta; order Hymenoptera; family Pompilidae; genus Cryptocheilus; species Cryptocheilus praepositus. The sequence continues at coordinate 305,917 of JAWWQZ010000084.1, read as the reverse complement.
TTTTTTTTACTGTATTGTTTCTTGGGTCATAAAGAAAACATTCATTCAATATAACCTCTGTTTCAGACCGCCTCCATTCTCGGTCTAAATCTGTCAAACGTTTTAACGAGCCTCGGTTCATATCGGCGTATGCCACTTCAATAGCGGCTCTTAACACTTTGCGGACCAGGCATTCTATTGCTAACCGTACCCAGTGGCCGGATATTTTTTTGCGTCAAATATCTTTAAATTAGTGATGATTTGTTAGTAGTTAACAGGTTGACTGCCACGGTGGTCACCGGTGACCGATGCAAAACATTTGACTAAAAATGCAAAAAATTCGCAATGAAGCCTGTTTGGAATCTTGTAAAAGCAATTTCTATTGCAACGGTGAATTCTAATAGAGCAAAATACGTTTGGCAGTCAATGTGTTAAAAATCATGGTCCCGTGAAATATTTATTTTTAACAACTTTAAAAATAAATGTTTTTTTAATATTTTTGAATAGGTAAAAGTGTGTTGAAACTAAACATTTTTTAAAGTATGATATTTCGTAAAACATGACACTAAGTGAAGTGGAACACGACAAAGTCCTCACAAATATTTATATTCTCATCATCACTTGATGTATCCGTTAAACTGTCCGCAAATATTTCTGTAACATTGCTAATCGTTTCGTTGCTATCCATATTTCAGAGCTTCAAATAATTAATTCGCAACACAAATTACGAAAACTGCGGCTGACAATCACTAGGTGTTGATATCTCGTCACCTGCCTCAAACGACAGAATATGCAAGACGATATATCTCGTCAATGGCCTTGAACGACGAAATTCAGCAATGACGAGATATCTCGTCATCCGTCTGCAATGTGTTAAAATTAGTTTAAGGGTCACTAGATTGCCCGAAATTTCTTGTATACCTATATTGCCCAAAAACAGTCAAAATGACTGCATTGTGAAAAAATAACAAATATGTAAAGAAATTTGTTCAAAATGGATTTTTAATATTTTTTATGTTATTTACAGTTATATAACAGATTATTAGTAAATATTAACTGTACATATTGACTGTTTTCAATGAACTTAACCCATATTTCCGAAAGCAAATTCAAATTTATTTGATTGTATAAACCTACAATTCGGTTCTTTTGTCAAAATGAATAAATCGTAGGATTTGCTTGAACTTTTCTCTGGCCATAGTTTTTCTAAAAGATTCGGGACCCCACTTCGCTGACCATAAACAACTGAATTTAAAATTTGTTGCCTCGTAAGCTCCACGAGCATATAGAATCCCAATAAATGCACGTATTTCCGGTAATGATATTGTCCAACCGTTCCGCAAAATTCGGCGACATTCTTCTGTGCACTTTCTTATATGTTTGATAATATAGTTATCTATTATCAACGAGAATGTACTCATAAGATTATCTGCCATAATGTTCCTTTTTGCGTAGCCTGTTGGCCCTTTCACACTCTTGAAAATACAAACAGATGGTATCCTTCGAGGAATACCACCTTCGTCAATTTTTGTCCACACAGTACCATCAGCAGCTGTTTCGACCTCCTGAAACGTATTTTCAGTTTCTTCATCAGAACCTGAACTTAGTTAACAACAATTTTTGGCACCTTTTCCTGGGCATATTGATGACACTTTCATTTTCATCATTGGTGATCGACTCTTCATCACTATCTTCAGCGTCAGATGTTTCACTTTGAATATAATCCGCTTCATCTTCAGATGATAGTTCAGAATTTGTTGCATTTGATTCTATATCGGAGCACTCTTCAAAGATGTTCGTTAGCTTTTCCAAGAACTCATTTCTGTTCGACATTTTTTTCATAAAGTTAGGGCGCAAAAGAAATAAAATAAACAACTTGTTAAAACAACACTTTATAAAGATTCGAATAAGTACTAGTTTAGCTTATTGAGCAACTGACACTTATCAAGTATACGCCCAAATCGACAATTTATCATGCATCATATTTCAATACAAAGCCGGACAGGTCATATAAGAAATTTACTCAATTCAATAAATAAAAATCTTTTGATTATTTAAAATTTACCAAGCAGTCAAAATGACTGCTTCTGGGCAATATAGGTATAACACATATATATATACGGAAATAAAGGAGGGCGGAAGTAACTACAATTATTCATAAACCCATTTATATGTTATAGAAAAAGTCCCCAAATTCTAAGAAATTGTGTCATCAATTTCATAATTGTTTTTCTAATTGAAATTAAAAAACAGTCAAAATGACTGCCTTGGGCAATCTAGTGTTAAGGGGACATTCTACTTTCTCATCGAAAAATTTTACTGATTTTCAATCATTTTTTTCTTATCGAAAATAGAAATGCAGCAATTTGAAACTTTCACATTGTATCATATCGACCTTTATTTATACAAAAATATTTTTTTTTGTTTTTTCAAATTTTTTCATATAAATTCTTCTTGATTGCTGGAGCACCTCCAAAAAATTCATACTCACTGGCGTGCGTGATTGCGGTCGTTGGGATAATCAGAAAAAAAAAAACAGAACAGGAATCTTAATTTACATACTAACCACTATCGCATGAACCACGGAGAAAGAGTTTGCATGAAAACTTTCAAAATGACTGACTTTCCAAAATTAGGTTCACGAAAATGGCATTTCTTCCGTCTTTTTATGATGGAAAAAAATGAGAAAATATTGATTAATTAACACACCCGTGGTTCATACGATAGGCATAAGTATGTAGAATAATATATTAAAATCTCGGACCGATTGATCGAATAGTTTTTTTGGAATCGTGCACGCCAGTTGAAAAAATATAGTACTGAGAAAAACGCATTTAAAGTTTTGCATATCGATTTTTTGTATATAAAAGATTCTTACGTAGTAAATTGTAACATACAATAATTGATAGCCGGATCAATGTTTACATGCAGGTCAGCATTTTCTTTTAATTCTTCTGCCGATGTACTAGCGTACTCTAAACTGCATTCATTTGAATGCTGATTTCCAATAAACTTTCTTCTTCGCGAACGACAGGGTCTCGAATTGACAAATTTACTTTGTTTTCGATCCATATTAAAACGATACGTCTCTTTTGAAAACTGTTTGAATACTGAGTGCATGTTCAGAAAGCAATAAACATAACAGACATCGTCAAGGTCAAGGGTAAGATGGTATTTAGATGTTATTTTGGTACGCGGAACACACTCCTTCGTAATTTTTACCAATGCAATCTTTACATTTGGGTGATCTTCTCTTTTAAATCGTTTCCAGAATTAGATAATTTCTTAGAATAAATAAAGATCGCCGAAAGAGAAAAACGGCCCGACCGGTCGAGCGACGTTACTCAACTATCTGCGCGAGATGGGTTAGATGCGAGGCCTATAACTTTCTCAATTTTTCGAATTTATCGCTGCAAATTTAAGGACATAATCTCGAAAGTATATACTTTCGAATAAGGTAATAAAAAAAAAATCGATTTTTTCGGCCCGAGAAAGTAGAGTGTCCTCTTAATTCCAATTAGAAAAAAAATGATGTATATAATGACACAATTTTTTTAGAATTTTATGACATTTTGTACAACATATAAATGCGTTTATTAATAATTGTAGTCCCCCCCCCCTCCTTCATTCTATGTAAGTTAAGAAAAAATAATTGTAACTATGAAAAACGTAGACTTGAAACTTTAAACGCGATTATCTCGGAACTGTGTTTTTTAAAACATACGGTTGCGGTGATCAAAATTTCTTAAAAACTACTTCACCGATCGGACTCTAATTTTATATACTTATTTGTCATTACAATAGGCAGGGCCTAACCGAAGGATTTTTTATTTCGGTAATAAAAAAAAAAGTTACAACATAAAAACGAAAGTCAGTCCGCCTCGAAAGACGGATTTTTTCGTAAAATTGTTGTCATTCTTGTAAAAATTAAAATTTTTACAAATCCTTCGTTCAGGCCCTTTATCATGCAATATACAAACACACTATTCTTTTATTTCTACTTCGAATAAGCCGTACCGACGAAATTGTGGTCACCGCAAGTGATGAAAATAAACGGAAGCTCTAGGAGAAGAGCTATATTTCCTCCATTCTTTAATATTTTCTTATAAAAAAATGTATACAAGTACCACTAAATACGTACTTTTTGTAGTAATTTGCGAATTTTAATTAATACTCACTAAAATGGCAAAAAAAATCTTGAAAGTCATGTAATTTTGCCGTTTCCAAGTAGGCATAACCTCTTCACACTAGATTACCCAAAGAAGTCATTTTGACTGCTTTTTAATTTCAATTAGAAAAAAAATTATATATTTAATGATACAATTTCTTAGAATTTTGGGACTTTTTGTACAACATATAAATGCGTTTATTAATAATTATACTTTCCTTCCCCCTCCTTAATTTCCCCTACATATATGTATTATACCTATTATGCCCAAAAGCAGTCGTTTTGAGTGCTTGGGAAATTTAAAATAATCAAATGACTCTTATTATTGAATTGAGTAATTTCTTATACAACCAGTTCGGCTCTGTATTGAAATAACATTTTTCATTTTTTTTTACTACCGTTACATGATGACATATAAGTATATGTACTAAGGCTTATCGCAATTGTCCCATTACTTCGCAACAAAAAGCCTAATTCTCCTTCGATAGCCGTCCAACACAATAATATCGCCATCCCTTTCTTCGTTCCTGACCCGCACTGTTCCGAAATTCATCCGCTTCCTTTACAAACTAACCGCCAATCATCGCATTTCACATTTTCCACCTCATCTTTATCTCATCATTCTCCTTCAGAAACATTCATGCAAAAGGAGGACCACTTCTTTTTCGACGCTCGAACAGTTCGCACCCATCACCATAGTTCAGTAAAATAAATCATAGCAAACACAGTGACAAGGTTCCTTCATTTAACACTAGATTACCCAAGGAAGTCATTTTGACTGCTTTTTAATTTAAATTAGAAAAAAAATGATGTATATAATGACACAATTTTTTTAGAATTTTGTCACTTTTTATACAACGTATTAATGCGTTTATTAATAATTATAGTTTCCTCCCCACTCCTTCATTTCGGGTACATATATGTGTTATACCAATATTGCCCAAAAGCAGTCGTTTTGACAGATTGGGAAATTTTAAATAATCAAATGGATCTTATTATTGAATTGAGTAATTTCTTATATAACCAGTTCGGCTCTGTATTGAAATAACATTTTTCATTTTTGTCGACTACCGTTACATGATAACATACAAGTATATGTACTTTATGATTCCGTAGGTTAAGTGGAAGTTATTTTGATGCTAGCATCACAGCTTCGTCTCTTTCCTGAAAAACTCATCATGTAAATATGTCCGCTGCTCAATAAACTAAAGTAGTACTTGATATTCGTACCTTTATACACTGATACTTGTTCGAACCAGTGTTATTTAATACAAGCTTAAGTTCAAACATGTCTGAATTCACACTAAATTTTGTAATTGTAGGCGGTAATGTGAAAGTGAAAAAGAAAGAAATTTGGAATACCGTTGCGCAATCATATTTAATATAAAGCTATGGGAAAGCGCAATAGTAACCAGGACACAAATATATTGGACTGATAGAGAACAAATTTTATTATGAGCACATGTTTTCAAATGGCATAAGCCATTCTCAGACGACTCTCAGAGTGCGATAACAGAACTAGGAGAAAATGTGACTAAAGGAAAGGCCCATGTGAAGACGGATTAATATTTGCCGAACAAAATGATTAACCAAGAAGTTGAACATATTGAAAGCACAAATCACAGGAAATGTAATAAAAACTGTGTGGAAACTTCTTTGATGAAGTCAAGAATTACAGGAATGATAAAAATGCCATGACATATCATGAAACACTTGGTTCCAAGTTTAATGTGGAAACGTGGAAATGATATGTTCAATGTGGAAATGTGGAAATGATAGGTTCAATGTGGAAACGTGGAAATGATAGGTTCAATGTGGAAACGTGGAAATGATATGTTTAATGTGGAAACGTGGAAATGATACGTTCAATGTGGAAACGTGGAAATGATATGTTCAATGTGGAAACGTGGAAATGATATGTTCAATGTGGAAACGTGGAAATGATACGTTCAATGTGGAAACGTGGAAATGATATGTTCAATGTGGAAATGTGGAAATAATATGTTCAATGTGGAAACGTGGAAATGATATGTTCAATATGGAAACGTGGAAATGATATGTTCAATGTGGAAATGTGGAAATGATAAGTTCAATGTGGAAACATGGAAATGATATGTTCAATGTGGAAACGTGGAAATGATACGTTCAATGTGGAAACGTGGAAATGATAGGTTCAATGTGGAAACGTGGAAATGATATGTTCAATGTGGAAACGTGGAAATGATATGTTCAATGTGGAAACGTGGAAATGATAGGTTCAATGTGGAAACGTGGAAATGATATGTTCAATGTGGAAACGTGGAAATGATATGTTCAATGTGGAAACGTGGAAATGATATGTTCAATGTGGAAACGTGGAAATGATAGGTTCAATTTGGAAATTATGTTCAATATGGAAACGTGGAAATGATAGGTTCAATGTGGAAACGTGGAAATGATAGGTTCAATGTGGAAACGTGGAAATGATATGTTAAATGTGGAAACGTGGAAATGATATGTTCAATGTGGAAACGTGGAAATGATATGTTCAATGTGGAAACGTGGAAATGATATGTTCAATGTGGAAACGTGGAAATGATATGTTCAATGTGGAAACGTGGAAATGATATGTTCAATGTGGAAACGTGGAAATGATATGTTCAATATGGAAACGTGGAAATGATAGGTTCAATATGGAAACGTGGAAATGATAGGTTCAATGTGGAAACATGGAAATGATATGTTCAATGTGGAAACGTGGAAATGATAGGTTCAATGTGGAAACGTGGAAATGATACGTTCAATGTGGAAACGTGGAAATGATATGTTTAATGTGGAAACGTGGAAATGATACGTTCAATGTGGAAACGTGGAAATGATATGTTCAATGTGGAAACGTGGAAATGATATGTTCAATGTGGAAACGTGGAAATGATATGTTCAATGTGGAAACGTGGAAATGATATGTTCAATGTGGAAACGTGGAAATGATACGTTCAATGTGGAAACGTGGAAATGATATGTTCAATGTGGAAATGTGGAAATGATATGTTCAATATGGAAACGTGGAAATGATATGTTCAATGTGGAAACGTGGAAATGATATGTTTAATGTGGAAACGTGGAAATGATATGTTCAATGTGGAAACGTGGAAATGATATGTTCAATGTGGAAACGTGGAAATGATAGGTTCAATGTGGAAACGTGGAAATGATATGATCAATATGGAAACGTGGAAATGATAGGTTCAATATGGAAACGTGGAAATGATAGGTTCAATGTGGAAACGTGGAAATGATAGGTTCAATGTGGAAATGTGGAAATCATATGTTCAATGTGGAAACTTGGAAATGATATGTTCAATGTGGAAACGTGGAAATGATATGTTCAATGTGAAACGTGGAAATGATACGTTCAATGTGGAAACGTGGAAATGATATGTTCAATGTGGAAACGTGGAAATGATATGTTCAATATGGAAACGTGGAAATGATAGGTTCAATGTGGAAACGTGGAAATGATATGTTCAATGTGGAAACGTGGAAATGATAGGTTCAATGTGGAAACGTGGAAATGATATGTTCAATGTGGAAACGTGGAAATGATATGTTCAATGTGGAAACGTGGAAATGATATGTTCAATGTGGAAACGTGGAGATGATATGTTCAATGTGGAAACGTGCAAATGATATGTTTAATGTGGAAAGAATAAAGTTCGAAGTGGCACAAGAAAGAAAAAACAATTAATCAACCGTATGATTGTGCTGAAAAAAGTGTCATAGCCCTTTTCTCGAAGTACCATGATTGAGTTGTTTGGAAATTTCCAAGTAAGCATCTAGAAGTGTTATTATTACAGTTAGACGTTGCATTTCCGTAATGCTTCTTGTCACACTATTATTGCCATGATGGAATATTTTACAGCAAAACATATTTCAGGTGTGCAGCAGCCCCATATTTGCCTAACAAGTGTTTATGTGACTTGCGTCTTTTTCCAAAGATGAAGGGTTACCTAAAACATGCTCATTTGGGAACTGTGATAAAATCTGCAACATTGTAAGAGACCAGTTTCCAGCCCTGTCACATAAAGATTTTGAAATCCTGTTATTACAAGTGGGAGTAATGTTTCCAGTGGTGTGTGGCTTCTTATATATATTTACTTTAAAAGGGATAATGTTAATGTGAAGCACAGTTATTAACAAAAAAAAATTATAACGTATCAAATTCATTACTTTGTAAACCGACTTCACGTATATTTGGTGCCAAAAAATTTATTGGGTTTGATATGAAAATAGAAAACACTGGTTTGTTCAATTATCCTTTGTTATCTTTCAGGTGACTTCATAATTCCATTGTCCAAACATTCTGACATTCTTTAAAATCGAGTCTCTTTAATAACAAGACTATTAATAATCAGGCAACAAATGTTCTAATGGTTGATAATACAAATATATTTATTTTGAACGCGATGTGCATCTAAGTACAACAAAATGTGTATTTTCTTTAGCAATCATTGATAGACAAGTTTATGATCATATTGGGTGATAAATTATTCAAACCAGTTGGAACGCAAATCTTTAAATAAAGTTTTCTTAAAAAATAAGCAATACATTTAGAATCATCCAGCTGCTTATTGTGGATCAGGTTTACAGTTTTATTCTGAAGAAAGCATCGAGTTTAGACTGATCAGTTGCTTATTATCGTTATATTCTAAAATAAGCATTACACTTATTATAATATTATATGATTATTATCGTTATATTATTGCTTATTATCGTTATATTCTAAAATAAGCATTATGCTTATTTGGGCACCGACCTTTGACCGGTCATTTGCTTATTACGGGTATGGTATAATATTTGGCTTAACTTTTTTCTATGATATTTTGCTACAATCCTGCTGTAATTTCAAAAATCAAAGAAATAGTAAGCCCTTTTATTGGTTGAAAATATGACTCTGTATTGAAAAATTTCCATTACGTGTTTCAGGACCGGTGGTCAGGAGTCTATAATGATGGAATGTGTTTGTTACCAATTGTGTTTAGATGAAAGCGTATTCGCATAAAATGCAGATTATGTACAAATTCGAATTGGACGAAAACTCAAAAATACGGAACATTTTATCAGCTCACAACCCTATGTACAACCCAAATTTTTGACACATTGACCAATTTTTTAGTGAATCACAGGCTCAGTGGGTCTAAAGCAGAGTCGAGTGAAAAAAATTAAGGGAGAGGTAAAACTAAATTTACTTTTCATGTGTACTTAATATGCTTAGTTCTTTGATTCTCCTTTCGTGATAGTTCTAATGGTTTCCACTCATTTTGCGTTAAAAACTTGTGTACAAAGTACTCTTGTAAACATTGAAATACCAGGTTGTTCAATAAGTTTTGTTTTGTTTTGTTGAGGGCGTTGCTACTAGTCCAAATTTGTTTTTGTTTTGTTGGTTTACTCTTCTTATCAACGTATGTGAAGGTTCATTTCAATCAGTCAATTCATTCTTTGTTTACAAGCCATTTAGTGTCGCCGTGTCACAGTATTTTCGACAATGGAAAAAATTGAATATCGTGCAGTGACAAAATTCTTATTTTTGGAAGGTGTAGCACCAAAAGAAATTCACGAACGAATGTTAAGAGTGTATAATGAACGTTCACCTTCAATTAGAACAGTAGAAAGATGGGTTGCTGAATTTAAACGTGGTCGTACAAGCCTTGAAGACTATCCACGTGAAGGACGTCCAAAAACCGCATCAACACCAGAAATCGTAGCCAAAGTACAGGATATGGTTTTGGAAGATCGTCGATTGACTGAGAGGGATTTAGTAGAGGCTCTACACATCTCATTAGGCAGTGTGAGTCATATTTTAAATGAAATTTTGAGTTTTAAAAAGCTGTGTGCACAATGGGTGCCGCATTCGCTAACAATTGAACAAAAACACATTCGAATGCGACTTTCTCAACAACATTTGGAGCGTTTTAAAAAGGATAAAGTGAATTTTGTGCGTCGATTCATCACTATGGATGAGACTTGGGTCTATCACCATGATCCTAAATCAAAACAAGAGGCTAAAGAGTGGTGTGAACCTGGTTGTTCGGCTTCGAAACGAGTTCGTGTCCAGAAATCGGCCAAGAAAATTCTGGCATCAGTTTTTTGGGATGCGAAAGGAATTTTATTTGTGGATTACTTGCAAACTGGTAAAACAATTAATTCTGAATATTATTGCAACCTTTTGGACCAGTTGAAGGAAAAAAAATCGTGAAAAAAGACCCGGTTTGCAAAAGAAAAAAATCCTTTTTCATCAGGACAACGCACCGTGTCACAAGAGCATTTTGACAATGGCTAAAATCCATGAATTAAAGTTCGAATTGTTGGAGCATCCGCCGTATTCACCAGATTTCGCCCCCAGCGACTTCCATTTGTTTCCAGAACTCAAAAAATTGATGCGTGGCAAGCGTTTTTCGTCAAATGAAGAGGTCATAACGGCTGTTGAAGCGTATTTTGCAGACCTTCCGGAATCTCACTTCAGGGATGGGATCCACAGATTGGAGGATCGTTGGAGCAAGTGCATTAATGTTCAGGGAGATTATACTGAATAATAAAGTGTATTTTGAACCATAACATTGTGTTTTTCTTATCGAACGACAAAACTTATTGAGCAACCTGGTAAGTGATAATCTGGGGTCCATGAATTCATAATCCATTTTGTTTTAATTTTTATAGGTAAAATAGTTGCCAGTATCTGCGAGAACGAATTACTCTTCTGAATCTAGCAGATTCCGTTAGGAAGTAATGAACAGCGTATCATTTCAAATGTAATGTTAATAATATTATAACACTTTTATCATTTATAGTTTTGGAAAGAATTACTGTGGTTTTACTTAAAAAATACGAAATAAACAGAAAACAACAAATCACCGTTTGTATATCCAACGTAATGTAGTTTCCTATGAACATTTTATTCCTATGAACATTATTATCATTTATAGTTTTGGAAAGAATGTAGAAAACAACAAATCACCGTTTGTATATCCAACGTAATGCAGTTTCCTATGAACATTTTAAAATCTTAACAATTACTCTATTTAAGTTATATTCTGCATAAAACGTTATTGGTAAATCCTGTATGGAATAGAATTGAAATTTTATAGTTTACATTTTTTCAAATTGTAATAACATTCGAAACAAATACCACAGCGGCTTTGGGTGAAGAAGTATCGCATTAATAACTTATTTGTCGTCTTTTACTTGACGTTTTTATTTTTGAACATACAATACTGCCTCACTTACTCCTCTCGGACAAGTTATATGTAATTTGTAATTCAGCCGATTGTCTTAATATGCAGTAGAGGGATATTCTTACGGTTGCTCGAATTCACTTCTCCGTCATTTGACCAAAAACTGTGTATATTTTTCACGAGGCAGAGATTTTTATTTTTTTTTATTGCATTTACTTGTAATGGATCGAAAATATTATAAGGAAACAAATACCCCAGTAAATTTTCTGTTTGGATACATTTTTCTTAACCCATTTGCATCATTTGACGGAATAATCCGCAAACAAAAACTGACCATTATCATTGACAGCGGATAAATCCGCACACAATCATTTTTGTTTTCAGCTTATCAGCGATTGTTGAAGAGTCTGTACGATAAACAATAAAGAATTTTGTGTGAAATATTATTTTTCTTACTTTTCAGGTTGTAAGTTCAAAACAATAAAATAATAAAAAAAAATAATAGATAATAAAATTTAACAAAATTAGGTTACCATAGTAAATTACAGTTCGGATTCGGATTCAAGCATAGGAATGCAAATATCCCATAAGCGTAAACCTACCATAACACTAATTGATAGTAGTGAAGATGACCAGCCCACTAATATTGAAACTGGAGATTTCTTATGGGAAAAACGAAATTGTATGCCAACATTACATTATTTTACTGCCGTAAGTGATGTAACCATCAACGTCAATGGAATATCCAGGCGCGATGTTTCCGTATATATAATTCTAAAATATAGTTCAAAAAACGTGGAATATACTATTTGAATAACCAATAACACTATTTCTAATCAAAAAAATACAAGGTTAATATGTATTTCCGATATAATTTTAAAGATTTTGTAACCCTATAACACTATTTCTAATGAGAAAAAATGGTTGAAACTGCTGAATTCATTGTTAATATGTATTTCGAGGTTGATATTTGTTGATTTCACGTTACATAGATTTTGTATAGCCACCAAAAAAAAAAGTCGGTCCATAGAGGGTTAAATAAACTAGAATAAAGTTTGGACTGTGACTACGAGGAATAGACCTAAGTTTAACGCCAACGATCAAATCTTGCTGAAATACACCGGTTCTCGTCCCCCCGATTCGTTCCGGACTCGTCCGATCGACAACACCGCTGCGCAGGACAAGGAGAAGCAAGATATCACAACATAACCCCCAAAATAATAACGATGCCCCTATTAATAAGGAGCAGGAACAAACCAAATTTAGTGACTTTATAGTGAAAGCCAAAAAACGAAAATTGGAAAGTGAAGCAAATAACTCGACCGCGAGTGAAACGAGAAAAATGAAGACATCTATAAGTACACGTGGCGTACCGACAAGGAACAGATACGACATCCTAAGCGACAATGACTCCGACACTGACCAGGACATGGAACAAGAAACAAGTAATGAACATACCAATAACAGCACCAATCAAACGAGCAAAACGCCACGTATCAAATCAGCAGGAAAACCACCGCCACTTGTCATACATGGTGAGATTAAAGAACACTACAAATTTCTAACAAAAATTAAAAATGTCCTAAATAATAAATTCTACATCAAGTACAACAAAGACTATACAGAAATAATGACAACAAGTAAGACAGACTTCCAAACGCTCAAGGAACTATGGCTGAACAATAAGATACAATTCCATACATTTACTGAAAAAGAGAACAAGAAACGCATATTTGTAATTAGAGGACTCCATGCTGAGACAGACACAACACAAATTCAAAATGATATAAATGAAATGGGATTTGGTGTGACACGTATAAACTTAATGAAAAACACAGCCAGGCCCCTGTTCATGGTGACATGTAAATCAGATACAACATTATCACAGTTAAGACAAAAGATCCCATATCTTAGTCATACAAAAATAACATGGGAAAAATATATCAATAAAAATAGATTAACGCAATGTCATAACTGTCAAGAATGGGGACATGCAACAGCGAATTGTTATGCAGAACCTGCTTGCCTTAAGTGTGCTGAAAAGCATCTAACGAAAGACTGTATAAAAACTAGAGATACGCCAGCAAAATGTGTAAACTGCAATGGTGAACATCCAGCAAACGCAACAATCTGCGAGGTGTATCAAAAAAGGTTGTTAACACTGACTCACAAAAACACTGCCCATAACAAAGTCACAACAGCAAATAACAAACGCATAACCCCAAACATAAGTGATCCGAAGCAATTTCCTAGTCTAAAACCACACTCAATTGAATCAACAAATGTCTGGAACAGGATACCAAGAAGTGTACGAGAAACCAACAATGACAATTTAACGACAAGAACCATCATTACAAAGAGCAATGTAAATACAAATAATAACTACATCAGTGAAGACATTACCAAACTCTCAGAACTCTCTAGGGAAATTGGATACATAAATAAAATCTGTGATATTAACACTATGTTTAAATTAGTAAAAGACTTAAGAGTGCAATTGGAACAATGCCAATCAAACCTAGAGAAGTTTCAAGCGTTTGTAAATTTCTCCAACAAACTAGAAACAGAATGGACTGTTTAAACATCTGTACCTGGAACGCAAATGGATTAAGAAATAGAATGGGTGAATTAATTGAGTTTCTCAATAGATATAAAGTTGACATAGTATTAATAAATGAAACTAGATACACCAGTAGGCAAAAACTAAAAATAAAAAATTATATGTGCTATAGAAAAGAGAGAGAAAATTCTGCTGGTGGAGTTGCTCTCCTAATTAAGAACAACATACCTCATAAAGTACTTAAAATCACAGTTCCTAATTTAGAAGCGGTAGGAATAAGACTGCAAAGCGGAGCCTGCTTAATATCAGTATACAGAAGACCAAGCATTGCTCTTAACCACCAAGACATAGACACACTACTGAGAATGGGCAATAAAGTACTGATAGTAGGTGACATGAATGCAACACATATAACTTGGAACTGTAATAGAAATAATAAAAGTGGAAGGGTATTGCATAACTATATACAAAACAATGAGTGTACCATAATGTATCCAGACGAACCAACTAATTATCCACCCAGCAATACAACGCCATCAACAATAGACATAGCTATTAACAAAAACATAAGAAACATAACAGACCTACAAGTTGTGCATGAATTAAGCTCGGACCACAACCCAGTAATATTTCAACTCGGGGCACAACACAAGACCAGCAAAGCGAAGAAAGTCTACATTTATGAAGAAGCTGATTGGAAGAAATTTCACAAACTACTAAATGACAGAGTACAAGTTACACCAAGAATAACAAACCCTGCAGAAATTGATACAGAAGTACAAAAATTAACCAACAATATCAAATATTGCATAGAACAAACAGTCCCAATAATAAATACTAGGGAACCCATGGATAGATTACCACCAGAAATATTGGATTTAATAAAAAACAGAAACAAATTACGCAAAAGATGGCAAAGAACAAGAATACCACAAGTCAAACATGCAGTTAACAAACTGAATAGGGACATTAAGAAAAACATAATAGCATACAGAAATGAGAAATGGACTAAACAATTGTCGAAGTTAAATCCTGCAGATAATTCTCTATGGAGGATGACGAAAATTCTAAAAACAGAACACAATTCAATACCAACACTGGACAAAGATGGGATGGAGGCAATCACCGCACAAGACAAGGCTGAACTACTAGCTACACAATTCGAGGATACACATAAAATTGAAATGACAAACAACACCACACAGCAGGAACATATCCTAAGGACAGTAGCTGACTATATGCAAAGTCCTACTACCCAAGAAGCTCATACATTTTACACAAATCCAAAGGAACTTGTCAGGGAAATCAAAAGATTACCTTCTCGAAAAGCACCTGGAATAGACAATATACAAAATATAATATTAAAAAACATCACAAGAAAGACAGTAGTCCAAATAATGTATATCATTAACGCAACAATCAAATTGGCATATTTCACACAACACTGGAAAACTGGACTTATATCACCTATTCTGAAACCTGGTAAGAAAAGCAACGAACCTGCTAGCTATAGACCCATTAGCCTACTCTGCACACTCAGCAAATTAACTGAAAGAATTATCCTTCAAAGAATGAATGAACATAGCAAAAAACATAATATTTTAATTAATGAGCAATTCGGCTTCAGACAGAAACACAACACAGTCCAACAAGTCACTAGAATTGTGAATGACATCAGCATCAATTATAATTATAACAGGGTAACAGTTATGACCTTACTGGATATTGAAAAAGCCTTCGATAAGGTATGGATAGATGCAGTCATATACAAAATGATCAAATATGATTACCCAGAGGTGCTTACTAAACTTATATACTCTTACTTACACAAAAGACATCTAATAGTTACGGTAGAAGGAAAGGTATCCAGTAAGCGAAAAGTAAGGGCAGGCGTTCCGCAAGGATCTGTCCTTGGACCAATACTGTTTACCATATTTATAAATGACATTCCGAAATATAGCAAATCCAAAATGGCACTGTTCGCGGATGATCTAGCCATATATGCTCACTCTCATTATGCAATAGCAGCTGCTAAACAACTTCAAATTCATATAAACATACTAGAAAAGTACTACAAAGACTGGAAGATAACTATCAACAGAACAAAAACGGAAGTGATCATATTTAGCAGGAAGATAAACAATTCAAAAATCTTTCAACCAATTACAGTGTATGGCCATCCAACAACTCCAGCATCAACAGTGAAATATTTAGGTGTTCATTTAGACTCAAAATTAACCTACTATAGGCATGTAAAGGAAATCACCAGAAAAACCTATTCGGTTATAAAGAAATTATATCCACTCTTAGTCCACAATTCTGCAGTAACAATTAAAAATAAGAAATTAATATATAAAATGCTACTGAGACCTATAATAACATATGCTGCACCAGTCTGGTGTAGTATGGCAAACACACGTATGAAACAACTGCAAATCCTCCAAAATAAGTGCCTAAGAATGATCCTAGCGGTCAATAGATGTACAACAATTAACCACCTACATGAGGAAGCACAAATCGATTATATAAGTGATTATATCAAAGCACTGGCGGAACAATTTTATAAGAAACAACTAAAATGTAACAATTTACTTGCAAGTATTACTAAATTAAGAAGTTATAACTTACCTTTTGATTACAAATACAAACTACCATATGATAAGTTATTAATATTTAATACGTATGAAGACTGATAATATGTAAGATAGCTGAAGTAGCCCAAAGAATTGTTAAAAGTAGGTTTTTCTAATTTGTTTTCCTACGGTTAAGAATCATAATGAGGACAAAACCGAAACCGATACTGTGACTAACCAAAGAAAAGCGTGTGATAATATAAATCATAACAGTAGATTAAGCTCATTAGGAGTAGGTGCTACAATAAGTACTGCAATAAATATGTGCCTTTATATATATATATATGTATATATACTATATTATAAATGTATAAATGCTAATATTACTGTTAATTATTTCAATAAAAAAAAAAAAAAAAAAAAAAAAAAAAAAAAAGGTTCTCGTCCGATCACCGAAGTTAAGCAGCAATGAGCGCGGTCAGTACTTGGATGGGTGACCGCTTGGGAACACCGCGTGTTGTTGGCATCCTCTTTTGTTTTTATTCATTTTAAATTATTGAACTGTTTTTTATTTTCTTAACCATTTGCATCCGTAAGCGGAATATTCCGCCCATGACGATCGTCTTCTATCACCGAGCGCGGACTAGTCCGCGGGCCGCAACTTTCTTTTATCACCGGTCACGAAATATTCCGCAAATGACTCAGTTGTGCATGTTTTGCTATCAATCTATATTGAGCTTGTTTCATTAAAGAATTGCGTCGAATAAACAAAAAATATTTTTACATTATGTTTTTTAATTTATAATTTTATTACCGGCAAATTTTTGAATATGAAATTTTGTGTGAATATCACCGGCTATTATTTTTAAAGATTGAACATTTTCAAAATTAAATAAATGTAAATAACCTTCAATAAAGTGTGTTCGTGCATAATGAATTCAAATTGAAGTTTGGACATAAATTTGATGTAACTTTTAATATTTTTCGTATGATTAACAGTACAGCAGTCATTTATGCGTAGATGTAGCCAAGAGGTTTTGCACATATATTTTGTTTCGTTGCGCTTTCCCTTTAAAGAGCTAGATTATGCCCTTGTTATTTCATTTTCAATAATCATTTTCCAAATGTCTACAACTTATTAAAAAATCACTCGGGCAAGTATATAAAGCATTGTATAATTGATTGAAAAATGCTTCACCGTCACGTTCCGTCATTCTTGACACTTTCTAATACTAGAATTGTAATAAAAACCTCAGTACCAAGAAAAGTATACTTTTTTATAATAGCAGACACGATTGAACACAATTAACAAAATTTTGCTGTTTATATATTTATTTAAAAATTAAAATAGCCGACTTTCAAAAGTTAAAACTAAATGACCGGTCAATGTGTTAATTGTTGAAATTAAAAAGGTCTAATTTCATTTTTACAAACCAAAAATTACATTGAAGAAATGATTGAAAAATACTTAATAAATGTGAAGTAAGAGAGACTCATTTTTTTTAAATGGTTCGTTAACGCGATAATTATGGGCACAGTTCATGTTTTGCTATCAATCTGCATTTGAGCTATTTTCATTGCGTCGTAGACAAAGTTTACTTTTGTTTTAATTGTTGTAAATAAAAAAGATCGAGCTTTTCATGTTTACAAACCAAAATTAGCCGAAGAAATGATTGAAAAATACTTAATAAATGTGAGAGTAAGAGAGACATAATTTAGCAATGATTCGTTAACGCGATATACTAGTCGGCATTTTCCTATACGGATACCTCCAAGCCTAGCAAAGGGGAACAAAACATCAAAACGATGTATTGTATGCTCATATATACATGATTATTTAACAAAAAACAAACGATATTTTCAAAATCATAAAAATAATGTAGATTTTAAATCATTTTAACACTATCTTACGAAAAGTCCGATAATTTGTCAGCGCATATTTCTTCGTCACGTTTTTGTCACAATCGCGCGGATTTGATCAATTTTGTAAAAATCAATAATAAAAAATCAAGCTTCAAATTGATAAAACACGTTTTTTAGCTAAGAATTCGATTGAAGGCGAAATAACTCAACAAAAGATCGAGTAACTCAACAATCATAACTTATGGGAAAAAAACTGCAAAGCGTTGCCTAGCAACGCAAATACCCATATAATGTCACATATTCATGTAATTATCGATTTAGTAGATTTGTGGTGGATATCCATCTTAACAAAAAAATCAACTAAAATTGGAATGATTTTACACGCGCTATAGACTACAAAAAACTAAAAATACGTTATTCATGTTAAAATATATCATGTTAAATGTGCCCATAATTATGAAAGTGGTCTAAGTCATACTATTTCGCGCCGTATTTAATGAATTGCATTTGAATAAATTAAAAAATATTTTTACATTATGCGACATTTTAATTTATAATTTTATTAGTCTTAATTAATGGAAATATACTATGAATATGAAATTTTGTGTGAATTTTATACGATAATATTATTTTTAAAGATTGAATTGACTGGCCATTTTCAAAATTAACGAATGTTATAATATATACAATAAAGAACTTTGATTTTATTTGAAACAATAATTTGATTGAAATAATTCGTGAACATTTATTACATTTATTAATTATTTTTAAAATAAGCAATTTTTAATTTTTCCACACTATTTAAGATTCGAAAAGTCCGAAAAATTGGAGGGATGTACAGTAGTATCATAATATCTTCATGTTTTTCTTCCGACTATCTAATGGTGTCATAATGGAAGTCATTTGATCATATTTTGGTAATCCTTTTTTAGGTGAATCCAAAAAAAATTTAGAATCATCTAAAGATGTTTTATAAACATTTTATAAGGTTCATTTTTCAAGAATCTCATCCATTGAATTTGTAACTCAGCAAACAGATTCACCCGAATATTTTTTACTCTTCTTGTTATTGATATAAACTGAAGTTGTTGTTATTATTAAAATTTGATTGTCATTTATTTTATTATGTAGTTCAGAAACGCGTCAAAGAAGGCCACGCAATTTTCACAGTTGTTTATATAATTTATTTAAATTTTTGACTTAGACCACTTTCATAATTAAAACTAAATGAATTCCATATAATGTTGAAATTACAACCACTATCTAATGGTTCATTTTTGACAATTTCGTAAAAATTACATTGAATAAATTTAGTTAAAAATAATGTGGTATGAAATAACTAATAAACTCATCTTTTTTTAAATTTTGACTTAGACCACTTTCATAATTATGGGCACAAATAAACTCTAAGAACTATTCGGAAGTCATTCACTGTAGTAGTTAACGAAAATATTAAAACAGCCGATATACGGCCGCGCGCGGTGATACGGGCCCACCATCAGTTGAACGTCGCTGATGTTTAAACGCAGAAACCAAAGTAGAGTCGTGATGCAAATGGTTAACACATTAACAGCAGATACTTCTAGTACTTCTCATTCTAATACCTCAAGTACTTCTGTACTTGTTTCAACACCTCGCACACAGAAATTTGATAGCCCCCAGAGACTTTCGGGCGATGTGAAGAAACATAAAGTTACCAGAATTCCTGGATCAGGGAAAAAAAGTCAATACGTACGATGTCCGTGTAAAGTTTGCTCTGCTGGTAAAAAAGAAGCGAGAGTAGTTTTATGTGTTGAATGCTTAGTACCTTTATATCTTGGACAATGTTTCGAGAAATACCAAACTTGCCTTAAATATTAAAACTTTTGTTTTCTGTTTACGTTATGTATATGTAATAATCCACCATGAAATGAGAAACTGCATGTTTTTCTATAATTATAAATTAAAAATTTCGATTTTGTTTCTATGTTTAATTACCGTTAAATCGTATATGACGAATATGCAAATAAAATTTACTATTTTACGGAAATATATAATGTTTTGAATATTTTTGTTGGCTATTCATTGATCAGAAACAAGCGAATAAGGCAGGCGTTTGGGATTTAAGTGGCCGATACGTTACCGGCGTTTAGGCTGTAAATGTTTCCTAGACCGACAGCTGTCAATGTGTTAAATGAACTAGAATAAAGTTAGACTGTGACTACGAGCAATAGACCCAAGTTTAACGCCAACGATCAAATCTTGCTGAAATACACCGGTTCTCGTCCGATCACCGAAGTTAAGCAGCAATGAGCGCGGTCAGTACTTGGATGGGTGACCGCTTGGGAACACCGCGTGTTGTTGGCACTCTTTTGTTTTTTTTCCTCATTTTTTATATTATTGAACTTTTTTTGATTTTCTTAACACTTTATCAACCGCTAGCCGATTTTCGGCTTTTCGGTACCAACAGTTATTTACCGGTAGCCGATTAATCGGCTTTTCAGTGGTCAACGGTTATATTCCCAGACAGCACACAGATATCAAAAATACGTCTAAAAGATAACCTTTTTTCAGGAAAGATATCTTTCAATAATGACGTAAAGGCATCAGAAAGATGACGAAAAGTTCTCTTATGACCCGTTTTTCGTTGCTTAAAAGATGACGTTCAAACAAGTCTGAAAGACAACATCCAGGCATCATTAAAAGACGGCATTTAGACACAGTCGATGGACAACATTTAGGCATGCCCGAAAAAAAATAATTTTGGCTGATATATCTTATATTATATGAGCCGTTTATTTTTTCCGAAAGTGGTAAAAAACTGGTTATACCTAAGTCCAATTGTCCATTTTTTTTTGTTAACTGTTTTTATGACAGCTAATCTAAAATTATAAACGTTAATACAGTCAACCAAACAGAAATTGTTGAAAAATGGACTCATCTTTTCAAGCGATAAATCGATCCAATTTTTTATAAAGATTTTCATAAAACCGGAAGTGCTGGTCATGCCTAAATACCGTTTTATGTTTTATATTAAAATTATCGCGAGGATATTTATTTGTGTTCCATTTTTATTTTTTATTATGGATATTGTTCGTTTACAAGAATAAATATTATAAGTTTCATCTGTAAATAGATAGGATAAATACAAGACGACGCTTTTAGACGACGATTTTTTTGCCTTTGTCCCAAATGCCGGAAATCTTTCCATTTTGGCATCTTGTCGGAACTTATTCGACCTTCGGCATAAATTAACACTAGAAAATGTTATAATACTGAAATAGCATCAATCACATTCAAAAAGGAACGATCGCATTATTTATTTACATGCATCTTAAAATATTTAGAAAAAATAAAAATAAAAATGTAAACTAGAAAAATACAAAAAGTGGTTAACCACTTTAGGTATACAGAATGAATCTAAATAACCGTTTTTCTAATTTATTTATTTTTTTCATCCTACTATAAAATCAATGTAATTTATGCCAATTGAATACTATTCTTTAAATTATTTTGTTACCATTAAATTATTTTTGTTTCACCGAACCAATTTTCACAATAGTAATTCACAATGGTGGCGCCAACTAGTGTTTAGCACAAAAAACATCTTTAATATTTTGGCATCTTTTAGGTGTCCATAAGGCATCATTAGATTATACCGAAAAGACATCTTTCAAAAGTCGTCATATGGACATCTTTTAGTAATATGTGCTGTCTGGGATTAGATATAATAAATGAGCCGTTTATGTTGAAAGTGGCCTAACTCCGTTTTTCAATATTTTCCGGTTACCATGGTTACATGTACAAATTCATGTTATTTATCAGTAAATTTATCTCGATTGAAGATAAATGGAGTTAGGCCACTTTCAAAATAAACGGCTCAAATATCAAATGATATTATGACAATTGTAAATAACAATAGAATTACACGTGCTTTGAAACCAATAGCGATTCTCAATAACACAATCAGTATTTTTGAGAGCATAGAGAGCCAACATTACATGATTACATTCATGAAATTGTATGCCAACATTATAATACATGATTTTACTGCCGCAAATGATGTAACCATCAACGTCAATGGAATGTCCAGACGCGATGTTTAATCGAGAATGATTTTTTAACGATGCAGACACAAATCGACAATATTTCGATGGCGTTATGTTTACAAATCCAATAATTTAAATAACATCTACATCTATTTCTAATCGAATAAACACTTAAAGCTACAGCCATCTGGTATCGGCGAAGTTTAGCTGCGCATGTCGCATTATATGAGTAAGATTATTTAGAGCAATGATGCGAAGTCCAATAATAGCGTGCAATTTTTTTTTGTATCTATTCACGAATAGTTTTTATGACAGATTAATCTAAATTATAGATTTGACGTTATTACAGTCAACCAAACACTCGGAATTGTTGAAAAATGGACTTAGATTATTAGTCATTCCTGGGATATAAAGATATTATCAGCGCAAAATTATTTTTTCTTGAGAATGCCTAAATCTCTTTTATGTTTTATATTAAAATTATAAGATAGGATATTTATTTGTGTTCCATTTTTATTTTTTATTATGGATATTGTATATCGTTAACAAAATAAATATTATAAGTTTATATCTGCAAATAGATTCATGAATATGTAATTTTTATATAAATTTTTTTAGGCGAATTTGTCCCAAATGCCGGAAATATTTTCGTTTTGGCATCTTGTCCGAACTTATTCGACCTTCGGCAATTAGACAATTGTAAAAATTGTTTAATTTCAATTTTTAAAAATCAAATATTATAATACCGAAAATAGCATCAATCACATATAAAAAGATGTTAGGTGATGTCATTATTTATTTAGAATAATTTATTGAAAATATTTAAAAAAAATAAAAATAAAAATGTAAACTAGAAAAATAGAAAAAGTAAGGTTAACTGGACTTTAGGTATACAGAATTTAATCTAAATAACCTCGTTTTTCTAATTTATTTATGTTTTTCATTCTACTATAAAATCAATGTAATTTATACCAATAGAATACTATTCTTTAAATTATTTTGTTACCGTTAAATTATTTTTGTTTCACCGAACCACACCGAACTAATTTTCACAATAGTAATTCACAATGGTGGCGTCAACTAGTGTTTAGCACACAAAACATCTTTAATATTTTGGCATCTTTTAGATGTCCATAAGGCATCATTAGATTATACCGAAAAGACATCTTTCAAAAGTCGTCATATGGACATCTTTTAGTAATATGTGCTGTCTGGGATTAGATATAATAAATGAGCCGTTTATGTTGAAATCACCAATAAGTAACTCCGTTTTTCAATATTTTCCGGTTACCATGGTTACATGTACAAATTCATGTTATTTATCATTAAATTTTATTTATCTCGATTTTAATATAAATGGAGTTAGCCAACTTTCAAAATAAACGGCTCAAATATCAAATGATATTATGACAATTCTAAATGACAATAGAATTACACTGCTTTGAAACCAAAGGATTCTCAATAACACAATCAGTATTTTTGAGGTATAGAGCTTGCCAACATTACATGATTACATTACATGAAATTGTATGCCAACATTATAATACATGATTTTACTGCCGTAAGTGATGTAACCATCAACGTCAATGGAATGTCCAGACGCGATGTTTTCGAAATATTTTTCAACGTGGAACTAGTCCAAACAATAGTTCTGCAAAATACGAGGAATATCCAATAATTTGAATAACCCTATAACACTATTTCTAATGAGAATAAACACTAAAAGTCTTCCTTGCGCATGCTGGTATCGGCGACGTTTAGCTGCGCATGTCGCATTTTTGAGTAAGATTGCGGATTTAGAGCGATGATGCAAATGGGTTAATAATAGCGTGCAATCTTCTTGTATCTATTCAGAGCGAATAGTTGCCTGCAACGGATTAAGTTCGTAAATTAAGATTTGAGCGTATTAGATGCTAGGGTCATAGCATATCACTCGGATGTCCCTTTTGAGGGGACATTAAAGTTTATTAGTCATTCCTGGGAATCAACTTATCCGAGCGCAACTTTTTGAGAAATGCATGTTTCTCTGAAGTTTTCTGTTGAAGTGGCATAAGATATGGACCATTTATTCCGAAAGTGGTGTAAACCCATTTTTTCTTGTTTCGAGAAAATTAAGGGTTAGTATATCTGTTAATTAAAAAATGTAGACAAATCATATGAAGTCCAGCAATGTTTCTACTGATTCATGAATATGTAATTTGGTTATATCAATTTGTTTTAGGCGAATTTTACTAAACTAATGAATATTTACGAGTTGCAAGTGAACTTACACCACTTTCAAAATTAGACAATTGTAAAAATTGTTTAATTTCAATTTTTAAAAATCAAATATTACTTAAAGTATTGTAGGGATATAAGATGTTAGGTGATGTCGAAGTGTGATGCGGAATTATATTGAGTAGAATAATTTATTGAAAGATAAATAAAAGCACTAATTATACATATAAATACAAAATCAACCGTTTGAGTCCGGGGAAGCGCGATAGCGCTTCACATGTCGTATGCCAAAAATATCGAGAATGCGAAGACGCTGCTGTTGGTAGTATACTTTACGCAATTATTGAGAGCAGTTGCAGTAATATCAGTAGCAGTTTTTATTCATTTAACTCAGTTGTGGCTTTTAACAATATAAGAATTAAATAGACTGCAATTTACTTCAAACATTATTGACAGTATAGAGGAGGAATGGTTAGCAAGCAAAAATGCCACAGGAACATCACCAATAAGTAAAAAGTTTTCTTTAGAATAATTGCCTGGGCGAAATTTGCGACAATGTGATGTATGCAGTAATAAAAATTATAATGGAATTAAACGATCCAACCTAATTTGCGCTATATGTAAAAAAGGAATTCATGGAATTTGTGGAGCAAAACATTTTTGTAATAAATGAAAATAGAAATTTTTTTTTATCATAATTACTTGTTACATAACAATTAGTGTTCATTATAACCATTTTCATTGTTTCCCCAAAAAAAACTACTACGCATTTCATCCCGGACTTTTAGCATATGCATAAGAAAATGCTCCCGTACTCAAACGGTTAAAGTAAAACTATGGCAATCCAACTACGATTCGGTAACCGGCAAGAAAACATATCTATACTGGACTGAACCACACTCTGAACTTGACTGCCTGACAACTCAAGTACCAGGTGTGTCGGTAAGTCCTTTCCGTTTTTTTCGCTAAAGAAAACACGCTACGTACAATGGATAATTAAAATTTATTTATTCAAAGTATTGGCCATTTGAATCTATACATTTTGCCCATCTCTCAGGCAATTTATGGATGCCATTCCAAAAGAACAGTTTCTCCTTTGAGCTAAACCATTTATCGAGCCATTTTTTAACTTCTTCGAAATCGGCGAAGTGCTGCTCTGTAAGCGCGTGCCCCATCAATGCGAAAAGGTGGTAGTCGGATGGAGCCAGGTCTGGAGAGTAGGGCGGGTGCGATAAAACTTCCCATCCAAGTGATTTCAACACTTCTTTCACTGGTTTTGCTGTATGAGACGGCGCGTTGTCATGCTGCAGAATCACCTTATCATGTCTTTGAGCGTATTGTGGACGTTTTTCGATCAATGCACAGTTCAAATTGATTATTTGTTGTCGGTAGCGATCAGTATTAACTGTTTCTCCACGTTTCAACAATTCATAATATACGACACCAACCTGGTCCCACCAGACACAGAGCATGGTCTTGCGACCAAAGCGATTTGGCCTTGCAGTCGATGGGCCGGCTTCGCCACGAGATAACCATGATTTTTTTCGCTTGGGATTTTCGAAATAAATCCATTTTTCATCACCCGTTACTATTCGATGCAGAAATGACTTCCTTCCATACCTTTGAAGCAGCATTTCACTGACGATTTTTCGGTTTTCCAATTGCCTGTCATTCAATTCATGTGGCACCCACTTTCCCATCTTTTATATCTTTCCCATCGCTTGTAATCGTTCACAAATTGCTACTCGGCTCACATTCAACTTTTCTGCCAATTGTTTTTGAGTTTGTGTTGGGTCTTCATCCAATAACTCCTGCAATTCCGCATCTTCAAACATTTTCGGCCTACCAGGACGTTCTTTGTCTTGAACGTTGAAATCACCACATTTGAATTGTCGAAACCATGTTTCACATGTTCTTATGGTTGGAGCATGCTCACCGTAAGTCTCTACCAGCAAACGATGACTTTCAGCGGCTTTTTTCTTGTAATGAAACAAGAAAAGTAAAATAAATGCACGTTTCAATCGCACAAAAATACATTTTCAAAAAATTATAAATCTATAAAACTGTTACTTTGGCGGAATGTAACTTGTGCAGTTTTGAGGTTAATGTTAGTAGAAACAAATGACATATGTATAAAATCATAACATTTCATACTTATGGCTAGTGACATCAGTTACAAAAACCGGAAAGGAATTACCGACACACCTGGTATATCTCCTCACCGGGCCGTTGCTATGCGCCTTCGTCCTTCCCCCCAAGGGTTCGGCATCCAATCATTCGTAAAAACACGCATCCTCTCATTCTTACCTACATTCTCTCTCGCTCACCCTAAATGCGTTGCAGTTGACACGCGCAATAATCAGGCATACGTCACGCATTCCTCAAACAAAACCACGCTATCGTTATACCTCACTCGCAACAGGACACTCCCGGTCGCAGCCACTCACACACACACGCACACTTCCTACATTTATGCGACACATCTACGGCCGTTTTTCTGATGCTACAATATACTTCATATTAACACTTGGCATGCGGGCATACTTCGCCGCCGAATTTCGCGGGCAGCGGGCGTTTCTTCTTGAATCGCGCGGAAGTTTGGTTATTCAGAAAAATCGCTGTAAATCGAAAACTACTTCGTTTTTATGAACGAAACTTTTTTTATTTCACACTTAACCCTTTGCACTCCGAGTACTTTTTAGCAAGAGGTTTCAGTTATCAAAGTGTTTACAATGTTGAGACCGCGCAATTGAGAAAGGTCAAAGACGCTGCCGTGTCATTAAAGAAAGCTTGTTTTGAAATTGAATTGTTGAATTGATTGTCAAAAAATTGAAGTGTCATTTGAAAGCTATGTTTTATTAACAAAATTACAATGTAAAGAATATAACAATACATAAAAATAACAATTATCTTTTGAAATTCTTCATTGTATGATACTGTGAAAAGCAATCCCGAAGATGCATTCGTGGCTTGCCAGGACAAGTATCGCAATACTCACTAGTTTCATGCCTTTCACCTTTCTTCTGCCTGTTGGAGCAAACGATACAATCTGTTTTTTTACCCTTCCGCATTACGAACGAAGCTTCCCGTTTAACCGTATCTCAACACATGCAGATGCAGAAGATGAAGCTCTCGATCTTTCTTGTCGAAAAATTGTTAACCAGTTGATCCACTAGCAGTTTCACATATTTCAAATGTGTCAATGGTTTCTCATTTCGATTTTTTTTACAGTCTTATATATAATATATGAATTGATAACACATATTTCCATGCCCCAAAAAAACATTTTCCTCCACCACTTCAGAGATTTCCTCAAAAAACAATACGTGGCGCGTGCCGAAACATCTTCCTACCTGTATAAAGATGATACAATGTTGCCTGTAGATGCTGGCGTGTCGTGTCGCCGCAGCGGCGACAAGGGAGTGCTATGGGCTATAATACGTGTCGCCGTAGCGGCGACAACGGAGTGCAAAGGGTTAATATTTATTAAAAATATAAATGTATGTACAACACAAAGTAAAAAAAAATTTAATCTAACGCAACCATAGTTTAATGAATTTATTCGTCGTCACTACTCAGTATAATCAACCGAGAACGTTTTTTCGGTGGAACGACATTGCTTTCACTTTCCGAACTTTTTTCTCTATTTAAAGTTTTTGTATGTTTTCCCCTCTTAAAAAAATCTGTAATCGAACTTTGCTTGCTGGTTCTAACTAGGTCTTTGTAAATTTCGCGGTATGGAGCTAAACAGTTTTGCAGCTCCCTTTTGAATTTTCGACTTCTTTCCGTGGAAGGGTCTGTATTCAAGAAAAATGACTCGAGATTTTCCACTAAGCATAGGCCTTCTTGTATTTTTTTAATGTTAAATTCTTAACTGCACAATCTTCATCAGAGCTAGCGTCCTCAAAATCGATTTGATTTGCATCTAGGGATGCCATTTCCATCAAATCCGCTTCGTCAACTTTTTCTTCCACTAATAAATCTTGAATGTCTTTGGTAGCCATATCCACAAAACTTTCGCCTCCGATTGATTTAGCGACTTCTAATATGGCACCAATTTCATTTTCTGATGTTTCACGCATGATTTCTGTTTCAACTGAAGAGGGCCATATCTTCTTCCAACACGCATTTAAGATTGATGTTTTTATTTCTTTCAGCGACAAAGATATGTCCCCAATATCCTACGGGGGACACAGGCAGTCATAAGAGGAACAACCGTGTTATAGGATGCCGTGTTGTAGGAGTGTTCCCGCAATTTACGAATCGTGTTATAGCGAAACCGTGTTATAAGATACCGTGTTATAGGAGGGTTACCTGTACTTCATATTAATTCAATTTTGTTTACAAATAAAGACAAGATATAAAACAGAAGTAGTATTTTTAATTTTAGACGTTAATTAGATTGTTAAAATTACAAGATATTGGGAGTATTTACTTATGCTCTGCATGTGGCAGTGTTTTGAAATATTCATGATGCATCGGAAGTATATAAGATAATAACTGCTTGATATCTTTATATTTTTTATAAGTAATAGGCCTGCCATCTTGGTACAAAGGCGCCAGAGCGACTTTTTCAAATTTAATTTGGGTTGCTGGAATGAATTTTCCTCTTTTTGTATAGTACTTTTATCCAGTATTTCGCTTAATTTTGTTTATTCGTTGCATATATTTTCCTTTATTTTGTTCTGCGGAATCTAAGTTCTCAGTAACAATATCCTCATCTGATGAAGAATCTACCTCTATAATTCTTCTTTTCTTTTTACGTTCCGTTAATTTGTTTTTCATAGTGGAATTATCTTCATCCTCCGATTCTAAGATTATTCTTTTGTTTATATTCACGGGCTTCATTTCTGTGTGAATTTATTTAAAATTAAATAAAATAAATATTTTCAATCGTCATCAAATAATATCATCATAAAATAATATTGATTTACCATTTGTTCTTACCTATATCACTATCTGATGTTAATATGAAGTTATCCATTTTAGGAGGAAAATAAAATAAGTAATCTAAACTAGTAACTCTTGACACGTAATATAAAACAAATGTAAAATAACAGGCTACTGACCGGCAAGTATCTGCTAAGCCACCTATCTCTAGAAATTGAACTTATACCACTTTCATAATCAATGATTACGCAATTTCTTTTACCCACCAATTTTAAATTGTACAAAACATAGGCATTTTTTAAAAAATTAAATACTAACTAGTAATTCATAAAAAGTTTGCAGTAAATTAAACGTAAATTGCGTCGTATCTCATTTTTTTTAAATGGACTTACACCACTTTCAAAATAAACGGTCCATATAGTGGGAGTTTTTGACGGACGATTTCTGAAGGAGAATGATGAGATGAAGAATGATGCGGTGAAAAACGTGAAAGGCGATTATTGGCTGTTAGTATGTAAAGGAAGCGGATGAATTTCGGAACAATGCGGGTCAGGAACGAAGAAAGGGATGGTGATATTATTGTGTTGGACGGCTACTGAAGGAGGATTAGGCTTCGTATTGCGAAATAATGGGACAATTGCGATAAGCCTTATGGTGTAAAGAATGGGATGTTTGCATTATCGAGTGTATGTTCCGATAGCATAAAGAATGCGATGTTGCATGATACGAATGAACACCTTTCGCCTTTCTTCTTTACGTCCTTTCGTTTTCACGTTTTATCATGTTTACGTTTCGTCGTCAACTCACTACGCAACCAAACAACACAATTCAACAAACTCGTCACCTATATCACCTTAATATAATAATTGAGGATCGTAGGTGACCTTTGCTCGCCAATTAGAGGACCTTGTATTTGAGATCCTACATTTATTTTTAACTTTTCTGTTGTTTCCCTGTTCTCTGTCCTTTTGCAATCACATCTTCGGTAACATAGGATATAATTGGACCGTTTATTTTGAAAGTGGTGTGCGTCCATTTAAAAAAAAAAATGAGATATCGCGCAATTTATGTTTAATTTAATGTAAACTTTTTATATATAACTAGTTAGTATTTAATTTCTTAAAAAGTGTCCATGTTTGCATAATTTAAAATTGGTCGGTAAAAGAAATTGCGTAATCATTGATTAAATTAACGAAACGCAAAAAGAGAAGAAGAATTATAGAGGTAGAATCTTCATCCTTCGTATAGAGGTAGAATCAGATGAAGATATTGTTACTGAGAACTTAGATTCTGCAGAACAAAATAAAGGAAAATATATGCAACGAATAAACAAAATTAAGCGAAATACCGGACAGAAGTACTATACAAAAAGAGGAAAATTCATTCCAGCAATGCAAATAAAATTTGAAAAAATCACCCTGGCGCCTTTGTACCAAGATGCCAGGCCTATTTGTTATGAAAAATATAAAGATATCAAGCAGTTATTATCTTATATACCTCCGGGGCATCATGAATACTTCAAAACACTCTCACATGCAGAGCATAAGTAAATACTACCAATATCTTGTAATTTTAACAACGTAATTAACGTCTAAAATTAAAAATACATCGTCTATTTTATATCTTGTCATGATTTGTAAACAAAATTGGACTAATATAAAGTATATTTTAAGTAACATTTGATTTTTCAAAATTGAAATTAAACGATTTTTACAATTGTGTAACCGCCTCGTAAGAATCCGCTCGGATTGATATAAAACACCATCGAGCAGGGAGAAGTGCGAAGGGACAACGAGTGCTCTGATTTATTCATTCGTTATCGAGAAACCGAACGGACACGACCGCCGCTGCACCGCGACCGTGTGCTAATCGTCTTTCGCTGTTAATTATTTTATTTCGTCCAATACCGTGATATAAGTTCATTATACGTACACCGAATAAACGACATCCTACACATCACACCGAAGACCCGAACGCCCACCGACCGCCGTTACAGAAAAAGGAACTACCGATCCGACCCAACCGACAAACCCTCCGTTTACAATTGTCTAATTTTGAAAGTGGTGTAAGTCCATTCGCAGCCCGTAAATATACATTAATTTAGTGAAATTCGCCGAAAACAAATTTAAATAACCAAATTATATATGGATAAATTAGTAGAAACATTGCCAGACTTCATATAATTTACCTAAATTTTTTAACCGTTTGAGTCCCAAGCAGCGCAATCGCGCTGTTCAGATTTTATGTCGAGAAAACCCAGCACATTTCGAGCATTGTTGACAACTGACGGTGCGTTACGTATTGTCGAAGTCGAACGCTCAGACTTACTGACGCAAGTAGATCACACAGCTCCTTTTAACGTACAGGATATGGTTTTGGAAGATCGTCGATTGACTATAGTACATTTTACAATAGGTAATATAGTATTATAATAATGCAGTAATACATTACAAAATAAACATTTTTATTTGATTGTTATCTTTTCAATCATTTTTATCGTGCAAAACTTGAAATATTTATAAATTTACAGTACGCATAATCCCGATTGGGATTCATCGATGTGAAATAAACAAAGCGCTATCGCGTCGCTTGGTATTTCTTGACATAAAATAAAAGAAGCGCTATCGCGCTGATTGGGTCTTTTCGAACTCATTTAGAGAAAGCGCGGTTGCGCTGTCTGGGATTCTTCGACAGTGTTTTTTCAATACCGTCTGGGACTCAAACGGTTAATTAACAGATATGCTAACCATTAATTTTCTCGAAACAAGAAAAAATGGACTTACACCACTTTCAAAATAAACGGTTCAATTATCCCCAACACGCACATCAGTAACCCCAATACATGATCAGCCACTTGCGGAAGGTAAACACCCACTCCACAAGAGACGCGTTGGAGAATTGGGCGGACTCCAACTGTTTAATACTGGCAACGCCCACACAAGCTTGCGCTGAAATGAGGGGTCCACGATTAGCAATCTTCAGCCACTCTGCCCGCTGCTGGTAGAGCGAAGAGATGGAGACTGCCACGAATTCCCTGTGAGACCGTTCATTCATCGAGACAGACCTTTTAGTTCTAGTGCAGGGTAGGGCAAGGCCTCTGTTCAGGGTTTTAACCGCGGATCCACCGATCAGTTCGGTTGGGAAGATTAACGGTCGCATATCGTTGGGGTAACCGTCTTAACCCTTTGCGCTCCGAATTTTATTTCAATTTCGTTACCAGCAGCTTCCAACGCTTTTAAGTGTTTTATTTGAAATTTACTTTAACTAAAAATATAAAGCAATTTAAATAAATAAAGGAAGAAACAAATTCACTTAAATACCAATTTTATTTACAGTATTGTCGTATATTGAAATTTTCAAGGGTATGATATCTTTTGAAAGAACTTGCAAGATGTAACCCTGATTTTCTTTCACACGTTTCACAAAAATAGGTGGTTTCTCTTTTTCCTCCAGATGTTTTTCTATTTGAGTAAACTGCACAGTCTTTGTGTTTTCCTTCGGGATGTAGGAAGATTAAATGAGGCTTTCCATCTAAGCGATCGTGTTTATCATGTGTTCCAGGCCTCCCCAATTTCATATTTGGATGACGACAATCACGAATTAGCATTGACAAAATCTTTTCGCGAAATTTTTTGTGGGCTATAGGTTCTGTTCCTTGGTTTTTTGTTTTTTCTTTGTATAAAATATACGCATTTACCATGGAGATTTCTAATCCCCAAAAGAAATATTCCCTCCACCACTTGAGTGCTCGACGTAAAAAACAGTAAGATGTCGCGTATTGGTTCGCCATATCGACACCATCTATATTTTTATTATAATCTGTGATCACATCCAGTTCTTTTATTTCTCTTCGATTACCTGAATGTCTAACCCTTCTAGTGACATTGCGAGAGCGTCGATAACGTGTGCACGATATCTATTTATTTAGACATGAAAAAATGTCGAGTGGAGCTCGACAAAGGAGCTCCTGCCATAAAAACTGATGTCGAGTCACACTCGACATAGGAGTGCAAAGGGTTAATCGCGCGGAAAAGTGCACAATAGGTGCTATTCTTTCGTATTTTCACATATAGTCATTCATGCAAACATCCTGTTGCATCGCAAGCAAACAAAGCGCAGTGTCTGTGGAAAGTGTCGGATGACACATCGTCGCCGTCTGGGACTTAACCAGTTAACTGCTTATGACGAATATATTCGTCATGAAAAAATTGTAAAATTTTGTATTCTGACGAATATATTCGTCATGCGTCTTCAGTAGTGACCATTGGCGGTTAATTTTGCAATTTTAGTTAAAACTAAAATATATTCCTAAACTGCAAGAAGCTTGAAATATTTTGAGACCATGTCGAAAAAAAATAATAAATAATTATTATAGAAAATGAAACAGTATATTAATTATTGCAAAAATATTAAAGTCATTTCATTGTAACCTAATTTCATATCAAACATACTCTGTGTTTGACGAATATATTCGTCATCGCTTAATTTGTACGATGCACGTAGGGAACACATTTTCCAACGAGGTCGAAACAGATAACTGGTTAAAGAGTTTCCATAGACACTACAACAAACCTCGAAACAATCCGTGTAGCCAGCAATGAGTACCCCTCTTGATTTATATCGCCTTATCTGCAAGCAAGGACAAGGAGGACCCCGTACATATTAGCCTGAGATTTGTTACTCCACCCCCAACCCACTATGGGAGGCCTCAATATGGGAGGCCCCAATATGGGAGACCCCAATATGGGAGGCTCAAATCAAGGAGGTTCTAATCAGGGAGGCTCAAATCAAGGAGGTTCTAATCAGGGAGGCTCCAATAGGGGAAGGAGAGACACTACTCATTCTACCACCAAACTTTGAAACTCTTCTTCGTTTTGAACCACAAGACAAGTCACTTCGCATTCAACCACCTCGTGTCACTTCGCTTCTAATCACAGACAGTATGCATTCAACCATAGCACAAGACGGTACTTCTTCTCACACCACATGAAAAGTAGGACTCAGTCTACCACACATCAATGCAACACAACACACAGTACCACACAATACACAATAAAACGCAAAACACCGGAGATATTTAGTTATTTCTTTCGGTACCTGCCACGATCGCAATAAGTTCCTGCAGCAATCGAGTATCAAGCGACACTTGCTGCGGTCGTGTTAAAAACTCTGAAAAGACCTAGTACCGTGCCTTACTTTCCGGTAATTTTTCGGAGTTGTTCATCATAACGTGCAACAGAGGCTATGACTTGGTAGAGGTTCGTATGCTGGATTGCATTCATCAAATGTTGTTAGAGTACTTTTGGTGTATGGTATCGTATACTGTTGGAATGCTTATACAAACGAATATCGAATATCGTCTGTCAGTATATGCGACAAAAATCAACATCTTTATTTGGAACTGTTTATGCTACCCCTTACTCTTATCTCGAGATGTAAATTCGGTTCCTTCTTTCTAAACGACTGCTTTTGTCTATGACTAATTTGAGAGCTAGTCCTTCGTATTTTCTTCACTTCGTTTTAGACTCGAATAGCGTGAAGACCTACTCTCTTGCGCGATTAAAGTTTTGTAATAAAGTATAAGTTTTAATAACTTGTTTTAAAAGATTATTTCACACATATCCATACCCCAACATATACCTTCTTGACATTCGTCACCGTTTTGTCTGCTATACTCGCCCCGCAGGGGTGGTGACTTTGGAGTGACTCCTAGTAACCCCATAGGTATCTTTCCACCACCTTAGAGAATGTACAGTTAGATATATGGAATACACAGAATGTGTAGTTGGTACACCAGCTCTATACCGAGCTTGTAGAAGCAGACCATTGGTAGTGGGTTCATCAAACTTTCTCCGCCCATGAAAGTCTCGCCAGTGACTGGGATTCCGTGAGGGTTATGGCGGTCCAAACCACAATTATTGGGTACGGTCCCCGGGAGGTGGATGCGTGTTCAGCCCTATTCCTGTTCTGGTTAGATAGTAGAGGTTGGAAAGTGCCTCGCCTCGACCAGTAGGACGAAGGGGTCTGCATCCTGAACAAACTGGCAGCAAGTCGCAGGACCAAATTTTGGCAAATCCAAGGGCACCTTCTTGGTAAGCCGCAAGGCAGGGACAGGGAGTAAAATCAGTCGACATTTATATGCAGTGTAAAAAGAAGGGTCCGCAGTTCCGGATTTTCTGTTGCAAAGAATGAAAGCAAAAGAGAATGTAATTTTTCTGTTGCAAAGCATAAAAGGAAAAGAGAATGCGACATTTATATTTCAAACATTAAAAACAAAAGAGAATGCGACCTTTCTATTGCAAACATTAAAAACAAAAGAGAATGTGACTTCTCTATTGCAAAGAATAAAAGCAGAAGAGAATGTAAGCTTCCAGTTGCAAAAATTAAAAACAAAAGAGAATTCAACCTTTCTATTGCAGATAATAAAAGCAAAATACAATGCAATCTTTCTATTACAAAGAATAAAAGCAAAACAGAATGCAATTTTTCTATTCCGAAGATTAAAAACAAAAGAGAATGTGACCTTTCTATTGCAAACATTAAAAACAAAAGAGAATGTGACTTTTCTATTGCAAAGAATAAAAGCAAAAGAGAATGTGACTTTTCTATTGCAAAGAATAAAAGCAAAAGAGAATGTAAGCTTTCAGTTGCAAAGATTAAAAACAAAAGAGAATGCAATCTTTCTATTGCAGATAATAAAAGCAAAATACAATGCAATCTTTCTATTACAAAGAATAAAAGCAAAACAGAATGCAGTTTTTCTATTCCGAAGATTAAAAACAAAAGAGGATGCCAACAGCAGCGGCATCCGTAGTTCCGGATTTTCTGTTTCAAAGAATGAAAGCAAAAGAGAATGCAATCTTTCTATTGCAAAGCATAATAGCAAGAGAGAATGCGACTTTTATATTTCAAACGTTCAAAACAAAAGAGAATGCGACCTTTCTATTGCAAACATTAAAAACAAAAGAGAATGTAACTTTTCTATTGCAAAGAATAAAAGCAAAAGAGAATGTAAGCTTCCAGTTGCAAAAATTAAAAACAGAAGAGCATGCAATCTTTCTATTGCAGATAATAAAAGCAAAATACAATGCAATCTTTCTATTACAAAGAATAAAAGCAAAACAGAATGCAATTTTTCTATTCCGAAGATTAAAAACAAAAGAGGATGCCAACAGCAGCGGCATCCGTAGTTCCGGATTTTCTGTTGCAAAGAATGAAAGCAAAAGAGAATGCAATCTTTCTATTGCAAAGCATAAAAGCAAGAGAGAATGCGACTTTTATATTTCAAACATTAAAAACAAAAGAGAATGCGACCTTTCTATTGCAAACATTAGAAACAAAAGAGAATGTGACTTTTCTATTGCAAAGAATAAAAGCAAAAGAGAATGTAAGCTTTTAGTTGCAAAGATTAAAAACAAAAGAGAATGCAATCTTTCTATTGCAGATAATAAAAGCAAAATACAATGCAATCATTCTATTACAAAGAGTAAAAGCAAAACAGAATGTAATTTTTCTATTCCGAAGATTAAAAACAAAAAAGGATGCCAACAACACGCGGTGTTCCCAAGCGGTCACCCATCCAAGTACTGACCGCGCTCATTGCTGCTTAACTTCGGTGATCGGACGAGAACCGGTGTATTTCAGCAAGATTTGATCGTTGGCGTTTATATATGTTTCTTTGTCCACAGACACCATGCGACATAATTTAATTTATTCTTAATAAAGCAAATGTCAGTTTCATTAAATGAAACCAATGTATAGGTAACCCCCGGAATAGTAGATCTTACAGCATCCATTCTTCTTCTACATTTTAAGACATCCCTTTCTCCCACTAAATTATCAAAATCTCCTTTGAGGCCTTGCAGATGCCATTGTATATTGCTTAACATCGTGCGTTTTGTTTACCAACAGCTTCATTACTGAACAAATTAAATGAACTGAAAAAACACTTGGGTTGCTGTCAGTACCATTAATAAAATAACAGTCTACGCACACGGTTTATGCGGCGACGTATCATTAACTAGTGTATCCATCGGACGCTTCGAATTTCCTACGTTGTTACATTTTACACTTATGTTATACGCTGAGCCGTCAATCATTGTTTCCCTGAACCGACTGAGCTATGTCATACCTGAAAAAGATATGCCGACTTGAAATACGTGGCTTCTAACCAAAAAAGACCGGCGCAACAGGTCTCACAAAAAAATTAAAAAAATACTCAATCGGTAGCATTTATCATTTTGTGAATGCAATTAATAGTAAATAGTGATTCAATCCTTTGGTCTTCGATATCTTCGCGTTATTTTCATTTTGCATAGTTCAATCATATTCTGTAGTACTTTATCACGTTGCGGTTTCAACGTGTTGACTGTCGTCCGTATTTTGCTGTGTTAGAAGGACGATGCTATGAAATACTACAGTGTTTGACTGAGTTATGCAAAATGTAAATAATGTGTAGGTATTGGAGACCAAAGGATCGCATCACTACTCTGACAATAACTGCATTTATAAAATAATCATTGCTACCCAATATTTTGGATCTTCAGTAAAATTTCTTGCGCCGGTCAGGTGCGACCATCAGGGCAGTCAAAGTGTTAACAGTTTGCGGCCGCTGTCACGTATGCGTGACTTCTTCTTGCCAACAGTTACCGGCTGCTATCACGTACGCGTAACTTTTTTTCTCCAGTGGTTATGCTTAACACTTTGACTGCCACTTTGGTCACCGGTGACCCGCGGCAAAAGATTTTACCAAAAATGCAAAAAATTCGCAATGAAGCCTATTTGCAATCTTGTAAAAGCAATTGATATTGAAACGGTGCTTCAATACTTTGGCTTCTACCAATTCTGCGTTACCTTCATTTTGCACGATTTAATTGTACTCTGCAGTATCTCATCGCATCGCGGTTCTAACATAGCAAAATACGCAGTGGCCGGCGCAAAAGATTTTACTAGAAATGCAAATACTTCGCAATGAAGCCTATTTGCAATCTTGTAAAAGCAATTGATATTGGAATGGTGCTTCAATACTTTGGCTTCTAACAATTCTGCGTTACCTTTATTTTGCAGGATTTAATTATAGTCTGCAGTATTTCATCGCATCGCGGTTCTAACATAGCAAAATACGCGGTGACCGTTTTTTTTATTAAAAATGAACAATATAAAGAAAAAAAAATTCGCTCCTGGGAACCGTGTTCGAAAAAAATCGTCGTCTCGAATGGGTTAACTTTTTACTACTTTTCAAACATTTTCTTTGCATTATATTCTGTTATTTATTATTGAAAGCAAAATAACGATTTATATTATCTAACTATTTTCGAAACAAATGTTTATAAATTTTCTAATGATGTACAGGTAACCCTCCTATAACACGGTATCTTATAACACGGTTTCGCTATAACACGATTCGTAAATTACGGGAACACTCCTACAACACGGCATCCTATAACACGGTTGTTCCTCTTATCGTTCCTCTTATCCTATATGAAAGAAATAAAAACATCAACCTTAAATGCGTGTTGGAAGAAGATAAGGCCCTCTTCGGTTGAAACAGAAAACATGCGTCAAACATCAGAAAATGAAATTGGTGTCATATTAGAAGTCGCTAAATCAATCGGAGGCGAAGGTTTTGTGGATATGGCTACCAAAGACATTCAAGATTTATTAGTGGAAGAAGAAGTTGACGAAGCGGATTTTATGGAAATGGCATCCCTAGATGCAAATTAAATCGATTTTGAGGACGCTAGCTCTGATGAAGATTGTGCAGTTAAGAATTTAACATTAAAAAAATACAAGAAGGCCTATGCTTAGTACAAAATCTCGAGTCATTTTTCTTGAATACAGACCCTTTCACGGAAAGAAGTCGAAAATTCAAAAGGGAGCTGCAAAACTGTTTAGCTCCATACCGCGAAATTTACAATGACCTAGTTAGAACCAGCAAGCAAAGTTCGATTACAGATTTTTTTAAGAGGGGAAAACATACAAAAACTTTAAATAGAGAAAAAAGTTCTGAAAGTGAAGGCGATATCGTTCCACCGAAAAAACGTTCTCGGTTGATTATACTGAGCAGTGACGACGAATAAATTCATTAAATTATGGTGGCGTTAGATTACATTTGTTTGTTTACTTTGTGTTGTACATACATTTATATTTTTAATAAAAATTAAGTTGTTTATGTCGAATTAAAAAAAATATTTGTTTTTAATAAGTTTTTGGAACGTAACCCCCCTTTGTGTACTAGCTCAGGGTCTCATGCAACACAGTTTCACACAACACGGCATTTTCTAGGAACCTAACTACCGTGTTATAGGAGGGTTACCTGTATTTTCATTTTACCTTACATTGCATACATGGAGCTGCACACTCGGTCTGCAATGATCTTATTTAAGTGAATTCACTTCCGAATTAAGTGATTTTCATAGTAAACATGTTTCTTTATTAAAAATGAACAATATAAACAAAAAGAAATTTCGCTCCCGGGGACCGTGTTCGAAAAAAATCGTGTCGAATGGACTAAGCGGCGAATACGTTGCCGGCGTTCAGGCTTTAATTGTCTTTTAGGTCGCCGACTGCCAATGCGCTAATACAGTAAAATACGCACAGCAGTCAACGGATAAAAAGGTGTGCCAAAGAGCGGCACTTTTCTGTGATCTTGAAACAAATATCGGTGTATCGCCACACACATATATCAAAATATACCTATATTCAATCTCTTTCCAAGAATACTTGATGCAACTGCCGCTCGGCCGGCTTATAAGCCGCACGTGCATTTCCGCAGGACGTCGGGTCGTACCCGAATCTGTCCGAATCTATCCGAATCTGCCCGAATCTGCCCGAATCTGCTCGAACCTGTCCGAATCTACCCGAACGTTTATCATTTGTCTTCAAAATCGCGCTTTTGCCGACGACGGACGCCACACGCGATTTTCATCAGATCAAGTCTGCCAGCACAGCTTGTCGGATTCGCATCAAGTGACTACCTGAATTTTCACCGGTAAATAGTGGTAAGTGGACAGATTTTACTTCTCGTTCATGTGCATTGCTCAACGAAACGAAGTGGCATTGCGGAATATTTGGTAATTGACGATTCAACGCAAACGCGGAAAGAGTTTTGTCAAAATTGCGTTGTTTCGTACCTGTAGGTGCGACCGTATGAAAGTTTTGTCTGTTACCAACGCTTGTGTTGGGGATACGTTTGCAAAATGCTCGGCATAAAAATAGTTGCAAAGACAACTTAAGTGCAGTAAACTTAAGCAGAGCGAATTAATTAACATATTGTTGACGGGCAATTTTACGCGAAAGTTTTCTCGAGCCACCAGTTGTTACTTTGTAATTGAACGGGGAAATTAAGTAATCTAAATAAACTTTAATAAAGTTTATTTGTACATAGTGAATTGAAGTTAAACTTTGGGCGTATATTTTATGTAAGTTTTAATCTTTTTTCATGTGATTAATTATGTCGCAGTTATTGACGCGTAGTTGTAGACAAGAGGTTTTGCGCATATATCTTCTTCCGTTGCGCTTTCCTTTTAAGAAGCTAGGTTATACCTTGAGCCTAGTATCAGATTCATAACTATCTTCTGATAAACAATCATTTTTCAAATCACTACAACTTATTTAAAAATTACTTGGGGATCCAGATGAAGCATTCGCGTATAATTCACTGAAAAATGCTTCACCGTAATGGTCCGTCGTTGTTGAGACTTTGTAATACTAGAATTGTAATAAAAACCACAGTACCAAGAAAAGCATATTTTTATATAATAACATGGCGAAGGAAACGTTTGCAATATTCTGCATTGCCCTGCGTTTCAAAAATTAAAAGTAGCTAAAGCAAGTGCAAACGGCTTAACTCGTAAATGGTCAACAATGTGTTAATTATGTACAGAAGATAGATCTACCACTTGCAAATTCATTGAAACAATTCTACAACCATTCCACAAAATTCATTGAAAAATGTTTCACCGTCAAGTTCGGTCGTTCTTGAAACTTTACAATACTAGAATTGTAATCAAAACCTCAATATCAAAAAAGTATCGTTTTTTGTAATAAAGCCGACATGGCTGAACCCGATGAACAAAACTTTTGCAATATTCTGCATTGCCCTGCGTTTCGAACGTGAAAATAGCTAACGCAAGTGCAAACACGACTTAACTCGTAAACGGTCAACAATGTGTTAATTATGTACAGAAGATTGATCTACCACTTGCAAATTCATTGAAACAATTCTAGAACAATTCTCCAAATTCATTGAAAAATGTTTCACCGGGAAGTTTGGTCGTTCTTGAAACTTTAGAATACTAGAATTGTAATAGAAACCTCAATACCAGAAAAAGTACCTTTCTTTATAACAAAGCGAACACGACTGAACCCGATGAACAAAACTTTTGCAATATTCTGCGTTGCCCTGCGTTTCAAACGAGAAAATAGCTAACGCAAGTGCAAACACGACTTAACTCGTAAATGGTCAACAATGCGTTAATTATATACAGAAGATTGATCTACCACTTGCAAATTCTTTGAAATAATTCTACAACCATTCCACAAAATTCATTGAAAAATGTTTCACCGTCAAGTTCGGTCGTTCTTGAGATTTTAGAATACTAGAATTGTAATCAAAACCTCAATATCAAAAAAGTATCGTTTTTTGTAATAAAGCGGACACGACTGAACCCGATGAACAAAACTTTTGCAATATTCTGCATTGCCCTGCGTTTCAAACGTGAAAATAGCTAACGCAAGTGCAAACACGACTTAACTCGTAAATGGTCAACAATGCGTTAATTATGTACAGAAGATAGATCTACCACTTGCAAATTCATTGAAATAATTCTACAACCATTCCACAAAATTCATTGAAAAATGTTTC
Source organism: Cryptocheilus praepositus (assembly GCA_033815515.1). Classification (NCBI taxonomy): domain Eukaryota; kingdom Metazoa; phylum Arthropoda; class Insecta; order Hymenoptera; family Pompilidae; genus Cryptocheilus; species Cryptocheilus praepositus. The sequence goes on along the minus strand of JAWWQZ010000084.1, from coordinate 263,563 downwards.
ACCGGCAAGTTCGGTCGTTCTTGAGACTTTAGAATACTAGAATTGTAATAAAAACCTCAATACCATAAAAGTATCTTTTTTATAATAAAGCGGACACGACTGAACCCGAAGAACAAAACTTTTGCAATATTCTGCATTGCCCTGCGTTTCAAAAATTAAATCTAGCTAAAGCAAGTGCAAACACGACTTAACTCGTAAACGGTCAACAATGTGTTAATTGTTTACAGAAAATAGATCTACCACTTGCAAATTCATTGAAATAATTCTACAACCATTCCACAAAATTCATTGAAAAATGTTTCACCGTCAAGTTCGGTCGTTCTTGAGACTTTAGAATATTAGAATTGTAATAAACACCTCAATACCAAAAAAAGTATTTTTTTTATGATGAAGCGAACACGACTGAACTCTATGAACAAAACTTTTGCAATATTCTGCATTACCTTGCGTTTCAAACGTGAAAATAGCTAACGCAAGTGCAAACACGACTTAACTCGTAAATGGTCAACAATGCGTTAGTTATGTACAGAAGATAGATCTACCACTCGCAAATTCATTGAAACAATTCTACAACCATTCCACAAAATTCATTGAAAAATGTTTCACCGTCAAGTTCGGTCGTTCTTGAAACTTTACAATACTAGAATTGTAATCAAAACCTCAATATCAAAAAAGTATCGTTTTTTGTAATAAAGCGGACACGGCTGAACCCGATGAACAAAACTTTTGCAATATTCTGCATTGCTCTGCGTTTCAAACGTGAAAATAGCTAACGCAAGTGCAAACACGACTTAACTCGTAAACGGTCAACAATGTGTTAATTGTGTACAGAAGATAGATCTACCACTTGCAAATTCATTGAAATAATTCTACAACCATTCTACAAAATTCATTGAAAAATGTTTCACCGTCAAGTTCGGTCGTTCTTGAGACTTTAGAATACTAGAATTGCAATAAAAACCTCAATACCAGAAAAGTATCTTTTTTATAATAAAGCGGACACGACTGAATCCGATGAACAAAACTTGCAATATGTTGCATTTCCCTGCGTTGCAAAAATTAAAACTAGCTAACGCAAGTGCAAAGACGAGTTAACTGGTGGCCGCTCAACAATGTGTTAATACTTTAAGGACTACTGAGAAATTTGGAAAAAATACGCCTGGGACCGCACGTTTTCGGGGAACTTGTACGTTACAAAAAAAATCATAACTTTGTTATTTATGAAGCGATTTTTGTGAAACTTTCAGAAATTACGTAATTGGAAATATTTTAGGTATTATAAAAAAATTGTTTTTTAACTATGATCATGATTTTTTTTTACTTAAAAAATAACTTTGTATAAAATCTATAGAAATTGTAAAATAGGATGCATTTAAGTATTATTTAAAGAAATTATAAAATTTTATTTAACACGTTGACTACCAAGCGTATTTTGCTATGTTAGAACCGTGATGCAATGAAATACTGCAGTGTACGATTAAATCGTGCAAAATGAAGGTAACGCAGAGTTGTTAGAATCCAAAGTATTGAAGCACCCTCCCAATATAAATTGCTTTTATAAGATTGCAAATAAGCTTCATTGTGAATTTTTTGCATTTCTAGTAAAATCTTCTGCGCCGAACACCGCGTATTTTGCTATGCTTGAATCGCGATGCAATGAAATACTGCAGTGTATGATTAAATCGTGCAAAATAAAGGTAATGCAGAGTTATTAGAAGCCAAAGTATTGAAGCACCGTTCCAATATCAATTGCTTTTACAAGATTGCAAGTCTGTTTCATTGTGAATTTTTTGCATTTCTAGTAAAATCTTCTGCGCCGGTCACCATTTATTTTGCTATGTTAGAACTGCAATGCGATGAAATACTGCAGAGTACGATTAAATCGTGCAAAATGAAGGTAACGCAGAGTTGTTAGAATCCAAAGTATTGAAGCACCCTCCCAATATAAATTGCTTTTATAAGATTGCAAATGAGCTTCATTGTGAATTTTTTGCATTTATATTAAAATCTGCACCGGTCACCACGTATTTTGCTATGTTAGAATCGCGATGCGATAAAATACTGCAAAATATGATTAAATCGTGCAAAATAAAGGTAACGCACACTTGTTAGAAGCCAAAGTATTGAAGCACCATTCCAATATCAATTGCTTTTACAAGATTGCAAATAGGCTTCATTGGGAATTTTTTGCATTTTTAGTAAAATCGTTTGCACCGGCCACCGGTGATCACCGTGGCAGTCAACGTGTTCAAAGTCAATTTTATCAGTTTCTAGTGATCTTTTAAAATATGATATTGCGTGAAGCATTTTTCTGTATGAAGATAAACCATACAAAATGTACATATGTATCGTTATTTGCTTCGTTTTCCATTGAATATTGAGGTAAATACTTAAATAGACAAAATAGTTACAATGTATCAAGGTAAGTGACATCCAGACAGCAGGTAGAAAACACGAGAAAACTCGTAAGCGGTTCGTAACAGTTGGGACATGAAACATGAGAAAACTCGTAACCGGTCAACGATGTGTTAATACAGTAGTTGGGCAAGTTGATGCAGTTGTACATAATATTGCAATTATTGCTTGTTACAGGATTTCAACTGAACATAGGGATTGTAGACCAACGAGTCAGCCGAAGATAGAGGAAAATACGGTCGTTGAAGGAAGTTTCTGTTGATAAACGTCTGCAACAAACCTGCTTGGATTAAACGTAAGTGAACAATTATATCTTCCGTTACTAAGATATTTTATTTAACGAATAACGGTGGAAGCCGTCGGTGACTGGCGACGCCAGACTTTGCAGAAACACATAATCGTAATAAATGTTAACACATTGCATACGGTGTTCTTCCTTTGCCAGACCTCACATATTTTTAAACGACCTAAAATGTTGAGTACAATACATACAAGCTTTTTTTAATACTGACTAATACGTTTACACTTTTTCGACATTCTAACATTCATTTACTTCGCAGTTATACTATCAAAAATTACCGCAGGGCTTCATTACTTTAGAAACGTACCGATCAACATTAAAACGACATATCTCGTGGGCCTTACGCAATGTATTAATACTTGTACATTTTTCAATATTATCATCTTTCTTATCGTCTACGAATAGATTTTTCATGTATATGTGCGATGTCGATATATAAGGTCTACCGGTAAGTTCTGTCCGGAAATATTATCTCAAATTTCAACAGATATGAAAGTGTTCACTTGAAACATACATTGCTACCTTTGTTTACCATTAAATTTTTACATATGCGCTCATCAAAATGTACTGCAACAGTGATTTCGTAATTTCAGTAGTATATATTGAAAATTGGTTATTACGTAGAAACTGCGCTTATATGGTATTTTATGGTGATTTTCACTCTAAATGGACTTACGTATATAATACTAAGTATATAAACTTAGTATATAATATGTTACACATATTCGATTAAAATCTTCTAAATTTAGCAACGGTCAATACGTAATTCCATTCAGAGTAAAAATCCCCATAAGATACCATATTTCGCAGTTTTTACGTAATAACCAATTTTTAATACATACTACTAAAATTACGAAATGATTGTTGCAGTACATTTCGATAGCGCATATGTAGAAATTTAATGGGAAACAAAGATAGCCATGTATGTTTCAAGTGAACACCTTCATACGTGTTAAAATTTGACAGAACTTTCCGGTACTCCTAGTATATTACTCGTATTCGATTAAAATGTTCTAAACTTAGCAACAGTCAATACGTAATTCCATTCAAAGTGAACATCCCCATAAGATACCATATTTCGCAGTTTTTACGTAATAACCAATTTTCAATACATACTACTAAAATTACGAAATCATTGTTGCAGTACATTTCGATAGCGCATATACAAATTTAATGGTAAACAAAGGTAGCTATATAGGCTTGAAGTGAACATTTTCATACGTGTTGAAATTTGGGATAACATTTTCGGACAGAACTTTCCGGTAGACCTAATTTATATATAGAATTTAAATACGTGAAACTAGAGAGTATAATGTTTTTAACACTTGGCATGCGGGCAACGTATTTTTACGTTTTTTGTAGTCTGTCACGGGAGCGCGGGTCACGTAAAAATACGTATTTAGTTGATTTGGTGTTGTTAGTGGATATCCACCACAAATCTACTAAATACGTAGAATTACATGAATGTGTGACATTATATGCGTGTTATTTGCGTTGCTAGGCAACGCTTTGCATTTTTTTTCCCATAAGTTATGATTGTTCAGTTACTCGATCTTTTGCTGAGTTATTTCGTCTTCAATCGAATTCTTAGCTCCAGAACGTGTTTTATCAATTTGAAGCTTGATTTTTTATTATTGATTACAAAATTGATCAAATGAGCCGTTGTGACAAAGACAGTGATGAAGAAACATGCGCTGACAAATTATCGGACTTTTCGTATGATAGTGTGGAAAACTTTAAAAATCGCTTATTTTTATGATTTCGTGGAAATATCGTTTGTTTTTTGTTAAATATTCATACAGTATATATTTAAGTGTGAAATAAAAAAAGTTTCGTTCATAAAAACGAAGTAGTTTTCGATTTACTGCGATTTTTCTGAATAACCAAACTTCCGTCGGTTCTAGAAAAAACGCCCGCTGCACGCGAAATTCGGCGGCGAAGTATGCCCGCATGCCAAGTGTTAAACAATAACAACACAATCAAGACACTTTAGTCTTAATTCCTAATCTTTCGTCGTTTTGCATTTTCGTCTTCGTCTTTACGTCTTATCGTCAGCTGACTACTAAGCAACCAAATAACACAATTCAACAAACTCGTCACCTATGATACATCAATATAATAATTGAGGATCATAGGTGGTTTTCTCGGCAATGAGAGGACCCTGTACATATTTGAGATCTTACACTCGGCCATCCTGCACATAGCATCTGACCTCAGATGCTCATTGCCCCCACTGTTTATTCATTTAACCAGTTAACTGTTTATGACGCATATATTCGTCATGAAAAATTGTGAAATTTTGTTTTCTGACGAATATATTCGTCATGCGTCTTCGGTAGTGACCACTGCATACTAAAATATATTCCTAAACTGCAAGAAGTTTGGAATATTTTGAGGCCATTTCGAAAAAAAAAATTATAAATAAGTATTGCAGAAAATAAAAGAGATATAGTATTTATTATTTTATTTATTATAAAAAAAATGCGTTGCGAAGGTCAAAGTGGGAGATCTCCTCGAACGGGCGTCCACCGATTTACTTCAAAGTGGGGAGATCTCTGCCATTGGTCGGCGAAGTTAACGAAAGGCAGGCTCTCTCGCCAATCGTTACTAAGGGGTGCCCCCCCGCCCCATGCGAGCAGGTGACAAAAGACAAAAGATCAAACGGCCCACCGCCTGGCACGTGTGCCTTTGTCCTAACTGCGTAGACCTCTACCTTGTACACAATCTTACAATATTATTTTGTGATGGAGAAAAAGGGGGGTGGGGGCTGGGGTGGTGGTTTTGGGTAGATTTGGTTCGAGATGGATATCGTTCTGATGTTTTTAACACTTGACATGCGGGCAACGTATTTTTACGTTTTTTGCTGTCTGTCACTGGAGCGCGGGTCACGTAAAAATACGTATTTAGTAGATTTGTGGGGGTAAGTGGGTATCCACCACAAATCTACTAAATACGCATAATTACATGAATGTGTGACATTATATGCGTGTTATTTGCGTTGCGAGGCAACGCTTTGCATTTTTTTCCCATAAGTTATGATTGTTGAGTTACTCGTTCTTTTACTGAGTTATTTCGTCTTCAATCGAATTCCTAACTCCAGAATATGTATACAAGTCGTGTTTTGCCAATTTGAAGCTTGGTTTTTTATTATTGATTACAAAGTTGATAAAATCAACCGTTGTGACAAAAATAGTGATGAAGAAATATGCGCCGACAGATTATTGGACTTTTCGTATGATAGTGTAGAAAATTTTAAAAATCGTTTCAGTTATGATTTCGTAATCATATCGTGTTTTCTTTTTTTTTTTTGTGTTAAATAATCATACAGTATATATTTAAGTGTAAAATATAAAAAAGTTTCGTTCATAAAAACGAAGTTGTTTTCGATTTACTGCGACTTTTCTAAATAAGCAAACTTCCGCGCGATTCACGAAAAAACGCCCGCTGCACGCGTAATTCGGCGGCGAAGTATACCCGCATGCCAAGTGTTAAGGGAACATTCTATTTTCTCATCGAAAAATTTTACTGATTTTCAATAATTTTTTTCTTATCGAAAATAGAAACGCAGCAATTTGAAACTTTCAGATTGTATCATATCGACCTTTATTTATACAAAAATATTTTTTTTTATGTTTTTTCAAATTTTTTCATATAAATTCTTCTTGATTGCTGAAGCACCTCCAAAAAATTCATACTCACTGGCGTCCGTGATTGCGGTCGTTGGGATAATCAGAAAAAAAAAACAGAACAGGAATCTTAATTTACATACTAATCACTATCGCATGAACCACGGAGAAAGAATTTGCATGAAAACTTTCAAAATGACTGACTTTCCAAAATTAGGTTCACGAAAATGGCACTTATCCGTCTTTTTATGATGGAAAAAAATGAGAAAATATTGATTAATTAACACACCCGTGGTTCATACGATAGGCATACGTATGTAGAATAATATATTAAAATCTCGGACCGATTGATCGAATAGTTTTGTTGGAATCGTACACGCTGGTTGAAAAAATATAGTACTGAGAAAAACGCATTTAAAGTTTTGCATATCGAATTTTTGTATATAAAAGATTCTTACGTAGTAAATTGTAATATACAATAATTCATAGCCGGATCAATGTTTACATGCAGATCAGCATTTTCTTTTAATTTTTCTGCCGATGTACTAGCGTACTCTAAACTGCATTCACTTGTATGCTGATTTCCAATAAACTTTCTTTTTCGCGAACGACAGGGTCTCGAATTGACAAATTTACTTTGTTTTCGATCCATATTAAAACGATACGTCTCTTTTGAAAACTGTTTGAATACTGAATGCATGTTCAGAAAGCAATAAACATAACAGACATCGTCAAGGTCAAGGGTAGGATGATATTTAGATGTTATTTTGGTGCGCGGAACACACTCCTTCGTGATGTTTACCAATGCAATGTTTACATTTGGGTGATCTTCTCTTTTAAATCGTTTCCAGAATTAGATAATTTTTTAGAATAAATAAACATCGCCGAAAGAGAAAAACGGCCGGATCGGTCGAGCGACGTTACTCAACTACGAGGGCAGTCCGATAAGTACTTAGCCTACAAAAGAAAAACGAAAATTTTGGAAAATTGACGATTTATTTTTCAACATAGTCTCCTTTTGACTCGATACACTTGATCCAGCGATGCTCCAACTTCTTCAACCCGTCTGAAAAATACGTTTTCTGGAGATCTGCAAAGTAGGCCTCCGTGGCGACGATAACCTGCTCATTCGACTCAAATTTCTGCCCAGCGAGTGACTTTTTCAAGTTTGGGGACAAAAAGCTGTCACACGGGGCCAAATCTAGAGAATACGATGGATGGAGCAGCTGTTCGTAACCTAATTCAACGAATTTGGCTGTAGCTTGGGCAGAGGTGTGAGCCGCTGCATTATCGTGGTGAAAGAGCACCTTTTTCTTCGCCAAATGGGACAGTTTTTTCCTTAATTCGGCGCCGAATCGGCTCAATAATTCGGCATAGTACAGCCCTGTGACTGTTTTGCCCTTCTCCAGGTAGACTATGTAGATCACATCTTGTGAATCCCAGAACACGGTGGCCATCACCTTTCCGGCCGGTAGGACAGGCTTCGCCTTCTTCAGAGCACATTCGCCGGGCGCAGTCCACTGTTTCGACTGTCCCTTGGTCTCTGGTGTGTACCAGTGGATCCACGTTTCGTCGACAGTCACAAAACGACGTAGCAACTCTTTCGGATTGCGCTTAAACTGTGTCAAACACTGTTCTGAAGTGGTCTCACGGATGCGCTTGTCATCCGGACTGAGCAAACGCGGCACCCATCGAGCAGAAAGCTTTCCCATGCCCAATATTTCATACAGGATATAACTCACGCGGTCTTTTGAAATGCCTACTGTCTCAGCTATCTCGCGCACCTTCAGTCGGCGGTCTGCCAATACGAGATCGTGGACTTTTGTCATGTTATCCTCCGTGGTAGCTGTTTTTGGGGTACCTGGGCGTGGCTCATCAAAAACTGAAGTGCGACCACGTTGAAGCTCGTTAAACCAACTTTTGACGGTCGCCATTGAAGGAGAAGAGTCACCGTACACAGCATCCAAGCGCACTTTGATTTCGCTGCGCGATTTCCCTTCCAAAAACAAGAATCGAATCACCGACCGATATTGCTCTTTTTCCATGTTTGCATAATCCGCGGACACGTCGGCTTTCAGACGCGATCAAAACAAAACTACAAATCCAATATGGCTGAAATTTTGACAGTAATCGTATACGAGAATGTATTATACGATAGTAATTTTTTTCTACGATAGTGGCGCTATTAGGCGATGAGGCTAAGTACTTATCGGACTGCCCTCGTATCTGCGCGAGGTGGGTTAGATGCGAAGCCTGTAACTTTCCCAATTTTTTGAATTTATCGCTGCAAATTTAAGGACACAATCTCGAAAGTATATACTTTCGAATAAGGCAATAAAAAAAAAATCGATTTTTTTGACCCGAGAAAGTAGAATGTCCCCTTAACCCTTTTAGTGCCGAACGAAAGTACCGTTGCTATGCAAAGAATGCCGGACCAATTTGACGATTTTGCTAAGGTTTGGAAAAAAGCTCGTAAAACACAAAATAAGAATAATGTTTACATTCAAAAAGAAACATATTACGAAATAAGGGAAAAATAAATTAATGTCAATTTTATTTCGATATTCGTTGATAACCATACGAATAACTTAAATATAAAACATTATGAAAAACAGAAAATTCAATACGCTTTTACAAACGGTATTTGCACATAAGAAAAATCTAAGTTTAATCATAGTCTTATTTAAATCACGTAGTATGAAGTGTAAATATTGCATTTTCAATAATTTGTAACAAAGTAACTAATATCGGACCACGAAACTTGCCAGTTAACACTAGAAAGACTGAAACTTAGTATATACCTATATTGCCCAAAAGCAGTCAAAATTACTCGATTGTGAAAGAATAATTAATGTGTAAAGAAATTTATTTGAAATTAATTTTTAATATTTTTTATGTTATTTACAGTTATATAACAGGTTATTAGTAAATATTAACTGTACATATTGACTGTTTTCAATGAACTTAACCCATATTTCCGAAAGCAAGGCAAATTGATTTGATTGTAGGCGCCTACTGCATTCGGTTCTTGTGTCAAAATGAATAAATCCTAGGATTTGCTTGAACTTTTCTCTGGCCATAGTTTTTCTAAAAGATTCGGGACCCCACTTTGCTGACCAGAAATAACTCAATTTAAAATTTTTTGCCTCGTAGCATTCGACACTTTTATTTTCATCATTGGTGATCGACTCTTCATCGGTGTCTTCAGTTTCAGATGCTTCAATTTGAATATGAACCGTTTCATCTTCAGATGATAGTTCAGAATTGATCGCATCTGATTCTATATCGAAGCACTCTTCACTTATGTTCGTTTGCTTTTCCGATAACTCACTTCTATTTGACATTTCCTTCAGGAATTTAGGGCGCAAATGATATAAAAGATACAACTGGTTAGAACAACTGTCACTGCATAAAGATACGAATATCAAGTATTACTTTAGTTTATTGAGCAACGGGCCTATTTTCACGATGAAGTTTTTCATGAAAGAGACGAAGCTGTGATGCTAGCATCAAAATAACTTCCACCCAACCTATGGAATCAAGAAGTAAATATACTTGTATGTTATCATGTAATGGTAGTCGAAAAAAATGAAAAATCTTATTTCAATACACAGCCAAACTGGTCATATAAGAAATCACTCAATTCGATAATTAGTAATTTGATTATTTTAAACTTCCCAAGCAGTCAAAGCGACTGCTGTTAAGCAATATAGGTATAACACATACATATACCGGAAATTAAGGAGGGGGGAGGAAACTACAATTATTAATAAATGCATTTATATGTTGTACAAAAAGTTACAAAATTCTAAGAAACTGTGTGATTATATACATAATTTTTTTCTAATTAAAATTGAAAAGCAGTCAAAATGACTTCCTTGGGTAATCTAGTGTTAAATGAAGGAACCTTGTCACTGTGTTTGCTATGATTTGTTTTACTAAACTATGGGGATGGGTATGAATTATTCGAGCATCGAAAAAGATGTGGTCCTCCTTTTGCATGAATGTTTCTGAAGGAGAATGATGAGATAAAGATGAAGTAAAAAATGTAAAATGCGATGATTGGCGGTTAGTATGTAAAGGAAGCGGATGAATTCCGGAACAATACGGGGTCAGGAACGAAGAAAGGGATGACGATATTATTGTGTTGGACGGCTATTGAAGGAGAATTAGGCTTTTTGTTGCGAAGTAATGGGACAATTGCGATAAGCCTTAGTACATATACTTGTATGTTATCATGTAACGGTAGTCGAAAACAATGAAAAATGTTATTTCAATACAGAGCCGAACTGGTCATATAAGAAATTACTCAATTCAATAATAAGAGTCATTTGATTATTTTAACCCTTTTCGGACTATTAAAGTTTGTCATGGGTGTCGTACTGGTCGGAATTAATTTCCGTTGAAAAAGCAGTGATACACAACATGCAAGATTATGAAAAATAAACAAAATTTATGATTTTTTTTGTCAACTTTAGTTATATGTTTACACAATAATGTTTTAATATCATGTTTTCATGTAAAAATTATATTTTATAGCTCTCCATTGTGTGGTATTTTTCAAAACAGTAAACTTTTGTCGTTAACTTTTTTTGGTCATATTGGAAAATTATTTTGAAATATTGTAAGAAGCGGGAATGACTAATTACAGTTAAATACTGAATTATTTTTCAACGTGGAACTAGTCCAAAAAATAGTTCTGGAAAAAACGAGGAATATACAATAATTTGAATAACCCTATAACACTATTTCTAATGAGCAAAAATGGTTAAAACTGCTGAATTCATTGTTAATATGTATTTCGAGGTTGATATTTGTTGATTTCACGTTACATAGATTTTGTATAGCCACCTCAAAAAAATCGGTCCATGGAGGGTTAAATAAACTAGAATAAAGTTTGGACTGTGACTACGAGGAATAGACCTAAGTTTAACGCCAACGATCAAATCTTGCTGAAATACACCGGTTCTCGTCCGATCACCGAAGTTAAGCAGCAATGAGCGCGGTCAGTACTTGGATGGGTGACCGCTTGGGAACACCGCGTGTTGTTGGCACTCTTTTTGTTTTTTCTCATTTTCTATATTATTGAACTTTTTTTTATTTTCTTAACACTTTATCAACCGCTAGGCGATTTTCAGCTTTTCGGTACAGTAAAACCTGTTTTTGTGCGGTGGATAGGGACCGCATAAAAGAAATCGTACAAAAAAATATTCGAAAATTCTACAAATTCTTACATATAATAAACAATTTTGTACGATATACTACCTAAAATTTTTTTTATACGGTGGATAGGGACCGCATAAAAAAGTCGGACTTAGAAAATATATCAATAATTTATGAAATAGATGAGAGAATGCTTTCAATTAAATTAAATAATTAAATTAGACTTAAAGAAATTGTAAAAATATTTAATTCTTCATTGACATATACATGGAGAAGTTTTCACATTATACATTAAATAGTTTGCTGCTACTCGTCGTAATCCAAAACGCGCATCTTCTTGTGATGGATTGGTTGAAAATCGCTTTCGGCGCTTAAAGATAGGATTTCAATTGATTTGTTTTTTGGTACCATAAACTCAGTGATCAGTTTTTGTGACGACGGTCGACTGGTGAATTGCTTGTAAACGTCACGATAGTGAGACATGCATGATCTCAGTTCTTTTTCGAATTTTAAGCGTCTTTCCGCATTGGTATCTATTTTAAGAAAATGCGTTTCCAATTTTTTCAAGATTTGGATCCCTGCATGTATTTTATCTGCTGTAATAGATTCCGGTTCTTCTTGTCCATTTTCATAATCTATCAAACTATTGATAATGTCACTATCATCGACAGTTTGGTCCTCAATCATCTCGTCCAGGTCATTATCGCCAAAAGAATGAAAGCCTTCTCCGCCGATGTTATGTGCGAGCGCACTAATTTCAGATAATAACGTTGACGCGTTTTCGGTAACGTTTCGATTAATTACACATTCATATATTTCGTCCACAACGTGTATATGTACATTGATAGGAAACATTAAACTGGTGCTAACGCCGCTTAGATTCATATACCGCATAAAAAAAAATCGCACAAAAAAGGACCGCACAAAAATAGGTTTTACTGTATCTCTAATTGATAAGAGCACCGCATAAGTTCGTCAATAGGTCCATTAGATATTTATGCTTGTACAGATAAATTGTAAACTGATACATGGATGAATATAGTATAAAATTAGTACGGTTTCTGTTTTGGTGGCTGAGAGCAGACATACGACCGGAACGGTAAAAAGGTTTTGGTGTCTGAGAGTAGACATACGACCGCAAAGGGTTAAATTTCCCAATCGGTCAAAACGACTGCTTTAATAACACATACATATACTGGAACTGAAGGAGGGGGGAGGAAACTACAATTATTAACCCCTTGGGTACATTTGACGTCTGAGACACGTCATTTACTTTTTTCTCCTAGGAGCGGATGACGTGTCTAAGACGTCAAACCAAAAATTAAACTCTTGGGTGCCGTGTTTGTTATAAGCATAATATTAGGAAAGAGACTGCGTGGCAGTGCAAACAATGCAAAGTAGCACTGCATTTACCTACTTGCATTGAAAAATATCACACCCTGCATAATTATTAGTAATTGATTTTTTGTTATAGCTTGAATTTATTTCATTTAATTTTATTTTGTTGTTATTAATTTATTTTTGTTTTGCAATTCTAATTACTTGAAGACATCTTAATACTACATATGTCACCAATATTTTAGAAATAAATAAATTCTTACGTAAAATGTACTGCTTTTACATACTACTCCAAGCAACCAAAAATTATATCCGTTCCACATGCAAGTATTTTCTCAAATAAATCCGTACCCAAGGGGTTAATAAACGCTTTTTATATGTTGTACAAAAAGTCACAAAATTCTAAGAAATTGTCATTATCTACATAATGTTTTTTCTAATTGAAATGAAAAAGCAGTCAAAATGCCTTCCTTGGGCAATCTAATGTTAGTAATGCGTTAATAACAAGTAAGTTTTAATTACTAAAACCTTTTACATTAACCGCACATACTAACATCCGTAAAAACATTGCAGGCTGCCTGGGAAGTCCTCGAGTTAGCAAAACTGATACTGCAAAAACGCGGTCAGTCCGGTTGGAAAATGCTAGCCGACACCTACAGGTTGTTAGCCGAAGTGGCCATGGAAGGTGGAAACCACGAGAGCGCACTGGTTGATCTGGAAAGCTCTCTGGATCTTCTCGAAAAAATCCAGCTGAACGAGCCAAGGGAGATTGCCGAAGTTCATTATCTAATGGGATTAGCGTACTGGCTGAGGAATGACTACGGCGCGATCGTCGAACAATTCAGTAAGGCGGCCGATTTACTGCAGACGCACATTAAAAATTTGCAGAGTATTGTCGAGCCCCTAAGAGGCAGCCTTCCGTTCTACATGATCGAAGGAGAGGTTCGAGAATTGAAAGAATTGTTGCCGGAGATGTATAAAATGTGTAAGGTGGTCAGTGAAGAGATGAACCGCGACATGCGGAAGGCGAGCTCTGCTTCTGCTGATAGACTCAGCAACGAAACCTCATCGTCGAAGAACGTCAGCGACACTCGAGTGTTGAACGTGCAAAAACCTGCCATGGACATATCGCATCTTATTCGTAAAAAGCGTAAGGCAGACAACGTTGAAGATGTTCTGACATCTCCGTTTAAGAAGGTAGCAATTGAGGAGATCGTTTTATAAGTACAATACTTGTGAACGATGGACGGGTGTGAACGTACAATAACTGCAGGTCACTTTGCTTGATCGATGTTGTTGAAAAGTGTTGTGTGAAATCTGATTGATATCTGACCAAACGGAGGCTGCACGATTCATGTCGTTGCCGGACTGATGTCCACTATCCAAAGTAATGTTTTAATAGTGGTTCCTTCGAGGGGGCCTTTTATTTTTTACGTAACGCATAAGCTTTTCTTCATTCTACTATGGCGTGAAACTGTATCAAGTCTCGACTTTACGATCTGCCAATATAACCGATGAAAGCACTCGGCAGAGACATTTGTGTACTTTTATACATAAGCATGTAAGCAATAAAGGCACTGTTTTAATTTGCTGTACATACGTGTCTGACTTTATTTGACAGGTATTGTACGAGGGCAGTCCGATAAGTACTTAGCCTCACCGCCTAATGGCGCCACTATCGTAGAAAAAAAATTACTATCGTGTAATACATTCTCGTAGACGATTACTGTCAAAATTTCAGCCATATTGGATTTGTAGTTTTATTTTGATCGCGTCTGAAAGCCGGCGTGTCCGCGGATTATGCAAAAATGGAAAAAGAGCAATATCGGTCGGTGATTCGATTCTTGTTTTTGGAAGGGAAATCGCGCAGCGAAATCAAAGAGCGCTTGGATGCTGTGTACGGTGACTCTTCTCCTTCAATGGCGACCGTCAAAAATTGGTTTAACGAGTTTCAACGTGATCGCACTTCAGTTTTTGATGAGCCACGCCCAGGTACCCCAAAAACAGCTACCACGGAGGATAACATGACAAAAGTCCACGATCTCGTATTGGCAGACCGCCGACTCAAGGTGCGCGAGATAGCTGACAGTAGGCATTTCAAAAGACCGCGTGAGTTATATCCTGCATGAAATATTGGGCATGGGAAAGCTTTCTGCTCGATGGGTGCCGCGTTTGTTCACTTCGGATGACAAGCGCATCCGTGAAACCACTTCAGAGCAGTGTTTGACACAGTTTAAGCGCAATCCAAAAGAGTTGCTACGTCGTTTTGTGACTGTCGACGAAACGTGGATCCACTGGTACACACCAGAGACCAAGGGACAGTCGAAACAGTGGACTGCGCCCGGCGAATGTGCTCCGAAGAAGGCGAAGACTGTCCCACCGGCCGAAAAGGTGATGGCCACCGTGTTCTGGGATTCACAAAATGTGATCTACATAGTCTACCTGGAGAAGGGCAAAACAGTCACAGGGCTGTACTATGCCGAATTATTGAGCCGATTCGGCGCCGAATTAAGGAAAAAACGGCCCCATTTGGCGAAGAAAAAGGTGCTCTTTCACCACGATAACGCACCGGCTCACACCTCTGCCCAAGCTACAGCCAAATTCGTTGAATTAGGCTACGAACAACTGCCCCAGCCATCGTATTCTCCAGATTTGGCCCCGTGTGACTTCTTTTTGTTCCCAAACTTGAAAAAGTCACTCGCTGGGCAGAAATTTGAGTCGAATGAGGAGGTTATCAACGCCACGGAGGCCTACTTTGCAGATCTCCAGAAAACGTATTTTTCAGACGGGTTGAAGAAGTTGGAGCATCGCTGGATCAAGTGTATCGAGTTAAAAGGAGACTATGTTGAAAAATAAATCGTCAATTTTCCAAAATTCTCGTTTTTCTTTTGTAGGCTAAGTACTTATCGGACTGCCCTCGTATAGTCATGTTCGAATGATGAGTGGTACAAATTAGCGCACATTACTGACTAAGCTTCTGATCATGCGTAACATTTATTCTCGAAGAAGCTCTTCTGTATCTTCATGTTTTTCTGATCTTATGTGGCGCTGGATGTGTGTTATATAGTTAAGTGCTTCCGGCAAGTTCGCGTTGTAATAATAACTTAACCCTTTTAGTGCAGGACGATGATATATCGTCGTTCGCAACACTTGCGAAAAGTGCCAACAACGATATATCGTTGCGCATTCAATAGCGCCTTACTATTCGCATTGCGAGAGAACTCTATTTCACAATAAATTTGTAATACGTTGTAAATGATCTAATTTTATGAGGAGAGAATTAAAAAAAATAGTTTTTCGGTTTAACTTTATATTACCTATAACAATTACTTGTTTCGGAAGAGGTAATCCGTCCGGCGCTTACCATGTACCTTGGAGTTATTCTTTATTTTTGATATGCAATATTATTTATTTAGTTACAAAATATTTTGAAAATGCAAAGTATATACTTTGTCATAAATGGTCTATATAAAGTTATGATGAAAAGATGACTTTTCGAATGTGGTAATACGTTTTGAAAGAGAGATCTCAATTTTTATTTTCTTCATGATCACTTATACCTTTGCTATTTATATCATTTTCAATGAATATAGAAAAATTAGTGACATTGTTTTATTTTCTATTACGTCCTTAATACACTGCTTTTTGAATTATATAAATATTGATTTTTGTTCGGTTTTTATTAACCTTCTTCGAAACCCTAGTAAAATCGTGAAATTCGGCCGGTTATCTTCGCATAGGCACCTCTTTTTCGCCCGGCACTAAAAGGGTTAAATTGGTTTTCGGTACCAGGTTAATTCCTCAATCGTTGCTTTCGCTTTGTCGGTATTGTCGATGTTTGCGTAATTCAGCGTTACGGTTGCAAATAAATCACAGCTTGCTTGAAATTTAGCCCTGCAGAGTCGATAAACTGTCGGACTTGTGATATTGCCGCGTATGTTTCGCCCCTGGCAAATAATCTGTAAATATCATTAATGTCTAACTTACAACCGGAGAACCGGATCTTTGGGTCACCGATTTTATCCAGTTTTGGTACAGAGCTTCTGCGATGAAAAATATTAGACATGTATAATATTTTGACAAAAGTAGCAATGCTATGGCACATTTTTTTATTGGAGGACAAAATTTGTAACATGTAATGTGTAACTTATAAGCGGGAACTGGATCTCTTGGTGACCGATTTTATTCAGTTTAGGGACAGAGCTTCGGCGATGAAAAATATTAGACATGTATTTTGCCGAAAGTAGCAATGCTATGGCATTTTTTTAAATGAAGGTCAAAGTTTGTAACATCTTGTAATGCGTAACTTATAAGCGAAGAAAAGAGCTCTGGGTCACCGATTTTGTTCAGTTTTGGTACAGAGCTTCTGCGATGAAAAATATTAGACATGTATAATATTTTGACAAAAGTAGCAATGCTATGGCACATTTTTTTATTGCAGGACAAAATTTGTAACATGTAATGTGTAACTTATAAGCGGGAACCGGATCTCTTGGTGACCGATTTTATTCAGTTTAGGGACAGAGCTTCTGCGATGAAAAATATTAGATATGTATTTTGCCGAAAGTAGCAATGCTGTGGCATTTCTTTAAATGGAAGTCAACATTTGTAACATAATATGTAACTTATAAGCGGAGAATCGGACCTTTGGATCACCGATTTCTTCAATTTTGGTACAGAGCTTCGGTGATGAAAAACATTAGACTTGTATTCTGCCGAAAATAGCAATGCTATGACATATTTTTTAATGGAGGTAAAAGGTCGCAACATATAATGTGTAACTTACAAGCGGAGAACCCGATCTCTGACTCACCGATTTTATTCAGTTTTGCTACAGGATTTCGGTAATGAAAAATATTAGCCAAGTATTTTGTCAAAAATAACAATGTTATGGCATTTTTTTTTAATGGAGATGAAAGTTTGTAATATGTTGTAATGTGTAACTTAAAAGTGGAGAACCGGACTCTGGGTCACTGATTTTATCCAGTTTTGGTACAGAGCTTCTGCGATGAAAAATATTAGACATGTATAATATTTTGACAAAAGTAGCAATGCTATGGCACATTTTTTTATTGGAGGACAAAATTTGTGACATGTAATGTGTAACTTATAAGCGGGAACTGGATCTCTTGGTGACCGATTTTATTCAGTTTAGGGACAGAGCTTCTGCGATGAAAAATATTAGATATGTATTTTGCCGAAAGTAGCAATGCTGTGGCATTTTTTTAAATGGAAGTCAACATTTGTAACATAATATGTAACTTATAAGCGGAGAATCGGATCTCTGGGGTCACAGATTTCTTCAGTTTTGGTGCAGAGCTTCGGTGATGAAAAACATTAGTCTTGTATTCTGCCGAAAATAGCAATGCTATGACATATTTTTTAATGGAGGTAAAAGGTCGCAACATATAATGTGTAACTTACAAGCGGAGAACCCGATCTCTGACTCACCGATTTTATTCAGTTTTGCTACAGGATTTCGGTAATGAAAAATATTAGCCAAGTATTTTGTCAAAAATAGCAATGTTATGGCATTTTTTTTAATGGAGATGAAAGTTTGTAATATGTTGTAATGTGTAAATTATAAGCGGGAACCGGATTTCTTGGTGACCGATTTTATTCAGTTTAGGGACAGAGCTTCTGCGATGAAAAATATTAGACATGTATTTTGCCGAAAGTAGCAATGCTATGGCATTTTTTTAAATGAAGGTCAAAGTTTGTAACATCTTGTAATGCGTAACTTATAAGCGGAGAACAGGGCTCTGGGTCACCGATTTTGTTCAGTTTTGGTACAGAGCTTCTGCGATGAAAAATATTAGGCATGTATTTTGCCGAAAGTAGCAATGCTATGGCATTTTTTTAAATGGAGATGAAAGTTTGTAACATATTGTAATGTGTAACTTATAAGTGGAGAACCGGACTCTGGGTGACCGATTTTATTCAGTTTAGGGACAGAGCTTCTGCGATGAAAAATATTAGGCGAGTATTTTGCCAAAAAGAGTAATGCTATGGTATTTTTTTTTAATGGAGGTCAAAGTTTGTAGAATGTTATAATGTGTAACTTATAGGCGGAGAACCGGTGTCTGGGTGTCCAATTTTATTCAGTTTTAATACAGAGCTTCGGTGATGAAAAACATTAGATATGTATAATATTTTGACGAAAGTAGCAATGCTATGGCACATTGTTTTAATGGAGGTCAAAGTTTGTAACGTGTAATGTGTAATTTGTAAGCGGAGAACCGAAGTCCGGGTGTCCGATTTTATTCAGTTTTGGTACAGAGGTTCGATGATAAAAATATTAGCCAATTATTTTGCCGAAAGTAGCAATGCCATGGAATTTTTTTTAAACGGAAGTCAAAGTTTGTAACATGTTCTACGTAGTTAAGTGTTTCCATAGTTTTCATCGAGGCGTGCTAGCAGAGTACGCAAGATAACCGATTACTAGTGTTAGATTAAGGCTTTGCTTTTTACGCTTTGATTTCAATTGCAAACCGCTGACCAGTTACGAGGATAAAACTCCGAACAAAGAACAGATACACGATCCGGCCATATGTAACTACATTTGAGGCGCGTAAAAGGAGAAATAAGGGAAAATTGAGACATTTTGGAACAAGAAGACACAATGACTTAGTATGGTGGCATATAAGGAAAATTACTTGTCCAAGATCTACATTTACTTCTAGGAGGAGCCTAACGTAAAAGTTTGCATGCCAGCGTAGGTTCCTCCTAAACGCAGAATTGATCTTTGTTTGGGGGCAGTAGTAGTCCGGGATGTCTAAAGATTTCTCCCACGAAAAAAAAGAAAAGTAGGGTCCATGTTTACTCAGCCAAGATACAGAATTACACAGTATGTCCCAGGTTATTCCGATAAACCTGCTGAAGTATATTCTATAAGAAGAATTAATAAAAAACGTTATATGAAGTTCGATTAGTAATGCTTTTTACAAAATTATAGATAAGTGACATTGAAATGGGTAACAGCGAATTTTCCTTCGCAGGATATAAGTAGTCGAACGTATTTATCTTATTATTTTTTAATGACATCCTTGTACGTGAGTACATGTTTGACGTCGATACTTTCTAGAAGATACTATAGCATGGAATTTCTATTAATTTCGTTACAATCTGTTCAAGTTCCCCATATGCAAATCCAAGAGATGTTAAATCTGGTGATCCCAGAGTCCATAAACGTAAATCAGCAGTTAATCGTTTCAATTTCACACGTTTATCACTTTATAAAAAAACTGTTCTAACCGAACTTGCAAATAACATTTTTTTCTTAAATGTACTTATAGAAAATTACGAAATTATTAATGTTTCGGTTTAAGACCAAATAGCGATATATTTTGAAGTTTCGGTATTACACTGGTATTTGTTTTAAGAGTAGTGTAACATAACCGCCATTGGTGGAACGTTTATAATATCGGTATCGTGCATTACCTACCGGTATTTTCAAACATTTGTTTCCGCTATTTGACATCGGTGCTGGTCCTAGAGCAAAGAATATGATGTAAAAAATATGAGAATCAATTTATCAATATACGAGCGAGTATAGTAAAATATCTAAAGAAAATTGACAAAAACAAAAGAGGGAGTGCCAACAACACGCGGTGTTCCCAAGCGGTCACCCATCCAAGTACTGACCGCGCTCATTGCTGCTTAACTTCGGTGATCGGACGAGAACCGGTGTATTTCAGCAAGATTTGATCGTTGGCGTCCAAATGAAGTCTATTGCTCGTAGTCACAGTCTAACTGTATTCTAGTTCATTTAACACATTGGTAGCTAGCGACCTAAAAGACATTTAACACTAGGTTTACCAGACCAGTCAAAACGACTGGTCTTACAGCTTCAATTCAAAATTTCTCCTGCATGTAACATTTTCTTTCCAAAATGATATCATGACTTTTGTAGCCATAACTAAAGAATCAGTTTTATGAACTTTATATTATTTTATATGTATTCGTAACAAATACATTTTTTGTTATTGACATTTATACCAGTACCAGTCAAAATGACTGGTGCATGTTTCAATGTGATGAAATGACCTTGGGGCATCTACAGCAATTGATAAGTACTGCAATGTTTTTTTGGGACAGAATATATGATTCCGAATATGTGATTCCAAAGTATGATTTGAAAATATATGATATTCAGAATATATGATTCCAAAAAATTGAAGGAGGAGGTGTTGCTGGAAGATTACCAGTTCAGTGTATTTTCAATGATGTACCCGGGCCTACAGCACATGCAAAAATAAATATTATGAAGGGGGAGCCGTAGTTACCCGTAGTCACAGTTTAACCCTTAACGGACGACGACTTTTTCGACCGGGTGAGGTAGCAGGACGAAGCGATTTTTGCGAATGCGTTGAGTGACTCACATGATATAATAAAATGATCTTACATATAAATTATCTCATAAAAACGTTATATTTCGATTGTTTATTTATATTTACACCTTTAAAACTTTATTTTTACAAAAATTATGTAGGATTTTTTATTGGAATGATATATTAAACGGTTTTAATCACAAAAGTAATGGTTATAATATTACTCGCACTGCACTCTGCATTAAATGCTGACAAAGGTTCGCTCAAAACTCGCTAAACACATTCGCTGATATTCTCTGAAAATTCGCTAAGACGCACACATTGTTACTCTTGAAAGCTTCGCAAAGACTCACTTATTTTAATATCGTGCTCAACACTTTTATACTGTTTGGTTTCCATGATAGTAAATTCTTTCGAGAACTTTTGTAATAACAAATATAGACACATGCATTCTTTCTCACTCTCTCACTCTCGCTTTCTCTCTCTCATACGCACACTTTCTCATTGCCCGTTCATACAAAATCACACGTCCTACAATTATGTTCTGTATTTTCGCTGTGTGTGATACTTTACGAAGCATTGACCAAGATGCATCCGTGGCTTTTCTGGACATCTATCACAATAATATGAGGTTTCATGTCTTCCACCTGGCTTGTTTCGGGTAGAACAAACTTTACAATCTTTACTACAAACTTTACAAAAAATTCTTCTGATGCATTTGCCACGCTTGCCAAGTCTCAACTGATGTCGGAACCACTGTCAGAGCTACACTCATCGAAGAATGTTTCAATATCTTATCTCTGTCATGGTAAATCATTTCATACATTGTATAAGAGACCATCGATAGCTAAGGAACCTTTCCCAGAACCAATAGTGCGACCTTGTTGTTTGGAGATAACAAAACCTAACATATACACCGAGTGTCGCCTCTCACTCGCCACTCGTCCTGCCGCGCGGAACACCGTGGCGAGTGGGAGTCGCCTCTCGTCCGTTAAGGGTTAACTTTATTCTAGTTAACTCATTGCGTACGGGTGACGAGAAATCTCGTCTTTAGCAAACCGAACGTTGAGGCCGAGTGACGAGACTTGACGAGTTGAGAAATTCAACATGATAATATTGTCATTATTACGATACCAAGGTAACGAAGCCTTGCGTGAGCTTATAACAGAAGATTCGCGAAATAAATGAATGTCGAAATGTCGAAACAGTGCATCACAATTACATCAGTGAGTCCGGTCCATTAGTCTATCGTGTCTTATAAAAGATTTTATGATTGTGCATTTTATTATTTGAACGATAACATTTTAATTTGTGAGGAAACAGTTTTTGAATTAGTTCACAAAATAAACCCTAATTCTAAAAAAGTCAAACATGTCTCATGAAAATTAAGAAAATGAAAGCCAAAATGAATTATTTGATGTACCAAATAACATTTCAAGTGAAAGTGAACTTAGTGACGATAGCGACATTGTTGCAATAAGTGATGGTATTAAATGAAGAAAGAGGATGAATAAAAAATATAATATTTCAAGCGAAAGTGAAGATTCGGAGGTTGAGGTTGATGAGTCTATAACTGAAGAATGGACCGAAGAGGATACTTCTGCAAATTTGGAACCATTTGAAAGAATTTCTGGTATGGTTACACCATTACCAAGAAACTGCAATGTGAAAGATGCAGTCAACTGTACATTTGGCAATGAATTTTTCGAAATTATTAGTGAGGAAACAAATCGGTATTATTCACAAAATTCCCATAAGTATGAGTCTAACTTGAAACAAGGAAAACGAAGGAAGGTCTCATGTTCAGAAATAAAGAAATTGTTTGGCATACTTATTATAAATGCGTATTAAAAAAATGCATGTATGCATTGCACAAAGTTGGCTTGGAGCGCTCGAAAATATGCGGGCCTTGGCAGCACGTTGGGCGAGCAGTGTGCCGTATGCAATGAGTTAATTTAAAAAAATCCAAAAAATTCAATAATATAGAAAATGAGAAAAAAAAAACAAAAGAGGATGCCAACAGCACGCGGTGTTCCCAAGCGGTCACCCATCCAAGTACTGACCGCGCTCATTGCTGCTTAACTTCGGTGATCGGACGAGAACCGGTGTATTCAGCAGGATTTGACCGTTGGCATCTGATTTAGGCTTAATAGTATCAGTCACTGTATAGTATTATTTGGTTTTTAGCATTAACGTCTAGTGACGCACATATGTGTCTTTCATCCGGTTACTATTCTTTCAGCTCACGCCAAATTATGTCAAGGCGACATTTAGGCGTGAGAATCAAATACAGCGACATCCGATAAATGTTAGAATCGCCAATGTATAAACCTTAGGACAGAATAATCATGTCCTCTTATCATTAATGTGGGAATTTAGTGACATAACAGATGTTTATTAAAATTAAATGAACAAGAATACAATATAAGATCTTTCGCGTGCGTCGGATTATTTTCCCCATAGCAACGCAGAGGAACCCAGATTAATGCAGCACGTTCGAAACACATAGACACACTTTATTCAATTTAAACGAAAGCGAATATGCTATACTTATCGATTGCAAATGGTTATGCTACTAAAATAAAAGTAGTCAAATGAGAAAAAAGGGCGAATATTTCATTATGTTTCTTCATAATTTTGCTTATGAGCGCTCAAAATAAAAACAAAAACGGGGTGCCAACAAGTACACTAAAAAGACTTTCATCGCATCGTGGTTCTAACATAGCAAAATATGCAGTGACCGGCGCAAAAAATTGACTAAAAATGCAAAAAATACGCAATGAAACTCATTTGCAATCTTGTAAAAGCAATTGATATTGGAAGGGTGCTTCAATACTTTAGCTTCTAACAACTCTGCTTTACCTTCATTTTGCACGATTTAATCATACTTTGCAGTATTTCATCGCATCGCGGTTTTAACATAGCAAAATACGCGGTGACCAGCGCAAAAGTTTTATCAGAAATGCTAAAAATTCACAATGAAGCCTATTTGCAATCTTGTAAAAGCAATTGATATTGGAACGGTGCTTTAGTACTTTGACTTCCAACAACTCTGCGTTACCTTTATTTTGCACGATTTAATCATACTCTGCAGTATTTCATCGCATCGCGGTTTTAACATAACAAAATACGCTTGCCAGTCAACGTCTTAACACTTTACCGACCGCTATTGACTGAAAATTCGACTCA
Organism: Cryptocheilus praepositus; assembly: GCA_033815515.1. Classification (NCBI taxonomy): domain Eukaryota; kingdom Metazoa; phylum Arthropoda; class Insecta; order Hymenoptera; family Pompilidae; genus Cryptocheilus; species Cryptocheilus praepositus. Next base: position 239,201 of record JAWWQZ010000084.1, on the reverse strand, counting down.
CTAACGACCGACTCTGTTTTGGATATCGCGCAGGAATTGTGTATGTGCCTATTTGTAAAGCTTTATAACTAAAAAATACTGAATATGTTGAGAATCCTTTGATTTCAAAGCAGTGTAATTTTATTGTCATTTAGAATTGTCATAATATCATCTGGTATTTCTTTTATTTAATATTAGGTGTACAACTTTGCTCCCGCCGTTTTTTGCATTGGACGAAAGGGGAAAAGCGGCGGGAGCAAAGTTGTGTACCTATTATAACCGTTGACCACTGAAAAGCCGATTAATCGGCTACCGGGAAATAGTAGTTGGAACCGAAAAGTCGATTAATCGGCTAGCGGTCGTTAAAGTGTTAAAATAACGAATTCACAATTTTCTCTTCTCTGTCACTTCTGTCTTGTTTGGCGTTTCTAAGCGATTTGATCTTTTATTTTTAACTTTTCGTTGTTTCCCTTTCCTTCTGTCCTTTTACAGTCACACTGTCGGTAATATAGGATATAATTATCCCCAACATAGAGTAACACATCCCAGGCTGGTATGTACTAGGTCCTTCTTGTCCTTGGTTGCAGATGAGGCAATACAAACCAGGACGCTCGTTATAAATGTAGGATTTAGATTGGAATGATATATTAACCCTTTGCGCTCGACGCGCTTTTCTCTCGGGCTGACCAGCAACTCGACAGTAATCCGCCTATTTCATGAGTTCGTTTTTGTTAACTTAAAATAATTTTAGGCACAATAGGACACTTTAAACTCGTATATTTTAACATTACATACATTTATTTAACTTAATGAAGGATATTTATTAAAGATTACGTTCTATAATTTTTCTTTTTGTGGTATTTTATAAAACAATCTCCAGAGTGCATTCTTGGCTTGTCGGGGCATGTGTCACAATAGTATACAGTTTGTCGTCTTTGGCCGGACTTTCGTTGGGAACAAACTTTGCAGTCCTATTTTTGTCCCATCAAAATAACATGCAGCTTCCCATTGAGTCGGATCATTTCAAAAGTGCTCTGTGAAGTAGAAGCTGTGCTACGTTGGCTTTTGGCTTTTGGCCACTTTGGCTTTCAGATTCACTATCGATTATTCGGATTTTTCGTCTTCTTACACCTATGACGTCGTCACTATCTTCATTACTTCCGTCTTCATTCTCATGGGCAAGCTGTCTATGTAGAGATGTAATTTCGTTCGTTATTGCTGAAAAATTGAACTCATCTTCACTAGAAGTAATTTCTTCGTCGTCTTCCATACTTATTGGGCTCACTAACTTTGAAAGAAATATTGCGATTGCCAAGAAGGTTGAATTCGAACTAATGTCGAAGACAGAGTCCAACCCGCGTTTGCAAGTATTTTTGAGATAAGACATTTTATCTCAAAAGTGCGAAGACGGTGATTGGTTCTTTTTGTACCTTTTTTTGAAACAAGCGAATTGAAAGAAGCGTTGCAACGTCTATCAGCGTTCCATTATTCTCAAGACATAATGCACGCATTGAAATTCGTTTGTGTTTTTGAGAAAAGACATCTTAATAGCTATGTCGACACCTCATACAATGATCTACGAAAGGCCAGGTAGACTTGTCAAGCGATATTCGTTAGGCCAAACACAAATAAACACCGTTACCACTCAATTTACCGCATCGATGCGAGTGGTGCCTGAGAGGCATCGCTAGAGTTGGCGCAGCACATGCCGAGCGCAAAGAATTAAACGGTTTTAATCACAAAAGTAATGGCTATAATGTTACTCGCACTGCACTCTGTATTAAACGCTGACAAAGATTCGCCAAAACTCACTAAAGACATTCGCTGATATTCGCTAAAGATTCGCTAAGACGCACACACTGTTACTCTTAAAAGATTCGCAAAGACTCACTTCTTTTAATATCGCGCTCAACTCTTTTATACTATTTGGTTTCCATGATAGTAAATTCTTTCGAAAAAATTCCTAATAACAAATATAGACTCATGCATTCTCTATCACTCTCTCACTCTCGCTTTCTCTCTCTCATACTCACACTTTCTCATTGCTCGTTCATACAAAATCACACATCCCGCATAAATAACGCGGATACTAATTTTTTACTACATGGGTACTTTCATCTTTTATTGCAGTGTTTATGGAAACTCCTTGAGTGCCAAACAATGACGGTATATCGTCAGGGACTTTCCATAGAGACCGCGTTCTGTTTGTTTGCGATGCAACAACCGGATATACGTCAATCATTACTCCACAAACTCACTTTGCTCAAGTGGAACACACATTCTTCGTTAAACACACCGTAAGACAACTGCAACAGTCCCGGCGTCACATTAATCGACATTAAAACCGAAACTCGTCATCTCAATTATTTCCCTACCGGCTGAGGCGGGATATTTCCGTCGGACAGAAAGATGCCGGGATGAAAAATGCATCACGTCAACATTTGACAGCCATTGCAGGCTGCTACGGCGTCCTCGTGCCAGCTAAGTTATTCATGACGAGATAATACCCGGCATAAATGTAACACTGAGCCCATGACGAAGGGTCTTAAGATTCATGAATAATTTGCGCCCGCGACTGAACAAACTCGTGCTTATACTTGCGCTCGCAGTAGTGGGCGAAGCTTCGGTAGAAGATGGACTTTTTTGAGAATCGTTATTACGCGATTACCCGCGCGACACTGTGCGTGATTGGTCTATGGCCTTACCAGCATTGGCGTACAAGGCGGATTCAAGTCATTTCTGTTCTCACTCTCCTTCTGGCTATTATGTACATGTTGGTAGGCATTACATTTGCACATGCCATCGGTACTCGTAGAATTTTAACCCTTTGGCTGCCAGCCTTCGGTTCTTATGCGAAAACTGCCACGGCCTGTGCGTTTACAATATCACTCCTCTGAGTGTCAAGTTTGTTTTCATGCTTTGTCGTTACCTTTAAAACATTTTTATAAAAATAATTTTCCATCTATATTTTATACGTGGCCTATTTGAAAAGTTTGCGGCGTTTTTAACCGTTTGAGTCCTAGACGGTATTGAAAAAACACTGTCGAAGAATCCCAGACAGCGCAACCGCGCTTTCTCTAAATGAGTTCGAAAAGACCCAAGCAGCGCGATAGCGCTTCTTTTATTTTATATCAAGAAATACCAAGCGACGCGATAGCGCTTTGTTTATTTCACATCGATGAATCCCAATCAATGTGTAAAATTTATAAATATTTCAAGTTTTGCACAATAAAAATGATTGAGAAGATAACAATCAAATAAAAATTTTTGTTTTGTAATGTATTACTGCATTATTATAATACTATATTACCTATTGTAAAATGTACTATTTACGTTAAAAGGAGCTGTGTGATCTACTTGCATCAGTAAGTCTGAGCGTTCGACTTCGACAATACGTAACGCACCGTCAGTTGTCAACAATGCTCGAAATGTGCTGGGTTTTCTCGACATAAAATCTGAACAGCGCGATCGCGCTGCTTGGGACTCAAACGGTTAAGGGGTAACATCTAGCTTAACGCGTAAAAACATAGGGTAAATTTAGGATTTTTTTTTAATTACATGATATAACATATCAAAATTTGGTTTAGAGGCATTTAATGTGCATACTTTAATGGATAAAAAAAATTCTTATGTTTTTGCTTCAAAATGGCGGCGCTGGAGCTCTCGAAGTAGAAGTGCATTTTTGGATATGGCCTCCCCGGCTTGCAGCAGAAATGCCGTACACTTTCACCAAGCACAAAAAGCAACATTTTTCGTAATCTACATTAAATTTGCTAGAGAAGTACACACGTGTATGGTAAGATATTGATTTTTGTAGAAATGGCGAGCATGTGGAGAAAAGTTCTAATTTCCATCAAAGAATTCATCGAAAAAATATTTATAATAACCAAAGTTTTTAACCGATATTAAAAATTATGTGTACTTCTCTGGAGAATATAGTTTAACAGCTACAGTAAACGTTTCAAGTGAATCGGAGAAAATTTGTTTAAGTTATGCTGCAAGCCAATTTGAAAAACGTAGTTTCGAGAAAAACGCATTCAAAGTTTTGAGTAACATTATTTCATATTATTTTACTAGTTTTGCCACATTTACGGTTATTCTGCAATGCCTACACCATATAAGTGTCCTTCTATATTATTAGGTGTACAAATGAATAATCAATTTTTTTCAGCTAAATTCAAGGTTTATTTTAAAACAAAGTAAATGAAATTTTTTAATCAAAGTACTCGCCGTTGCTTTCTATGACTTTAAGCCATCTTTCAGGCAGCTGATGAATTCCATCTCGAAAAAATGTTACGTCTTTGGATACGATAAAATCGTCAAGCCATTTTCGAATCTCATCGATTGGTTGGAAGTGCATATCGGACATTTTTTTCGTAATTTCGTTAATTTCGATTTTTTTTTCGTAATTTTGGTTATGAGCGCTTAAAATAAAAACGAAAAAGTGATGCCAACAAGTATACGGCGGTCACATTCCGGTAGTTTTGAAGGTCACTCCGTTTTGTTATTTTTGAGTAAGTTCCAAAGCCGAACGCAATTTGTGTTCAAGTATAGAATGATTGTAGACCGGCGCCCATGTTTTACATTTCTTTGTACATTTGTTCATTTTGTAAAACTTAATTATCCCATTTCGTAATTCGAAATGTTTAAATCATTTATTTCGATCTCGGATCAATTGCGAAACGCAAAGATACAAATCAACATTTGTAAAACTTTTAACCGATCATTTAAGACGTGAGTTCCACAGAAAATGATAAGAATGAAATTTTGTTTTTTTTTAACAATTTGCTTTCAAATTGTCTACATATTAATGTTGGTCAAAATACCATTACAACACTTAGTTGGGTTCCAAAGCTATACTATGCAACACAGCATGATTTCTGTTTCTACATTTTCGCATAAAGGGACTCCGAGTTGCTAGATGATCAATCGTAAGAAGGTTCCGAGTATAAAACGTGAATAAAACATGCGTGCATTTACAAAAATTTGTTTAAGTTATGCTGCAAGCCAATTTGAAAAACGTAGTTTCAAGAAAAACGCATTTAAAGTTTTGAGTAACATTATTTCATATTATTTTACTAGTTTTGCCACATTTACGGTTATTCTGCAATGCCTACCATATAGGTGTCCTTCTACATTAATATTTTCTTTCTCTTTCTCTTTCCTGGAAAACTTGATGCGGCGTACGTCAGCTTCGACGCAGAAATTATAACAATTACGACCCATAGTCAATTGTAACACCTGCATCATTGCCATTACGCTTTCAAATCGATCGTTAAAAATAGAAGACGCAATATTTATGCCGATGCCGGGCAATTATCGTGTTGCGGCACTTCATCCGTCGAACGTTTATGGTAAAGAGTTGCCAAAATTTCGTTTCGCATTTTTCGATGGAATCTGGATTTCGGTTGGTTTTATGTCCCTTCAGAACCTTTAGAATCGGTACCATGTACTTTGAACCGCTCCGAGGCATCACGACTTGCTTTAAAAAATAAGCTGTAAAACCACTTTTAAAAATATTTTTGCCTATAAGACAAATTGCACCTTATTTTTAAGGCTCTAAAGTATCATATAAGACAAAAAAATTGTTTTCGATTTTTTGAAAATTTAAGGTAGATGTTTCCCCTTAAGTAAAACACATATTTGGATGCATAACAAAATTTATTTCTCGATGTAGTCTCCTTGCAACTCGATACATTTGGTTCAACATTTCTCCCATCCCTTTAAACCGTCAGAAAAAAATTGATCGTCTAAACCTGAAAAATACTGGTTTACAGCGTTTTTCACCTCTGTATTTCACTTATATCTCTTGTCCTCCAAGACATTTTTTCAAATTACGAAACAGGAAAAAGTCGCTGGGAGCTAAAACTGGCGAATAGGGTGGGTGCGGAAGCAATTCAAACTTTAATTCGTTATATTTTGACATTACAAGCATGCACGTGTGAACCCGAGCGTTACTTTGCTGAAACAGGATTTTTCTCTCCGTCAAATGCGGACGTTTTTTTCTTAATTGTGGTCTTTAATTTATTCAGCAATGCAGCGTACTACTGTCCGTTGATTGTTTCACCCTTTGCAAGGTAATCGATAACAATTATTCCACGACTATCCCAGAAAATTGTCGCCATCACTTTTCCTGCAGACAGAACGACCTCTGCCTTCTTCGGAGTTGGTTCCCCCATCGCAACCCACTGCATTGACTGTTGTTTGATCTCAGGCATATGGTGGTGTACCCAGGTTTCATCGACAGTTATCACTCACCGCAAAAATTCTGCTGGATTTTTTTGATACAGGCTCGCGACGCTCGCGCCTAATGTCCAAATCTTGACGTAAAATCTTGTGCACGCGTTCAGATGATATCCCACAAGCCTTAGCAATATCGTTAGCAGTCAATCGCCGATCTTCTATTACAGTTTGATGCACTAAATCGACCATTTCTTCAATTGTGGCAGTTTTCGGGTGCCCGGAATGTTCCTCGTCTAAAATGTTCGTCTGAAATGCTCGTACGACCATGTTTGACGCACTAAATGGACCATTTCTTCAGTTGCCACCCAATATTTGACCGTTGTAAATGAAAGAGAGGCTTTACCGTATACAAAGTCTAACTCATCTTTTATTTCTTGAGTCGTTTTCCCTTTCAAATGAAGGAATTTTATCACTGTGCATTTTTAAACAATGACAGCTGACAACTTTGGAAGAGTGCCGTAGACAAAATAATGATCAGAATGACTTGAAATTTTTACGGTTTACATATGTCAACGCTATCTATTGGACGGCGAAAACTTTTTTTCTACAGTTAGTTTATGTCTATAAAGACGGAAACTTTTCAAATGGCTCTCATAGCAAAGGTAACTTTTTACAAGCTTCTTTGCCTGAGAGTGTAATGAACATTTGAGGAATGCGTTTTGTAGATTTAAGTTAATTACGTAGATGTCAAAAATGTAAGAAAATGCAATTAAGGCAGAAACAAACGACAGGCATTGCGCGATGCAAAAATATTTAGACATGTTATATCTATGGGCCGAATATTCTGACAATTTGTGATTTTCAGTATTTTATATTGTCTGTAACATAGGAACGTCAACTGATTTCAATGAAACGTTCAGCATCTACGTAATTTACCGAAATCTACAAAACCTATTATTTAAGTGTCCGTTTAATTAATTAATCATTAATATTTCTTAGAATGTATTGTAGGATCAGATAAAGATAGTGCCTTCACTACTTTTTTTCGTAATCCATATCAATTGCAATTTTCCAAGACTTTCTTTATATGCCATTTACTTTTCTGACATCTCAACAAAACTCTAGCCATTTTGTCCAATTTACAAAAAAAATTACTGCGTTCTAATGGGTGCCCGGATATTAATAAGAATAATTGTACGTTGTGCAAAGGTATATTTTAAGAGATGTGTATTCAACCCTGTCAAGATATAAAAGAAACAGTGCATTATTCTTAGTAGTTGAACTCCTTTATTGCTGAAAATCTGCAGTCTTTTTCCCTTTCAAATGAAGGAATTATATCACTGAGCGATACTTAGTTTTCTCCATTCTTGATAGACAATATCAGCTGACAACTTTGGAAGAGTGCCGTAGCCAAAATAATGATCAGAATGACTTGACATTTTTACGGTTTATTATACATATGTCAACGCTAACTATTGGACGGTGAAAACTTTTTTTCTACAGTTAATTTATGTCGATAAAGCCGGAAACTTTTCAAATGGCCCTCGTATAATTTAAATATAAAAATTTACATAATTTATTATTAAATATTGCATTTCACTAAAATTGTATTCAATATCTTCTAAGTTTGAAAATTTATTATTTCCAGAAAATCGGTATTTTGTTCTCTAACCTTTTGCGGTCGTATGTGTACTCTCAGCCACTAAAACTTTTTTACCGTTCCGGTCGTATGTCTGCTCTCAGCCACCACAGCAAAGAACCATAATAATCTTATATTGTATTTCAAAACTAAGCTGCTATTTCACTGGTATTCTTACAACAAACAGAAATATATACCAACTGTGATTAAAAAATTAGCTGTAACAAGAAATAATACTGTTGCTACCTATGCATCAGGTGATATTCTATTATTAGCGTGGAAAGACAAGAAAATAGTCACCGTACTAAGCAGGTACGATACCTCGGGCACAAAAACTATAAAAAGAAGGACGAAAGAAGGTGGCAACGTCAACATTAGCAAACCAAATGTTATTATAAATTATAATATGAATATGGGAGGTGTCGATAAGACTGACGAATTAGCAAATTCATATTGTTTTACGAGAAAATCTTGCAAATGGTGGAGAACATTTTTTTATGGGGAACAGAGGTTTACACTGTCAATAGCTACATCTTATGTAAGGTGTCAGCAAAAAGAGAAAACAAGACGCCAGTGTCACATTTAATGTTTGTCCGTAAATTGGTGGAACAACTTGTAGATGATTTTCGTGAAGGAGCATCTTCAAAACTAGATATGGTTCCTTAATGGTAAACTATATATATTGCTGCACTGTCAAAACGTAAAGAGTAAAGATCGTTCTGTATGTTCAAACAGAAAAATCCAGGGCGGAAGACGCCAAACTAATTATTTTTGCAACGCATGTAATCAAGAGAGGTCTTCATGTTGGATATTACTTTGAAGGATACCACACAATGGAGAATTATAAAATATAATTTTCACATAAAAACATTACATTAAAACACATTATTGTGTAAACATATATCCAAAGATCACAAAAGGATTAATAAATCTTGTTTATCCTTCATAATTTTGCATATTATGTATCACTCCTCGTTCAACGGAAATTAATTTCGACCAGTACGACACCCATGTCTAAATTTAATACGATCGCAAAGGGTTAATAAATAAAAAATGTTTATCAATTGATTTTTTATTATATATGTTAATTTCCAAAATTAAATTAAAAATATCTTGCCTTTTAAATTTCATATACATATTTTACCTTCAAATAAATAACACATTACAAGGCCAGATACAGAAAAAAGTCCGAGCTGCTAAAAGCTTTAGGCGAGAAAAAGTTCGAGTGCAAAGGGTTAATATTATGGTGTAAGTAGCAAATGTGGTAAACGCGTGTATTTACAGAAGGGGTTAAAGTTTACTTATAAGGGTTTAAGGGGTTATGCCTACTTGGGTTGGTGAAAAAAATCGACTTTTTTTATTGCATTTTCTTAATGTCCATCATTTTAAGAATATCTCCTCAAAAGTACATAAGAATCGGAGCACACGTTCAAAAATTATAAACGTTTATCTGGAGCGATACTATGTATGATTAGTACAGAGCTGGAAACTTTAAACGCGATTATCTCGAAACTGTGTTTTTAAAAACGTACGGTTGCGGTGATCACGATTTCTCAAAAACTACTTCACAGATCGGACTCTGATTTTATATACTTATTTGCGACCGATCATAATAGGCAGGGCCTGAACGAAGGATTTTTTATTTCGGTAATAAAAACAAAAAGTTACAACATAAAAACGACAGTTAGACCACCTCAAAAGACGAATTTTTTCGTAAAATTGCTGCCATTCTTGTAAAAATGAAAATTTTTCAAAATCCTTCGTTCAGGCCCTGCCTATTGTAAAGACAAATAAGTATAGAAAATTAGAGTCCGATCGGTGAAGTAGTTTTTGAGAAATCGTGGTCACCGCAAGTGATGAAAATAAACGGAAGCTGTAGGAGAAGGGCTATATTTCCTCCATTTTTTAATATTTTCTTATAAAAAAATTTGTACAAATACCACTAAATACGTACTTGTTGGTAGTATTTTGCGAATTTTAATTAGTACTCACTAAAACGGCAAAAAAAAATCTTGAAAATCATGTCATTTCGCCGATCCCAAGTAGACATAACCCCTTAAAGCAATTCATAGATGCGTGAATATCAAATCCGCCCTGGCAGTCTGCAGACGTACCGCATAGATGGGCCTGGCAGTAAAAGGGTTAATATAACAGCAAACGTATGGTGTCCCTCACAGCGTACTTCTGTGAAATAACGGTTGCAGATACTGAAAATGCTGGAAACGGAGTCGACTCTAAGTTTTATTTCGTATTCGCTGCAGTCCGTCGTGCCATGCGTCGCGATGATAGTGAACATAAGTTATTGTTCGTTGAACAGCAGCAAAGTAAGTTATGGGGTGCTGATGGACGAGCGATTGCGTTGAGATTCATCGTTGCTTTACGGTTACAGATGAAAATGCTGCTGGAACATATAAAGAATGATTGGAGCCTGCTTCGGCCGATCGACGTTAAAATTATAGAAAAGTACTCTGAGACCGGGAGGTCGTGCACGGTGATATTCCTAAGTAAGGAAATATTTTTTTCCGTTATTCTCTTACACCGAGCGATTCTATGAACATTGTTACTCCCGCTTACACGCACTGTGCTTCCTCTGTCAGTTATGTATGTACAAAATTTACGAGTCAAGGATATAATTAGGATGGCATTATCCATGCGGTTTCCTCAGGCTGACTAGTACGTGCACTTCTTTTCTATACTCAAATAAAGAATAGTAGACTGTCAAATATAGTCAAATTGTAATAAATTCTATATATTCTATATAATATATTCTATATATATTCTAATATAATATATTCTATATAATTTTTCTGTGCTAATCCTTCCTTGCATGATGGTGGAAATTTCCATCATAACATTGTCTTATACAAAAGAACAAGTTCACTTTAATCTAACTTTGCATGATGATGGAAATTTCCATCATATTGTTTTTTGCTAAATTTATACTATAAATATATACTGTGTGTTATATCACCTTGATTTGTTTCACAAATAAAGAAAAAATCATGCAAAGAAGGGTTAAAATGTTTATAACGTATTTTTGATATTATATTAAAGCAACGAGACGAAATATGACATAATTCGGTCTGCATTTATTTCTGTGCACAGTTGACTCTCTCACATTGTCTCTACTGGTCCTTCCCTCACAGTGTCCGACTCGGGATTGCATTGCGTGTAAAGATTATTCCTGTGTTATCTCAGCTAAACTCGAGTCAGTGAAACATGCGATATACAAAAAAATATGCAACATTTCGAATGACATTTTTAAATGACGAAGAATCATAACCTTGATTTTCTACATAGAGTCCCCTCAAATCAGTACAATTACGTGCACAATCCTATTTGAATGGTCCGTACTATGTATAGTCAGTGTAGAACGTATTCGTATACCCTTTCATGTAATTGCAGTATATTACATTATTGCACTCTATCTCTAATTGAGATTTCCAAGAGTATATAAGTTGTTGAAACACATTATACGTTTATATAGTACATATAACACGTTGTATTGAGTAAAAAAATGTTAGTAAACATGGGTCGAAAGATTAATCGTTTCTGAGATGCGAGCATTTTTGTATTTTAGTATTATTTCTATATGGTTTACCAACTTCGAAAAAGTGTCCTACATGTCTTCCTGCCATTTTCATAGACGTTAGGCATTTTCTTCTTCCTAAGTCGTGAACTCTCTCTAAAATACACTTTGTTTTTCAAATATCGCCATAAAAGGAAATCAGTAAAAAATTCATTTCTTATTGAACACCACGTTTAATTACTCAGATTTAAAAGTTTATCTTGTAAATGATTTTACTCTGCATAAATGTGTTACATAATTTTTATTTTAATTAGATAATAACTACTAGAACTACCAAGTCCGACAAAATGATGGTTTTCGGCTTTTCTATAATACTTTAAGATTATGAACATCATACTGATACAGATATACGAATTTATTACGTTGTAATAAGATAGAACAACGGTTATATTTCTCTACTCGTTTACTTTCTAACGTATGAATTATTAATTATTTATCTAATGTATACCTACATATATCAAGTTCTGTCATTTTTACGAGTCATTAACATGAGTTACAAAACGAGTTCCAAATTAAAAAACATAGATCAATATTTTACTAGTGATGTATACGAAGATTCTTCGTGATTTATCACGAAAATGTTGATCTTCGTTTGTTATTGAAAAGTGTACTGTTTTTCTTACTTTGTATTAGATCTACCGGAAAGTTCTGTCCGGAAATGCTATCTTAAATTTCAACACGTATGAAAATGTTCACATCAAACATATATGGCTACATATATGAAAATGTTTACATCAAACATATATACATACAAAAGTACATTTTTCACAGTACCCAAGTTGCTGGTTTTGCGGAATTAGGTGCCTATTTAACCTCTTAGGAGCGATACGTCACTATAGCGGTTTTCGTGAGTGTACTTTTATTTTACGACGTATCACTATATTGGCTTTCGTGGATGTAATTTTATTTTACAACGTACTACTATAGTGGCTTACTAGTGATTCACTCGCTCCCCGTTTGAAGTAACTGATTGATTTCATATGAATGTTTCTCACTTTCTTTGCCTTTTACAGAGCATTTTATAACAGTATTAACCCTTAACGCTCCAAGTGTGCCTCTCAGGTACCGCTGATGTGCGACGCTCTACTCCAAATGTATTAGGTATAAGGAAAAGTTCTGTCGTTTTTGAACACGTGCAGTTTTATGCGTTGTCGATCCTTAACAAGTATTCTGATCCGACTAAAACCGGTTTAAACAGTTAAATTAGTATATGGACCGTTTATTTTGAAAGTGGTGTAAGTCCATTTGCAACCCGTAAATATACATTAGTTTAGACAAATTCGCCTAAAACAAATTTATATAACCACATTACATATTGATAAATCAGTAGAAACATTGCCAGACTTCATATAATTTACGTAAATTTTTTAATTAACAGATATGCTAACCTTTAATTTTCTCAAAACATCATAAAATGGACTTCCACCCCTTTCAAAATAAACGGTCCATTTGACGATCGTTTGATTTTATTGAAACAGTTACTTGCTTCATATGTTTCGAAATTTCGTCAACAGCAATTTCGTCATACAATTTTTCAAGTAAAAATGTGTTTTTACAAGCAAAAGCACTTAAGCGATTCTTTAAATAGGAGAGAACGGAATATAGAACACGTAGTTTAGCATCTGAAGAGGAAACTCATTGAGATTTCGAAGCGTGTCGACCCAACATTTTTTGACCATACAATTCTTATGATACAAAAACTCGACTTTCAAAATAAACGGTCCATATTTCAGAGACGATCAGCTTTTTGACCTATGTTTACCAAGACTCCTTCACTCAGTATAGTGTGTTCTACATACTGTGTAAATATTAAATAACTTTCTGTGACACCCTGTATACCAACTGTCATCTAACAATTTGTTAATAAACCATAATGTCACGGCGTAATTTTAATTCGACATTGATCGGCATGCAACTACTCTCTGCACTAACTGTACACAAACTATTAGTGATAAGAATACCGTCAGCTAAATGACCGTGATTTTAGCCATGACCGCGATGTTCCTAATCGTTCATCAAGTTGGAGCGACTATGCTTAAAAGGAGAAACGTTCCAGACAATTTTTCGAAATGGACCGAAAAGGCCGACGTGCAGCTACCGTTTCCGATAACAGTGCCGTTTATCGACCAGAACAAATACTTTCATTGCATCGTATTTCTGTGTTTTGTCTGTGCTTCGCTAGGAGCATTAATTCTTGTAGGAGTCATGACGCTATACCTGTGCAGCATACAACACGCTTGCGGCATGTTTAGTGTTGTGGGGTAAGGAATTCACAGGGACAGGTTTTTTTTTAACGCAAGCTCAAGTCGGAACACGATTTTGTCATCGTGACGCGACGTTGACAATAAACGAACGAAGTGGTTAGTAATTTAGTTACGGTTACTCACATTAATGTTCGAACACTTTTTGGAACGGAAAACTTTGGAGTCACCTTCTTAAAATTGGATAAAGTTACCAGTTTCTCTTTAAATAATTGCTTCGAAATTGTTATGTAATAAATAATATGTAATGAATAAAGTTTTTCACATTTATTTTTCAAATTATAAATTGCATTTTTGCTAGTACCAATGAGAACCAATAAATGCGTTATTTTATTTGGCAGGTAGTGGCTCCATTCTTCTGACGTTCCAAAAAAGTTTGAGTCGTTTTGGCCAATTTTAACCAGTTAAGCGTGGAATTTAATTTTAGAAATCCCGCATTGAATGCGGAATTAAAATAAAGCAATGACGTGTATGCACGTCAAACGCAGGATAAATGCTCCTATCAGAAATTTCGATACTACTGCTCTCTGAATGACTCATCTGGAGTATACATATTGGGTCTGGGATGCTAAAAAAGCTGATGAAATTCTTGAAGAAGTTCAGCAAAATAAGCATATCAGTAGTGTCGATATTAGTATGGAGCTAGGCATTGGCCGCAAAACTGTTTTGAACCATTTACACGAAGCTGGCTACAAGAAGAAACTCGATGTATGCGTTCTTCATGAGTTGAGCGAGAAAAATATGATGGACCGAATTAACATCTGCGATGCGCTGCTGAAACGCAATGAAATCGAGCCATTTCTGAAACGTGTCATAATCGGTGATAAGAAATGGATCGCGTACGATAATCGGAAGCGTAAAAAATCGTGGATAAGAAATGGTGATCCGTCACAAGCGTTCGTGAAGCAGAGATTGACGCCGAAAAGGGTGATGCTGTGTGTGTGGTGGGACTGGAAGGGAATCGTCCACCATGAGCTACTTCCACTAGATCAGATGATTAATTCTCAACTCCTCTATGATCAACTAGAGAGATTACGTCAAGCAACTGAAAGAAAACGGCCCGAACTGAATAATAGGAAAGGTGTTGTCTTCCACCAAGACAACGTCCGACCCCATACTTCTTCGATGACCTGTCAAAAATTGCGAGAGCTTGCTTGGGAAGTTTTGATGCACCCACCGTATAATCCAGACATAGCACCCTTTGACTATCATTTGTTCAGATGTCTGCAGAACTCTCTCAATAGAATTAAGTTGGTTTCAAAAGAAGCCTGTGAAAACCACTTGATTCAGTTTTTCAATCAGAAAATACAGAAGTTATAAGAACTATAAGAAAACCAGTTGAAGTTTACTAAAATAACGCCACGAACTGTCCCAGACCCAATATAAAGGAAACATACCACCAAATAATATTGTTATTGTATTTTATCGAAATTTCGAGTTTTGTTAGTCAATGGTAATTTTTTATTTTACACGACGAGAATACACGTCATACGTCATATTTGGTCTACGTATATACGCGTTAAATGCGTTTAACTGGTTCAAACAGGTATCCTATTTTAATAAGAGTTCGAATACTAATGCGGGTAACTGTAAATGTTTAATCTGCACTCTATTTATATCGACGGTGTTGCAACGGCAATTGCTTAGATGCATTATAAGAGAGACAAATAAATAGTGAAAAGGATAGCTAAAATATATCTAACATTGCTATGTATATTCATCGTCTTGTAAAAATTTAGTTTAGTAAATTGCTCGTAGTCATAGTATAACTTTATTCTAGTTCTTATAAAAAAATGAAAAAAAGATTAATAATATAGAAAATGAGAAAAAAAACAAAAGAGGATGCCAACAACACGCGGTGTTCCCAAGCGGTCACCCATCCAAGTACTGACCGCGCTCATTGCTGCTTAACTTCGGTGATCGGACGAGAACCGGTGTATTTCAGCAAGATTTGATCGTTGGCGTTCAACTTAAGTTTGTTGCCCGTAGTCACAGTCTAACTTTCTTCTAGTTTAAGAAAATCAAAAAAAGTTCAATATATTGAATTTGAAAAAAAAAAGAGGATGCCAACAGCACGCGGTGTTCCCAAGCGGTCACCCATCCAAGTACTGACCGCGCTCATTGCTGCTTAACTTCGGTGATCGGACGAGAACCGGTGTATTCAGCAGGATTTGACCGTTGACGTCTGCTTTAGGTTTAATAGTATCGGTCACTGTGCAGTATTATTTGGTTTTTAGCATTAACGTCAAGTGACGCACATATGCGTCTTTCGTGGGGTTACTATTCTTTTAGCTCACGCCAAATTATGTTAAGACGACATTTAGGCGTGAGAATCAAATACAGTGACATCCGATAAATGTTTGAAGTGCCAATGTATAAACTTTAGGACAGAATAATCATGCCCTCTTATCATAAATACATATTTTTTGTTTACTTATACCAATACTTTGACAATGTGTATTTCCCGAAATGTACTACTTATGTAATTTTTTACTTCTACCTATCTAACTACTCCTGCTGCTGCCATTTTTGGTAATGTTTCTCCAACAAGCATATGAATAACATTGTTCTGGATTTGAATAGCAACGTAGAGGAACACAGATTAATGCAGCACGTTCGAAACACATAGATACACTTTATTCAATTTAAACGAAAGCGAATATGCTATACTTATCGATTGCAAATGGTTATCCTACTAAAATAAAAATAGTCAAATTAGAAAAAGAGGCAAACATTTTATAATGTTTTTTCGCAATTTTGGTTATAAGCGCTCAAAATAATAATAAAAAAGGGATGCCAACAAGTACACGGCGGTCACTTTTTCCGGTAGTTTTGGAGGTCACTTCCTTTTGTTATTTTTAAGTAACTTCCAAAGCTGAACGCAGTTTGTGTTCAAGCATAGAGCGACTGTAGACCGGAGCATATGTTTTACATTTCTTTGTACATTTGTTCATTTTGTAAAATGTAATTATCCCATTCAGTTTTTTTTTATAAATAAACTCTTTATTAAAAATAATTAACAATAATATTAGCTTTTATACATTTATAATATAGTATGTATATATTGGCAAAGCTTCTGGGATATCATCTGAACGGGTGCACAAAATTTTACATCAAGATTTGAACATTAGGCGCGAGTGTCGCGAGCCTGTATAAAAAAAAATCAATACACCACCATACGCCTGAGACGAAACAACCAACTCCGAAGAAGTCAAAGGTCGTTCTCTCTACAGGAAAAGTGATGGCGATAATTTTCTGGGATAGTGCAATCATTCTTATCGATTACCTTGTAAAGAGTGAAACAGTCAACGGACAGTACTACGCAGCATTGCTATATAAATGAAAGATCACAATTAAGGAAAAACGTCCGTATTTGGCAAAGAAAAAAATCCTGTTTCAGCAAGATAACGCTCGGGCTCACACGTGCATGCTCGCAATGTCAAAATTAAACGAATTAATGTTTTAATTGCTTCCGCACAACCCTATTCGCCAGATTTAGCTCCCAGCTACTTTTCCTGTTTCCTAATTTGAAAAAATTTCTTGAGGGAAAGAAATATAAGTGAAATACAGAGGTGGAAAACGCTGTAAAGCAGTATTTTTCAGGTTTAGACGATCAATTTTTTTTCTGACGGTTTAAAAAGATGGGAGAAACGTTGGACCAAATATATCGAGTTGCAAGGAAACTTCGTCGAGAAATACATTTTGTTTTCCTTCGAAATATGTGTTTTTCTTAAAAAAGCCGCACTTTTGAAATAGCCCTCGTATAATAAGGTTGAAATTGAATACGTCGTGCGGTGAGAAGAAATTTAAATGAAACTACGAGTTATTGCACTGTGTGCCCTCAAAACCTGCAAAATTACCTTTATTTGCTTGAAAAATATTATAAAAGACATTAGCAATGGAAAGTCCTTTTGCTTAAAAATGACCGATCATCACTTGAATACAATTTTGTATATAGTTTTTGTCAATTATATCCATTATTAAAAAAAAAATAGAAGATTATTGGTAAAACCCTGCTAATTAAGGGAAAAGATCGTCTGAGTGACAGAGCTTTGCAGAGTTAAAACAGAATAACTTTTATAAATTTGAACAAACTGGACAAATATTTTCAGGCGACAGAAAACGTTACATAACATATAAATAGTCTTGGGTAAATTATAATTTATTGGAATTGCAAAAAAATAGGGAGAGTTTTACAATGAGTTGAATTTATCTTTTAAATTAAATTGATATAATAGATTGTATAGATCTACTCCAATTAGATACGTGTAGGAATAATCCAAATAAGCAAACCGAATATATGAATATATAGCTTTGTTCATATACTATATCTGAACAAACCGAATATACGAGTACAGTAAAACCTGTTTTTGTGCGGTGGATAGGGACCGCATAAAAGAAATCGTACAAAAAAATATTTGAAAATTTTATAAATTCTTACATATAATAAACAATTTTGTTGCGATATACTATCTAAACATTTTTTTATGCGGTGGATAGGGACCGCATAAAAAAAGTCGGACTAAGAAAATACATCAATGATTTATGAAATAGATGAGAGAATGCTTTTAATTAAATTAAATAATTAAATTAGACCTATAGAAATTGTAAAAGTATTTAATTCTTCATTGTACATATACATGGAGAAGTTTTTAAATTGTACATTAAATAGTTTGCTGCTACTCGTCGTAATCCAAAACGCGCATCTTCTTGTGACGAATTGGTTGAAAATCGCTTATATTGTCCGTCGCTTGAAGATAGGATTTATATTGATTTGTTTTTTAAATACCATAAACTCAGTGATCAGTTTCTGTGACCATGGTCGACTGGTCAATTGCTTGTAAACGTCACAATAGTGAGACATGCATGATCTCAGCTCTTTTTCGAATTTTAAGCGTCTTTCCGCATTGGTATCTATTTTAAGAAAATGCGTTTCCAATTTTTTCGAAATCTGGATTCCTGCATATATTTTATTTGCTCTAATAGATTCCGGTTCTTCTTGTCCATTTTCATAATCTATCAAACTATTGATAATGTCACTATCATCGACAGTTTGTGTCCTCAATCATCTCGTCTAGGTCATTATCGCCGAAAGAATCAAAATTTGCCTTCTCCGCCGATGTTATGTGCAAGCGCACTAATTTCAGATAATAACGTTGACGTGTTTTCAGTAACGTTTCGATTAATTACACATTCATATATTTCGTCCACAACATGTGTATGTACATGATAGGAAACGTTAAACTGGTGCTAACGCCGCTAAGATTCATATACCGCATAAAAATAAATCACACAAAAGAAATTGCACAAAAATAAAATCGCACAAAACCAATCGCATAAAAAAGGACCGCACAAAAACAGGCTTTACTGTATATAGCTTTGTTCAGATACTATACTTGATCTACTCCAATTACATGCGTGTGGGAATAATCCAAACAAGCAAACCGAATATACGAGTATATAGCTTTGTTCGGATACTATATTTGATCTACTCCAATTACATGCGTGTGGGAATAATCCAAATAAGCAAACCGAATATACGAATATATAGCTTTGTTCAGATACTATATTTGATCTACTCCAATTACATGCGTGTGGGAATAATCCAAATAAGCAAACCGAATATACGAATATATAGCTTTGTTCAGATACTATATTTGATCTACTCCAATTACATGCGTATAGGAATAATCCAAACAAGCAAACCGAATATATATAGCTTTGTTCAGATACTACACTTTAAGCAGGGTATCCTTGATGCCATTTACTTTATCAGCGCATCCCCTAAACGTGAACAACACTTTATATTTTCGGGAATAATTATTCCCGGCAAAAGTCGGGAATAATTATTTTGAGGAACTTTTTTCTTGTGAATATAAAGGATGTATTTAATTAATATATAAAGATCTTGTAATATGTAATGCTTATTTAGAGCATACGTAATTCTCATTATTTCCCAGAAATAATGTAAGACCCCAAAGTTGAAACAATAATTAAGGTGTTGCTTTATGGCAACTTTCTTATATCTTCATTGTAACATCCGAATATTACCGTTGCTATCGCCGAATAGTATAAATGTGACATGTGTGTTTCGACAGTTATAATTATTTCTTTCACAGATGCCGAATGGAAGCAATGTTCAATCAATTTGGAGACAATGTTCTATTTTGCATGAATGTGATTTGTATAGAAATATTTGAGAGCATAAAATTACACATGCGGGCAATACAGTAAGTATAAGTAAGTTTCTGATTAATATGCAGTCTGTGGTTCTGCAGATATACTTACACTTTAAAACTGCGACTGCTACACGGGTTTAGAAGGTAATTTCTGTGAGGATTATGTAAACAGACAGGGATATACTACTGTGATCAAAACAAAGTTCTACAAAGTGGACAGTGTATTGTCTCCAAAACCCTTTTTTAACATTTCCAACGTGTCGAAAGCCGAAATTCCATTTTTCTAGCAAAATTTCATACAAATTCTGTGCTCAATTTTTTCATTCATACCGAAAATCGCTGAAAGCGCTTTTGGGGTTACAATAAACAAGCGTATCTCAACAACTGCTAAAGATGTTGACATGAAATTTGTTACAGATGTCGGATAGAGTGCTACCGACTTAATAAAAAAAATAACTTGTTTGACTAAACCTGCGCGATTTAAATGGAGAAGTCTTACTATGTTTTTATCACAGTAGTATCTGTCAGTTAAAATTCCGCGACTGGTCGATCTGTGGGTTTTGGGGTAGGTGCCGTGTCCCTTGACAAACTCCTCTTACCAGAGTATCAAAAGATCCACTATGTGGCCAGATCCCTTTTTTATAATATTTATTCTCTTGCACGCACAACGAAGCATCAGTGATTAATGACTGCAGTTCTTCAAAAGACTAAACATATCCTTCAAGTCGTCCTCAATAAGGTCCCTTGCATCTATCTTCGAAATAATTTCAAATGCTATCAACCTACATACTGCTATTCTCTCGGTTGAATCGGTTGAATTCATATCCTTACGAAATGCAAAGCAAATAACAAAATGGAACACTTTTGACAAAATTTTCTATGTTGCAATGTTACTCTGATAATGGACAGTACGACCAGTTATAAACAAGGTTATGCCAAAGACAAAAGCATAACGAAAATAGGGAGATAAACGTTTCAGATAAACGTGTAAAGAAAATCCGACGTTTTATGTGCACCAACTTAATACTTAAGTCCATATGTATGTCCAACTCTGATAGATACTGATGAGTTAGTTAAAGATTACATTTCATTTTTCATTGCTTGTTCAAGGTTTGCCAACATTTTAAATTCCTTGTTCGGTCCATTGTACTTCATCGTCGTCGGCTTACACGTTATACTGCTCAGCAGCGATATTTTTCAAGTAAGTTACGTCGATATATGGACCGTTTATTTTAAAAGTGGTATAAGTCCATTTTTTAACAAAAAATGAAATATTGCGCGATTTATGTTTAATTTAATGTAAACGTTTTATGTATAACTACTTAGTATTTAATTTCATAAAAAATGCCCATGTTTTGTACAAGTTAAAATTGGTCGGTAAAAGAAATTGCGTAATCATTGATTATGAAAGTGGTGTGGGTCCAATTTCCAGTAGCGTGTCATTTTACATTTCTTTTATATTATGTGTCATATTACGCGTCAAGCGTTATTAGCATAGATTGCTTATTTTATTTTCCTCCTAAAATGGATAATTTCAAGTACTATACAAAAAGTAATTAACGTCTAATTAATTAAAAATATCAAGTACAACTTGGGGCATATTTCAAAACACTACATCTATAAGTAAATACATTGTTGTCATTTTAACAATGTAATTACAAAATTAAAAGATTCTAATATCTTGTCATTGTTTGTAAACAAAATTGGATTAATATTTGATTTTTCAATTAGGACCAGATGGTGATATAGGTAAGAACAAATGGTAAATCAACATTATTTTATTACTTTTTACTACTCTACTAAAATTTAATTTTTTTTTTTACTAAAGTTAAAATCAAAATGTCCATTAATGATTTGACATTTCTTAGTTTTTTCAGGCTTATGCGATATCCCGCAATGTCAACTTAATGATAACATGCTTCTTGCATACGTCGAGCATGATTATGGTGACGTTCCTCCTCTCGTATACCGGCCAGACACTAATCGATCACAGTAGCGAAGTTTTCAATAAAGCGTAAGTTATGCATCGAACCAATTTGTTTACTTACAAACAAGTATTTTATTATTTTTAGTCATTCAATAGTGTGAGTGTAGTCAATAAAGGCTCTTCTCGTTCTCATAGTGGCAAAATCACTCCATGCTAAATTTTTCTTACACATATTTATTGTACAATCGTATTTTATCGTATTTCATGAAGCAGAAATTTAATTTATGGCGGTATTAGAAAGTCTACAGTACACAATGTGATTATTTATTATCGTCACGCACCTACGTACACACATGGTTTCATATTTGATATAACGACAGTACGCAGGTGACAGAATAAAAATGTTGTAACACTTTTGTCATAACATTTTATGTAGAATATCATCGGGATATAAATATATTTCATCGTCAATTTTTTAAAGATATGCCAAGGCTATCAGTATTTTTTAAACGATATGCTATATATTTATTTTAGTAGTATGAAACTGCAGGAGTAAAAGATGTTAGACAATTACAAATGCTTTGGAACACAATGTGATTATTTATTACATTTACGGACATATTTATTTCATTACACACATTATTACACACATTTATTACATTTATCATAACTTTTACATAAAATATCACTGTGTCAACAATTTTCTTTGTCTTTAATTTTTTAAATATGCTATATCAAGATCATCCAGTATTTTTTGAACGACGTACTATATTTGTATTTTAAAATGTTTTGTAATTAATGTAAATATAAATTAAAAAATAAATTAAAGTGTTAATAATTCTTTATTAACACGTTGACTGCCAAGCGTATTTTGCGATGATATATATTTGTGATATATTATTCATGTTAGAACTGCGAAGCGATGAAATACTACAGAGTATAATTAAATCGTGTAAAATTAAGGTAACGCAGAGTTGTTGGAAGTCAAAGTATTGAAGCACCGTTCCAATATCAAATGCTTTTACAAGATTGCAAATAGGATTCATTGCAAATTTTTTGCATTTTTAGTAAAATCTTTTGCAGCGGTCACCGGTGACCACCGTGGCAGTCAAAGTGTTAATTTTTCTCAGGTGTCGCATAGGTATTATTAAAATTTTAATCTGAAGACATTATTTAACACTGGATTGCCCAAGGAAGTCATGTTGACTACTTTTTAATTTCAATTAGAAAAAAATTATGTAAATAATGATACAATTTCCTAGAATTTTGTGACTTTTTGTACAACATACATATAAATGCGTTTATTAATAATTGTAGTTACCTTCCCCCTCCTTTATTTCCGGTATATATATGTGTTATGCCTATATTGCCCAAAAGCAGTCATTTTGACTGCTTGGGAAATTTAAAATAATCAAATGACTCTTATTACTGAATTGAGTTCTAACCCTCCTATTTTTTTTTTCGTGCCGCTAGCATGAAAAACTTCATCGTGTAAATAAGCCCGTTGAGCAATAAACTAAAGTAGTACTTGTTATTGGTATATTTATGCAATGATACTTGTTCTATTTTATATCATTTGCGCCCTAAATTCATGAAAGAAATGTCGAATAGAAGTGAGTTATTGCAAAAGCTAACGAATACAAGTGAAGAGTGCTCCGATATAGAATCAGATGCAATAAATTCTGAACTATCATCTGAAGATGAAACGGTTCATATTCAAAGTGAAACATCTGAGACTGAAGATAGCGATGAAGAGTTGATCACCAATGATGAAAATAAAAGTGTGATCAATATGCCCAGGAAAAGGTGTAGGGTACTAAATAGTTCAGACTCTGATGAAGAAACTGAAAACACCTTTGAGGAGACCGAAACAGCTGCCGATGGTACTGTGTGGTCAAAATTTGACGAAGGTGGTATTCCTGGAAGGTTACCATCTACTTGTATTTTCAAGGGTGTGAAAGGACCAACAGGCTACGCAAAAAGAAACCTTATGGCAGATAATCTTATCAGTGCATTCTCGTTGATAACAGATAACCATATTATCAAACATATAAGAAAGTGTACAGAAAAATGTCGCCAAATTTTGCGGAATGATTGGACAATATCATTACCGGAAATACGTGCATTTATTAGGATTTTATATGCTCGTGGAGCTTACGAGGCAAAAAACGTTAAATAGAGTTATTTATGGTCAGAAAAATGGGGTCCCGAATTTTTTAGAAAAACTATGGCCAGAGAAAAGTTCAAGCAAATCCTACGATTATTTCGTTTTGGTAAAAGAACCGAAAGAAGTAGGCGCCTACAAACAAATAAATTTGTCTCGGTTTCGGAAATATGGGATAAGTTTATTGAAAACAGTCAATATTTGCAGTTAATATTTACTAATAACCTGTTATATAACTGTAAATAATATAAAAAAAACATTAAAAATTAATTTTAAATCAATTTCTTTACACATTAGTGTAGGATCGAAAATTCGCGAAAGGATAATGCGTATCGAATGCGTATAAGTAGAGTGTGATGTGTGATATGTGGCGTGAGCGACGACGCATATAACAAAAGAAGGTTGAAGATGTTGTTTCATACTCGGCAGTCAAAGTCGGACGATCAAAGACAAAAGACTTATAAAGACGTAGTCCGTCGAGCAAAGACGCACTTAACACTTGGCATGCGGGCAACGTATATATACGTTTTATGTAGTCTGTCACTGGAGCGCGGGTCACGTAAAAATACGTATTTAGTTGATTTGGTGTTGTTAGTGGATATCCACCACGAATCTACTAAATACGTATAATTACATGAATGTGTGACATTATATGCGTGTTATTTGCGTTGCTAGGCAACGCTTTGCATTTTTTTTCCCATAAGTTATGATTGTTGAGTTACTCGATCTTTTGCTGAGTTATTTCGTCTTCAATCGAATTCTTAGCTCCAGAACGTGTTTTATCAATTTGAAGCTTGATTTTTTATTATTGATTACAAAATTGATCAAATGATCCGTTGTGACAAAGATAGTGATGAAGAAATATGCGCTGACAAATTATCGGACTTTTCGTATGATAGTGTGGAAAACTTTAAAAATCGCTTGTTTTTATGATTTTGTGAAAATATCGTTTGTTTTTTTGTTAAATAATCATACAGTATATATTTAAGTGTGAAATAAAAAAAGTTTCGTTCATAAAAACGAAGTAGTTTTCGATTTACAGCGATTTTTCTGAATAACCAAACTTCCGCGCGATTCAAGAAGAAACGCCTGCTGCACGCGAAATTCGGCGGCGAAGTATGCCCGCATGCCAAGTGTTAAGGGGACATTCTACTTTCTCGGGTCGAAAAAATCGATTTTTTTTTATTGCCTTATTCGAAAGTATATACTTTCGAGATTATGTCCTTAAATTTGCAGCGATAAATTCCAAAAATTGAGAAAGTTATATGCCTCGCATCTAACCCACCTCGCGCAGATAAAAGGGTAACGTCGCTTGACCGGTCGGCGATCTTTATTTATTCTAAGAAATTATCTAATTCTGGAAACGATTTAAAAGAGAAGATCACCCAAATGTAAACATTGCATTGGTAAACATTACGAAGGAGTGTGTTCCGCGTACCAAAATAACATCTAAATATCATCTTACCCTTGACCTTGACGATGTCTGTTATGTTTATTGCTTTCTGAACATGCATTCAGTATTCAAACAGTTTTCAAAAGAGACGTATCGTTTTAATATGGACCGAAAACAAAGTAAATTTATCAATTCGAGACCCTGTCGTTCGCGAAAAAGAAAGTTTATTGGAAATCAGCATACAAGTGAATGCAGTTTAGAGTACGCTAGTACATCGGCAGAAAAATTAAAAGAAAATGCTGATCTGCATGTAAACATTGATCCGGCTATGAATTATTGTATATTACAATTTACTACGTAAGAATCTTTTATATACAAAAATTCGATATGCAAAACTTTAAATGCGTTTTTCTCAGTACTGTATTTTTTCAACTGGCGTGCACGATTCCAAAAAAACTATTCGATCAATCGGTCCGAGATTTTAATATATTATTCTACATACTTATGCCTATCGTATGAACCACGGGTGTGTTAATTAATCAATATTTTCTCATTTTTTTCCATCATAAAAAGACGGAAAAAATGCCATTTTCGTGAACCTAATTTTGGAAAGTCAGTCATTTTGAAAGGTTTCATGCAAACTCTTTCTCCGTGGTTCATGCGATAGTGGTTAGTATGTAAATTAAGATTCCTGTTCTGTTTTTTTTTTCTGATTATCCCAACGACCGCAATCACGCACACCAGTGGGTATGAATTTGTTGGAGGTGCTCCAGCAATCAAGAAGAATTTATATGAAAAAATTTGAAAAAACATAAAAAAAAATATTTTTGTATAAATAAAGGTCGATATGATACAATGTGAAAGTTTCAAATTGCTGCGTTTCTATTTTCGATGAGAAAAAAATTATTGAAAATCAGTAAAATTTTTCGATGAGAAAGTAGAATGTCCCCTTAAAGACGTAAAAGACGCGAACAGTTTGAAAGACGTATTTTAATGTTTTCTTAATTTCTGCCGTGTGTGCAAAATTTGTCTTATCTTTATATTTCTTATAATAAACGATTTTGTTTCCTTTTCTATTATAGTAGGGGAAATCATTTTTATTCTAACCCGAAAGTTTTCCCCTACATTAGTTATTCTTTCACAATACAGTCATTTTGAATGCTTTTGGGCAATATAGGTATATACTAAGTTTCAGTCTTTCTAGTGTTAAATTTTACTCTGAAGTTGATGCTGGAGTCTTCGAGACCCCTAGTGAGTGATTACGGTTAAATGAATTAAAATTGTTACGTTATTACAGTTACTCATCGCAGTGGTACATCACGCCTGTAAAGGTGCAAAAAATGCTACTATTCGTAATGATGGCAAGTATGGAGGAGTCTGCTCTGACTATTACTAAATCACTGACCATGTCCTTCGAAATGTTTGGTAAGGTAAATGAGAAAATTCAGTCTACCTCACACCTCATCAACGAATGCTTTAAAACAACACAATGCTCACAAAGGCTCCGGTTTTCAGATACTACAAATGTCGCTATCTTACTTCATGGCACTGAATTCTCTCCAACAATAATAAACAGGCGTCTATCATGTTACGAATAAAACTGTAAAATGTATTATAAATTTGTATAACTTTGTTGTAATTGCCAGTAGAAATTGCACCATTAATAGTAATGAGGTACTGATAATAAAAAGGTGCGGTAGTGTATCATTATATATAGTACATGGATGTATAGACAGCTTCCACCAGAGTGGCTCGTGGACCCATTTTCATATTTTATATTTTATTTTTATATTTATTATTTTATATTTTATTGGGTTGGCAAGAAAGTGATTTCGGTTTGCACCAGTAGATAGCGTTATGTTTGTTTCGTTATTCTTTTGTCAATATTAGCATTTTTTCTTGAGATTTGATGGTCGATACGTTTAGATTGCTATTGAAAGAAATTCCGTGTCATTTTGTTTAGAACTATCAGTTTACGGTAAGTTTAAAGATGAAGTGCAAAAATAAAGATTTTCGACATATTTTACTTTTTTATTTTCATAAAGGCAAGAAAGCGGCTGAGGATCAGAAAGAAATATGTGAAGTTTATGGTGTTGATTGTTTGACACAATGCACGTGTCAGAATTGGTTTAAAAAATTTCGTTCTGGTGATTTTTCACTGAAAGCTGACCAACATTCTGGTCGACCTTGAAGTTGATGATGATGAAATAAACGCCATAATTGAAACGAATCGTCATACAACTGTGCGAGAGATTGCCAAACAGTTAAAAGTGTCACACACAACAATTGAAAATCATATAAGAAGTCTTGGACTTTTTAAAAAGCTCGATATTCGCGTTTTGCACGAATTGAAAGAAGTTCACTTAACCCATTCGAGACCGATTGCACACCGTGTGTGCAATTGATTTCCGAGGCTATAAGACGGCTTGCACACCGTGTGTGCAATAACAGTTAATATTGGGTTGTTCGGAAAGTAATTTCGTTTTTTCCCGACAGAGGATTTAATTGTATTTTTTTGCACCCAACTTCACACTTAAGCCGCATAATCATTATATGTTTTGAGAGCTGATATAGCAAGGCTTGTGTGTCAAAAAGTCCAACTGATTCTACACTGTGGTTTTTGGTTGGTGCCCTTTTAAATATGGAGAGCAATAAGCAGCATTTTCATAATATTTTACTGTCTTACTATAGAAAAGGTAAAAATGCTGTTCACGCCAGAAATAAATGAGCCGATGTGTATGGAGAAGATGTGTTAACAGTACGCCAGTACCAGAACTGGTTTACAAAATTTCGATCCAGCAATTTTGATGTCGAAGATGCACCACGTTCTGGAAGGCCAGTTGAAGCTGATAAAGACACGATAAAGGCATTAGTTAATTCAAACCGGCGAATAACAACACGTGAGATCGGTGAGAAGTTAAGTTTATCAAATTCAACTGTTTATGACCACTTGAAAGGCCTGGGTTTAACCTCGAAGCTCGATATATGGGTTCCCCATGTTCTCACGGAGAGAAATTTGTGTCATCGCGTTGACGCCTATGATTCGCTTCTCAAACGTCATGAAAACGATCCATTTTTGAAGCGCATCATTACTGGGAACGAAAAATGGGTTGTATATAACAATGTCAAACGCAAGAGATTATGAAGCAAAAAAGATAAACCGGGTAAAAGCATTTCCAAAGCCGATATCCATCAAAAAAAGGTGATGCTGTCTGTTTGGTGGGATTTTAAAGGAATCGTTTTTTTTTGAGCTTTTCCCGGATAACACAACAATTAATTCGAAAGTCTACTGTCATTAGCTGGACAAACTGGATGATGCACTTCAACAGAAAAGGCCAGAATTAATCAACAGAAAAGGTGTAGTGTTCCACCAAGATAATGCGAGACCTCATACAAGTTTGGTCACTCGACAAAAGATTTTACAGCTTGAATGGGATACATTGCCACACCCACCATATTCTCCAGATCGGGCGCCTTCAGATTATTATTTGTTCCGGTCACTACAAAATTTTTTAGACGGTAAAACCTTTACTTCAAATGAGGAGGTCAAAAACCACCTCGTTCAGTTTTTTGCCAGCAAAGACCAAACGTTTTATCAGCGTGGAATCATACTACTACCAGAAAGATGGCAAAAGGTATTGGACCAGAATGGCCAATATATAATTTAATAAAATATTTGTTCATTATACGAAAATTGTCTTTCATTTTCATAAAAGAAACGAAATTACTTTCCGAACAACCCAATAGTTATCATAATTAATTATCAGTTATTCTGAGTAAACTAGTCGTCGAAATAAGATTTTCCTTGAACTAATGAAATCTGCAAGGTACAGGAAAACAAAATTTGGCATTGGTTTTACTGTGTACCAAAAGTCTAAAAGTTATTTGAAGCCTTTCTTACATGTAAAATACTATGAATTACCGACAGTCCTCCAAAGAAGGAAATAATAAACGTAATAATTACTGTTGTCCTGCTTGTGTCGGTAATCCTGGATTATGTTTGGGAGAATATTTCAAGCGCTACCATCAACCAACTAATGTATAATTACTTTACGATCAGTGTACTATTTGCTAAAAGTGTATTTACGAATTATATTTTCTTTTTTATTACTGAGTTACATTACTTTGTTATCTGTAGACATTTTTCTAAAAATGTATTTCTCGTTTATGTTATTTTTTTCATTATTCAACTTATTTTTTTTTAACTTTTTACTACTTTTTAAACATTTTCTTTGCATTATATTCTGTTCTTTATTATTGAAAGCAAAATAACGATTATATATTACGTAAATATTTTTGAAATAAATTTTTCTACATTTTTTAATGACGTATTTTCATTTCACCTTACATTGCACACATGGTGTTCAATCCGCTCCTCGCAATAAAAATGTTCCGAGGAGCGAGCTGCACACCCGGTGTGCAATGATCTTATTTATGTGAATTCACTTACGAATTGGGTGATTTCCATAGTAAACATGTTTTTTTTTTTATTAAAAATGAACAATATAAAGCAAAAAAAAAAAAATTCGTTCCTGGGGACCGTGTTCGAAAAAAATCGTCGTCTCGAATGGGTTAACAGAACGTACGTGTCAGATTTGGTTTAAAAAGTTTCGTTCTGGTGATTTTTTACTGAAAGGTACCCAACGTTCTGGCTGACTTTATGATGTTGATAACGACAAAATGAAAGCCATAGTTGAATCAAATCGTCATATTACTGTGCGAGAGATTGCCAAACAGTTAAATGTATCACACACAACAATTGAAAATCATATAAGACTTCTTAGACTTGTTAAAATGCTCGATATTCGGGTTCCGCACGAATTGAAAGAAACAATATTTGTGATACGACGATAACACAACGAATCAATATTTGTGATACGCATTTCAAACGTAATGTAATCGATCCTTTTTTAAAACGAATTATCACTGGGGATGAAAAATGGATCGTCTACAATAACGTTAATCGAAAAAGATCATGGTCAAAGAATGATGAACAAGTACAAACCATATCGAAAACTAAATTGCATCGGAAAAAAATCATGCTGTCAATTTGGTGGGATTACAAAGATGTTGCGTACTTTGAGCTGCTTCCAAATAACCGAACGATCAACTAAGATGTTTACTGCCAACAACTTGTGAAATTGGAGGAAGCAATGAAAGAGAAAAGGCCAGAATTGGCAAATTTATTATTACTATTTATTTCGAAGTTTACAAAACTTCTTAAATGGTAAAAATTTTAGTAATAACGATGACCTCAAATCGCACTTAGCTGAGTTTTTTTGTTGATAAGGACTATAAGCGCGGGATCATGAAGTTACCAGAAAGATGATAAAAGGTCATCGAACAAAATGGAAGATATTTCCCTGTTAAAGTTAATTTTTGTATAGGAAAGATTGAGTTTTATTTCACACTAAAAACCGAAATTACCTTCTCGCCAACTCAATATATTTTATTATTAATATTTTATATTTTATCATATGTTTCATACGGCAAGTTTTTGTATTCGATTCAATAAATGCAATCGTAGTATGAAAAACACATACTGATATTCATTGAAATTAAATTACCACTGAGACATTTCTCCCAGCGCTCAACAAGCAAAAAACTAATTTGCACTATCGTGTGTTTTCTTTTGTACAAAACTACATGTGTAAGAATTTATTTTTTGCTGATTTCTTACCGGATATTCCAATATCGGAACATACGCGATTGATGTATACAGTTTTCGTATATCTATTAATTTTAAACCAGTGATGGAATCTTAATTACAAATACAGTCGTATTTCGGTATAATACCTGCATAATGCTGGCAAATATTCTGGCAAAGGGAGTCACCAATTAGATGAGACGGTATTTTAGTAGAATCAAGCTAATAAAATTACGAAGTGCATTACATACATCAGTAAAATTGAATTGT
This sequence comes from Cryptocheilus praepositus, assembly GCA_033815515.1. Classification (NCBI taxonomy): domain Eukaryota; kingdom Metazoa; phylum Arthropoda; class Insecta; order Hymenoptera; family Pompilidae; genus Cryptocheilus; species Cryptocheilus praepositus. The sequence goes on along the minus strand of JAWWQZ010000084.1, from coordinate 207,970 downwards.
TGCAAATTACTATGTTGTGAGGCTATCGTTAGGTTACCAACAGACTAACAACAGGTTACCAATAGTGGAGTGTTTTTAGTGTCTCCACCATTCCTGAAAATCCTATTACAAATGACGAAAATAAAATTCATACGTCAAGATCGCCGGACGTACGAGATTGACTTTTTGCAGAAATATTTATTTATTTGTTTTATAATTTGTAAATGTACACTTTAATGGACATATGGGCCTTACGCAAAATTTGTAACATTAAGGAGATCCTGAGAAATATTTGTAAAAAAAAAAAAATCGTATTCGTAAAAATAATCTACGTAATAAAATACAACACGAAAAGTATTATGTACACTACAATGTGCACAGGGTCCGAAGAAATTAACTGGTTAACACTAGAACTACCGCACCAGTCATTTTGACTGGCTTTACAATTTGATTTAAATATTTTTACTTTATGTTACACTTTTTTCCGAAATGGTGTAATGACTTTTGCGGTGATAACTAAAGAAATGGTAAAATATATTTTTTCAATGTTTTATTTATTCTGAATCAAAATAAATTGATACTATGGTTACTTATACCAACGGCAGTCATTTTGACTGGTGTTTATTAAGGCGTTCATTTAGATCTGAAGTCGTAAAACATTTGAAGATTCTGTTAGGAATGTGTTATTGTTTTGTTTTGGAATTTGCTCGCTTGTCACATCACAGTATTATATGAGGCAATATTATAAAAACAACCATCAAATAGAGAAGTTACTGCATTCAATGAGTGCGTTTATAACAGCCGCTGGAAGACCATCATGCTCGTGTTCATATAACAATATATCCAGTATACGACATATAATCAATTAGTGTAAGATGAGAAAATAAATACAAATATTATATACTCATTTTTATAATAAATAGTTTTGTTCTAGTCTTTCTAAGCCCTGAAAATGGCAAAACGATCGAAAACTTGTGAAGTATTGCAAAAATTGAATGATATACCAATGGAATGCTCTGATATAGAAGATGGTGAACTTTATGACTGTGAAGATGAACCAGAAGAATATGAAATTGAATCGTGGGGTATTCACGATAATCTTCTTGATAGTGACAGAAGACAATGATGATTTAGACAAAGAATATGTTCAAAAATCTTCAGAACACGAATGTGAAAATAATTCGAATTTACGTAAAAGTAGATGTGTTCGAATATTTTCAAGTTCTGAAATTTGATTCTAATGAAAAATATTTTTACTAGAATCACAAAATGAAATGAATGAAGACAACCATATACGCGAGAAATTGTTTTACTAATGTTTTATAATCCTAACTCATTAAATAAGTTAATAATACCAAAACTGTATTACATAAAACATGGATTTACTTTTTAAAAAAATGAAGCAACAAATTTAAAAATATTCTATTATTAAGTATTTTTTTAAGACCAGTCATTATGACTGATTTTGGTAGAAGTAGGTTTGCTGAATTGTCGGTAGTTCTAGTGTTAAAATGAATCTGTATGCAGTCTATTTCAAAGAATATTTTTTGTACTAATTGCTACTCGGCCGGGTCCGCAAACTGCACGTGTGTTTCAGCAGGACGCTCGGGACCGAGCCGAACCGACCCGAATCTACCCGAACCTACCCGAATCAACCCGAATGTACCCGAACGCACATCACTTGTCTTTGGAACCGCGTTTTTCGTCATTTTCGTCAGACAAGCCTACCGGCGTAATTGACTGTTTGTGTCGATTGAGTACATCAATTTTCACTGGTAGATAGTGGTGGATAGATTTTATTTTTCATCCACGTACGCTCAATGGAACGGTGTAACATTGCAAAATATTCGGTAATCGGTGACGCGGCGCGTACGCATGAAGTGTTTCGTCAAATTTTTGCGTTGTTTTGTACCCGTAGGTACAACCATGTAAAAGTTTCTTCTGCGTTACTGTTATTGTTATTGTGTGTTGTGGGATTCGAATTACATATAGTAATAGTGTGTCAATTTACGAAGCAGCCGAAGATGGAGGAAAATTAGCCGTTATTGCCGTTGAAGGAAATGTCTGCTGATCTTAAGAAATCTTGGATTAAACGTAAGTGAACAATTGCATCTTCAGACACTAACATATCTTTTTTGACGCGTTGAATGCCGTGAGAGTCGCCGATGATGGGGAACGCTAAAATTTGTAGAAACACAGACCGAGTACATGTTAGTAGTTACACATTTTTCATTACCACCTTTACTACAAATGTGAAGAAAGTAATGCAGTACAGAACGTCTAGAAATAGTTTTATTTACACATATAGTATGTATATACAAATATTATGCAGGCATATTGTGATATGTCCTATTAAAATATTCCAAATGAAACCAAGGTGAACCAGTACAGGCTTCACAATAGAACATAATTTTTTTTTAATATAATTTTCGGCAATTGCCTTATTTCTTTTTCTTTCATTTTTTTTATAAGTTACATCAAAAAATCATAAAATATAAGATATCGATATTTCAGATATATATACATATATATATATATATATATATGTATATATACAGTCCCACGTAACATGCTCATTTGTTTTATTTTCTAAAGTCCGCAATGTATGAAAAACTTTTTTTTATATTTGTATGATTCCGAGGGCTACATTATTAAATGCATTATTTTTTTGGTGGAGGAGTTTTGGAGATTTCAAGGTCAACTTTTTTTTTAATGGAACCCTATATTTTCTACATTAAGATCTGAAAGAGCGTGATATTTTGAATAAAAAAGTACTGAATTGTATGAGTCGTAAGTCTATTAATTAACGAGTAATTTCACTTTATTTCAAGAACATATTCTCCGCGTAATATTAGGTCAGAGATTCGTACTTACCACAGATTTTCGTAGGACAGCGTGATGTTTACATGACTAAGTTTATCAACACGCAGTACACTGGTATCAACGTAAATGTTCAAACTGATGTCCATCGACATTAATGCAATGCTACAGTCTACTACCTAACGAGGAAATGGATTTTTTAACTGAGGCATTGAGTGTACAACATGTTTCCCGAATGCGATGTTTCATATTTTCAGCTGTTGTTGGTGGTTCAAAGTACACTACGTCTTTTAACCCTTAACACATTGCGGACGGATGACGAGATATCTCGTCATTGCTATTTCGTCGTTCGGGGCCATTGACGAGATATATCGTCTTGCATATTCTGTCGTCTTGCATATTCTGTCATTCGGCAGGTGACGAGATATCACACAGTGGCTACGTGATCGTCAGCCGCAGTTTTTCGTAATTTGTGTTGCGAATTAATTATTTGAAGCTCTGAAATATGGATAGCGACAAAACGATTAGCAATATTACAGAAATATTTGTGGACAGTTTAACACTTTGACTGCCAAGCGTTTCTTGCTATGTTGGAACCGCGATGCGGTAAAATACTGCAGAGTATAATTAAATCGTGCAAAATGAAAGTAATGCAGAGTTGTTAGAAGCCGCGTTAGAAGCCTTGTTAGAAGCTATTGAATCGCCGTTCCAATATCAATTGCTTTTACAAGATTCCAAACAGGCTTCATTGCGAATTTTTTGCATTTTTAGTCAAATGTTTTGCACCGGTCACCGGTGACCACCGTGGCAGTCAACGTGTTAACTACAAACAAATCATCACTAATTTAAAAATATTTGACGCAAGAAAATACCCGGCCACTGGGTACGATTAGCAATAGAATGCCCGGTCCGCAAAGTGTTAACGGACGAGAGGCGACTCTCAGTCGCCACGGTGTTCCGCGCGGCAGGACGAGTGGCGAGTGAGAGGCGACACTCGGTGTATATGTTAGATTTTGTTATCTCCAAACAACAGGGTCGCACTATTGGTTCTGGGAAAGGTTCCTTAGCTATCGATGGTCTCTTATACAATGTATGAAATGATTTACCGTAACAGAGATAAGATATTGAAACATTATTCGATGAGTGTAGCTCTGACCGTGGTTCCGACATCAGTTGAGACTTGGCAAGCGTGGCAAAAGCATCAGAAGAATTTTTTGTAAAGTTTGTAGTAAAGATTGTAGTAAAGATTGTAAAGTTTGTTCTACCCGAGACAAGCCAGGTGGAAGACATGAAACCTCATATTATTGTGATAGATGTCCAGAAAAGCCACGGATGCATCTTGGTCAATGCTTCGTAAAGTATCACACACAGCGAAAGTACAGAACATAATTGTAGGATGTGTGATTTTGTATGAACGAGCAATGAGAAAGTGTGCGTATGAGAGAGAGAAAGCGAGAGTGAGAAAGAATGCATGTGTCTATATTTGTTATTACAAAAGTTCTCGAAAGAATTTACTATCATGGAAACCAAACAGTATAAAAGTGTTGAGCACGATATTAAAATAAGTGAGTCTTTGCGAATCTTTCAAGAGTAACAGTGTGTGCGTCTTAGCGAATTTTCAGAGAATATCAGCGAATGTGTTTAGCGAGTTTTGAACGAACCTTTGTCCGCATTTAATGCAGAGTGCAGTGCGAGTGATGTTATAACCATTACTTTTGTGATTAAAACCGTTTAATATATCATTTCAATAGAAAATCCTACATAATTTTTGTAAAAACAAAGTTTTAAAGGTGTAAATATAGATAAACAATCGAAATATAACGTTTTTATGTGATAATTTATATGTAAGATCATTTTATTATATCATGTAAGTCACTCAACGCATTCGCAAAAATCGCATCGTCCTGCTACCTCACCCGGTCGAAAAACTCGTCGTCCGTTAAGGGTTAAATTGCCCCACAAAAAATAGAGTAAAGGAGTTAGGTCCGGTGAACTTGAAGGATTTAATTGTATTTTTTTGCACCCACTTCACACTTAAGCGATTATATGTTTTGAGAGCACCGCATAATCAAGGCTTGTGTATGAAAAAGTCCAATTGATTCCACGCAGTGGTTTTTGGTTGGTGCCCTCTTAAATATGGAGAGCAAGAAGCAGCATTTTCACACTGTCCACCACAATATTGTGATGTAAACATCTCGCTGTCCTGCGGATGCAAATCGGCGAATAACAACACGTGATAAGTGCAAATTCAACTGAATTGAAAGGCCTAACCTCGGAATATATGGGTTCTAAGAGAAATATTACGCAGAGAATATGTTCTTCAAACAAAGTGATATTACTTGTTAACCCATTTGCATCATCGCTCTAAATCCGTAGTCTTATTCAAAAATCCGACATGCGCAGCTAAACGTTGCCGATACCAGCATGCGCAAGGAAGACTTTTACTGTTTATTCTCATTAGAAATAGTGTTATAAAAATTGTCTTTCATTTTCACAAAAAAAACGAAATTACTTTCCGAACAACCCAATATTACGTTATTTAACCCATTCGAGACGACGATTTTTTTCGAACGCGGTCCACAGGAGCGAATTTTTCTTTTCTTTATATTGTTCATTTTGAATAAAAAACATGTTTACTATGGAAATCACCCAATTCGTAAGTGAATTCAGATAAATAAGATCATTGCACACCAGGTGTGCAGCTCGTTCCTCGGAAAATTTTCATTGCGAGGAACGGCTTGAAAATACTAAGATGAAAATACATCATTAAAAAATGTATGAACATTTATTTCAAAAATAGTTAGATAATATAAAATCGTTATTTTGTTTTCAATAATAAAGAACAAAATATAATGCAAAGAAAATGTTTAAAAAGTAGTAAAAAGTTTAAAAAAGATAAGTTGAATAATGAAAAAAATAACAACGAGAAATAAATTTTTAGACAAATGTCTACAGACAACAAAGTAATGTAACTCACTAATAAAAAAAAAGTATAATTCGTAAATACACTTTTAGCAAATAGTACACTGATCGTAAAGTAATTATACATTAGTTGGTTGATGGTAGCGCTTGAAACATTCTCCCAAACATAATCCAGAATTACCGACACAAGCAGGACAAGAGTAATTATTACGTTTATATTTTCCTTCTTTGTAGCACTGTCGGCAATTCATAGTATTTTACATGTAAGAAAGGCTTCAAATAATTTTTGGATTTTTGGTACACAGTAAAACCAATGCCAAATTTTGTTTTCCTGTACCTTGCAGATTTTATTAGTTCAAGGAAAATCTTATTTCGGCGACTAGTTTACTCAGAATAACTGATAATTGCACATTACTGTTATTGCACACACGGTGTGCAATCGGTCTCGAATGGGTTAAATTATTGGATATTCCTCGTATTTTCCAGAACTATTTTTTGAACTAGTTCCACGTTGAAAAATAATTCGAAAACCTCGCGCCTGGACATTCCATTGACGTTGATAGTTACACCACTTACGGCAGTAGAATCATGTAATGTCGGCATACAATTTCATGTAATGTAATCATGTAATGTTGGCAAGCTCTATACCTCAAAAATACTGATTGTGTTATTGAGAATCCTTTGGTTTCAAAGCAGTGTAATTCTATTATCATTTAGAATTGTCATAATATCATTGGATATTTATTTTATCTAATATAAACGTTGACCACTGAAAAGCCGATTAATCGGCTACCGGTAAATAATTGTTGATACCGAAAAGCTGAAAATCGGCTAGCGGTTGATAAAGTGTTAAGAAAATAAAAAAAAGTTCAATAATATAGAAAATGAGAAAAAAAAACAAAAGAGTGCCAACAACACGCGGTGTTCCCAAGCGGTCACCCATCCAAGTACTGACCGCGCTCATTGCTGCTTAACTTCGGTGATCGGACGAGAACCGGTGTATTTCAGCAAGATTTGATCGTTGGCGTTAAACTTAGCTCTATTGCTCGTAGTTACCGTCTAAACTTTATTCTAGTTTATTTAACCCTCTATGGACCGACTTTTTTTGGTGGCTATATAAAATCTATGTAACGTGAAATCAACAAATATCAACTTCGAAATACAAATTAACAATGAATTCAGCAGTTTCAACAATTTTATTATAACGAATGCATTTTGTAACTTTAAAGTAACAACGGCTTACAACGTTTGCACTTGTGTATACGAGAGCTTAAGTATGGAATTCCATCAAACAGTTAGCGTTTGGCATTAAACATATATATTACACGTTGCATTTTCTAATCTGATGATTTTTTACTACTAAATTCATTGTCGCTACCAATAATATTTATACGTCGTCAGGCAAATAACTATTAGATGATCTTCGTTAGAATCAGAATCTGATAAAGAACCTTCGGATTTTTTTACTGCTAATGCTTCTTATTCTTATTTCTCTTTTATTTTTATATGATTTTGTATTCACATTTTGGGCTTCTGATATATAAAACTAAAAAGCAACGAAAACACAACCGTTATTGGCTTCTATTTGCAGACAACTTGCAAAAGCATTTACTTTGACATTTCAGGTTAGATCTGATAACCGCATCAAGCATGTTATTCCCTTAACGCCTGAATTTTTTTCTAATGATGAAAAATAATTACATAGTATATATCCTGATATGCACATTTAAATCCGTCAAAATTTTTATTAGTGTACTGTGCTTGTGCACTAATATATTGGTAGTAGGAATGTATCCAATTCGCACAAGACACTTTTATGAAATTCTCAATTTTAACAACTATGCGACATGCATTTACATTGCAGTATGTCGCGAATTATCCTCATTCGTCGTTAAGGGGTTATTGCATACTAAAGAGACATTATATAACAAGATGTATACGCCATCTAGTAAAAAGAAATTAAACTATTTAATAAAATATCGATTTATTTTATTTCGATTTCGATTTATATATATTTTTATTTTATATGTGACTTCAAAGTCACGCGGGCCCATAGAGGTTTGCGTTTTGGTGTGTTGGAGATGGACTTCGGAATCGTTGTGATGTAGAAATACTTTATGTAGGAATTAAGTGACTATGACGGATGTTTATTAACACTAGGTTTACGGGACCCGTCAATTTGACGGATTTCAAACTATGAAATAAAACACGCAAAAAACCATAGCAATAATCTTAACTACTTTGCATCGTAAATTCATAATTTCATTAAAAGAGATTATACACACAATTATTATTTCCTTAAGCTTTCTAAATTTTTGAAATTTGTATGTGGTATAGCTATCTCTACAAAACCCGTCAAATTGACGGGTTTGCTGATTACGTAAACAATCCTTATATATTTGTTTTGTTTGTAAAATTATTCCTCAAACAGTAAATATAAGAGTGAAAGAAAAGTCTAAGATGTTCCCAACTCATTATCTCAATAGCGCCTCGATAATATGACAAGCGAATTGTGTGGCCCGGATGTCATGTTACTTCGTATTCAACGAACTCGCTTACCAGAGTGATCCTCGCGTCATTCGAAACTCAAAGCATGCAGCAGACTAAATGTCGTATCGAAAAGATATTCGAATAAAAATCTTGACTTATTAATACTTTATTTTTACGTAAAGCCTTATATTGTTCAAGTCAGACTTAGTTTGAGTAAATTGATTTTTTAATGTAAATATGTATTTTCACCTACCCGTCAATTTGACGGGTGCTCGTAGAAATAGGTATATAAGAAACGCCCGTAAACCTAGTGTTAAAATGGAATGAACAAGAATTTGATACAATATAAGATCTTAACACATTGCGGACGGATGACGAGATATCTCGTCATTGCTATTTCGTCGTTCGGGGCCATTGACGAGATATATCGTCTGGCATATTCTGTCGTTCGAGGCAGGTGACGAGATATCACACAGTTGCTACGTGATTGTCAGCCGCAGTTTTTCGTAATTTGTGTTGCGAATTAATTATTTGAAGCTGTGTATAGAAATATTTGCGGACAGTTTAACGGATACACCAAGTGATGACGAGAATATGAATATTTGTGAGGACTTTATCATGTTCCACTTCACTTAGTGTCATGTTTTACGAAATATCATACTTTAAAAAATGTTTAGTTTTTGCACACTTTTACTTATTGAGAAATATTAAAAAAACATTCATTTTCAAAGTTGTTACAAATAAATATTTCACGGGACAATGATTTTTAACACGTTGACTGCCAAACGTATTTTGCTCTATTAGAAGGCACCGTTCCAATATAAATTGCTTTTACAAGATTCCAAACAGGCTTCATTGCGAATTTTTTGCATTTTTAGTCAAATGTTTTGCACCTGTCACCGGTGACCACCGTGGCAGTCAACGTGTTAACTACTAACAAATCATCACTAATTTAAAGATATTGACGCAGAAAAATACCCGGCCACTGGGTACGATTAGCAATAGAATGCCCGGTCCGCAAAGTGTTAAGTTAAACTCTGCCTTCGTGTGTGTCGAGTCTCTCCTCATCACCTCCTATGCCGAGAACCCAAACAAATCTCACCTTCGCGCGCCTTTCGTTTTTTTATCTCTCTGTCGTTCCGCGAAGTCGCTCGATTCCCAGAAATCCCTTCTGACGTGGACTTCCTCGATCTTACGCACATATATACACTCATACACAATCGCATGTCACCAATCCATATCGCGATATTACATTTATTTAACTCAACACTATCTTATGTGGTTATTACTGTTATACTGTGAGACTGTTGTACAGTAAAACCTGTTTTTGTGCGGTGGATAGGGACCGCATAAAAGAAATCGTACAAAAAAATATTCGAAAATTTTATAAATTCTTACATATAATAAACAATTTTGTACGATATATTACCTAAAATTTTTTTTATGCGGTGGATAGGGACCGCATAAAAAAAGTCGGACTTAGAAAATACATCAATGATTTATGAAATAGATGAGAGAATGCTTTCAATTAAATAAAATAATTAAATTAGACCTAAGGAAATTGTAAAAATATTTAATTCTTCATTGTACATATACATGGAGAAGTTTTCAAATTGTACATTAAATAGTTTGCTGCTACTCGTCGTAATCCAAAACGCGCATCTTCTTGTGATGAATTGGATGAAAATCGCTTTCGTCGCTTGAAGATAGGGTTTCAATTGATTTGTTTTTTGGTACCATAAGCTCAGTGATCAGTTTTTGTGACGACGGTCGACTGGTCAATTGCTTGTAAACGTCACGATAGTGAAACATGCATGACCTCAGCTCTTTTTGGAATTTTAAGCGTCTTTCCGCATTGGTATCTATTTTAAGAAAATGCGTTTCCAATTTTTTCAAAATCTGGATCCCATATATTTTATCTGCTGTAATAGATTCCGGTTCTTCTTGTCCATTTTCATAATCTATCACACTATTGATAATGTCACTATCATCGACAGTTTAGTCCTCAATCAGCTCGTCCAGGTCATTATCGCCGAAAGACTCAAAGCCTTCTCCACCGTAGTTATGTGCGAGCGCACTAATTTCACATAATAACGTTGACGCGTTTTCGGTAACGTTTCGATTAATTACACATTCATATATTTCGTCCACAACGTGTATATGTACATTGATAAAAAACATTAAACTGGTGCTAACGCCGCTAAGATTCATATACCTCACAAAAAACAAAACCAATCGCACAAAAACAAAATCGCATAAAAAAGGACCGCACAAAAACAGGTTTTACTGTACTGTCTGTTTTGGTTTTTATACCTCGTGGTTGGAGGGCGGTGTCTTTTGCGAACACCGAAGGAGGGACTTGTTAAATTATTTACGTTTTATTGGTTGGCTTGTCTGCCAATGATTTGGCTCCGGTGTTCCGTCTGGTCGCTCTGGCAAGAGGGTGGGGTTAATCTTTATGGGTACATGCGTAGGTAGCGACCCATGGTTATAAATGTAAGTAATTACCACTTCCTTCCTTTAGAATCTTGTCAACTATTTGCCCATTGCAGTATCGACTATAATCGAAAAATAAATAATATTGCCAAAATAATTTTTTTTTTAACTTAACCGTTTGAGTGCGGAATGAAATGCGTAGATATTTTTTTGGAAAATAATAAAAATGATTATAATTAACTCTAATTATGATAAAAAAAGTAATTGTTACTAACAAAAATGTTTTTTACTACAAATAAATAAATAAAACACAGTGGTAAAATATAGTAGAGCCGTGGATGGTGGCACAATAGAAAAAGTGATCCAATTATTTTGATATAATTTGTTTTTGTATATAAAATTGTTTTGTATATCTATCTTTTTACATTGGCTTATTTTTTCTACCGTACCACGATCCACGGCTCTACTATATTTTACCACTGTGTTTTATTTTAAGTTTTATATTATTAACACTTGGCATGCGGGCAACGTATTTTTACGTTTTATGTAGTCTGTCACTGGAGCGCGGGATTCAAAAGTTATAAAAATACGTATTTAGAGATTTGGCGTTGTTAGTGGATATCCACCACAAATCTACTAAATGCGTATAATTACATGAATGTGTGACATTATATGCGCACACTGTTATTTGCGTTGCTAGGCAACGCTTTTTTCATTTTTTTGACCCATAAGTTATAATTGTTGAGTTACTCGATCTTTTGCTGAGTTATTATCGTCTTCAATCGAGTTTTTAGCTCCAGAACGTGTTTTATCAATTTAAAGCTTGATTTTTTTTATTGATTACAAAATTGATCAAATGAGCCGTTGTGACAAAGATAGTGATGAAGAAATATGCGCTGACAAATTATCGAAAATCAGACTTTTCGTAATGATTTTGTGGAAAACTTTAAAAATCGCTTATTTTTATGATTTCGTGAAAATGTCGTTTGTTTTTTGTTAAATAATCATACAGCATATATTTAAGTGTGAAATAAAAAAAGTTTTGTTCATAAAAACGAAGTAGTTTTCGATTTACTGCGATTTTTCTGAATAACCACACTTCCGCGCGATTCAAGAAGAAACGCCCGCTGCACGCGAAATTCGGCGGCGAAGTATGCCCGCATGCCAAGTGTTAAAAACCACAATTAAACGAAATGAATAGTAAATTTCAATGGATATAAATACAACTGTTCTCAATTGATTCGAAAGTTATACTAAAGAACGCGTTCGTGGATAAACAAGAGAAGCGCGATCGCGCTTCTTCGCACTTTTGGCATAGGACAAGCGAAGGATAGTGCTTCGTCGCACTCAAACGGTTAAAAAGTTCCGTTATTTTCCCGACATACTGTGGATATTCTTACGCTGAAGGGTTTTGGTAGATTTGGTTTCTTGCTGTATTGGGTGGTTAATTTATTGTTAACCCGTTGCCGCACACTTTTAATTTGACAATCGTGCTCAGAAACACATTTTTTTTCAATTGTTTATGACTGCCAGATGGAATCGAGTGTAAGTTGTTTGTTTGGAAGTGAAAAATATTGCATTTGGCCACAGTTTTTCCAAAAAAACTCTCGACGGCTATGACCGTGATTTACTCATCATGTCATTTTTTCTCTTCCCAGAGCAAATGATTGGTATGACCGTCGTGACGACTATGCGGCATTTGCTTTACTAATTCAAAATTATTCCTATGAATAAAAGAGAGTAAATAGGTGTAAACTTAACACAAGAAAATCAGTTTGAAACAAAATTATTATTTGTAATTTATTTTGCTTATAAAATACTAAAAATGAAATAAAAATTAAGTGAGGAAACGAATTACATACATACAAGAAAGCATTATAAATGAGACGATTCGAAGCATTCTGGACACAATGGTGGTTTATGCGGACAAGTTTTACATCTATATGACGTTTCTTTTCTAATTCGGTTGGTCGAACATTGTCTGCAACGTAAAAAATAAGTTTTACGCTGAAAATCAACAGGTGGAGGTATCTTTTCCAAGAAATGTTGTTGTGGACAATTTGTCGATGTCAGTGGTAATGCATTTATTTGTTACGGTGGACCATGCGTAGGTGTTAATGCCGCTAAATTCTTTACAGAAATCTCAGTATTAGGTAGTACAATCAGTGATTGTCAGCAAATCTCTAAACTGTAGAAATGTCGTTGATTTATGAAATTATCGATAGATAAAGTAGGAATTCCAAACGCATAAGTCTAAAAGATGAAAAAGAAGTTTTTTATACCATCGATTTTCGTGGTGACGAAAAATACGAAATCATTTGAACACATCTGTCGATTCCTGACATATTCAAATTGTATTCAGCTAAATCATTTGGTTTATTCTTCTTTTGTCCAAATTTGTTAGTAACTTCCACTATTTTCGGATGATGATTTGTTGTTATGGACAGAACTTCCCGTTTATCTCGCCATTTCGATACATAAATTTGACCTCGTCTACGCCATATATGTACGCATAAAAGAACAATTGATATGCTGTCTGGCATGCTATACCTTTTTTTTTCAATGTATTACTCCATAATTAACAAGCGTAGGCGTTAGTATACTTCGTACTAACGATGATCTTTTTTTTGATTGATTAAAATGTACACGACGGCTATAGCCGCCGTTTGCCTACATATCACCAAAAATCGTACGGCTATAGCAGTCATTTGCGGTAACGTGTTAACACTTTGACTGCCATGGTGGTCATCGGTGACCGGCGCAAAAAGTCTCACGAAAAATTCAAAAAATACTCAATCGGTCGCATTTATGACTTTATAAATGCAATTAATATTAAATAGTGTTTAAATTCTTTGTTCTGTGATGCCTTCGCATTATTTTCATTTTGCACAATTCAATCATATTCTGTAGTACAGGTAACCCTCCTATAACACGGTATCTTATAACACGGTTTCGCTATAACACGATTCGTAAATTGCGGGAACACTCCTACAACACGGCATCCTATAACACGGTTGTTCCTCTTATCGGGGCCTGTGTCCCCCGTAGGACATTGGGGACATATCTTTGTCGCTGAAAGAAATAAAAACATCAATCTTAAATGCGTGTTGGAAGAAGATATGGCCCTCTTCAGTTGAAACAGAAATCATGCGTGAAACATCAGAAAATGAAATTGGTGCCATATTAGAAGTCGCTAAATCAATCGGAGGCGAAGGTTTTGTGGATATGGCTACCAAAGACATTTAAGATTTATTAGTGGAAGAAGAAGAAGTTGACGAAGCGGATTTGATGGAAATGGCATCCCTAGATGCAAATCAAATCGATTTTGAGGACGCTAGCTCTGATGAAGATTGTGCAGTTAAGAATTTAACATTAAAAAAAATACGAGAAGACCTACGCTTAGCGAAAAATCTCGAGTCATTTCTCTTGAATACAGACCCTTCCACGGAAAGAAGTCGAAGATTCAAAAGGGAGCTGCAAAACTGTTTAGCTCCATACCGCGAAATTTACAATAACTTAGTAAGAACCAGCACGCAAAGTTCGATTACAGATTTTTTTAAGAGGGGAAAACATACAAAAACTTTAAATAGAGAAAAAAGTTCTGAAAGTGAAGACGATATCGTTCCACCGAAAAAACGTTCTCGGTTGATTATACTGAGTAGTGACGACGAATAAATTCATTAAATTATGGTTGTGTTAGATTAAATTTTTTTTTTACTTTGTGTTGTACATACATTTATATTTTTAATAAATATTAAGTTGTTTATGTCGAATTAAAAAAAATATTTGTTTTTAATAAGTTTTTGGAACGTAACCCCCCTTTTTGTACTGGTTCAGGGTCTCATGCAACACGGTTTCACACAACACGGCATTTTCTAGGAACCTAACTACCGTGTTATAGGAGGGTTACCTGTACTTCATCACGTTGCGGTTTTAATATAGTAAAATGCGCACGACAGTCAAAGTGTTATCACGTTCGCGGACTTGAATGCTGTAGCATTCATTTTCATGATGATGCAGCATGACATGAATGCTATAGCATTCAAATTTTAACACTTTGACTGCCATGCTGGTCATCGTTGACCGGCGGAAAGTCTCACGAAAAATTGAAAAAATACCCAATCGGTAGCATTTATAATTTTGTAAATGCAATTAATATTAACACATTGCGGACGGATGACGAGATATCTCGTCATTCTTATTTCGTCGTTCGGGGCCGTTGACGAGATATATCGTCTTGCATATTTTGTCGTTCGGGACAGGTGACGAGATATCATGTTGCTACATGATTGTCAGCGGCAGTTTTTCATAATTTGTATTGCAATTATTTGAAACCCTGAAATATGGATAGCGACAAAACGATTAGCAATAATACAGAAATATTTGCGGACACTTTATCGGAGAATTTATCGCTTTTTGTGGTGGTCCACTTCACTTAGTGTCATGTTTTACGAAATATCATACTTTGAAAAATGTTCAATTTATACAAATGTTTACTTATTGAAAACTATTAAAGAATCATTCATTTTTAAAGTTGTTGAAAATAGATATTTCACGCGACAATGATTTTTAACTACTCAACTATCAAATCATCGCTAATTTAAAAATATTGGACGCAAAAAATACCCGGCCACTGGATACGCTTAGCAATGGAATGCCCGGTCCGCAATGTGTTAACACGTTGACTGCCGTGCGTATTTTGCTGTATTAGAACGGCGATGCTATGAAGTACTGCAGCGTTTGACTGAATTATGCAAAATGTAAATAATCATGAAAAATGTAAATAATGTGCAGGTATTGGAGACCAAAGGATCGCATCACTATTCTAACAGTAACTGCATTTATAAAATAATTATTGCTACTCTTTGCGAATATTTTGGATCTTCAGTAAAATCTCTTGCGCCGGTCACTGGTGACTATCACCGCAGTCAAAATGTTAAATGGTGATTCAATTCTTTGGTCTCTAATACCTTCGCATTACTTTCATTTTACACAATTCAATCGTATTCTGTAGTACTTCATCATGTTGCGATTTTAACACTTGGCATGCGGGCATACTTCGCCGCCGAATTTTGCGTGCAGCGGGCGTTTTTTCTTGAATCGCGCGGAAGTTTGGTTATTCAGAAAAATCGCTGTAAATCGAAAACTACTTCGTTTTTATGAACGAAACTTTTTTTATTTCACACTTAAATATATACTGTATGATTATTTAACAAAAAAAACAAACGATATTTTCACGAAATCATAAAAATAAGCGATTTTTAAAGTTTTCCACACTATCATACGAAAAGTCCGATAATTTGTCAGCGCATATTTCTTCATCACTATCTTTGTCACAACGGCTCATTTGATCAATTTTGTAATCAATAATAAAAAATCAAGCTTCAAATTGATAAAACACGTTCTGGAGCTAAGAATTCGATTGAAGACAAAATAACTCAGCAAAAGATCGAGTAACTCAACAATCATAACTTATGAGAAAAAAAAATGCAAAGCGTTGCCTAGCAACGCAAATAACACGCATATAATGTCACACATTCATGTAATTATACGTATTTAGTAGATTTGTGGTGGATATCCACTAACCACACCAAAACAACTAAATACGTATTTTTACGTGACCCGCGCTCCAGTGACAGACTACAAAAAACGTAAAAATACGTTGCCCGCATGCCAAGTGTTAATATTGTCAAATACGTATGGCAGTCCAAGTGTTAAAGGAGAGTTATCTCTTGTATAGACAGGATTTGTTACTAAATCAGACTACAATCCTACACCTGTAATGACCGACCTCAGGTGACCCGAATTTGTCTCAGGTCCGCCCGACGGAAAAAAAAAATGTTTCCGAACTCTCCGTTATCTCCCTCGCAGAAGGCGTAAATTGGAAGACATGGCTTTCTGAACCCGGAAACCAACAAAGTTGGTTTTCTCTCAGTCCCTGTTGACGATCCTGCATCAATGTTCCGAAGAACAATGCACAATCAACACTCTAGAGACTTGTGATATCGAAAAATCCCATGTATTTCACTTCAAATGTAGTTATTGAAAGAACCACTTGGAAATGAAAGGGAAATACGAAAATCATTCTTGAATATCATGAACGTATTTTTTTAGCCGTACGCAGGCCGAGGATTCGAACCAGGAACATTCAAGTTCGCTGGTCGAGACGCAACCCACTAGGCTATGAAAGGCGAGTTGGGTTTGTAGCCTGTTTTGTAGAAGACATTCACAATGTCATCCGAAATTAAAGATAATTGAGCTGTTTATTTTAAAAGCCAACTGGAGTCAATTTATATTTAACACGTTGACTGCCAAGCGTATTTTACTGTATTAGAACGGCGATGATATGAAATACTCCAGCGTTGGACTAAATTATGCAAAATGTAAATAATGTGTAGGTATTGGAGATCAAAGAATCGCATCACTATTCGAACAACAGCTCCATTTATAAAATAATAATTGCTACCCATTGTGAATATTTTAGATCTTCACTAAGAACTCTTGCGTCGGTCACCGGTGATCACCGTGGCAGTTAAAGTGTTAAATTGAAATTTTTCAGAGTTTGTGTTTCAATGACATTAAAAATATATCTATAGAATACCAATGTGTCACATTGTTTAACACGTTCGCTACCAGCGTCGCATATATGGGATCTCAAATGCAGGGTCCTCTGGTTGATGAGGAAAGGTCACCTATGATCCTCAAGTATTATTTTGATGTATCATAGGTGACGAGTTTGTTGAATCGTGTTATTTTGGTTGCTTAGTAGTCAGTTGACGATAAGATGTGAAGACGAAACGGCGTAAAGGCGAAACGTCGAAACGACGAAAGATTAGAAAATAAGACAAAAGTGTTTTCATTGTGTTGTCATTGTTTATAAATATTATACTATCTAGTTTCACGTATTAAATTCCTACACATATATGCGATGTTTCAGTTCTTGTTTCTGAGCCCGACGTCGCATATATGCGATATGTCTATTTTATCAGTTTATGATAACATGCTGTATGAATTTTTTGCAGAAATAGATTTATTGGGCTATAGAACAATAAAATAGATTTAGGTTGTTGTTGGTCTGGAGATTGTTACATTTTTAAGCTAGTGAGAAGCAGTGATACATAACATGCAAGATTATGAAAAATAAACAAGATTTATTAATGAATTGAAAATAAAGTTGTATGTTTATACAATAATACGTTTTAATGTCATGTTTTTCATGTAAAAATTATATTTTATAGTTCTCTATTGTGTGGTATTTTTCAAAACAGTAAACTTCCGTCGGTAACTATTTTTGGTCATATTGGAATATTATTTTGAAATATTTTAAGAAGCGGAAATGACTGATTACAGTTAAATACAAAAACTTTTTTTCAATATAATTTGGAATTACAATTTGGAACTGTCCATGTCTCTACGCACAAGATCATTCAATTAAGCGAATTACTATTTTAGAAATGATCTTGCTTAAAAATTAATTGATAAGAGCAAAATAAATGTGTTCCATTAGATATTTATGAATGTGCAATAAATTGCAAAAAACATGGATGAATACAGTATAAGATTAATACGGTTTCTTGTTGTGGTGGCTGAGAGCATAATCCGGAACAAAAAAAAGGCTTTCTATACCCGCTGAGAATTTGTCGATCGCAAAGGGATTAAGATATTGGGCTAAGCGTACAATGAATGTTTCATAATTTTTCATCGGAAAAAATTTAATCAATAACGTGCGTATTTTTCTTTAAAAAGGTTTCAATTTTTTATAACGCCGTTGGGAACGCGTCACACGACAAAATCAAAAATACCGGAAGTTTTGCAGATCGATGTTAACACTAGATTGCCCAAGGCAGTCATTTTGCGTCGCATTTTAATTTCAATTAAAAAATGCAATTATTCTTTATGTACAATTTCTTTTAAAAAATTATTATTTTTCTATAACATATAAATAAAAATGAATAATTGAAAGTAGACAAAATTTCCGGATATATATATGTGTTACACACACACCCACAGTCGATTAGTAATGTCATTGAATAATCAAAAGATTTTTATTTAAAGAATTGATCTCGTCAAACTTATATGACCTGTCCGTCTTTGTATTGAAAGAACATTTTTTTTTTTTTTTCGTCTGTAACATCAATGAATAAATTGTCGATTTGGGCGTATACTTGATAAGTGTCGCGCTCGATAGTAAAGTCCAGTACTAGCCGATTCGAATCTTTATAAAGTGTTGTTCTAACAAGTTGTTTATTTTATTTCTTTCGCCCTAACTTTCTTAAAAAAATGTCGCTCGCGTGAGTTATTGGAAAAGCTAACGAACATATATTATATAGTTGTCGTTTTGGAATCAAATGCAACAAATTAACTATCATCTGAAGATGAGCGGATATATTCAAAGGAATCCATCTGACGAGCTGTGTGTGATGAATATACGCGGCATCCACCAATGATGAAAATGAACGTGTCATCAATATGCGGCATCAAAATAATCTGTACAAGTGCCATTTATGAGAAAATGGCAAATTTTTCGTTATCGGCAAAGCATTTTCCGTGTGATTTTATTGACATATTGAATTAATCATTTGCTTAAAACTTTTGAAACTGCTCTTTGTTGAAACCACATCCAAACGTATTACGCAAAAACTACATTGCATCAAGGCATTATCGTTTAATAGTTTATATTATCAAACATATAAGAAAGTCTATCAAATCCAATGTCGCCGAATTTTTACAATTTTGTTTTTACAAGATCATTACCGGAAATAGATGCATTTAATGTATCATTTTTGGACTCTTAAAACAAATTTTAAGGTTGAGTTTTTATTTTGTATTTTAAAAAAACTATGGCCAGAGAAAAGTTCATATTAACCCCTTAACCTACGATTTAGATTTTGACAAAAGAAGATGTTGGGCCGAAATCATATAAATTTCGCGCAGCGTTCGGAACATGTGGGTTACATATACATTGAATGCTTTGAAATATATCCTACTGTTACAGATTACTAATTTTGTATTTAAGTTTTGTATAAATAAAAAATATTAAAAATTAATTTTAAACAAATTATTTATCATACTGTTATTTTTCAAATATTCACAATGCAGTCATTTTGACTGTTTTTGGGCAATATAGGTATACAAGAAATCTCGGGCAATCTAGTGTTAAAGATACAGGTGTAGCGGTACCCGAAGAACAATGTACTTCCAATACGGCAGAAGAGTAGAGAAATGTTACAAAAGATGTACCTGCTAGTGAATTAGATATTATTTCTGCCTTTTTGTTCCCTTTTATGACATCACACATTTCGGATTTTCTTATTAATATTGTACCTCCTCCTCCGGCTTTACCGTTCTGCCTATCCCTTATGACATAATTTTTTAAATATATTATATGTTTGTCGTTTTGGTTGGTTTCATTAAGCATTGTCATGACTGTGTTCTGTTTAACACTAGATTTACTGGCTATTTAAGTATACCTATTTGTACCAAGGCCAGTCAGAATGACTCATTCTGACTGGTCTTTAGAAAACATAGCTTAGTGGTGTTTCCAGTCTTTATTTACTTTTAAAGAATGAAAAAAAAAGTTGAATAACATTAATTGTAACACAAAAATAGATTTATAGACATTATCGATTCATCAAATGCTTAATCGTTGTTAGCTCATCGGTCACAATTTTTGCATATGTAGATTTTCCTCAGTGTACACTTTCCGCATACACTTTTTTCACATACATTGCCTTCGTTGGAAAGAGTTGCTCATCCACTGTAATATAAGCTCCTAGTTTCAAGCAATTTTGGCTGGTTTCAATCAATTTGTTCCAAACTGTTGAAACTAAAGCAAATTTGTCTCTTTGTAAACTTCACTCTTCTGATTTTTTTTTCGAAACGAATGTAACGTGGAATCTCGGTAAAATCACATCTACTCATAGTTGCGGAAAAAATGTTGGTCCCCATTTGTTATTCCATAAATATTCAAGTCTCAAAGTGTTTCCTTCATACCCCCCACGTGCATACAATATTGCAATAAACGCCTACAATTTAGCTTGTCTAAGTGTCCACTTTTTCCCCAAAACTCGGGAGGCTTCTAACTGTGTACAAGTTCTTACATTTTCTAAAATATGGTGGTCAATTAGTAATGAAAATGCGCTACTTAGCTCCCCCTTCATAATATTTTTTTTGCATGTGCTGTAGGCCCGGATACATCCTTGAAGATACATTCAACTGCTAATCTACAAGGAACACCTCCTCCTTCAATTTTTTGAAATCATATATTCTGAATATCATATATTTTGAATCATATATTCTGTCCCGAAAAAAACGTCGCACTACTTATCAATTGTTGTAGCTGCCCCATGGTCATTTCATCACATTGAGACATGCACCAGTCATTTTGACTGGTACTGGTATAAATGTCAATAACAAAAAATATATTTGTTACGAATGCATATAAAATAATATAAAATTCATAAAACTGATTCTTTAGTTATGGCTACAAAAGTCATGATATTTTGGAAAGAAAATGTTACATGCAGGAGGAATTTTGAATTGAAACTGCAAGACCAGTCGTTTTGACTGGTCTGGTAAATCTAGTGTTAAATGTCTCCTAGGTCGCTAACTATCAATGTGTTAAATGAACAAGAATATAGTTAGACTGTGACTACGAACAATAGACTTAATTTTGATGCCAACGATCAAATCTTGCTGAAATACACCGGTTCTCGTCCGATCACCGAAGTTAAGCAGCAATGAGCGCGGTCAGTACTTGGATGGGTGACCGCTTGGGAACACCGCGTGCTGTTGGCATCTCCTCTTTTGTTTTTTTTTCGCATTTTCTATATTATTGAACTTTTTTTCGCATTTTCTATATTATTGAACTTTTTTTCGATTTTCTTGAATGAACTAGAATGGCAGTGACTACGCCGCTTATCTTTATTCTTACAATTGATTTGACGAAACCGTAGACCCTTTATGGAAAATGTGGAATCATGCCATGTTCACAGACAAAGTGTACGGAACCAGATCAATTATTTTGATCAACATTAATCGTTTGGAGATTATTTGTAAGCATTTTTCCTCAAAACTCTATTACATTTAACGGTGTACAAGTTCTCTCACATCTTCCCTTACATTATTGAATTTTTCGGATTTTCTCAAATTAACTAGAATAAAGTTAAACTGTGACTACGGGTAACAAACTTATCTTGGACGCCAACGATCAAATCTTGCTGAAATACACCGGTTCTCGTCCGATCACCGAAGTATATTCGTCAATCAGCAGGTCAGTACTTGGATGGGTAAGAAATTGCTGAGAACACCGCGTGTTGTTGGCAAAATCTGAAAATTTTTTTCGCATTTTCTATATTACTGAACTTTTTTTCGATTTTCTTGAATGAACTAGAATAAAGTTAAACTGTGACTACGGGCAACAAACTTTACTTTAACCTTCTTACAATTGATTTGCTAGCAACTCGTAGACCCTTTATGCGAAAATGTGGAATCATGCCATGTTGCATAGTATATCTTTGGAACCAAACGATGTGTTGTAATGGTATTTTGATCAACATTAATCTGTAGACAATTTGAAAGCATTTTTCCCCAAAACTCGGGAGGCTTCTAACCGTGTACAAGTTCTTACATGTTCTAAAATATGGTGGTCAATTAGTAATAAAAATGCGCTACTGGTTAAAAATTGGTTAAAAATACACTGAACTGCTAATCTTCCAGCAACACCTCCTCCTTCAATTTTTTGGAATCATATATTCTGAATATCATATATTTTGAAATCATAATTTGGCATCATATATTCTGTTCCGAAAACACGTTGCAGTACTTATCAATTGTTGTAGGTGCCCCAAGGTCATTTGATCACAATGAAACATGCACCAGTCATTTTTACTGATACTGGTATAAGTGTCAATAACAGAAAATATATTTCTACGAATACATATAAAATAATAAAAAGTTTATAAAACTGATTCTATAGTTATGACTACAAAAGTCATGATATCATTACGGAAAGAAAATGTTACATGCAGTAGGAATTTTGAATTGAAACTGTAAAACCAGTAATTTTGACTGGTTTGGTAAATCTAGTGTTAAGTAAAGGTTCGTGTTTGCTGTTATTAGCGTCAATTTGCGTTCTTGTTCGCTGTTATTGTTACACAAAATTACTATTCAGTAGTCTATTATTTAATTGATATATCTGTGTGTTATTAGCTTCTATTCCATCTGCTATTATTTGAATGTTTTTCTCCAGTCTATTCATCTTTGTCTCTATGGTGTGGTTGTTTTTTAGTGAATTTTATATGCTATTTTCTTGTATATATTTACCTTTTGACTACTATGGGCGCATATATGTGTCCGTGAAAATCTATCGGTGTCAATTAACCCATTCGAGACGACGATTTTTTTCGAACACGGTCCCCAGGAGCGAATTTTTTTTTTCTTTATATTGTTCATTTTTAATAAAAAAAACATGTTTACTATGGAAATCACCCAATTCGTAAGTGAATTCACATAAATAAGATCATTGCACACCAGGTGTGCAACTCGCTCCTCGGAAAATTTTTATTGCGAGGAACGAATTGAACACCATGTGTGCAATGTAAGGTAAAATGAAAATACATCATTAAAAAATTTATGAACATTTATTTCAAAAAGATAGATTAGATAATATAAAATCGTTATTTTGTTTTCAATAATAAAGAACAGAATATAATGCAAAGAAAATGTTTAAAAAGTAGTAAAAAGTTAAAAAAAGATAAGTTGAATAATGAAAAAAATAACAAACGAGAAATAAATTTTTAGAAAAATGTCTACAGATAACAAAGTAATGTAACTCAGTAATAAAAAAGAAAATATAATTTATAAATACACTTTTAGCAAATAGTACACTGATCGTAAAGTAATTATACATTAGTTGGTTGATGGTAGCGCTTGAAACATTCTCCCAAACATAATCCAGGATTACCGACACAAGCAGGACAAGAGTAATTATTACGTTTATATTTTCCTTCTTTGTAGAACTGTCGGCAATTCATAGTATTTTACATGTAAGAAAGGCTTCAAATAATTTTTAGATTTTTGGTACACAGTAAAACCAATGCCAAATTTTGTTTTCCTGTACCTTGCAAATTTCATTAGTTCAAGGAAAATCTTATTTCGACGATTAGTTTACTCAGAATAACTGATAATTGCACATTACTGTTATTGCACACACGGTGTGCAAGCCGTCTTATAGGCTCAGAAATCAATTGCACACACTACACTTGCCCTTCTCAACGAGTCGTTCCATCCGGAGTCCTGTCCCATCCCCAAAACAATGCCTTCATTCCCACACTCACGAGACTCTCCCAAAATAGCTTTCAATACATTCATAATGGTTCCACGATTCCGTTCCCTAATCTTCTATGACAACTTTGAAGCACGTTCCTAACATCTTTATCACTTCAGCGTTGCTCTTAGTCTTAAATCCTCATTCAAGTACCAATATCGGATTTCTCTTTTACTAAGCCATGCTGCAACCACATGTCGCCCCACTCAAGAGGGAAAAAATGGAAACACTGTATTTTCTGCAATGAGTGGGGTAAACTTTTATCCAATCATCAGTTAACACTAGGTTTACGGGCGTTTCTTATACATATACCTATCTCTATGAGCATCCGTCAAATTGACGGGTACGGCGAAAACACGTATTTACATTAAAAAAACAATTTATTAATCAGTCCATTGCGACGTAACACAATATAAGGCTGAACATTCTACACGTAAAACATAAACAGATTTACGGGCGTTTCTGTTACGGTCAGTTTTTGTTTGCGGATTATTCCATCAAATGATGCAATTGGGTTACATAAAACGAGTTTAATACTAGGATTACGGATATACCTCTACAATCACCCGTCAAATTCACGGGTAGGTTATTTTACCGCAAAACATTTTTATTCAAACTAAGTCTTCTGAACAATACAAGGTTTTCTATTAAAAATAAAAAAAAAGTCAAATTTTTTTTCGAATATCTTTTCGATAAAATTAACAAGATGCATGATAAATAAATCAACCGTTTTACAATCGAAAAAGAACGTGCGACACAATGTGCATTATCGACGAGACTGATATCACTTTTCTTTCAATATTTACCGTTGAGGAATAATTTTACAAACGATTTATATAAGGATTGTTTAGGCATACGTCAATTTGACGGGTTTCAGAGATATGGCCACGTACACATTTCAAAATTTAGAAAGCTTAAGGAAATAATAATTGTGTGTATGAACTCTTTTAATGAAATTATGAATTTACGATGCAGTTTTTATGAAGTAAAATTACTTATTACAATAATTGGTCTTATAGGTACAAAAAATCGGGAAAAAACTGTACAATAGTAACTCTAGGAAGGAAAGGGAGGGGAGACAAAAGATAATGTTTATTAAATTAATTAAATATTATACATTACAAAATGAATAAAATCAAAAATATATTTCCCCGGCGGGGAATCGAATCTCCCGCGTGACAGGCGGGGATCCATCTTTTTTTTTTTTTTTTGCAACGTATGTTTATTGTGCCGTAACAAAATAATACAATAAATACATAATGCGACGCATAAACCTAAACATACAAAAAAGGTTAACAAATAACAAAAACAATCCTACAGACTAATGGCTCTGGGACGAGCACTCGCAGTCTTAGAAAAATAACAATGTGTACAAGGCACTTAATGCTACGGGGATAAATTTTTATGAAGTAAAATTACTTATTACAATAATTGGTCTTACAGGTACAGAAAATCGGCAAAAAACTATACAATAATGAAACAAGGAAGGAAAGGGAGGGGAGACAAAAGATAATGTGTATTAGATTAATTCAATATTATACATTACAAAATGAATAACATAAAAAAAAATATAAACTCCTAAAAAAATAAATTCTCCCGCGTGACAGGCGGGGATACTGACCATTTTTTTTTTTTTTTTTTAAATATGTTTTTGTTAACAAAATAATACAATAAATACATAATAAATAAACCTAAACATACAAAAAAGGTTAACAAATAACAAAAACAATCATACAGACTAATGGCTCTGGGACGAGCACTCGCAGTCTTAGAAAAATAACAATATGTACAAGGCACTTAATGCTACGGGGATAAATTTTTATGAAGTAAAATTACTTATTACAATAATTGATCTTACAAGTATAGAAAATTGGCAAAAAACTATACAATAATGAAACAAGGAAGGAAAGGGAGGGGAGACAAAAGATAATGTGTATTAGATTAATTCAATATTATACATTACAAAATGAATAACATAAAAAAAAATATAAACTCCTCCCCGGCGGGGAATCGAACCCCGGTCTCCCGCGTGACAGGCGGGGATACTGACCACTTTTTTTTTTTTTTTTTGCAACGTATGTTTATTGTGCCGTAACAAAATAATACAATAAATATATAATGCGACGCAATAAACCTAAACATACAAAAAAGGTTAACAAATAACAAAAACAATCCTACAGACTAATGGCTCTGGGACGAGCACTCGCAGTCTTAGAAAAATAACGATATGTACAAGGCACTTAATGCTACGGGGATACATTTTCATAAAGTAAAATTACTTATTACAATAGTTGGTCTTACAGGTATAGAAAATCGGCAAAAAACTATACAATAGTAACACAAGGAAGGAATATATATTAAATTTAATTAATGAAATATGATACATTGTAAAATAAAATAAATTAAATTAAAAAAAAAATATAAACTCCTCCCCGGCGGGGAATCGAACCCCGGTCTCCCGCGTGACAGGCGGGGATACTGACCACTTTTTTTTTTTTTTTGCAACGTATGTTTATTGTGCCGTAACAAGATAATACAATAAATACAAAATGCGACGCAATAAACCTAAACATACAAAAAAGGTTAACAAATAACAAAAACAATCCTACAGACTAATGGCTCTGGGACGAGCACTCGCAGTCTTAGAAAAATAACAATATGTACAAGGCACTTAACGCTACGGGGATAAATTTTTATGAAGTAAAATTACTTATTACAATAATTGGTCTTACAGGTACAGAAAATCGGCAAAAAACTATACAACAGTAACTCAAGGAAGGAAAGGGAGGGGAGACAAAAGATAATGTTTATTAAATTAATTAAATATTATACATTACAAAATGAATAAAATCAAAAATATATTCCTCCCCGGCGAGGAATCGAACCCCGGTCTCCCGCGTGACAGGCGGGGATACTGACCACTTTTTTTTTTTTTTTTGCAACGTATGTTTATTGTGCCGTAACAAAATAATACAATAAATACAAAATGCGACGCAATAAACCTAAACATACAAAAAAGGTTAACAAATAACAAAAACAATCCAACAGACTAATGGCTCTGGGACGAGCACTCGCAGTCTTAGAAAAATAACGATATGTACAAGGCACTTAATGCTACGGGGATAAATTTTTATGAAATAAAATTACTTATTACAATAATTGGTCTTATAGGTACAGAAAATCGGCAAAAAACTGTACAATAGTAACTCAAGGAAGGAAAGGGAGGGGAGACAAAAGATAATGTTTATTAAATTAATTAAATATTATACATTACAAAATGAATAAAATCAAAAATATATTCCTCCCCGGCGGGGAATCGAACCCCGGTCTCCCGCGTGACAGGCGGGGATACTGACCACTATACTACCGAGGAGCCGACGACTCAACAAAAATTGTTTATCCGAGACGATGACAGACACCACTCGAGATATAAACAAGCGAAGGGCCCTTCAGCATTGACAGGAGTCGATGACTGGAGGGTTCCCATTACATAATCTCAATACTGGTGATCCCAACCATGAGGTTAAAGCCACCAGTACTTCTCAATCGAGGGTCTGCCACCATCTCGGATGTCGGTACTAGTTAATCTATAAGTAAAACGCATATTACTATCATCGGATGCCATATTCCTTTCGTATACAATTCTCTTATCGTATGTTTTCCTATTGTAATGGTATATAATAGGGACGTTATCTTTATTTTGAATGAAGCCCTCGCTATCGAGATAAACGAAGGACTCCGGCGGCATGTAACCCGAGTGCCGAGCCTTTTCGAAATATAAAGGGTTCGGAAAGACTGAAGCGAAAATCAAACCGTTAGATCTAATATTATAAATATTGGCCCAATGGTTACGTATAAGCTTCAGTATGAAGAGGTCAATTCTGATGATTTGGGTCTCTTCATACAGCTTGTTGTTACTAATGAGCTTAGTGAAATTTGACTCCGGCGTTCTATATTTTCCCAGGCACGCTCTGAGGCATTTTCTTTCGAAAACTCTCAGGTGTTCCATGGTACTTGCACTAACATTGAACCAAATCTGGCATCCATAAGTCAATATGGGTCTTACTAGTAATTTGTAGAATAATATTTTGATGGGTGCGTGGAGTTGTTTCGAGTAGAACAGTCTCCGGTTGACGATGAAGGCCTTCTGTGCTTTCTCTATCTGCATCATGACATGATCGTTGAAGTTGAGCTTGAAATCCAGATGCACGCCAAGGTAGCGAACGACGTCCTTGCGTGGGATTTCACTTTGGCTCGTCACATTATCATGGAGACAGAAAAATTTGGAATTAACTCTAACCTCGTTACTCGCATTGGATATCTTGGATATGTACGGCCTGAACAGTATCGTTTCGCATTTCTTCGCGTTTATCTTTAGTTTCCATGTGTGGAAGTAGTCGCAGACTTTATCGAAGGTGCTTTGCAGCTCCTTCTTAATCGTCGACACTTTCTCATCTTTCACATAGACCAGCAAGTCGTCCGCGAACGCCAAGGCGTATTTGTTTTTGTCACTATTCAGACCGTACATCGACAAAAGGTCACTGATAAAAATGCTAAACAAGATGGGTGAATTTACCGTGCCCTGTTGCAGGCCATTATTCACGTGAAATACGTCACATGATTGTTCCTGGCCACATACCACGCGAAACTTTCGTTCATGGACCATGTTCCAGATTATCTTAACTAGATGATTCGGGAATCCTTTTTTCAGAAGTTTGAAAAATAATCCATCGAGCCAGACGGTGTCAAACGCTTTTTCTAAATCTATAAAACAGGCACCGACGCATTCGCCGGCGTTTCTTGCCCAACAAATATCAGATGTGAATTTTGTTATGGCGTGCACGGTCGAATGTTGGTACCTGAACCCAAATTGATGTTCAGGTATTACTTCATTCGCGGTGCAAAAGGTATTTATGGCATTATTAATGGTCGTCTCGAAGACCTTGCTAATATTCGGTAGCAGACTAATAGGTCTGTAGCTACCTGGCTCGCTACCCTTTTTATCTTTTTTCTTAATGGTTATAAGTTTTGCCGTTTTCCACGCGGTAGGGAAATATGACAAGTTCAAGCAATTATTGAATAAAATCGCGTAGTAAAATATGTAACGCGGCGTTAAACTTTTTAAAACTATATTCGGTATATTATCAAACCCGGATGATTTTTTGTTGTTTAGCTCTTTGAATGTGACGGACAGTTTGGCGTATGATGTGAAGTAGTTTATGGGTATCTCGTTGGGATTGGGATCATCAGCATGGTTCGTTGGTGTAAATTTACAGATGGTTGTCTCGTTGCGTCTGTCAGTGTCCATTTCGTTCCGGAAACTTTCTATTTTTTGGGAAATGATGCTACCCAGACGCTCCTTGCCCATGGCATTGTTCTGCATATGGGCAGCTTCAAAATGTGCACCCAAGATGTTGAGTTTCTCTTGGGTGTCTGAAAACGTGTATCTGTCGTCAGCGTCTAGTCGCATGTTGTCTACGTTTATGCCAGCCCTCTCGAGAATGGTTGTTCTGTCACCCGGGATTTTGAGAGTCTCGATTTCTTTATCCTCTTTTCCACGGAAGACGTTTCTTACCGTGGGAAAGAGTTCTTTGAGTTACGTACAGATAGGTTCGTGATTTTGCTCTTCCAGTAATCGTTAACGGACTCCTGGAAGGCTTTTTTCAGCTCATATCTGACGTTTTTTAGCAATGTTTTTAAGACTTTAATCAGCGATTCATTGATTGGCAAATAATTTTCTATTCTTGTGAGTCTGTTTAACTGAGTAATTAAGCGGCTCTTGTGCTTGCGTAGTTCTTTTATTTTTGAATTTATGTATCTGTCCGTTGAGTTGTAATTGGTATTAACTCGCGGGACCGAGCATTCAATCGCGTGGCGTGTCTTTACGTTCAACGCCTCAATGTACCTGTCTATTTCGGTTATTTTTAAATTGCGGTCATTCGGTATGTCTAGATCGTCGTTCTCGTCGAGGGTTGCCTTAAACATCGTCCAGTCTGCTTTGTTAAAATTATATATAATGGGGGTCTCTATTTCTTCAAACTGTAATGTGTCAGTCGAAGGAATGGTAATTCGTGTGGTTATGGCGCGATGGTCACTGTCATATTCAAAAGTATCTAACTTATTGTGGACGGGTAAATCGTGAAATTTAATTCTGTTATCCGCGAGACACAAGTCTATGAAAGCCCCACTCTTCGGATAAGAGGGTTTGGCCGTGCTAAGAAATGAACATTTGTACACTATTTCATTTTCATTGTGCCACTTTCGGAGGGAAGTGCCACGTGCGTTTGTAATAGGGTTTCCCCAGTCCGTATGTTTCGCGTTGAGGTCGCCCGCTAGCAGATAATAATGGTTTGGGTCGTCGAGCCGTAGCACTTCGAAGAGGCCCTTCAATTCAGCCATAAATTCCTTTTTACAATTACTCGTCGCGTATGCAGCAATTAGGAAAAGTTTTCTATTGTCTAACATGTTAATCACGAGCACCGTTGTCTCGAGACTAACGCTGTTCCTCGTACAAGCTGGCTGTATGGATTTGTATTTAATATCGTCGCGAATGAGTATTGCGGTTCCTCCACCTTGTCTGGCATTTAATCTATCCGTACGGACTAGATTATAGTTTTTAAAGTGCAGAATGTGCCGAGCGCTTAGCTTCGTTTCGCAAAGAAGCGCCACGTCCGGTTTCTTCTCCTCGAGACAATCCACAAGTGTGGCTCTTCGTTCGTTAGTGATAATTGAGTTAACATTAATCGAGACGATACGCAAACAGTCTACGATTATACGTTTTTTATTACTGCGCGGACAATTAAGCATCTCGGATTACTCTAAGCCAAGAGCTTCGGCAATGATATTAATTTTTTCCGCGTTAGCAGCGATACCTTTCGCGAGTGTTGCTAGTTGGCTGTTTATTATATTCGAAATGTGGCTTTTGATATCATCTAGTATCGCGTTTTGGGGGATCTGTGGAGCGGACTGAGTCTGGACTGTGATTTGAGGTGCTTGGTTATTTTCCTGCTTTTTAGCTACGCGATTCGAAAGCATGGCACTATAAGATATTCCGGGGTTTACTATTTTAGTGAGATTAATTATCTTTTTCTCCCTCTGCGCGGCTATTGCTGCTTTTTTTTCCTCGATTTTTTGTTTAATTTCCTTGAGTTTGGGACAGCCTCTGTAAGAGGCTGGGTGGCCGAAAGTTTTGCAGTTGATGCAGTACGGTGCTACATCCACGTGTTCCCCGTTTTCTTTTAACGAAGGAAGAGCGCACTCTCCCGGATTGTGCTTTTTATCGCACTTTACGCATCTATATTCTAAGTTGCAGTTTGATGCAACGTGTCCGACTCTTTGGCATCTCCTGCACTGAGCCCTTTCCTTTTTTTGTAATTTTTCCCATGTTATCATGGAATGTAGAATAACTTTTATTTGTCTCAGGTTGTCTGGCTTACTATCAGGCGACAACTGAACAATAAAAATAGGAAGATTCCTATTCTCGCGTATGGATTTTTGGGTTGTGAACTTTTTTACGCTGACAAAGTTTACCTGGTCGATATCAGTTGCTTTTAGTGCGCCAAGCACTTCGTCTGCCTCAAAATCTCCTTCGAGATTTTTCAGTAGAACGGTTAGGTTTTTTTCTGATTTCGGCGTGTAAGTAAAATATTCTACTTTGTGTCGCTTCAAAATTTCGCAACATTTGTTAAAATCAGGTAACGTCTCTACGTGCAGGAGATGTTTGGTTAAGCCCACTTTCTTAACATAGAAATTCCTTACCTCGCTGCTATTTTGTATGACGTTGATGGTAGCTTTAGATGAACTGTTTTGAATGATGATTGGTGGCGGTTTGCTGCTCCGCTTCGTCGTTGGAGTCGTTTCCATCGAACTGGGATGCGGTTTCTTCATTGTTGATGCCTGATTAGTTTGCTTTGTGGTTTGATTGTTGGCGGGTCTTGGTTCCGTCTTGCTCTCCTGGAGATTGTGAATCCCCTTCATCACCCTGGTACGTTTCTTCACGGGGGATCCCACGAGATGCCATTCTTCCGTTTCCATGGCTTCACCCTCTGCCTCGTTTATCTTGAGAGCGTCGAATTTGTTTGCTGTTTCGACGTCTTCTTGTTTCGATGCTTGGTTTTTTTTATCTTGAGCTTTAGAACTGTTTTGTTCATTGAGCTGCTTCATCAGTTCGTTTACCGTTTTGGTCAGATTAGCGACCATATCCAACAATTCCTGGTAGGAGGGTTTTTGTGTTTGGCTCGTTCCAGGCTGCGATGCGCTCATTTTTGTGGTGTTCTCGACTTTGCTCATTTTTGTTTTCATGTTTTTTAATTGTACTGTCTGTACTGACGTCTGTTTTCGTTTGGATAAGTTCGGCTTAGGGTCAAGCCTTTTAGGTTTAGCTTTATCCTTGATGCACTGGCGTGTCGCTCGTTGAATGATTAAGTGTTCATTCAGATTTGCATTATCCGCAAGGATAGATGCAATTCTTTGGATTTTAATTGGTGTCACTGACACTGTCACATTAGGTTTGTGGTCCGGTCCTGTTGCACTAACTGGGGATAGAGCCCCTTTTGAGACTTCAGTAGTTTCGATGATTATTAATTATTAATACACACTGTCACACTTTGCAAATTAAGCGAACCCCACGGTAGCACTTTGCTATTGCGTTGCCCCAACTTGCTGTCACTCCGGGAAACTTTTTGAAATTCAAACTTGCTACCTGTGAGTCGGAGCGGTCAAGGGACACGTCTGAACCCTTCGGCAGCTGAAGTCAGAATGGGATACTGACCACTATACTACCGAGGAGCCGACGATTCATCAAAAATTGTTTATCTGAGATGATAACAAACACCACTTAAGATGTAAACAAACGAATGCCACTTCAGCATTGACGAGAGTCGATAACTGAAGTGGTCCCCGCTACATAATCTCAATACTGGCGAAGCCAACCGTGAAGTTAAAGCCACCAGTACTTCTCGATCGTAGGCTTGCAACCATCTCGGATGTCGGTACTAGTCAACCTATACGTAAAACGCATGTTGCTATCAGTGGATGCCAGATTTTTTTCGTATACAATTTTTTTATCATAATTCTTTCTATTGAAATGGTATATGACCGGGACGTTATCTTTGTTTTGAATAAAGCCCTCGCTGTCGAGATAAACGAAGGACTCCGGTGGGATGTAACCCGAGCGCCGAGCCTTCTCGAAGTATAAGGGGTTCGGAAAGACTGAAGTGAAAATCAAACCGTTTGATCTGATATTATAAATATTAGCCCAATGATTACGTATAAGCTTCAGTATGAAGAGGTCAATTCTGACGATTTGGGCCTCTTCATACAGCTTGTTGTTACTAATGAGCTTCGTGAAATTTGACTCTATAGTTCTATATTTGCCCAAGCACGCTCTGAGGCACTTCCTTTCGAAGACTCTCAGGCGTTCCATGGTGCTGGCGCAAATGTTAAACCAAATCTGGCATCCGTAGGTCAATATGGGTCTTACGAGTAACTTGTAGAATAGTATTTTGACCCTGGCATTCAGTTGCTTCGAATAAAATAATTTCCTGTTGACAATGAATGCCTTCTGCGCCTTGTCGATCTGTATGATGACGTGCTCGTTGTAGTTCAGCTTGAAATCCAGATGCACGCCAAGGTAGCGGACGACATCCTTGCGTGGGATTTCACTCCGGTTCGTCACGTTATCATGAAGGCAGAAAAATTTGGAATTAGTCCTGACATCATTATTCGCATTAGATATGGGCGATATGTACGGTCTGAATAGGATCGTTTCGCATTTGTTCGTGTTTATCTTTAATTTCCAAGTGTGAAAGTGGTCGCAGATCTTGTCGAAGATGCTTTGCAGTTCCTTCTTTATCGTCGACACTTTCGGATCTTTCACGTATACTAATATATCGTCCGCGAACGCTAACGCGTATTTATTTCTTTCCCTATTCAGGCCGTACATCGACAAGAGGTCGCTGATAAATATGCTGAACAAGATAGGGGAGTTTACCGTGCCTTGTTGCAGGCCGTTTTTTACGAGAAACAGTTGACTGGATTGCACTTGGCCACATACTACATGAAACGTTCGCTCATGTGTCATGTCCCAAATCATCTTGACGAGGTGAATGGGAAATCCTTTTTTCAAAAGCTTGTAGAATAATCCATCCAGCCAGACAGTGTCAAACGCTTTCTCTAAATCGATGAAACAAGCACCAACGCACTCGTCGGCGTTTCGTGCCCAGCAAATGTCGGATGTGAATTTCGTTATGGCGTGTACGGTTGAATGGCGGTACCTGAACCCGAATTGGTGATCGGGTATTACCTTATTCGCGGTGCAGAAAGAGTTTATGGCGTCGTTAATGGTCGTTTCGAAGACTTTACTAATATTCGGTAACAGACTGATCGGTCTGTAACTACCTGGCTCGCTACCCTCTTTATCTTTTTTCTTTATTGTTATAAGTTTCGCGGTTTTCCAGGTTGTGGGAAAGTATGCCAGATTTAAGCAATTATTGAATAAAATCGCGTAATAGAATATATAGCGCGGCGTCAAGTTTCTTAATGCTATATTTGGTATGTTGTCGAAACCCGACGATTTTTTGTTATTTAACCGTTTGAATGTGACAGTCAGTTTGGGATAGGATGTAAAATAGTTGGCAGGAATGTTGTTTGGGTTGGGATCGTCCGCTTTGTTTGTGTCTGAGAATTGGCAGATGGTTGATGAGTTACGTCGGTCACTGTCCAATTCATTTTTGAAACTTTCTATTTTTTGTGAGATTATGCTGCTCAGACGTTCTTTGCCCATGGCATTGTTTTGTGTGTGAGCGGCTTCAAAGTGAGCACCCAGGATATTCAGTTTCTCTTGAGGGTCAGAGAACGTGTATTTGTCGTCTGCGTCTGCGTTTATTTTGTCTGTGTCTATGTCAGCCCTTTCGAGAATGGCCGTTCTGTCACGAGGGATTTTTAAGGTTTTAATTTCGTTGTCCTCTTTTCCACGGAAGATATTTCTTACCGCGGGAAAGAGTTCTTTTGAATTGCGAACAGATAGATCTGAGATTTTAGTTTTCCAATAGTCGTTAACAGATTCGTGGAAGGCTTTCTTCAGCTCGTATCTGACGTATCTTAATACCTGCTTTAAGGTTTTAATCAGCGCGTCATTTACCGGCATGTAATTTTCTATTTTTGTGAGTCTGTTTATCCGTGTAATTATGCGGCTTTTCTGTTTCCGAAGTTCTTTTATTTTTGGATTCAGGTATCTATCCGTTGAGTTATAATTGACATTGACGCACGGGACAGAACACTCAATCGCATCGCGTGTCTTTGAGTTTCATTTTTCGATGTATATGTCTATTTCTTTTAGGTTTAGGTTCCGGTCATTTGGTATGTCCAGATCGTCACTCTCATCGAGGGCAGTTTTAAATGTCGTCCAGTCGGCTTTGTTAAAGTTGTAGGCTGTTTTAGATTCAATTTCTTCGAACACTAACGTCTCGGTTGATGGGATAGAGATTTTTGCAGATATGGCACGATGGTCACTGTCATATTCAAAAGTATCTAGTTTGCTATGTTCGAGCAGGTCGAGGAATTCTATTCTACTGTCCGCGAGACACAAATCAATGAAAGCTCCGCTCTTGGGGTACGAAGGCTCGGCCGTGCTAAAGAATGAACACTTGTACGTTATTTCGTTTTCGTTGTGCCACTTTCGGAGGGAGGTGCCACGTGCGTTTGTAATAGGGTTTCCCCAGTCCGTATGTTTCGCGTTGAGGTCTCCCGCTAGCAAATAATAATGGTTTGGGTCGTCGAGCCGTAGCACTTCGAAGAGGCCCTTCAATTCAGCCATAAATTCCTTTTTACAATTACTCGTCGCGTATGCAGCAATCAGGAAAAGTTTTCTATTGTCTAACATGTTAATCACGAGCACCGTTGTCTCGAGACTAACGCTGTTCCTCGTACAAGCTGGCTGTATGGATTTGTATTTAATATCGTCGCGAATGAGTATTGCGGTTCCTCCACCTTGTCTGGCATTTAATCTATCCGTACGGACTAGATTATAGTTTTTAAAGTGCAGAATGTGCCGAGCGCTTAGCTTCGTTTCGCAAAGAAGCGCCACGTCCGGTTTCTTCTCCTCGAGACAATCCACAAGTGTGGCTCTTCGTTCGTTAGTGATAATTGAGTTAACATTAATCGAGACGATACGCAAACAGTCTACGATTATACGTTTTGTGTTATTGCGCGAACAATTAAGCATCCCGGTTTACTCTAAACCAAGAGCTTCGGCAATGATATTAATTTTTTCCGCGTTAGCAGCGATACCTTTCGCGAGTGTTGCTAGTTGGCTATTTATTATATTTGAAATGTGACTTTTGATATCATCAAGTATCGCATTTTGGGGATTCTGTGGAGCGGACTGAGTCTTAACTTCTGTAATTTGTGGTGCTTTGTTATTTTCTTGCTTTTTGGCTACGCGGTTTGAAAGCCTGGCGCTATAAGATATTTCGGGATTTACCATTTTCGTGAGACTGATGACTTTTTTCTCCCTCTGCAAGGCTATTGCTGCTTTTTTCTCCTCGATTTTTTGTTTCATTTCTTTTAGCTTGGGACAGCCTCTGTAAGAGGCTGGGTGACCGAAAGTTTTGCAGTTGATGCAGTACGGTGCTACATCCGTATGTTCCCCGTTTTCTTTCAACGAAGGAAGAGTGCACTCTCCTGGATTGTGCTTTTTATCGCACTTCACGCATCTATATTCTAAGTTGCAGTTTGATGCAACGTGTCCGACTCTTTGGCATCTTCTACACTGAGCCCTTTCCTTTTTTTGTAATTTTTCCCATGTTATCATGGAATGTAAAATAACTTTTATTGTCTTAAGTTGTCTGGCTTACTATCTGGTGACAATTGAACAATAAAAATAGGAAGATTCCTATTCTCGCGTATGGATTTTTGAGTTGTGAACTTTTTTACGCTGACAAAGTTTACGTTATCGATATCAGTTGCTTTTAGTGCGCTAAGCACTTCGTCTGCCTCAAAATCTCCTTCGAGATTTTTCAGTAGAACGGTTAGGTTTTTTTCTGATTTCGGCGTGTAAGTAAAATATTCAATTTTGTGTCGCTTCAAAATTTCGCAACATTTGTTAAAATCAGGTAAGGTCTCCACGTGCAGGAGATGTTTGGTTAAGCCCACTTTCTTAACATAGAAATTCCTTACCTCGCTGCTATTTTGTATAACGTTGATGGTAGCTTTCGATGAACTGTTTCGAATTATGATGGGCGGTGGTCTGCTGCTTTTTTTCATCGAAGTTTCGTTCGGCAGAGTACGGGGTTTCTGGGTGTCCGGTGCCTGGTCCATATTCCTAGCGCCTTGACTGGTGCTGGGTACAGGGTCATTCTTCGAATTTTGCGCTTTCTTGCGTTGGATTTCCTTGGGTGCCCTGGTTCTTGGTTTTTTCGTGGTTGATTCGACAGTATGCCAATCGTCAGTGTCCATGCTCGCTTCGTCGGTACTCAGAACCTCGAATTGATTTTTCTGTTGGATATCTTCTTTCGAAGGTACTTCTTTTTTCTTCAACCGGTTCTTTTCTTTTCGTTCTTCTTCCAGTTGTTTTGATAAGTTCTCCACCGTTTTATTGAGGGCTTGAATCATTGCCAGTAGTTCCTGGTATGTAGGTTGTTCTTGCTGCGAAGAAGGTGCAGGTTTCTCCATGGTAGAGCTGGTGGTGGTCATCTTTCCTTTCATTTTTATACCTTGTTAGAATTGAACTGGCGTCTCGTTGCGTTTCAAGAGATTCGGCTTGATCTCGAGTCTTTTGGGTTTCGTCCTTTCCTTGATAAGTTTCCTTGTTATTCGGTGTATTAATGTACTTTCATTTAAATGTGCACTATCCTCCAGGATAGATGCAATTTTTCTAATTTTATGCGGTGTGGCTGACACTGTCACATCGGGTATTTTTGAAGTGTTCGTATCTGGGGTTGGAACCCCTCCTGAATGTTCTTCGTCGTTTATGTTTATAATTAATAACCAGTATGCACTTTCGCTTAAGTATACTGCGCTGAGTAACTTCACTGTGCACTGAAGGTCATGTCACTTTCACTTTGGGTGAGAGTTAGAGATTCTCTGTGACTACCTGAGGGTTGGAGCGATCGGAGGACACGTCCGTTCCCTTTGGAGGTTCGGTAGATGGATGGCTGGCTGTATGGATTTGTATTTAAATAAACTAGAATAAAGTTAGACTGTAACTACGAGCAATAGACCAAACTTTGACGCCAACGATCAAATCTTGCTGAAATACACCGGTTCTCGTCCGATCACCGAAGTTAAGCAGCAATGAGCGCGGTCAGTACTTGGATGGGTGACCGCTTGGGAACACCGCGTGTTGTTGGCATCCTCTTTTGTTTTTTTTTCTAATTTTCTATATTATTGAACTTTTTTTTATTTTCTTAAATAAATTAGAATAAAGTTAGACTGTGACTACAAGCAGTAAACTTCATTCGAACGCCAACGGTCAAATCTTGCTTACACACAGTCATTTTTTTACCTGAACCTGCGGCTGATGCCGTCTAGATATAATCAATTGTTTGTTTACGATGGGTCTATTAATCTCTGAGAGATCAAATCAGTGAAATACAAGTTTATGCAAGTGTGACATTTTTACACTAAAAATACTCTCGCATAAACTAAAATAATATAGAGTATAAATAATATCTGAAACTTACAAACAAATAACACGTTTCAAACATAGCTGACATAAACTCCACCTCAACAAAAAATACGCGTGTGTGGAGAAAGAGCTGGATTACTAAAATGATGAAATCATGAAGAATACCGACCCAATGTCGGACTCAAAACCAAATAAAATAGGAGAAAGACGCGCAAACGAAAAGCGTCCTAGACTAAACCCGAAACCAAACCTCACAATAAAAAGACGCATTGCAACGCCAGAAGAAGAAAGCAGCGAAATGGAAGCGCTATCAGACATTGAAAACCTCGGAAAAGAAAACCAGCAAAAACGTGACGAGGAAGAATCTGTTCAAACATTAAAAGACATGGTAAGTATATTAAAGGAAGAATTAAACACACTAAAAAAGGAAAACGCAAAACTACGCGGCACGAAGAAACCCACAGAAGACCAAAGAATAACCCAAAACAACAAGTTCAGCAGTCTTTATGAAGAAAATACAACAACAAATGACATAGAAAGAACAAACTCTGACGACGAATGGACGATAGCAGCAAAAAGGAGGAACAAAATAAAGAAAACAAAACTGCAGATGGAACACAACACTGCCACAAACAAGACAGCAACTCAACACCTTGAAAATAATTCCAACAAAGTAAAGGAAAAGCAGACACCATCGCCAATAGTTATTCATACGCAGGAAGTACAAACCACACTTAACCTATTAACTAAACACATAAAAACCACAAAATTCCATATCAGGTGCATGGGTGATAGCAAACATATGGTCTATGTACACGATATGGAGATTTATAAAAAACTAAAAGACCTTCTAGTTAAAGTAAATACAGACTTCTTTTCATATACGCCAAAATATGAAAAATGCATAACTTTAGTATTGAAGGGGTTAAACAAAGAATACGAGACAGCTGACATTTTGCAAGAGTTACAATCAAAAAACACAGAGACTCTTAAATTTGAAAAAGTGAGTCAATTGGTCACACCAAAATCAAGAATGGAAGGCAGAAAACTACCAATCTTTCTAGTACAACTATCAAATGATAGTAATATCTTGGAAGCACGAAGAATTAAAACAGTGCTATACCATGCAGTTAAATGGGACAAGCTTAAAAAATTTGGTCCCTCACAGTGCGGGCGATGTCAAAGACTGGGACACTCTGCCACAAATTGCAACCTAGCGTATAGGTGTGTTAAATGTAATGATCAACATGAACCGGGTCAATGCAAAATCCCCAATGGACAAAGAATAGAAGAGAGAAATAAACTGTTTTGTGTACTTTGTAATACATATGGTCACCCAGCATCATACAGGGGTTGTCCTACACGAACAAACATAATCCAAAACCAAAACAAAAACAATAATACGGTACATATACAACAACAAAACAACCAATTCCAAAAAACAACAACCAAAGGCGTAACTTATGCCTCAATGGCCAGGAACATACCTAACAACACAGTAAATACACCACAACCAAACAATACAAACACGCAAAACACTAATACGCCAAACACTTCAACCCTCGTACTAAACAACAGAAATACTTTAATGTAGCAAATTGCAAACAATAAAATTAGAAATAACCAGCAATACACAACGGCTGGATAAACTTTATAATTGGCTTGGTCTGCAATGAAAGCAATGGCAGTCACAGACAAAGAACAGGAAACAATAGAATACAATGACTTAAAACTTATTTCAATCAATATTAATTCACTTATCTCAAACTACAAAAGACATCACTTACTACAAAAAATTATAGAAAGTGACGCTGGCATAACTCTAGTCAATGAAACAAAGCTAAACGACAAACATAAAATAAGCTTTAAGAATTACAATATCATACGAACAGACAGACCCGGTAATACATCCGGCGGAGGAACTGCAATAATTATTAAAAAGAAGATAAACTACAAAAAAATAACGAACGTAAAATTAAACAATCTCAAGACATTAGAATCAACGCAAATTATAATTACACATAGAAATAAGAATATAATAATTGTAGCTGCTTACGCGCCTACAAGTACAATAAGCTCATTCAAATCAGAACTTGAAAAATGATTTAATTCATTAAATATCAAAGACAAAAATAATTATCTTGTACTTCTGGGAGATCTAAATAGCAAACATGTAGACTGGGGAAACCCAGATAATAATGATAGGGGTAAATTCCTTCACAGATGGCTAATAAAAAACGCGAACAAATATAACGTATCACTCCACGCTCCAAAAACACATACCTGCAAACGATACAAGTCAACAATAGACATAGGCATTATAGACAAAAGACTGAAACTAAACAAGATAGACGGGAACGAAACAATGACGACACTAGACTTTGACAGTGACCACATGGCCATAGCAGTGTCAATAGGTGAGGTCGATAACGAGAAATTGTCACTGCTGTCGGGACCCAAAGAACAGTTACACAACTATAGTCAGGTAGACTGGGATGTCTTCAAACGAGAACTAACAAAAGCAACTCAGACAGAAATACCGTTCAACAGAAATCTTACAAACGAGGAAATCGACAAATACTTACTAGAAACAGAGGACAAAATTAGATCAACCATAGGCATGGTCATCCCGACATATAAAAACGTAGACTCAACAGAACGATATATCAACGGAAAAATTAAGAAACTACAGAAGATCAAGAGCGGCTTATTGACAAAATTAAAAAGAATGCACAGAAATTTGGACAATGACCCAATCTTAATAAAAAAACTGAAGTCTGACATAAAGGAAATAACAAAATGCATAAAAAGAGAGTTTGCTAAATCTACCAACAATTACTGGGAGAAAGCAATCTCTAATATCTCGACAAAAGACTCAGCAACCATGTTTCCAAAGCTCAATTCGATATTCAGACAAAAGAAAACACACGCGTTGGCCGACCTCTCTTTGACACAGTCGGAACTTGACAGACTACAACTACGAGTTGCCGACATACATACCAACAGGAACAACAAGGACGAAAGAAACAATACGATTATAACAGACGTACAAGAAAAACTAGACGTGATTGGACAACATTTTGCCTTAACCCATACACAAAACGAAAACTTAGGCACGGAACTCTCAAATGTCATTAATAATAAAATAACAGAATTTAAATCATCTTACAATGACAATGACGGATTGATTTCCTTCGGTGATGAAAACCCAGCACATAAACCGCTTCCAATGGAAAACACAAACTATTTTACATCAATCACGGAATTAAAACTTTTTACAAAAAGAATGAAAAACAAAAAATCATCTGGTTTTGATAGAATACCGAATATAGTGATAAAAAATTTACCGAATCAGATACTGGGAAACTATTGTATTCTTTTCAATAATCTAATCAACAATGTACACTTTCC
Source organism: Cryptocheilus praepositus (assembly GCA_033815515.1). Classification (NCBI taxonomy): domain Eukaryota; kingdom Metazoa; phylum Arthropoda; class Insecta; order Hymenoptera; family Pompilidae; genus Cryptocheilus; species Cryptocheilus praepositus. The sequence continues at coordinate 165,959 of JAWWQZ010000084.1, read as the reverse complement.
CAACCATTGGAAGAGAACAAAAGTTGCAGAAAAAAGATAAAGACGCATCCAATCAAACAAACTACAGACCAATTTCCCTGCTCTCGTGCATAAGCAAACTATTTGAAATCAAACTAAATAATATATTAACCGAGTTTTGCTGAAAAAAAACAAATAATCCCAGAACAACAGTTTGGGTCTAGACATGGGCATTCCACCATCCACTGGTTCGGCAAACTTGTATCAGACATTTGCTGGGCCTTGAATGCGGGTGAAGCCACTGGCGCAGTACTAATTGATTTGGAAAAAGCTTTTGACACGGTTTGGACTGACGGTCTAATATTTAACCCTTTGCACTCGGTTGTCCCCTCTGAGGGGACATGAAAGTTTATTAACGATTACGGAGAATGAACTTATTCCACCGCAATTTTTTGAGAACGACGTGTTCCCCTGTAGTTTTCTATTAAAATGGGACAAAAAACAAATCGAAATATGATAAAATTAACAAGATTCATGACAAATAAATCAACCGTTTTACACATCGAAAAAGAACGTGCGAAGTGGATTCACGACGGACTATACACTTCTCTAATCCGTTGAGCAATTTGTAGATTTACTGGATTAGGCATACAAAGGTACACGGGTATGACTCAATGATATGGGAAACTTGATAAGATAATAAAGAAAACCGAAAACTGAGAGAAGAAATTTACAAGATCTCAGTTCGCAATTCGCAATTCGAATCTCAGAAGAAAGAAAACAGCAAAAACCAATGACACACCACAAGTTTGTCAAAAGTCTTGTAAAGCAGTTGAGAGGTGATTTTCGATTTTTCAAAAACACCAGGTGGAAGGCGGCAAACAACATTTTATTGTTAACCCTTTGCACTCGACTGTCCCTTCTGAGGGGACACGAAGATACTTCGTGTTATTACTGAGGAAAATGTATATACAGAAAACGTTTGTTCAAATATTTGTTTCCTTAAGATTTTTCCGGGGAGTTACAAATTAAGGCAAGGAGATAGAATTAATAATCTGTGTGCTATTTAATATTTAGTAAATTCGTGGTCAATAAACTGAGAGGAGAATTCTAGCGACTGCAAGAACAACCTTCTATATATTCCTGCAATAGGCTGAATGATAAACTGCAAGTTATTGTATAAACATTGTATATGCTTGGAAGAAAAAATGACACGCGAAAGATTACAAACAAGTTATTACTGCGATATGTGTTTGAATAAACCCGCAATGCACATTGGTGAATGAACTATGACGCATTCGAAAAGAATAGGCTATAAAATTTCAATTTTGTTTCAACATAAATGTATCAGCAAAGTTGGATGCAAAACGTGCTTTGAGCAAAGTATTTTTTTCAAAACTATACCATTTTTAACGAAATGTTGCGCTATTCGCTACTTCGTGAAGAAACATGTCCGAGTGCAAAGGGTTAAACGTGTACAAATCAACCTGCTATACATATTGGGAATTGCTTCAGACTTTACCATACTGTAGAAAATTATAAAAAATAAATTTTGATTTTTTTTTGTAAATATGTGTTCTTCAATGTCCACAAATTCATATAAACCAAATTTCATTACATTTCCTTACTTGGTTCTAAAATTATACTCTATAATATCACGTTTCCAAGAGTGTATGTTTTCGCGAAAAAGTGGCGTCGAGTTGCTGGTAGGTAACGTCCGAAACGGTGCCGAGTGCAAAGGGTTAAAATGTTAAAAAAACAAATCCCCGGGCGCTTGATTAGAATAGTATTCAATATGATAACGAACAGAAAATTTCCTGTCACTGATAGAATGAACACGTCAAAAACAGAATTCGTAGTAAAGAACGGCGTACAACAAGGTACTGTAAATTCACCCCTTCTGTTTATGGGATGTGATAAAATTTTAAATCCATTGGAAAATTAAATAATCCTTGAGCTGCATAAACTTGAAAATTGCAAATATAATCTGTGTCACTTTCAGACAATATTCGTATGAGTATGCCGTATTTTAACATTTTTCCAGCATTGTAAACCCTGAGAAACAATTATCCTCTCCAAGGAATTATATCTAACGATACTTGTTGTTTCGGTTTGTAAATGTTATTGAATTTTTCAACAAAATAATTTAGTGTAGGCCTGACTTTGAATAATCGATCATAAATCGTTTGTGATGTCTCCATTGTTATTGAAATGCCAAGCCTTCCATATTTGGCGAAATCTATCCCTTGACATAGTTTTTGAAAAAAAAAAAACGGTGTACTTGTGCAGACATCAGTTGACCAATAATCGTCTCGGGAATCTTTACGAACTTGTCCCATGAAAATAATAAGCCCCAAAAATGTCTTCATCTCTGGAATCGTAATATTTCTCCATTTCATGCTTTTGTGAGATATTTTGAACTGATTCATATTTTGATAATAATATTTGTTTGATTAAACGATCTTATCGATATGCTTGTTGGAGAATCAAATAGACGTTACCAAAAATGGCAGCAGCAGTAGTAGTTAGATAGGTAGAAGTAAAAAATTACGTAAGTAGTATATTTCAGGAAATAGACATTGCCAAAGTATTGGTATAAGTAAACAAAAAGTATTATTAATGATAAGAGGGCATGATGACTCTATCCTAAAGTTTATACATTGGCGCTTTTAACATTTATCGAATGTCGCTGTATTTGATACTCACGCCTAAATGTCGCGTTGACATAATTTCGCGTGAGCTAAAAGAATAGTAACCCCACGAAAGACTCATATGTGCGTCACTTCACGTTATTACTAAAAACCAAATAATACTGCACAGTGACTGACACTAGTAAGCCTAAAACAAATGCCAACGGTCAAATCCTGCTGAATACACCGGTTCTCGTCCGATCACCGAAGTTAAGCAGCAATGAGCGCGGTCAGTACTTGGATGGGTGACCGCTTGTTTATTAGGAATTTTATTAGCATTTGCCGAAACAGAAATGCTGTTGGCATTTCGATGCAAAGAAAGGTCGACCGTCCTCTTTAAACAAAAGTTTTTTTTCCAAGAATGTGACTACATTTTCGGATATAGGTCTTGAACCATGATGAAAGAAATCTCGAGCGAAAGTGTTCGAGCCGATGGTGTGTTCGTGTGCTCGTTTGAAAGAAATCGCGCGTTGTGCCAACACAACAATAAACACATTTTAGAACTACGGGGCCAGGTCGCAGACGAGATTAGGAGAGCGTCAGACATAATAGGGATTAAGCCATCGAGAATTTTTGAACAGGTCACGCCGCTTATCTTTATTTAGGTGTAAGACGAAACCGTAGGGAACTGCCCGATATGCGCACCTGCGATTAATTAGATTATGAACAGAACGTGTGCTTGTTGTGATTGTTAATAGCATTAGTTAGTTTTATCATTTGTAAGTTAGGCCCGTATTGCGATGCCGATAGGTGCCAAATACCGGCGATATCTTTTAGTTTAGTTTTAGTAATGGTTATGTTAGCATAGTTTTGTCAACGATTTAGTTGCGAACGCGTTTAGTTAGTTGCGTGACTGCTTTTTGTAATCGCGACGATTACATTGTCAGGATGGCCGAGCTGTAGGCGACGCAAGGCGAAAGTGTACGGAAAGAGGATCAATTATTAGTCCAGCTTAGTTTAGAGCGATCTGTATGCACTTTCGCCGTCCCTTCATTCTATTACATTTAGTTCAGCTTCTTTCACTTTTCCTCCACATTATTAAATTTTTTGGATTTTCTCAAATTAACTAGAATAAAGTTAAACTGTGACTACGGGTAACAAACTTATCTTGGACGCCAACGGGTGATCAAATGCTTGCATGATTTTCTATATTACTTTTTTTGATTTTCCGAAGAAAGTTATCGTCCGATCACCGAACCGAAGTTAAGCAGCAATGAGCGCGGTCAGTACTTGGATGGGTGACCGCTTGGGAACACCGCGTGCTGTTGGCACCACCCTCTTTTGTTTTTTTTTCATGTTCTATATTGTTGAATTAACATATGTTTTTTTAAATCCATCACAAGAGTCATTACATCGGTAGACCTGTGTCGATCGGGTATCGTACCTTATAAAGTTTTTTATCGTTCTACGACATTCTGTTATTTCAAAGTTCATGTTTTAACCCTTAGCGCTCCGTAGGCTCCGCTACGGAGCCGAATGTTTTTAACATGATTGCGCTTAAAATGCTGCAGTATCGTCGGCGTTGGCAATTGATAACTGTAGTTAAAACGTGATCAGTCTCTGCACTGTTAGGATTAAAAATTGGGGCAAGCCCCCCTCGGCTCATACCCCCTGACGTTTGGATGTTTTGCGGCGTGGTACGCCTTAACGACTTTTAAAGGGTATTTCCCAGTTCCAATAAAGGCGCACACGCCGCATTTATAAACAACCGTGTGGCCGGTGTGATGCCTTTTGGCATGTTTGATTAGGTCCGAGTACTCCTCGTACCTCCCCCGTACCCTACCCGGCACATCCGCCAGGTAGCATACCGGGCAGTAGAAGGCCGCTGGAAATGGGTATTTGAAAGTAAGATCTAGATGCTCGGCCATCCTGGTGTTGCGTCAGGGATTAAATGAGGGGAAGATAAATTAAATACAAAGAAAAAGGGGGCGGGGGAGTAAAATAAATAAATGAGAAGAAAATAAAAGTAAAATAAACATATAAATCAAGAGTAAAATGTTCAATGTGTCGTCAATCTGTAAAATGTTAATATGGTGTGTAAAAATTTCCTGAGAACAGGCTTGCAATATATAAACCCATTGACTGTATTTTAAAGAAGACATAAAGTTTTACAAAATATAATAATATTAAGTTACTGATACTATATTGTAATGGCATTTACAGTCAAAAAAAAACACTACGTAACTAAGTTAAATAAATTAACAGATATCGTAAACAAACTCTTATTTTTAGTCAATAAAAATTAAAATCTGGTCGGAAAACGGCTTAACAAATTGACGAACAAAATAAACGGCAAACAAACGATTTTTAGTCAAGAAGAAGTAAGAACGGCGAAGTAGAAAGAGAAAGAGAGGGTATAGAGCAGCTGGTTAAGAGACAGCGGGTGATAGAGAGAGAAAGCGTTAGAACGAGAGAAACAGCGATAGTTGGCTACACCGCTGCCGAGCACGTAGAGCGCGTGGCGCGGCGTGAGGAGAACGCGGAACAGCTGATTGGCACGCTGTGCTGACGGCACAATACAGCGGCCGGCGACTGCGTAAGGTTGCAAGTTTAACGAATAAAATTTTAAACGTTAAGCTTGACCGAAAGGACACACGTTTATGAGACCTAGAAGTACAGACACTTCGAACGACTTCCGAATTTGACCTAACCCGCTCGCTAATCCCGCCGAAGGTCATACACACTTTAAAAGTATGTACTAACTTCGACGGTTTCACGAATTTGCGGGCAGGCAAATCTTCCATCGCTCTCAGTGCTGTAATAACGAAAATATTAACCCTTTGCACTCCGAGTACTTTTTAGCAAGAGGTTTCAGCTACTCCGAAAGCGTTTACAATGTTGCGACCGCGCAATTGAGAAAGGTCAAAGACGCTGTCGTGTCATTAAAGAAAGCTTGTTTTAAAATTGAATTGTTTTGAAATTGTTTTGAAATTGAAAATTACAATGTAAAGAATATAACAATACATAAAAATAACAATTATCTTTTAAAATTCTTCATTGTATGATATTGTGAAAAGCAATCCCCAAGATGCATTTGTGGCTTGTCAGGACAAGTATCGCAATACTCACTGGTTTCATGCCTTTCACCTTTCTTCTGCCTGTTGGAGCAAACGACACAATCTGTTTTTTTACCCTTCCGCATTACGTGAAGCTTCCCGTTTAACCGTATCTCAACAGATGCAGATGCAGAAGACGAAGCTCTCGATCTTTCTTGTCGAAAATTGGTAACCAGTTGATCCACTAGCAGTTTCACATATTACAAATGTGTCAATGGTTTCTCATTTCGATTTCTTTTACAGTCTTATATATAATATATGAAGTGATAACACATACTTCCATGGCCCAAAAAAACATGTTCCTCCACCACTTCAGAGATTTCCTCAAAAAACAATACGTGGCGCGTGCCGAAAACATCTTCCTACCCGTATAAAGATGATACAATGTTGCCTGTAGATGCTGGCGTGTCGTGTCGCCGCAGCGGCGACAACGGAGTGCTATGGGCTATAATACGTGTCGCCGTAGCGGCGACAACGGAGTGCAAAGGGTTAATACGTCCGAAAAGGGTTAATATTAACACCTTAACGACGGCTAGCCGATTAATCGACTTTCGGTTCCAACTGCTATTTACCGGTAGCCGATCAATCGGCTTTTCAGTGGTCAACGGTTATATTAGATAAAATAAATATCAGATGATATTATGACAATTCTAAATGACAATAAAATTACACTGCTTTGAAACCAAAGGATTCTCAACAACACGTTCAGTAATTTTCAATTATAAAGCTTTAAAAATAGGCAGTTACACAAATTCTGCGCGATATCCAAAACAGAGTCGGTCGTTAGTGAGTGGCATCTTCAGTCAATAGCGGTCGGTAAAGTGTTAAAACAAATCCCAGTACAATTCCGATACCTCAAAGTGCATCTGTATTCAATCTCTTTCCAAGAATACTTTCTGTACCAATAGCTGCCCGACCGACTTGCAAACCACACGTGCGTTTCGGTACGACACTCGAGTTTGACCCGAACCTATCCGAACATACCCGAACTGATCCGAACCTACCCGAACTGATCCGAACCTACCCGAACGATTATCATTTGTCCTCGGAACCGTGTTTTTGTTTCCAACAGCGAACACAACACACGATTTTCGTCAGAAGAAGCCTACCGGCGTACCTCGCCTAAACGTGTCGATTGAGCATATCAATTTTTCACTGGTCTATAATGGTAGAGACATAGATTTTATTTTTCATCCACGTGCGCTCAATGGAATGATCTACCATTGTGAAATATTCGGTAATCGGCGACGCAGCACGTACACATTGAAGGGTTTCGACAAATTTTGCGTTGTTTTTTGTACCCGCAGGTACAACCGTGTAAAAGTTCCTTCCGCGTTATCGTTGTCGTTATTGTGTGTTATGGGATTCGAATTTCATATAGGAATGGTGTGTCAATTTACGAAGCAGCTGAAGATGGAGGAAAATGTTATTGCCGTTGAAGGAAACGTCTGCTGAGCTTAACAAATCTTCTTGGATTGAGCGTAAGTAAACAATTGCATCTTTTTAGACACTAACATTTCTTTTTTAACACGATGAATGCCGTGAGAGTCGCCGATGATGGGGGACGCTAGAATTTGTAGAAACACAGATCGAGTAAATGTTGGTACTGATACAGTTTTAATACTATCACCTTTACTACAAACGTGAAGAAATTAATGCTGTACAGAACGTCTACGAATAGTTTTATTTACACATATAGTATGTATGTGCAAATATTATGCGCGGATAATGTGATATGCCATATTAAAATACAGGTAACCCTCCTATAACACGGTAGTTAGGTTCCTAGAAAATGCCGTGTTGTGTGAAACCGTGTTGCATGAGACCCTGAGCTAGTACAAAAAGGGGGGTTACGTTCCAAAAACTTATTAAAAACAAATATTTTTTTTAATTCGACATAAACAACTTCATTTTTATTAAAAATATAAATGTATGTACAACACAAAGTAAACAAAAAAATTTAATCTGACGCCACCATAATTTAATGAATTTATTGGTCGTCACTGCTCAGTATAATCAACCGAGAACGTTTTTTTCGGTGGAACGATATTGCCTTCACTTTCAGAACTTTTTTCTCTATTTAAAGTTTTTGTATGTTTTCCCCTCTTAAAAAAATCTGTAATCGAACTTTGCTTGCTGGTTCTAACTAGGTCATTGTAAATTTCGCGGTATGGAGCTAAACAGTTTTGCAGCTCCCTTTTGAATTTTCGACTTCTTTCCGTGAAAGGGTCTGTATTCAAGAAAAATGACTCGAGATTTCCCGCTAAGCGTAGGCCTTCTCGTATTTTTTTTAATGTCAAATTCTTAACTGCACAATCTTCATCAGAGCTAGCGTCCTCAAAATCGATTTAATTTGCATCTAGGGATGCCATTTCCATCAAATCCGCTTCGTCAACTTCTTCTGCCACTAATAAATCTTGAATGTCTTTGGTAGCCATATCCACGAAACCTTCGCCTCCGATTGATTTAGGGACTTCTAATATGACACCAATTTCATTTTCTGATGTTTCACGCATGTTTTCTGTTTCAACCGAAGAGGGCCATATCTTCTTCCAACACGCATTTAAGGTTGATGTTTTTATTTCTTTCAGCGACAAGGATATATCCCCAATGTCCTACGGGGGACACAGGCCCCGATAAGAGGAACAACCGTGTTATAGGATGCCGTGTTGTAGGAGTGTTCCCGCAATTTACAAATCGTGTTATAGCGAAACCGTGTTATAAGATACCGTGTTATAGGAGGGTTACCTGTATTCCAAATTAACTTCTTAACCTACAATGACGGGCATAGCCCGCGTACGGTGATCGGGCCAGAAGTGAATATTACGTGGAATATTTGATACGCAATTACAGTCTGATGCAATAATTGTGGTAGACGCAAGTATTACAAAATGTCTATTTATATAAAACTCCAAAATACCAAATTAGTAATCTGTAACTGTATGATATATTTATTAGCGTATTACACAAGTCGTTCAAATGCCCCGAACGCTGCGCGAGCTTGTATACAATTTCGGCCCAACATCTTCAAATCTAAATCGTAGGTTAAGGGGTTAAGCCAAGGAGAACGAGTACAGGCTTCACAATACGACTTGATTTTTTTTAACACAATTTTCTGCAGTTACCGTATTTCTTTTCTTTAATTTTTGTTTATAATCTATATAGTAAAATCGTCGCACAGCCCTATTTTCTCCCGGCATTACTTTGTTTTTATGACGTGATTTTCTCAAAACATGAAGAAATGCAGCCCTCAATTTCGTTATCGCTGCATTTGGATAAATACGTAGCTACTTTCAATCTAGAATCAGGAGTTTCAGTATTTCAGGGAAACACATTTTACCACCACGGGGGCCACCGGTGAATACCCGTAAAATAAATTCATTAAAACGTTCCCTGCCGCGTGGGGCGTATGCGCCCCACGCTGAACTTTCCGTTCGAGCCATTTGGTATTATCATTATAAAATGAAGAATTTTTTAAAAATTCATTATGCAGTCAATTATGGGCATCTTAATACTATTGCTGACGCCCTCATTTAATCGTGGGGCGTATACGCCCCACGCGGCGTGGTGGGCAATTTTTTTTTCACCGTAACTTGTTTTAACTGCATTCCTCGTATTTCGATCAGTCAATTAGCCAAAAAGCTAGTTGCTCAAAACACTCATCTGGTTGGAACAATACGATCGAATCGCCGTGGAATTCCAAAAGACTGTGAGAGGGGGTAATAAAGGTAAGAAAAAGGGAAGGCAGGAGGAGGAAAGAAGGGCTTGGGCGGTGGTGGTACAATTGGGCTAATGTCGGGATGGATAAAGTCTGTGATTGTCCTGTTAGTGAATGTATATGAATATGTATATATTTGATATTAAAAAAAACAACACGAGAAAAGAATATTAAAAGGCTAAAGATAAAACACTAAACGAAACGTAAGTAAGGAACTAAGGTACTAAAAGGAAATAAACTAATAAACGGAACAAAACTAAATGATCTAACGAAAAACCGGGCTACGTAACACGGCTATCGTACGCCACGGAAAATCTTCGACTGACCATGCAACGGTACGTCGAAGCTTATCGTTTGCACCAAACAAAAGGCATAGCCCACCCAAAACGGTCGGAACCACACGTGCGTCTTGAGCATGCCTGATGTGTCATCGCCAACAACATATATATATATATATATATCTTACAGCATATAGTCAGAATATACTTAACGTTCAGAATATACTTAAATCTGAAAATAAATACACTTTTTTCGTATTAACACTTTGCCGGCCGCTGTCACATATACGTGACTTTTTCTTGCCAACTGTTATCGGCCGCTATCACGTACGCATGACTTTTTTTCTCCAGCGGTGATGCTTAATTTCCATGTTTGTGTAGGGAGATACATTGTTGCAGGGCAATGTTTCACGAACAGGGCACTCTGATTTCAACTGTATTGCCCTCCCAATTTGTGCTTTATTGAAATCTCTGCCGGTCGCGTCGAAGCTGCTGCTGGTTTGGTTAGTTTGACACTGTCTTTTGTTGCCTTTGTATTTCGGAAGATTACGTTAAATTGATTAAACATTATAAAATATCCTTCGAAATGTCATACAAAAAGAAAATATATGCTGATGCGTTATCAGACGTGGAGAATAGTTCTGATAGCGATAGTGATAGTCATTTGGACAGTGGGAACGATATGGTTGTGAGACAATTAAAAAATAACGGAAGATCCTAAGGGTTAAATTTTTGAAGTAAAATGTTTAAGTAATCATTTAAAAATGTGAGATTATCTAATAAAAATGGTGTAACCTTAATGCTTTATTTAATAATAATGATATTCCAACTATTTATGTTACGAACGATTGCATAAATACCACCATTGGAGAGTAGTCGAACTTACGTCAATCTCGCCGGCGGCAGCGCAACGGCGACTCGAGAAGTGTGCGGCCGGCAAAGTGTTAAGGAATTTTTAGCAAAATAATGTTGTGTTGCCTTTATTTGCATAGAACAGAACTTACTGAGAAAAATTCTTTATTTCTCTGACAATAAAGTCTGTGCTGTATATTGTTGGCGACAGCTTCGTAAACAAACAATTGACTGCCGTATTTAGACGGTATCAGCCACTGTAAATTAAAAAATGACTGCCGTGTATAAGCGGCGTCAGCCTCCGTGGGCCAAAAAATGGCTGCCGTATATAGACGGCACCCGTCGCGAAAGGGGAAAATCCAAAAAAAGTTCAATAATATAGAAAATGACAAAAAAACAAAAGAGGATGCCAACAACACGCGGTGTTCCCAAGCGGTCACCCATCCAAGTACTGACCGCGCTCATTGCTGCTTAACTTCGGTGATCGGACGAGAACCGGTGTATTTCAGCAAGATTTGATCGTTGGCGTTCAACTTAAGTCTATTGCCCGTAGTAGCAGTCTAACTTTCTTCTAGTTTATTTAAGAAAATCCGAAAAAGTTCAATAATATAGAAAATGACAAAAAAACAAAAGAGGATGCCAACAACACGCGGTGTTCCCAAGCGGTCACCCATCCAAGTACTGACCGCGCTCGTTGCTGCTTAACTTCGGTGATCGGACGAGAACCGGTGTATTTCAGCAAGATTTGATCGTTGGCGTCCAAGTTTAGTCTGTTGCTCGTAGTTACAGTGTAACTTTATTTTAGTTTAAGAATATCAAAAAAATTCAATAGTGTAGAACACGGCTGTTGAACTGGCGGCTCCGGAGCCACTCCCGCGGACTGCACTGCCGTAACGAAAGGGTTAAGAAAATAAAAAAAAAATCAATAATATAGAAAATGAGAAAAAAACAAAAGAGTGCCAACAACACGCGGTGTTCCCAAGCGGTCACCCATCCAAGTACTGACTGCGCTCATTGCTGCTTAACTTCGGTGATCGGACGAGAACCGGTGTATTTCAGCAAGATTTGATCGTTGGCGTTCAAGTTTAGTAAATTGCTCGTAGTCACAGTCTAACTTTATTCTAGCTCATTTAACCTTTAGCGAACGAATGCCGACATACTCGCGACATCATAAATATTCCAGAAAAATCGAATGTCGCCATACAGGTGGCATGACGTGATATTTTAAAAAATCCATTAGGTTCTGCCTTAATTGTGTACGTTACAATGAAGGACGGTCGGCTATTGTTTCTTGACGCATTCTGGAGTATTCTTTCCCGCGTATTGACCGAGCATACACCGTTTCTTATACGTTCAGTAAAGTTTACTATCGTTATTTCCGGACGAGCAATATCTGTTAGAAGAAGGAAACACACAGTTCTGCGTGCTGTTTTCCTATCTAGAATTTTAGAAACCTGGTATTCACATAGGGGAGTGTTGAGGAAAGTATAACACTCAACAAAAATATAAGTAATTTTGTATAAATAAATTGTAAATCTATAAAAAAACAAATTTATAAATGTATACAAATCTATGTGTTACATACATATATCTATTTGTTTAGTTCAAATCTGTTTATTTTTCTGTTATTTTCACTACAGTATCCTTTCATGGACAAATCTTATTTTTTTTTACTTTGTATTTTGTACCCTTTGGATTGGTCGGCGAAGATTTCAAAATAATTTAACAGTTTTTCATTCGTGCTTGATTTAATTAAATCCCTTGTTCTTGGTCGGAACAGAATAGTCTCACATTTATTTTTGTTTATTTTTAGTTTTCAGTTGTTACAGTTGTCCATAATTTTTAGGAACTTTGAAGTGATGTTTGAATTAAAGGTATGCTTCTGCCTATGCCATATAGAATTAAATCGTCGGCGAAGGCAATACATTTGGCCCGATTCGTTTCGTTTATGTCAAAGAGTTTTAGCAGATCACACAGGTAGACGCTAAATAGAAGGGGTGAATTTACAGTACCTTGTTGTAGGCCGTTCTTTACTACGAATTCTGTTTTTGATGTGTTCATTCCATTAGTGACCCGAAACTTTGTGATCGTTACCATATTGAATACTATTCTAATCAAGTACCCGGGGAATTGTTTTTTTAACATTTTAAATATTAGACGGTCAGTCCAAACCGTTTCAAAAGCTTTTTCCAAATCAATTAGTATTGCGCCAGTGGCTTGACCCGCATTGAAGGCCCAGCAAATGTCTGATACCAGTTTGCCAATTCGTTAATATATTATTTAGTTTGATTTCAAATAGTTTGCTTATGCACGAGAGCAGGGAAATTGGTCTGTAGTTTGTTGGATTGCATGCGTCTTTATCTTTTTTTATGCAGTGCTAACACTTTCACTGATTCGGTAAATTTTTTATCACTATATTCGGTATCCTATCAAAACCAGATGATTTTTTGTTTTTCATTCTTTTTATGAAAAGTTTTGATGAAGCGTGAAGTGATACGTTATATTTATTCGCGTTTTTTATCAGCCATCTGTGAAGGAATTTACCCCTATCATTATTATCTGGGTTTCCCCAGTCTACATGTTTGCTATTTACCAGGTTGCTCAATAAGTTTTGTCGTTCGATAAGAAAAACACAATGTTATGGTTCAAAATACACTTTATTATTCAGTATAATCTCCCTGAACATTAATGCACTTGCTCCAACGATCCTCCAATCTGTGGATCCCATCCCTGAAGTGAGATTCCGGAAGGTCTGCAAAATACGCTTCAACAGCCGTTATGACCTCTTCATTTGACGAAAAACGCTTGCCACGCATACATTTTTGAGTTCTGGAAACAAATGGAAGTCGCTGGGGGCGAAATCTGGTGAATACGGCGGATGCTCCAACAATTCGAACTTTAATTCATGGATTTTAGCCATTGTCAAAATGCTCTTGTGACACGGTGCGTTGTCCTGATGAAAAAGGATTTTTTTCTTCTGCAAACCGGGTCTTTTTTCACGAATTTTTTCCTTCAACTGGTCCAAAAGGTTGCAATAATATTCAGAATGAATTGTTTTACCAGTTTGCAAGTAATCCACAAATAAAATTCCTTTCGCATCCCAAAAAACTGATGCCAGAACCTTCTTGGCCGATTTCTGGACACGAACTCGTTTCGAAGCCGAACAACCAGGTTCACACTACTCTTTAACCTCTTGTTTTGATTTAGGATCATGGTGATAGACCCAAGTCTCATCCATAGTGATGAATCGACGCACAAAATCCACTATCCTTTTTAAAACGCTCCAAATGTTGTTGAGAAAGTCGCATTCGAATGTGTTTTTGTTCAATTGTTAGCGAATGCGGCACCCATTGTGCACACAGCTTTTTAAAACTCAAAATTTCATTTAAAATATGACTCACACTGCCTAATGAGATGTGTAGAGCCTCTACTAAATCCTCTCAGTCAATCGACGATCTTCCAAAACCATATCCTGTACTTTGGCTACGATTTCTGGTGTTGATGCGGTTTTCGACGTCCTTCACGTGGATCGTCTTCAAGGCTTGTACGACCACGTTTAAATTCAGCAACCCATCTTTCTACTGTTCTAATTGAAGGTGAACGTTCATTATACACTCTTAACATTCGTTCGTGAATTTCTTTTGGTGCTACACCTTCCAAAAATAAGAATTTTATCACTGCACGATATTCAATTTTTTCCATTGTCGAAAATACTGTGACACGGCGACACTAAATGGCTTGTAAACCAAGAATGAATTGACTGATTGAAATGAACCTTCACATACGTTGATAAGAAGAGTGAACCAACAAAACAAAAACAAATTTGGACTAGTAGCAACGCCCTCAACAAAACAAAACAAAACTTATTGAACAACCTAGTAGATCTCCCAGAAGTACAAGATAATTATTTTTGTCTTTGATGTTTAATGAATTAAATATTTTTTCAAGTTCTGATTTGAATGAGCTTATTGTACTTGTAGGCGCGTAAGCAGCTACAATTATTATATTCTTATTTCTATGTGTAATTATAATTTGCGTTGATTCTAATGTCTTGAGATTGTTTAATTTTACGTTTGTTATTTTTTTGTAGTTTATCTTCTTTTTAATAATTATTGCAGTTCCTCCGCCGGATGTAATACCCGGTCTGTCTGTTCGTATGATATTGTAATTCTTAAAGCTTATTTTATGTTTGTCGCTTAGCTTTGTTTCATTGACTAGAGTTATGTCAGCATCACTTTCTATAATTTTTTGTAGTAAGTGATGTCTTTTGTAGTTTGAGATAAGTGAATTAATATTGATTGAAATAAGTTTTAAGTCATTGTATTCTATTGTTTCCTGTTCTTTGTCTGTGATTGCCATTGCTTTTATTGCAGATCAAGCCAATTATAAAGTTTATCCAGCCGTTGTGTATTGCTGGTTATTTCTAATCTTATTGTTTGTAATTGCTGCATTAAAGTATTTATGTTGTTTAGTATGAGGGTTGAAGTGTTTGGCGTATTAGTGTTTTGCGTGTTTGTATTGTTTGGTTGTGGTGTATTTACTGTGTTTGGTAGGTATGTTCCTGGCCATTGAGGCATAAGTTACGCCTTTGGTTGTTGTTTTTTGGAATTGGTTGTTTTGTTGTTGTATATGTACCGTATTATTGTATTTGTTTTGGTTTTGGTTTTGGATCATGTTTGTTCGTGTAGGACAACCCCTGTATGATGCTGGGTGACCATATGTATTACAAAGTACACAAAACAGTTTATTTCTCTCTTCTATTCTTTGTCCATTGGGGATTTTGCATTGACCCGGTTCATGTTGATCATTACATTTAACACACCTATACGCTAGGTTGCAATTTGTGGCAGAATGTCCGAGTCTTTGACATCACCCGCACTGTGAGGGACCAAATTTTTTAAGCTTGTCCAATTTAACTGCATGGTACACCACTGTTTTAATTCTTCGTGCTTCCAAGATATTATTATCATTTGATAGTTGTACTAGAAAGATTGGTAGTTTTCTGCCTTCCATTCTTGATTTTGGTGTGACCAATTGACTCACTTTTTCAAATTTAAGAGTCTCTGTGTTTTTTTATTGTAACTCTTGCAAAATGTCAGCTGTCTCGTATTCTTTGTTTAATCCCTTCAATACTAAAGTTATGCATTTTTCATATTTTGGTGTATATGAAAAGAAGTCTGTATTTACTTTAACTAGAAGGTCTTTTAGTTTTTTATAAATCTCCATATCGTGTGCATAGACCATATGTTTGCTATCACCCATGCACCTGATATGGAATTTTGTGGTTTTTATGTGTTTAGTTAATAGATTAAGTGTGGTTTGTACTTCCTGCGCATGAATAACTATTGGCGGCGGTGTCTGCTTTTCTTTTACTTTGTTGGAATTATTTTCAACGTGTTGAGTTGCTGACTTGTTTCTGGTAGTGTTGTGTCCCATCTGCTGTGTTGTTTTCTTTATTTTGTTCCTCCTTTTTGCTGCTATCGTCCATTCGTCGTCAGAGTTTGTTGTTTCTCTGTCATTTGTTGTATTTTCTTCGTAAAGACTGCTGAACCTGTTGTCTTGGGTTATTCTTTGGTCTTCTATGGGTTTCTTTGTGCCGCGTAGTTTTGCGTTTTCCTTTTTTAGTGTATTTAATTCTTCCTTTAGTATACTTATCCTGTCTTTTAATGTTTGAACAGATTCTCTCTCGTCACGTTTTTGCTGGTTTTCTTTTCCGAGGTTTTCAATGTCTGACAGCGCTTCCATCTCGCTGCTTTCTTCGTCTGGCATTGCAATGCGTCTTTTTATTGTGAGGTTGCGTTTCGGGTTTAATCTAGGACGCTTTTCCTTTGCGCGTCTTTCTCCTATTTTATTTGGTTTTGATTCCGACATTGGGTCGGTATTTTTCATGATTTCTTCATTTTGGTGATCCAGCTCTTTCTCCACGCACGCGTGTTTTTTTGTTGTTGAGATTGTGTTTATGTCAGCTATGTTTGAAACGTGGTATTTGTTTGTAAGTTTTAGATATTATTACACTCTAAATTATTTTAGTTTATGCGGAAGTATTTGTAGTGTAAAAATGGCACTTGCATAAACGAACTTTTCTTTTTACTGATTTTGCTGTCTTATACCCATGCGTAGCGACTATACGTCTGTCACTCACGCGGGTTCAGGCGCAACTGGTGTATTTCAGCAAGATTTGATCGTTGGCGTCAAAGTTAAGTCTATTGCTCGTAGTCACAGTCTAACTTTATTCTAGCTCATTTAACCCTTAGCGAACAAATGCCGCCATACTCGCGACATCATATGTATTCCAGAAAAATCGAATGTCGCCATACAGGCGGCATGACGTGATGTTTTAAAAAATCTATTAGGCTCCGCCTTAATTGTGTACGTTACAATAAAGGGCGGTCGGCAATTGTTTCTTGACACATTCTGGAGCATTCTTTCCCGAGTATTGACCGAGAATACACCGTTTCTTATACGTTCAGTAAAGTTTATTATCGTGATTTCCGGACGAGCAATATGTGTTAGAAGAAGGAAACACACAGTTCTGCGTGCAATTTTATCTATCTAGAATTTTAAAAACCTGGTATCCACATAGAGGACTGTTGAGGAAAGTACAACAGTGAACGAAAATATAAGTAATTTTATATAAATAAATTGTAAATCTATAAAAAATAAATTTATAAATGTATACAAATCTATGTATTACATACATATATCTATTCGTTTAGTTCAAATCTGTTTATTTTTCTGTTATTTTCACTACAGCATCCTTTCATGGACAAATCTGTTTATATACTACCTATTACTACTGAAAAATTCCATAAAATCCAGTAGAGCAATATTAATCATGCACATTTTTTCGCTCTGGAAATAAAGCACTAAATATCTTAAAAATCCGTCGATCTACTGGTCATTATTCTAGAAAAATGCGCTCGTTCGTTAAGGGTTAACACTATCGACCGCTATTGACTGAAGATGCCACTCACTAACGACCGACTCTGTTCTGGATATCGCGCAGGAATTGTGTATGTGCCTATTTGTAAAGCTCTATACCTCAGAAATACTGATTGTGTTGTTAAGAATCCTTTGGTTTCAAAGCAGTGTAATTTTATTGTCATTTAGAATTGTCAAGCTATCATTGGATATTTATTTTATCTAATATAACCGTTGACCACTGAAAAGCCGATTAATCGACTACCAGTGAATAACAGTTGGAACCGAAAGCCGTAAATCGGCTAGCGATCGATAAAGTGTTAAGAAAATCAAAAAAAGTTCAATAATATAGAAGACGAGAAAAAAGCAAAAGAGGATGCCAACAACACGCGGTGTTCCCAAGCGGTCACCCATCCAAGTACTGACCGCGCTCATTGCTGCTTAACTTCGGTGATCGGACGAGAACCGGTGTATTTCAGCAAGATTTGATCGTTGGCGTTCAAGTTTAGTAAATTGCTCGTAGTCACAGTACAACTTTATTCTAGTTCTTATAAAAAAAAATGAAAAGAAGATCAATAATATAGAAAATGAGAAAAAACAAAAGAGGATGCCAACAACACGCGGTGTTCCCAAGCGGTCACCCATCCAAGTACTGACCGCGCTCATTGCTGCTTAACTTCGGTGATCGGACGAGAACCGGTGTATTTCAGCAAGATTTGATCGTTGGCGTCAAACTTACGTCTATTGCTCGTAGTCGCAGTCTAAACTTGATGCTAGTTCTTTTAACCCTCTATGGACACTGACGCTTTTGTTAGCTTGCGATGCAACGGAATGTTTTCATGAAAAAGACTATGTTAAAAGACGACTGCACAGCACGTATTTGTGCACTTTCCCACGCGATTAGGCAGTTTTTGATATATGACCGTTGCTCTTCCCGACCGAAGTGGACGTTGGAACCGTGATCGAGACCCTGAACATTCCGCCCACCTTGAAAGTACCACTTTCAATACTAAATCGCAAATGTACTATAGTATACTATGTACAGGAATCGCTTAATATCTAAATAGTCCGTAACGTCGGAGTCACTGCATTTGGAATCGCCTGATTGTCTTCCATCTCTTTCCCAAGTGGCAATATGCAGATCTTTGTGATTGGACGCGTTAGGACTCCGTCCGATGTCTTCCCAGAGACCACCCGAGTGAGGTTGTCCTTCCCTGGGTGCATCTCCACGATGCGCCCCATACGCCACCTTAACGGGGGTAGGTTGTCGTCCTTGATCACGACCATGGACCTGGACCAAACTTCTCAGGAACAACAAGTCTCCACTTATTTCTTTGTTGCAATTGGTGCAAGTATTCAATGTGCCAGCGACGTCAGAAATGCTGAAACATGTACTGCAAATGCTCGTACCGATTTAATCTATTTATTGCAACCTCTAGCAATTGACGTTGTGGGAAAGCGGTCAATAGATCACCGATTAAAAAATGACCGGGTGTTAGTGGAGTAAAGTCCGTGGGGTCGGATGAGATGGAACATAAAGGACGTGAGTTCATGCATGACTCAACCTGCACCAGAATTGTGTACAATTCTTCATATGTTAATCGGGTTTCACCGATTACTCGCGTTAAATGATGTTTTGCGGATTTTACCGCCGCTTTCCATAAGCCCCCAAAATGGGGTGACTGTGGTGGAATGAAGTTCCACTGCATTTCTTCAGAGCACGCAAAGTCCTTAATTCTCTGAATATGCGTTTTCTCTTTCAATAAGGAGCCTAACACGTATAATCTATGTTACGCGCACCGTTCAAACGAGAATCGCGTTCTGTATCGTCGATTCTACGAGGGTTGTAAGTCCTCGACGCGTTGTGCCACCTGAATTATGCGCGTTTTCTCACGACCGTTTAGGGAGATGAGAATGATTTTGTTGTATGTATATATATATATAAAGAACGTATATTTTCTCTAGAAATATATAACAAACGGGTTTGGATACTAAGTTAATTTGTCGTGATACAGTAATATTCGCGTGTTGTGTGTTGAGTGTAAGTATTGTGTAACGTTGTAACGGATTGTTTAGTGACGCGTGTTGTTGGTGCGAGAGTTTCAATCAGAGTGCCCTTCTCGTCGTTTGGAATAATCATGAAGGAAAGGGCTCGTGCAGGTTTTTAGGAAAGGAAAGGGATTTGCCAATCAGGGAGGTTTTTTCTGGTGATGTTGTTAACCTATGATCGGATGCAAGTTTGCTCCACCCATAGCGGAATATACAGTGTTTCCCCTTTTTCGCTGATGAGTGGGGCGACATGTGGCTGCAGCATGTCTTAGTAAAAGAGAAAGCGGGTATTGGTACTTGACTGAAGATTGAAGACTAAGCGCAGCGCTGAAGTTAAAGATGTTAGGAAGGTACTTGAAATGGTCATGGAGGATTAGGGAACGGAGTCGTGGAACTATAATGAATGCATTGAAGGCTATTTTTGAGGAGTCTCGAGAGTGCCGGTATAAAGGCTTTGTTTTGGGGATGGGACAGGACTCCGGGCGAAACGACTCGAATGAAAAGGGAAAGTGTGGTGTGTAACAATCTATTTCGCGCGCCGATGAAATTGGTCCCGTTGTCGGACCAGATGCTATGACATTTATCCCGCCTAGTCGGAGTGACGCGAGACAATGATAAGTCTCGCATGATGTTTTTGACCGTGTTTGGTCTCGCCCTAAAACATCTAACGCACTTTCTCATCACTCGCTTCACTGTTGGTGCATGCCAACGACCAATATCGCGTTCGCAGGGATGGGCTGACGCTCTGAACTCCCCCGTGGAGTAATCTAAAATGCTCGTCTGTAACAATAAGTGTTGTAAATGAATGTCTGCTAGCCAAAATTACTAGGTGTTTGTGATCGTACGGTATGGATGCATTTGAAATACGTCCGCCCACCCTGAGCAGTCTCAGGTCGTCCACAAACGGATTCAAGTCGAGTTGCCCCTTTGGATTTTTGTGACGATTTACTATTTCGAATATCCCGCAGTGTATCTGGGAATGATTCGCCCTGTGCTATTGGGTTGGAGGGAAAGTTCTGTCGTATTTTAAAGAAAATATTTGAATTCATGTATAATAATATGTGTTTAATATTAATCAATTATATATGCTCCGTTATTTGTTACAACCTGTTGCCATCTTTCAGGTAACCTGTGAATTCCTGTTTTGTAGAAGTTCTCGTCCTTGGAGTTAAAATAGTTAGCAACTGTCTTAGGAACACTTTCAAAAGACTTGAATTTTTTTACCGTTAGATAATTTTGCAGAGATCGGAACAGGTAATAATCAGATGGTGCAATGTCAGGTGAATATGGTGGGTGACTAAGGACTTCCCATCCTAACGCATTCAGTTTTTGTTGTGTCAAAATTGCAGTATGCGGTCGAGCATTATCGTGGTGGAACACTATTCCTTTTCTGGACGCTAATTCTGGCCTTGTTTCTTTGATAGCTGCATTCAATTTATCCAGCTGATTGCAGTACAGATCCGCGTTAATGGTTTTTCCCTATTTCAGCAACTCGTAGTACATATATCTTTCCTGTCCCACCACAAATCAAAGCAGTTTTTCGTTGATGGATACTTGGTTTTGGAACTGTTGCTGATGATGTTCATGGTTTGCAAACATTTTTTTTTTAATTTCTCGAAAAAATCCACTTTTCTCTAGTAACCAGCTTGTCCAAAAATATATAGTACGTTGTTAATAAACAAAGTGATGAACACATTTTAAAACATCAGACAAATTGGCCGTTAATAGGCACCCAAACACTTTGTTTTAACACAAACGCTATTTAGTCTGTTATTCCAACTATTTTATAGTTATTACATCTGTTACTATTTCTCGACTTGTTAAATGTGGATTATTTTTAACATAAATCCAATAACTAATTATCTGATAATTAAATTAAAATTTACAACACATATAAAATAGAAAGGAGAGATAAGGTATTAAAACCGGAACGAAATTTGCTAAACCATCTAATTACGATTACATCATTTTATCTTTTGAGAAACACCGCACATAAATGTTTAGGAGACGAGCGAGGGCCAGATGAACCATATCAGTTGATATTGCAGTTTTCCTGTAATTATTGTCGCAGTCAACACATATTTTGTGTTCTACCTACGTGCATTCCATTCTGACTTGTTCACTTGTTTAGTCATTCATACACACATTCATACCTCAGTCTTGTCTTATTACGTACCTAATGTTAAGTATTAAACTTTTAAATTTTAATGAATGTAAAACTATGGACAGAAAATATACTATATACTTTTCTTAGCCTATATTTACATTGTCTTTATCTATTTAGAATCTACGCTTAAATGAATATCTTTGGCAATAGCACTGCTGTTACAATTCTTAGTTAGTTAGCTTAGTTTTCAAGCCACCAAAGTAAATTTGTGTCAACCCGGAACCTATCGTCGAATTCTATATTTGGGATTGTCATGTCATGGGCTGTCATCTATTGCCATGCAGTTTCTGCGCTTATGGTGTAGTAAAAAATTGGTACGTTATTCGGACTTTCTATAAGGCCTTTATTATCTAGGAAGAGGAACGCTTCCGGTGGGGCATATCCTCTTTTCACTGCCGCCCCCATGTATTCTGGGAGTGGGACTGTCTGGCACCATATCAGACTATTGTCCTTTACATTTTTTGTATTTTTATAGTAGTTTCTGATTAATTGTATAATGTGTGAGTCAATTCTTCTTATGTTAGCTTCGTTGTATACGTATCGGTTACTCACGAATTTTTGATACCCGGAGCAAGCTGTTCTGTATGTATTCAGACAGCTCCTGAGGCACCTTCTCTCGAATTTTCTTCTTTTTTCCATAGCTGATGTTTGGATGTTGTACCAAATTGGACAACCATATGTTATTATTGCTCTGACTAACGCTTGGTAACATATCACTTTAACTTTTCGGTATAAAATTGTATTATAAAATATATTCTTGATTGCGAGAAATGCGCCCCTTGCTCTGTCCAAGCACGAAGATACATGCTGTTTATAAGAAAGTTTATCATCTAAGAGACTCCTAAGTACTTAACTACTTTTTTACTTTCTATTTTGTACTCTTTGGATTGGTCGGCGAAGATTTCAAAATTATTTAACAGTTTTTCATTCGTGCCTGATTTAATTAAATCCCTTGTTCTTGGTCGGAACAGAATAGTCTCACATTTATTTTTGTTTATTTTTAGTTTTCAGTTGTTACAGTTGTCCATAATTTTAAGGAAACTTTGTTTGAAGTGATGTTTGAATTAAACGTATGCTTTTGTCTATGCCATATAGAATTAAATCGTCGGCGAAGGCAATACATTTGGCCCGATTCGTTTCGTTTATGTTCAAGAGTTTTAGCAGATCACTCAGGTAGACGCTAAACAGAAGGGATGAATTTACAGTACCTTGTTGTAGGCCGTTCTTTACTACGAATTCTGTCTTTGATGTGTTCATTCCAGTAGTGACCCGAAACTTTGTGTTCGTTACCATATTGAATACTATTCTAATCAAGTACCCGGGGAATTGTTTTTTTAACATTTTAAATATTAGACGGTCAGTCCAAATCGTTTCAAAAACTTTTTCCAAATCAATTAGTATTGCCCCAGTGGCTTGACCCTCATTGAAGGCCCAGCAAATGTCTGATATCAGTTTGCCGATTGGTTAATATATTATTTAGTTTGATTTCAAATAGTTTGCTTATGCACGAGAGCAGGGAAATTGGTCTGTAGTTTGTTGGATTGGATGCGTCTTTATCTTTTTTATGCAGTCCTAACACTTTTGCTCTCTTCCAAAGGTTGGGAAAATGTGCATTGTTGATTAGATTGTGGAAAAGAATACAATAGTTTCCCAGTATCTGATTCGGTAAATTTTTTATCACTATATTCGGTATCCTATCAAAACCAGATGATTTTTTGTTTTTCATTCTTTTTATAAAAAGTTTTGATGAAGCGTGAAGTGATACGTTATATTTATTCGCGTTTTTTATCAGCCATCTGTGAAGGAATTTACCCCTATCATTATTATCTGGGTTTCCCCAGTCTACATGTTTGCTATTTAGATCTCTCAGAAGTACAAGATAATTATTTTTGTCTTTGATGTTTAATGAATTAAATATTTTTTCAAGTTCTGATTTGAATGAGCTTATTGTACTTGTAGGCGCGTAAGCAGCTACAATTATTATATTCTTATTTCTATGTATAATTATAATTTGTATTCTTTCTAATGTCATGAGATTGTTTAATTTTACGTTCGTTATTTTTTTGTAGTTTATCTTTTTTTTTAATAATTATTGCGGTTCCTCCGCCGGATGTATCACCTGGTTTGTATGTCCTTATGATATTGTAATTCTTAAAGCTTATTTTATGTTTGTCGCTTAGCTTTGTTTCATTGACTAGAGTTATGCCAGCGTCACTTTCTATAATTTTTTGTAGTAGGTGGTGTCTTTTGTAGTTTGAGATAAGTGAATTAATATTGATTGAAATAAGTTTTAAGTCATTTAATTCTATTGTTTCCTGTTCTTTGTCTGTGATTGCCATTGCTTTTATTGCAGATCAAGCCAATTATAAAGTTTATCCAGCCGTTGTGTATTGATGTTTATTTCTAATCGTATTGTTTGTAATTGCTGCATTAAAGTATTTATGTTGTTTAGTATGAGGGTAGAAGTGTTTGGCGTATTAGTGTTTTGCGTGTTTGTATTGTTTGGTTGTGGCATATTTACTGTGTTGGTAGGTATGTTCCTGGCCATTGAGGCATAAGTTACGCCTTTGGTTGTTGTTTTTTGGAATTGGTTGTTTTGTTCTTGTATATGTACCGTATTATTGTTTTTGTTTTGGTTTTGGATCATGTTTGTTCGTGTAGGACAACCCCTGTATGATGCTGGGTGGTCATATGTATTACAAAGTACACAAAACAGTTTATTTCTCTCTTCTATTCTTTGTCCATTGGGGATTTTGGATTCGCCCGGTTCATGTTGATCATTACATTTAACACACCTATACGCTAGGTTGCAATTTGTGGCAGAGTGTCCCAGTCTTTGACATCGCCTGCACTGTGAGGGACCAAATTTTTTAAGCTTGTCCCATTTAACTGCATGGCACAGCACTGTTTTAATTCTTCGTGCTTCCAAGATATTACTATCATTTGATAGTTGTACTAGAAAGATTGGTAGTTTTCTGCCTTCCATTCTTGATTTTGGTGTGACCAATTGACTCACTTTTTCAAATTTAAGAGTCTCTGTGTTTTTTGATTGTAACTCTTTCAAAATGTCAGCTGTCTCGTATTCTTTGTTTAACCCCTTCAATACTAAAGTTATGCATTTTTCATATTTTGG
The DNA here is from genome assembly GCA_033815515.1 of Cryptocheilus praepositus. Lineage (NCBI taxonomy): Eukaryota > Metazoa > Arthropoda > Insecta > Hymenoptera > Pompilidae > Cryptocheilus > Cryptocheilus praepositus. Next base: position 141,137 of record JAWWQZ010000084.1, on the reverse strand, counting down.
TGTATATGAAAAGAAGTCTGTATTTACTTTAACTAGAAGGTCTTTTAGTTTTTTATAAATCTCCATATCGTGTGCATAGACCATGTGTTTGGTATCACCCATGCACCTGATATGGAATTTTGTGGTTTTTATGTGTTTAGTTAATAGATTAAGTGTGGTTTGTACTTCCTGCGTATGAATAACTATTGGCGGTGGTGTCTGCTTTTCTTTTACTTTGTTGGAATTATTTTCAACGTGTTGAGTTGCTGAGTTGTTTCTGGTAGTGTTGTGTTCCATCTGCGGTGTTGTTTTCTTTATTTTGTTCCTCCTTTTTGCTGCTATCGTCCATACGTCGTCAGAGTTTGTTGTTTCTATGTCATTTGTTGTTGCATTTTCTTCATAAAGACTGCTGAACTTGTTCTTTTGGGTTATTCTTTGGTCTTCTATGGGTTTCTTTGTGCCGCGTAGTTTTGCGTTTTCCTTTTTTTAGTGTATTTAATTCTTCCTTTAGTATACTTATCATGTCTTTTAATGTTTGAACAGATTCTTCCCCGTCACGTTTTTGCTGGTTTTCTTTTCCGAGGTTTTCAATGTCTGACAGTGCTTCCATCTCGCTGCTTTCTTCGTCTGGCATTGCAATGCATCTTTTTATTGTGAGGTTACGTTTCGGGTTTAATCTAGGACGCTTTTCCTTTGCGCGTCTTTCTCCTATTTTATTTGGTTTTGAGTCCGACATGGGGTCGGTATTTTTCATGATTTCTTCATTTTGGTGATCCAGCTCTTTCTCCACGCACGCGTGTTTTTTTTTCGTTGAGGTTGTGTTTATGTCAGCTATGTTTGAAACGTGTTATTTGTTTGTAAGTTTTAGATATTATTACACTCTAAATTATTTTAGTTTATGCGGAAGTATTTTTAGTGTAAAAATGGCACTTGCATAAACGAACTTTTCTTTTTACTGATTTTGCTGTCTTATACCCATGCGTAGCGACTATACGTCTGTCACTCACGTGGGTTCAGGCGCAACTGGTCTATTTCAGTAAGATTTGATTGTTGGCGTTAAAGTTAACTCATTGCGTACCGCACGCTGCTCGCCCAACGTGCTTCCAGGGCCCGCATATTTTCGAGCGCTCCAAGACAACTTTGTGCAATGCATACATGCATTTTTTTAATTCGCATTTATAATAAATATTCCAAACAGTTTCTTTATTTCACAACATGAGACATTCCTCCAGTTTCTTTGCTTCAAGTTAGACTTATACTTATGTGAATTTTGTGAATAATACCGATTTGTTTCCTCACTAATAATTTCGAAAAATTCATTGCCAAATATACAGTTGACTGCATCTTTCACATTGCAGTTTCTTTGTAATGGTGTAAGCATACCAGAAATTCTTTCAAATGGTTCCAAATTTGAAGAAGTATCCTCTTCTGTTCATTCTTCAATTATAGGCTCATCAACCTCAAGCTCCGAATCTTCATTTTCGCTTGAAATATTAGATTTTTTATTCATCCCCTTTCTTCGTTTAATACCATCACTTATTGCAACAATTTCGCTATCATCACTAAGTTCACTTTCACTTGAAATGTTATTTGATACGTCAGATAAATCATCAAACAATAACTCATTTTGGCTTTCCTTTTCTTCATTTCCATGAGACATGTTTGACGTTTTCGGAATTGGGGTTAATTTTGTGAACTAATTCAAAAACTGTGTCCTCATAAATTAAAATGCTATCGTTCAAATAATAAAATGCACAATAATAAAATCTTTTATAAGATACGATAGACTACTGGACCGGACTCACTGATGTAATTGTGATACTGGCCGATTGTTTTCTACTGTTTCGACATTTCGACATTCATTTATTTCGCGAATCTTCTGTTATAAGCTGACGCAAGGCTTCGTTACCTTCGTATCGTAATAATGACAATATTATCATGTGTAATTTCTCAACTCGTCAAGTCTCGTCACCCGGCCTCAACGTTCGGTTTGTTAAAGATGAGATTTCTCGTGACCCGTACGCAACGAGTTAAGTAAATTGCTCGTAGTCAGAGTCCAACTTTATTCTAGTTCATTTAGGAAAATCAAAAAATGGTTAATAATATAGAAAATGAGGGGAAAAAAACAAAAGAGTGCCAACAACACGCGGTGTTCCCAAGCGGTCACCCATCCAAGTACTGACCGCGCTCATTGCTGCTTAACTTCGGTGATCGGACGAGAACCGGTGTATTTCAGCAAGATTTGATCGTTGGCGTCAAAGTTAAGTCTATTGCTCGTAGTCACAGTCTAACTTTATTCTAGCTCATTTACCCCTTAGCGAACGAATGCCGCCATACTCGCGACATCATAAATATTCTAGAAAAATCGAATGTCGCCATACAGGCGGCATGACGTGATATTTTAAAAAATCTATTAGGCTCTGCCTTAATTGTGTACGTTACAATAAAGGGCGGTCGGCAATTGTTTCTTGACGCATTCTGGAGCATTCTTTCCCGAGTATTGACCGAGAATACACCGTTTCTTATACGTTCAGTAAAGTTTATTATCGTGATTTCCGGACGAGCAATATGTGTTAGAAGAAGGAAACACACAGTTCTGCGTGCAATTTTATCTATCTAGAATTTTAAAAACCTGGTATCCACATAGAGGATTGTTGAGGAAAGTACAACACTGAACGAAAATATAAGTAATTTTATATAAACAAATAGTAAATCTATAACAAACAAATTTAGAAATGTATACAAATGTATGTATTACATACATATATCTATTCGTTTAGTTCAAATCTGTTTATTTTTCTGTTATTTTCACTACAGCATCCTTTCATGGACAAATCTGTTTATATACTACCTATTACTACTGAAAAATGCCATAAAATCCAGTAGAGCAATATTAATTATGCACATTTTTTCGCTCTGGAAATAAAGCACTAAATATCTTAAAAATCCGTCGATCTACTGGTCATTATTCTAGAAAAATGCGCTCGTTCGTTAAGGGTTAACACCATCGACCGCTATTGACTGCAGATGCCACTCACTAACGACCGACTCTGTTTGGATATCGCGCAGGAATTGTGTATGTGCCTATTTGTAAAGCTCCATAACTCAAAAATACTGATTGTGTTGTTAAGAATCCTTTGGTTTCAAAGCAGTGTAATTTTATTGTCATTTAGAATTGTCAAGCTATCATTGGATATTTATTTTATCTAATATAACCGTTGACCACTGAAAAGCCCATTAATCGACTACCGGTGAATAACAGTTGGAACCGAAAGCCGAAAATCGGCTAGCGATCGATAAAGTGTTAAGAAAATCAAAAAAAGTTCAATAATATAGAAGACGAGAAAAAAGCAAAAGAGGATGCCAACAACACGCGGTGTTCCCAAGCGGTCACCCATCCAAGTACTGACCGCGCTCATTGCTGCTTAACTTCGGTGATCGGACGAGAACCGGTGTATTTCAGCAAGATTTGATCGTTGGCGTTCAAGTTTAGTAAATTGCTTGTAGTCATAGTATAACTTTATTCTAGTTCTTATAAAAAAAAATGAAAATAAGATCAATAATATGGAAAATGAGAAAAAAACAAAAGATGGTGCCAACAACACGCGGTGTTCCCAAGCGGTCACCCATCCAAGTACTGACCGCGCTCATTGCTGCTTAACTTCGGTGATCGGACGAGAACCGGTGTATTTCAGCAAGATTTGATCGTTGGCGTCAAAGTTAAGTCTATTGCTCGTAGTCGCAGTCTAAACTTGATGCTAGTTCTTTTAACCCTCTATGGACACTGACGCTTTTGTTAGCTTGCGATGCAACGGAATGTTGTCATGAATAGGAATATGTGAAAAGACGACTGCACAGCACGTATTTGTGCACTTTCCCACGCGATTGGGGCAGTTTCCCCAATGATATATGACCGTTGCTCTTCCCGACCGAAGTGGACGTTGGAACCGTGATCGAGACCCTGAACATTCCGCCCACCTTGACAGTATCACTTTCAATACTAATTCGCAAATGTACTATAGTATACTATGTACAGGAATCGCTTAATATCTAAATAGTCCGTAACTTCGGAGTCACTGCATTTGGAATCGCCTGATTGTCTTCCATCTCTTTCCCAAGTGGCAATATGCAGATCTTTGTGATTGGACGCGTTAGGACTCCGTCCGATGTCTTCCCAGAGACCACCCGAGTGAGGTTGTCCTTCCCTGGGTGCATCTCTACGATGCGCCCCATACGCCACCTCAACGGGGGTAGGTTGTCGTCCTTGATCACGACCATGGACCTGGACCAAACTTCTCAGGAACAACAAGTCTCCACTTATTTCTTTGTTGCAATTGGTGCAAGTATTCAATGTGCCAGCGACGCCAGAAATGCTGAAACATGTACTGCAAATGCTCGTACCGATTTAATCTATTTATTGCAACCTCTAGCAATTGACGTTGTGGGAAAGCGGTCAATAGATCACCGATTAAAAAATGACCGGGTGTTAGTGGAGTAAGGTCCGTGGGGTCGGATGAGATGGGACATAAAGGACGTGAGTTCATGCATGACTCAACCTGCACCAGAATTGTGTACAATTCTTCATATGTTAATCGGGTTTCACCGATTACTCGCGTTAAATGATGTTTTGCGGATTTTACCGCCGCTTTCCATAAGCCCCTAAAATGGGATGACTGTGGTGGAATGAAGTTCCACTGCATTTCTTCAGAGCACGCAAAGTCCTTAATTCTCTGAATATGCGTTTTCTCTTTCAATAAGGAGCCTAACACGTATAATCTATGTTACGCGCACCGTTCAAACGAGAATCGCGTTCTGTGTCGTCGATTCTACGAGGGTTGTAAGTCCTCAACGCGTTGTGCCACCTGAATTATGCGCGTTTTCTCACGACCGTTTAGGGAGATGAGAATGATTTTGTTGTATGTTATGAGGTAACAAAGAACGTATATTTTCTCTAGAAATATATAACAAACGGGTTTGGATACTAAGTTAATTTGTCGTGATACAGTAATGTTCGCGTGTTGTGTGTTGAGTGTAAGTATTGTGTAACGTTGTAACGGATTGTTTAGTGACGCGTGTTGTTGGTGCGAGAGTTTGAATCAGAGTGCCCTTCTCGTCGTTTGGAATAATCATGAAGGAAAGGGCTCGTGCAGGTTTTTAGGAAAGGAAAGGGATTTGCCAATCAGGGAGGTTTTTTCTGGTGATGTTGTTAACCTATGATCGGATGCAAGTTTGCTCCACCCATAGCGGAAAATACAGTGTTTCCCCTTTTTCGCTGATGAGTGGGGCGACATGTGGCTGCAGCATGTCTTAGTAAAAGAGAAAGCGGGTATTGGTACTTGACTGAAGATTGAAGACTAAGCGCAGCGCTGAAGTAATAAAGATGTTAGGAAGGTACTTGAAATGGTCACGGAGGATTAGGGAACGGAGTCGTGGAACTATAATGAATGCATTGAAGGCTATTTTTGAGGAGTCTCGAGAGTACAGGTATAAAGGCTTTGTTTTGGGGATGGGACAGGACTCCGGGCGAAACGACTCGAATGAAAAGGGAAAGTGTGGTGTGTAACAATCTATTTCGCGCGCCGATGAAATTGGTCCCGTTGTCGGACCAGATGCTATGACATTTACCCCGCCTGGTCGGAGTGACGCGAGACAATGATAAATCTCGCATGATGTTTTTGACCGTGTTTGGTCTCGCCCTAAAACATCTAACGCACTTTCTCATCACTCGCTTCCACTGTTGGTGCATGCCCACGGCCAATATCGCGTTCACAGGGATGGGCTGACGCTCTGAACTCCCGCGTGGAGTAATCTAAAATGTTCGTCTGTAACAATAAGTGTTGTAAATGAATGTCTGCTAGCCAAAATTACTAGGTGTTTGTGATCGTACGGTATGGATGCATTTGAAATACGTCCGCCCACCCTGAGCAGTCTCAGGTCGTTCATAAACGGATTCAAGTCGAGTGGCCCCTTGGATTGTTGTGATGATTTACTATTTCGAATATCCCGCAGTGTATCTGGGAATGATTCGCCCTGTGCTATTGGGTTGGAGGGAAGGTTCTGTCGTATTTTAAAGAAAATATTTGAATTCATTTATAAAAATATGTGTTTAATGTTAATCAATTATATATGCTCCGTTATTTGTTACAACCTGTTGCCATCTTTCAGGTAACCTGTGAATTCCTGTTTTGTAGAAGTTCTCGTCCTTGGAGTTAAAATAGTCAGCAACTGTCTTAGAAACACTTTCAAAGGACTTGACTTTTTTTCCCGTTAGATAATTTTTCAGAGATCTGAACAGGTAATAATCAGATGGTGCAATGTCAGGTGGATACGGTGGGTGACTAAGGACTTCCCATCCTAACGCATTCAGTTTTTGTTGTGTCACCATTGCAGTATGTGGTCGAGCATTATCGTGGTGGAGCACTATTCCTTTTCAGGACGCTAATGCTGGCCTTTTTTCTTTGATAGCTGCATTCAATTTATCCAGCTGATTGCAGTACAGATCCGCGTTAATGGTTTTTCCCTATTTCAGCAACTCGTAGTACACTGTACCTTTCCTGTCCCACCACAAACAAAGCAGTACTTTTCGTTGATGGATACTTGCTTTTGGAACTGTTGCTGATGATGTTCCTGGTTTGCAGTAACATTTTTTTCTCTTAATATTCTCGTAAAGAATCCACTTTTCATCTCCAGTAACCAGCTTGTCCAAAAACGGCTCCACATTGTGTCTAATCAGATGTGATGAACACATTCTTACACGATCAGACAAATTCTTTTCCGTTAATTCATGTGGAACCCAAACACTTTGCTTTAACACAAACCTAAGAGATTTAAAGTGATCTCCAACCGTTGTATGATGAATGCCAAACTCTTCTGCAATTTCTCGACTTGTTAAATGTGGATTATTTTCAAAACATCATTATCGATCTTGGATGGTCGTCCAGATCGATCACTTTCTTGGAGGTTCAGATCCCCGGAACGAAATTTGCTAAACCATCTTTGACGAGTACGAACATTTACAATATCTTTTCCAAACACCGCACATAAATGTTTACATGCCACCGATGCGTTGCTTTCTTTTTGGAATTCATACAAAATGCAGTGTCGTAAATGCACTTTATCTACTGACATGTTTTTCACTTCAAATATCACAAGTAAATGATGAACGGTAAAAAATGACTCCTTTTATATTATACAGCAGCAAAAAGAAAAAAACAAAAAAATCCGAATGACTCACTAGCCAGATGTTTTTTTTTATTTACAAGAAAAATTACCTGCCTATTAAAAATACGATAGAACTTTCCCTCCAACCCAATATATACTTGTTTTAGCTTATATTTACATTTCCTTTATCTACTTAGAGTCTACGCTTAAATGCATATCTTTGGCCATATCAATGCTGTTACGAATAGTAGGAACGTTAGTAGTTTTCAAGCCACCAGAATAAATGTGTGTCAACCCGGAACCTATCGTCCAATTCTATATTTGGAATTGTCATGTCATGGGCTGTCTTCTGTTGCCATGCAGTTTCTGCACTCATGGGGAAATGTTTAAAAAACGCTTGGTGTGGTAAAAAATTGGTTCCTTCTTCGGACTTTCTATAAGGCCTTTATTATCTAGGAAGAGGAACGCTTCCGGTGGGGTATATCTTCTTTTTACAGCCGCCTCCATGTATTCTGGGAGTGGAACCGTCTGGCACCATATCAGACTATTGTCCTTTACAGTTTTTGTATTTTTGTAGTAGTTTCTAATTAACTGTATTATATGTGAGTCAATTCTCCTTATATTAGCCTCGTTGTATACGTATCGGTTACTCACGAATTTTTGATACCCGGTTTGCCACTCGCATAGTATACCGGATGGAACTTACAATCTACATTATCTTTCTGCATAAGTATTGAATTTTTTGTAATCACGTTTTGTGTTAACGCGATCTGCTTCACGACCTTTTACGGAGGTGAAGGGTGTAAATTGTACGAAGAAGTGTTCAACGGAATAACAAATATATATTTCAAACAAACTTAGTAAGGTTTACAAAATTAATATGAATCGCAAAAACAGAAAATATGTTATACGCGTGGTGAGTTTATCGAAAAGGTTCGTAGTGCGTTGTTGTAACTTTGGTGACAGTGTTCGAGCAAGTGAAGTCCAATGGTCCTTGCTTCAGTATATGTAAATGTCTTTCTCCCCTCCAGCTCATCTTTTTCCTCGTGTGTTCGTTAGGATTTTCCGAAATTCGGAAAGGAAGTGGGGATATGCGGAGATTGGTGCCGTGTGTATGGGATCGGGAGGTATCGCGATCGAAACAAAGAACTGAGGGTTCGGCATGTGTGAAGAAAGAGGGATATGACCAGAAAGGACAGGAAGGATTAGGCGATATTTGGTTGACCGATAAAATTGAACGTGGACGTTGATTACTTTTTCGGGATCTATTGAAATGCGGAGGACAATGGGAGACTAAACGGTGTTGGCTAACGGTGGTTGATGAGCTGGAGGTGAGGCGTCCGGTTTTCGTTCGTCTTGCGAACGAACAAGTATTACACCGTAACCAAACATTGAGGCGGCCGTGTGGAATTCAGTCTTGGCATTGACCCGGTATAATTTCAAAATTGTAATTAATCTTTGCAAATTTGCAATAATACGCTGATTCGGTCTCGTCCCATGATTTTTCGATAAATGTAAGTTTTTATTATTTTATCAGTTGACCAATACTTGTTTAGTGCTCATTTCTTCATCCGCGACATAAACATGGCATGGCATAACTGGAATTAATTCACCCATTCTGCTTCTTAGTTCATTTGCGTTCCACGTACCGATATTTAAACAGTTAATTCGGTTTCTAGTTTGGTAGAGAAATTCACAAATGCTTGAAACTTATCTATGTTTGATTGACATTGTTCCAATTGCACTGTTAAGCGTTTCACTAACTTAAGCATAGTATTGATATCACAGATTTGCTTTATGTAGCCAATTTCCCTTGAGAGTTCTGCAAGTTTGGTAATGTCTTTACTGGCGTAGTTGCTATTTGTGTTTACATTGCTCTTTGTAATGATGGTTTTTGTCGTTAAATTGTCATTGTTGGTTTCTTGTACACTTCTTGGTTTCCAGTTCCAGACATTTGCTAATTCAATTGATCATGGTTTCAGACTAGGAAATTGCTTGTGAACACTTATGTTTGTTAGTTACTGTTGTGGCTTTCTTATGGGCAGTATTTTCGTCAGTCAGTGTTCCCAATCTTTTTTTATATACCTCACAGATTGTTGCGTTCGCTGGATGTTCACCATTGAAGTTAACACATTTTGCCAGCGTATCTTTCGTTTTTTGTACTGTCTTTGGTCAAGTGCTTTTCTGCGCACTTGAGGCAGGCAGGTTCTGCATAACAGTTGGCTGCTGCATGTCCCCATTCTTGACAGTTGTGACATTGGGTTAATCTATTTTTATTGATGAATTTCTCCCATGTTGTTTTTGTATGACTGAGATATGGAATCTTTTGTCTTAGCTGTGATAATGTCGTATCTGACTTACATGTTACCGTGAATAGGGGCCTGGCTGTGTTTTTCATTAAGTTTACACGTGTCGCACCAAATCCCATTTCATTTATGTCATTCTGAATTTGTATTGTGTCCGTCTCAGCATGGAATCCTCTGATTACAAATACGCGTTTCTTGTTCTCTTTTTCGGTGAATGTACGGAATTGTATCTTATTGTTCAGCCATAGTTCCTTGAGCGTTTGGAAGTCTGTCTTACTTGTTGTCATTATTTCTGTGTAGTCTTTGTTGTACTTGATACAGAATTTATTATTTAGGACGTTTTTTATTTTTGTTAGAAACTTGTAATCTTCTTTGATCTCACCATGTATGACAAGTGGCGGTGGTTTTCTTGCTGATTTGATTCGTGACGTTTTGCTCGTTTGATTGGTGCTGTTATTGGTATTTTCAGCTTCATTGTTGCTTGTTTCTTGTTCCATGTCATGGTGAGTGTCACAGTCATTATCGCTTAGGATGTCGTATCTGTTGCTTGTCGGTACGCCACGTGTACTTATAGATGTCTTCATTTTTCTCTTTTCACTCGCGGTCGAGTTATTTGCTTCACTTTCCAATTTTCGTTTTTTAGCTTTCACTATGAAGTCACTAAATTTTGTTTGTTCCTGCTTCTTATTAATAGGGGCATCGTTATTACTTTGGGGGTTAGGTTGCGATATTTTGCTTCTCCTTGTCCTTCGTAGCGATGTTGTCAATCGGACGAGTCCGGGACGAATGGACGAGAACCGGTGTATTTCAGCAGGATTTGATCGTTGGCGTCCAAGTTAAGTTTGTTGCCCGTAGTCATAGTCTAACTTGCTTCTAGTTTAAGAAAATAAAAAAAAAGTTCAATATATTGAATTTGAAAAAACAAAAACAAAAGAGGATGCCAACAACACGCGGTGTTCCCAAGCGGTCACCCATCCAAGTACTGACCGCGCTCATTGCTGCTTAACTTCGGTGATCGAACGAGAACCGGTGTATTTCAGCAAGATTTGACCGTTGGCGTCTAAGATAAGTCTAGTGCCCGTAGTCATAGTCTAACTTGCTTCTAGTTTAAGAAAATAAAAAAAAAGTTCAATATATTGAATTTGAAAAAACAAAAGCAAAAGAGGATGCCAACAACACGCGGTGTTCCCAAGCGGTCACCCATCCAAGTACTGACCGCGCTCATTGCTGCTTAACTTCGGTGATCGGACGAGAACCGGTGTATTTCAGCAAGATTTGATCGTTGGCGTCTAAGTTTGTTATTAATTTCTGTTAGTTCCTTCGCTATGGCTGATATATTAACACTTGGCATGCGGGCATACTTCGCCGCCGAATTTCGCGTGCAGCGGGCGTTTTTTCTTGAATCGCGCGGAAGTTTGGTTATTCAGAAAAATCGCTGTAAATCGAAAACTACTTCGTTTTTATGAATGAAACTTTTTTTATTTCACACTTAAATATATACTGTATGATTATTTAACAAAAAAAACAAACGATATTTTCACGAAATCATAAAAATAAGCGATTTTTAAAGTTTTCCACACTATCATACGAAAAGTCCGATAATTTGTCAGCGCATATTTCTTCATCACTATCTTTGTCACAACGGCTCATTTGATCAATTTTGTAGTCAATAATAAAAAATCAAGCTTCAAATTGATAAATCGCGTTCTGGAGCTAAGAATTCGATTGAAGACGAAATAACTCAGCAAAAGATCGAGTAACTCAACAATCATAACTTATGGGAAAAAAAATGCAAAGCGTTGCCTAGCAACGCAAATAACACGCATATAATGTCACACATTCATGTAATTATACGTATTTAGTAGATTTGTGGTGGATATCCACTAACAACACCAAATCAACTAAAAACGTATTTTTACGTGACCCGCGCTCCAGTGACAGACTACATAAAATGTAAAAATACGTTGCCCGCATGCCAAGTGTTAAGCTGGGTCGCATTGCACGATTCTCTGTTTTTTGGTTGTGTGAGTTTAGAGACATACGTGTTCTCTTTAGTCAATGTTCTGCCTGTCCAGGAGTTGCATACGACGTTTAAATTGTGATTGCTGTTCATACTTGGGAAAAGAGTGGCATCCTCGATGTTGGGTGTTTTCCTAGGGTTAGGCGTGTTTCTGGGTTTATGCATTCCAGCCTTTGGTCTTGCTGCTAACCATTCCACTCTCTTTTGGTATGCTTCACATGTTGTAGCATTTGCTGGGTGATCTCCATTGCAGTTGATGCATCTTGCTGGTTGGTCTCTAAGTTTTGTGCAGTCCTTTGTGAGAAGGCCTTCCGCACACTTTAACCAGCCAGGTTCTGCATAGCAGTGTAGGATTTTTTGATTGGAATGATATTAAACAGTTTTAAACACAAAAGTAATGGTTGTAATGTTTCTCGCACTTCACTCTGTATTAAACGCTAATAAATGTTCGCTCAAAACTCACTAAACGCATTCGCTGATAATCTCTAAATATTCGCTATGATGCACACACTGTTACGCTTGAACGTTTCGCAAAGACTCACTTCTTTTATTATCGCGCTCAACACTTTTATACTAATTAGTTTCTAGAACATTCCTAATAACGAATATAGATACATGCATTCTTTCTCACTCTCTCACTCTCGCTTTCTCTCTCTCTCATACGCACACTTTCTCATTACTCGTTCGTACAAAATCACACATCCTACAGCAGTTTGAGGTAGCGTGTCCCCACTCCTGACATCTATGGCATTGTGTGGCCCTTCTTTTGGTTTTGTAGTCCTCTTATGTAACTTTTGTATGGCATATGTATTTTATTTTATTATTTAAAAGTGCTAGTTTTATTGTAGCTGGTAGTGAGATCATGTACAATGGGATTTGGATACCCTTCATCATATATACATTTGTTTCAGGAAGACCTTGTGTCATTAGGTCGTTGCTTATTTCCTGTTCTTCCATTTTTGGATGCAATCCTCTGATAACAAATGTCTTTTTTTCTTTCATTGTGCGGTGTGTAGGTATGAAATTCTATTTTCTTCTTTAGATATTCTTCCTTTAGTTTTTTATAATCTTCGTCCGTTGTTGTGAAGACCTCTGTTTTGTCTTTGTGGTATTTTATGTAGTATTTACTTTGCAGTATTTATTTCAAAGTAAGTGCAAATTTTGCGTGACTCAGCATTCCCATGGATGACTAATGGCGCTGGTTTCTTGGTTTTATGTTTTATCGTTGACCTGGTATAAGATGTTTTTGTGGTCTTTTCTGTTTCTTCATTTTCTTCATTTTCCGTGTCCATGTCCGATTCGCCATCGCTCGATAGCGCTTCGAATCTATTACTGCATGATATCGAATTTGCGCTTTCTCTTTGTTTGGTCCTTTTCTTTCGTATGTCGTCCTCCATCATGCTATCATTCCTGCGTCGTTTTGTATGCTTAGTTATGATTTTGCTTAGGTTGTATTCATGTTGTTGTTCTTCAATTTGCAGGTTAGAGTCCCCGGAGGGGACGCTATGTTTTGCGTTAAAGTTATGTTTGTTAGGTATGTTTTGAGTTTCGTGTATTGGGTACTATTGTTATATGTTTTGTTCTTTTCACGCTTTATTTTTGCGTTTTACTTATTACTTGTGTTTTACTCTTTCGCTGTTGGCGCTCAGACGAAAACCGATGTTCACGTGTATTGGAAAATTCTCTCCAATGACTTCCAGCACTCTTGGTTAGGACACTGAACAACTTTATTCGATAATATGCGTTACAGAAAAGAGCAAACGAAACCAAGAATAAGAAACCGCCACGTGCACGCGTTTCGGTTGATGTCCTATAGCTGACTAACGCATGCCCTTCGAGACGCACAGCACAAACAAAAGAAAAAACACAAACGGAAGAAATAATGTACCGTCTAAGAGTCCACTGCCACGATGCCACGCGGCATTCTCAATGCTACATTAGCCTAAATATTCTTCCAATAACGTGGTCGCAGCCGGACGACAATTGGTGATCGGACGAGAACCGGTGTATTTCAGAAAGATTTGATCGTTGGCGTCAAAGTTCAGTCTATTACACGTAGTTACAGTTTAACTTTATTCTAGCTCATTTAACACTTTATCGACCGCTATTGACTGAAGATGCCACTCACTAACGACCGACTCTGTGTTGGACATCGCGCAGGAATTATGTATCTGCCTATTTGTAAAGCTCTATACCTCAAAAATACTGATTGTGTTGTTGAGAATTCTTTGGTTTCAAAGCAGTGTAATTTTATTGTCATTTAGAATTATCACAATATCATTTGATATTTATTTTACTTAATATAACCGTTGACCACTGAAAAGCCGATTAATCGGCTGCCGGTAAATAACAGTTGAAACCGAAAAGCCGAAAATCCGTTAGCGGTTGGTAAAGTGTTAAGAAAATGGAAAAAAAGTTCAATAATATAGAAAATGAGAAAAAAAAACAAAAGAGTGCCAACAACACGCGGTGTTCCCAAGCGGTCACCCATCCAAGTACTGACCGCGCTCATTGCTGCTTAACTTCGGTGATCGGACGAGAACCGGTGTATTTCAGCAAGATTTGATCGTTGGCGTCCAAATAAAGTCTATTGCTCGTAGTTATAGTCTAACTTTATTCTAGCTCATTTAACCCTTAGCAAACGAATGCCACCATACTCGCGACATCATATATCGCTTATTGCAACAATGTCCCTATCGTCATTAAGTTCACTTTCACTTGAAATGTTATTTGGTACATCAGATAAATCATCAAACAATAATTCATTTTGGCTTTCATTTTCTTCATTTCCATGAGACATGTTTGACTTTTTTAGAATTAGGGTTTGTTTTGTGAACTAATTCAAAAACTGTTTCCTCATAAATTAAAATGCTGTCGTTCAAATAATAAAATGCACAATAATAAAATCTTTTATAAGATACGATAGACTACTGGACCGGACTCACTGATGTAATTATGATACTGGCCGATTGTTTTCTACTGTTTCGACATTTCGACATTCATTTATTTCGCGAATCTTCTATTATAAACTCACGCAAGACTTCGTTATCTTGGTATCGTAATAATGACAATATTATCATGTGTAATTTCTCAACTCAAGTCTCGTCACTCGGCCTCAACGTTCGGTTTGCTAAAGACGAGATTTCTCGTCACCCGTACGGAAAGAGTTAAGTAAATTGCTCGTAGTCAGACTCCAACTTTATTCTAGTTCATTTAGGAAAATCAAAAAAAGGTTAATAATATAGAAAATGAGAAAAAAAAACAAAAAGGGATGCCAACAACACGCGGTGTTCCCAAGCGGTCACCCATCCAAGTACTGACCGCGCTCATTGCTGCTTAACTTCGGTGATCGGACGAGAACCGGTGTATTTCAGCAAGATTTGATCGTTGGCGTCCAAGCAAAGTCTAGTGGTTGTAGTCTAACTGTGTTCTAGTTCATTTAAGAAAATAAAAAAATGTTCAATAATACAGAAACGAATAAAAACAAAAGAGAATGCCAACAGCACGCGGTGTTCCCAAGCGGTCACCCATCCAAGTACTGACCGCGCTCATTGCTGCTTAACTTCGGTGATCGGACGAGAACCGGTGTATTTCAGCAAGGTTTTAGGTTTTAAAATGTTTATTAGCCGTATAAAAATATATAGTAAATCTTAATAAACAAAGATAGGAACTTATTTTAAGACATCACAATTGGCCTAGAATAGGCACTCACGGATTACAATTTTTGGTATCGCTAGTTAGTCTGTTTTTTTTTTTTTTAATCTATTTCATAGTTATTATATCTGTTATTATTTCACAGAGGAAAAAACGGTGTGAAAACCTCTGTTTTTATATATAAATCCTATAACTAATTAACTGATAATTAAAGTTAAAATTTACAACGAATATAATATAGAAAGGAGAAATAAGATAAACGGAAACAAAACAAAACCAGGTATTTCAAAATACTTGCTCAATGTTGTCATTAATTACGATTGCATCTTTAGTTGGGTTGGGAAAAAGGAACTTTGTACAGGAGACGAGCGGGAACCAGATGAACCATATTAATTTATATTGCAGTTTTCCTATAATTATTGTCGCAGTCAACACATATTTTGTGTTCTACCTACGTGCATTCCATTCTGACTCGTTCACTTGTTTAGTCATTCATACACACATTCATACCTCAGTCTATTGTCTTATTAAGTACCTAATGTTAAGTATTAAACTTTTAAACTTTAACAAATGTGAAACTATGGACAGAAAATATACTATATACTTTTCTTAGCCTATATTTACATTGCCTTTATTTACTTAGAATCTACGCTTAAATGAATATCTTTGGCTATATCACTGCTATTACAATAATAGGAACGTTAGTAGTTTTCAAGCCACCAGAATAATTTTGTGTCAACCCGAAACCTATCATCGAATTCTATATTTGGGATTGTCATGTCATGGGCTGTCTTCTGTTGCCATGCAGTTTCTGCGCTCATTGGAAAGTGTTTATAAAAACGTTTGGTGTGGTAAAAAATTGGTACCTTATTCGGGCTTTCTATAAGGCCTTTGTTATCTAGGAAGAGGAACGCTTCCGGTGGGGCGTATCCTCTTTTCACTGCCGCCCCCATGTATTCTGGGAGTGGGACTGTCTGGCACCATATCAGACTATTGTCCTTTACAGTTTTTGTATTTTTATAGTAGTTTCTGATTAATTGTATAATGTGTGAGTCAATTCTTCTTATGTTAGCTTCGTTGTAAACGTATCGATTACTCACGAATTTTTGATATCCGGAGCAAGCTGTTCTGTATGTATTCAGACAGCTCCTGAGGCACTTTCTCTCGAATTTTCTTATTTTTTCCATGGTTGATGTTGGGATATTGTACCAAATTGGACAACCATATGTTATTATTGCTCTGACTAACGCTTGGTAACATATCACTTTAACTTTTCGGTATAAAATTCTATTATAAAATATATTCTTGTTTGCGAGAAATGCGCCCCTGGCTCTATCCAAACACGAAGATACATGCTGCTTATAAGAAAGTTTATAATCTAAAAGGACTCCTAAATACTTAACTACTTTTTTACTTTCTATTTTGTACTCTTTGGATTGGTCGGCGAAGATTTCAAAATTATTTAACAGTTTTTCATTCGCGATTGATTTAATTAAATCCCTTGTTCTTGGTCGGAACAGAATAGTCTCACATTTATTTTTGTTTACTTTTAGTTTCCAGTTGTTACAGTAGTCCATCATTTTTAGGAATTTTGTTTGAAGTGATGTTTGAATTAAGGGTATGCTTTTGTCTGTGCCATATAGAATTAAATCGTCGGCGAAGGCAATACATTTGGCCCGATTCGTCTTGTTTATATCAAAGAGTTTTAGCAGATCACTCACGTAGACGCTAAACAGAAGGGGTGAATTTACAGTACCTTGTTGTAGACCGTTCTTTACTACGAATTCTGTTTTTGACGTGTTCATTCCATCAGTGACCCGAAACTTTCTGTTCGTTACCATATTGAATACTATTCTAATCAAGTGCCCGGGGAATTGTTTTTTTAACATTTTAAATATGAGACCGTCAGTCCAGACCGTGTCAAAAGCTTTTTCCAAATCAATTAGTATTGCACCAGTGGCTTGACCCGCATTGAAAGCCCAGCAAATGTCTGATACAAGTTTGCCGATCGCGTGGATGGTGGAATGTCCATGTCTAAACCCAAACTGTTGTTCTGGGATTATTTGTTTCTTTCGGCAAAACTCGGTTAATATATTATTTAGTTTGATTTCAAATAGTTTGCTTATGCACGAGAGAAGGGAAATTGGTCTGTAGTTTGTTGGATTGGATGCGTCTTTATCTTTTTTATGCAGTGCTATCACTTTTGCTCTCTTCCAATGGTTGGGAAAATGTGCATTATTGATTATATTGTTGAAAAGAATACAATAGTTTCCCAGTATCTGATTCGGTAAATTTTTTATCACTATATTCGGTATTCTATCGAAACCAGATGATTTTTTATTTTTCATTCTTTTTGTAAAAAGTTTTAATTCCGTGATTGATGTAAAATAGTTTGTGTTTTCCATTGGAAGCGGGTTGTGTGCTGGGTTTTCATCACTGAAGGAAGTCAATCTGTCATTGTCATTGTAAGATGATTTAAATTCTGTTATTTTATTATTAATGATATTTGAGAGTTCCGGTCTGCCCAAGTTTTCGTTTTGTGTATGGGTTAAAGCAAAATGTTGTCCAATCACGTCTAGTTTTTCTTGTACGTCTGTTATAATCGTATTGTTTCTTTCGTCCTTGTTGTTCCTGTTGGTCTGTATGTCAGCAACTCGTAGTTGTAGTCTATCAAGTTGCGACTGTGTCAAAGAGAGGTCGGCCAACGCGTGTGTTTTCTTTTGTCTGAATATCGAATTGAGCTTTGGAAACATGGTTGCTGAGTCTTTTGTCGAGATATTAGAGATTGCTTTCTCCCAGTAATTGTTGGTAGATTTAGCAAACTCTCTTTTTATGCATTTTGTTATTTCCTTTATGTCAGACTTCAGTTTTTTTATTAAGATTGGGTCATTGTCCAAATTTCTGTGCATTCTTTTTAATTTTGTCAATAAGCCGCTCTTGATCTTCTGTAGTTTCTTAATTTTTCCGTTGATATATCGTTCTGTTGAGTCTACGTTTTTATATGTCGGGATGACCATGCCTATGGTTGATCTAATTTTGTCCTCTGTTTCTAATAAGTATTTGTCGATTTCATCGTTTGTAAGATTTCTGTTGAACGGTATTTCTGTCTGAGTTGCTTTTGTTAGTTCTCGTTTGAAGACATCCCAGTCTACCTGACTATAGTTGTGTAACTGTTCTTTGGGTCCCGACAGCAGTGACAATTTCTCGTTATCGACCTCACCTATTGACACTGCTATGGCCATGTGGTCACTGTCAAAGTCTAGTGTCGTCATTGTTTCGTTCCCGTCTATCTTGTTTAGTTTCAGTCTTTTGTCTATAATGCCTATGTCTATTGTTGACTTGTATCGTTTGCAGGTATGTGTTTTTGGAGCGTGGAGTGATACGTTGTATTTGTTCGCGTTTTTTATTAGCCATCTGTGAAGGAATTTACCCCTATCATTATTATCTGGGTTTCCCCAGTCTACATGTTTGCTATTTAGATCTCCCAGAAGTACAAGATAATTATTTTTGTCTTTGATATTTAATGAATTAAATAATTTTTCAAGTTCTGATTTGAATGAGCTTATTGTACTTGTAGGCGCGTAAGCAGCTACAATTATTATATTCTTATTTCTATGTGTAATTATAATTTGCGTTGATTCTAATGTCTTGAGATTGTTTAATTTTACGTTCGTTATTTTTTTGTAGTTTATCTTCTTTTTAATAATTATTGCAGTTCCTCCGCCGGATGTATTACCCGGTCTGTCTGTTCGTATGATATTGTAATTCTTAAAGCTTATTTTATGTTTGTCGCTTAGCTTTGTTTCATTGACTAGAGTTATGTCAGCATCACTTTCTATAATTTTTTGTAGTAAGTGATGTCTTTTGTAGTTTGAGATAAGTGAATTAATATTGACTGAAATAAGTTTTAAGTCATCGTATTCTACTGTTTCCTGTTCTTTGTCTGTCATTGCCATTGCTTTTATTGCAGATCAAGCCAATTATAAAGTTTATCCAGCCGTTGTGTATTGCTGGTTATTTCTAATTTTATTGTTTGTAATTGCTGCATTAAAGTATTTATGTTGTTTAGTATGAGGGTTGAAGTGTTTGGCGTATTAGTGTTTTGCGTGTTTGTATTGTTTGGTTGTGGTGTATTTACTGTGTTGGTAGGTATGTTCCTGGCCATTGAGGCATAAGTTACACCTTTGGTTGTTGTTTTTTGGAATTGGTTGTTTTGTTGTTGTATATGTACCGTATTATTGTTTTTGTTTTGGTTTTGGATCATGTTTGTTCGTGTAGGACAACCTCTGTATGACGCTGGGTGACCATATGTATTACAAAGTACACAAAACAGTTTATTTCTCTCTTCTATTCTTTGTCCATTGGGGATTTTGCACTGACCCGGTTCATGTTGATCATTACATTTAACACACCTATACGCTAGGTTGCAATTTGTGGCAGAGTGTCCCAGTCTTTGACATCGCCTGCACTGTGAGGGACCAAATTTTTTAAGCTTGTCCCATTTAACTGCATGGTACAGCACTGTTTTAATTCTTCGTGCTTCCAAGATATTACTATCATTTGATAGTTGTACTAGAAAGATTGGTAGTTTTCTGCCTTCCATTCTTGATTTTGGTGTGACCAATTGACTCACTTTTTCAAATTTAAGAGTCTCTGTGTTTTTTGATTGTAACTCTTGCAAAATGTCAGCTGTCTCGTATTCTTTGTTTAACCCCTTCAATACTAAAGTTATGCATTTTTCATATTTTGGCGTATATGAAAAGAAGTCTGTATTTACTTTGACTAGAAGGTCTTTTAGTTTTTTATAAATCTCCATATCATGTGCATAGACCATATGTTTGCTATCACCCATGCACCTGATATGGAATTTTGTGGTTTTTATATGTTTAGTTAATAGATTAAGTGTGGTTTGTACTTCCTGCGTATGAATAACTATTGGCGGTGGTGTCTGCTTTTCCTGTACTTTGTTGGAATTATTTTCAAGGTGTTGAGTTGCTGTCTTGTTTGTGGTAGTGTTGTGTTCCATCTGCGGTGTTGTTTTCTTTATTTTGTTCCTCCTTTTTGCTGCTATCGTCCATTCGTCGTCAGAGGTTGTTGTTTCTATGTCATTTGTTGTTGTATTTTCTTCATAAAGACTGCTGAACTTGTTGTTTTGGGTTATTCTTTGGTCTTCTGTGGGTTTCTTCGTGCCGCGTAATTTTGCGTTTTCCTTTTTTACTGCGTTTAGTTCTTCCTTTAATGCACTTATCATGTCTTTTAATGTTTGAACAGATTCTTCCTCGTCACGTTTTTGCTGGTTTTCTTTTCCGCGGTTTTCATTGTCTGACATCGCTTCCATCTCGCTGCTTTCTTCGTCTGGCGTTGCAATGCGTCTTTTTATTGTGAGGTTTGGTTTCGGGTTTAGTCTAGGACGCTTTTCCTTTGTGCGTCTTTCTTCTATTTTATTTTGTTTTGAGTCCGACATTGGGTCGGTATTCTTCATTTTTTCTTCATTTTGGTAATCCAGCTTTCTCCACGCACGCGTGTTTTTTTTTTTGTTAAGGTTGTGTTTATGTCAGCTATGTTTGAAACTAGTTGTTTGTTTCTAAGTTTTAGATATTATTTACACTTCAAATTATTTTAGTTTATGCGAGAGTATTTTTAGATTAAAAATGTTACACTTGCATAAACGAACTTTTCTTTTCACTGATTTCGCTCTCTTATACCCATGCGTAGCGCCTTTATACGTCCGTCACTCACGCAGGTTGAGGCGCGTGTATTTCAGCAAGATGTGTATTTCAGCAAGATTTGACCGTTGGCGTCTGTATTAAGTTTATTGCCCGTAGTCAGTCTAACTTTATTCTAGTGTCACGTCCCGCGATCCGCGATCTATATTACCTTTCTTTTCTTTTCCGTTTTTAATTGTCTATATCATTATTCAAATTCTACTACTAGAGTCATACGCCCACCGATGTTAAGAAAAGACAGTGACGCCTCGCGAAATGCGTGATCCCATATCTGAATGCGGGTAGAATTTATTTAGAATTAATACAGCGAATGCTACTTACTATAAATCAAACAGCATAAGGGGCATTGGAAAACGCATACCTACATTAGATTAAGTCTTCTTCCATTCATCTACACCGAACTAGTCACTTTGAATGCGATAACTAAGGAATGTGTCAAACATAACACCGACCCTTTATCTCGATGCGCTGTCCCTGACAGAAATTTATACCGCGCCGAAACTACTCGCAGAATTAGAGTCACGAAATTCTTCAAGTGCGCTAGATTCAAAACATTCAAGACACACCCCATAAATTAGAGAAACCTAAACAGAGACTCGTGAGACCAATATTTGGTATATTAAATTTAAATGAAATTTATGAAATGTTAAATTTCTTCTAGTTAGATAGTTATATAATATAAATATGTTACATACAGCTAAATAGAATGAAAAAAATATTGCTTATACCAATTTAAGCTTTTTCTGGTAGAATTTAGAGTGTATAAAACTTGATTAACTTTGTCAACCGTCCCAATGGTTTTATTGTCATCAAGTATGCATTGTGGTTTTACTATTTTTTCTTTTGTTACGTGGTTTATCTTGTCGGTTTCAATCATATTGGGACAATGATCGGTGGAAATCATCCATACTTCCCTTTTGTCCATCCATTTCAACGCTAATACATTGTTCACTGAATGAAATATGCATTCTCTTTTGTTTATCTTTTTAGCCAATTCTCATGGCTGTGGTTCAA
This sequence comes from Cryptocheilus praepositus, assembly GCA_033815515.1. NCBI lineage: Eukaryota > Metazoa > Arthropoda > Insecta > Hymenoptera > Pompilidae > Cryptocheilus > Cryptocheilus praepositus. The sequence goes on along the minus strand of JAWWQZ010000084.1, from coordinate 119,277 downwards.
AATAAGTTAATCGAAATAGGTAATCTACATTACCATTAGAGGTCTACATTACCATAAGAGCAATTATAAAATGTTTAAACGGGCGAAACAAGCGAAATTTGATCTGGATGCCTATTGTGGCCTACAGTACCGGGATGCCAACATGTTTCGGACGCCAATAGGCGCCAACAGTAGTCAAAGGGTTAATGCTTCATTACATTATTGCGTTCAACATATAGAGAAACAAGCATGAAAATCGGTCCTGTGTGCAGTTATAATATAGACAAAGATGGCACTGATCTTTATGATGAATAGGTTTCGTACGCATCAGCACTCACAAAAGGACATTAACACTAGGTTTACGGGACCCGTCAATTTGACGGATTTCAAACTTTGAAATGAAACACACAAAAAACCATAGCAATAATCTTAACTACTTTGCCTCGTAAATTCATAATTTCATTGGAAGAGTTTATAAACACAATTATTATTTCCTTAACCGTTTGAGTGCCACGGGTCTTTCTCATTTCCCGATCGAAACTTGCCAAGCGACGCGATAGCGCTTGTTATATTCCGCGTCGAAACTTGCTAAGCGGCGCGATAGCGCTTGTTATATTATAGCAATTTTTATATGAATGTTTTATATGAATAAAAGCATGTAGACCTATAAAGTGTAAAATTATTCCAATTTTATCTTTTTTACTTAAGATTGAAAGGTCACCGTAAAGTGTTGTGCATCGAAAGCTTCGCAGCCCAGAGCGCTGCAGTTTTGAAGACAGACAGAAGAAGCGCGATCGCGCCTCTTGGCACTCAAACGGTTAAGCTTCCTAAATTTTGAAGTTTGTACGTGGTATAAGAAACCCGTCAAATTGATGGGTTAGCTGATTACGTAAACAATCCTTATATATTTGCTTCGTTTGTAAAATTATTCCTCCAATAGTAAATATAAGAGTGAAAGAAAAGTCGAAGATGCCCCCAACTCATTATCTCAATAGCGCCTCCATAATGTGACAAAGCGAATTGTATGGCTCGGATGTCATGTTACTTCGTACTGATCGAACTCGCTTACCAGAATGTTCCTCGCGTCATTCGAAACTCAAAGCATGCAGCAGACTAAATGTCGTATCGAAAAGATATTCGGAGAAAAAATCTTGACTTATTAATATTTTATTTTTATGTGAAGCCTTATATTGTTCAAGTCAGACTTAGTTTGAATAAAATGATTTTTTAATGTAAATACGTATTTTCACCTACCCGTCAATTTGACGGGTGCTCGTAGAGATAGGTATACAATAAAACCTGTTTTTGTGCGGTGGATAGGGATCGCATAAAAGAAATCATACAAAAAAATATTCGAAAATTTTATAAATTCTTACATATAATAAACAATTTTGTACGATATACTACCTAAAATTTTTTTATGCGGTGGATAGAGACCGCATAAAAAAAGTCGGACGTAGAAAATAAATCAATGATTTATGAAATAGATGAGAGAATGCTTTCAATTAAATTAAATAATTAAATTAGACCTAAAGAAATTGTAAAAATATTTAATTCTTCATTGTACATATACATGGAGAAGTTTTCAAATTGTACATTACATAGTTTGCTGCTACTCGTCGTAATCCAAAACGCGCATCTTCTTGTGATGAATTGGTTGAAAGTCGCTTTCGTCGCTTGAAGATAGAATTTCAATTGATTTGATTTTTGGTACCATAAACTCAGTGATCAGTTTTTGTAACGACGGTCGACTGGTCAATTGTTTGTAAACGTCACGATAGTGAAACATGCATGATCTCAGCTCTTTTTAGAATTTTAAGCGTCTTTCCGCATTGGTATCTATTTTGAGAAAATGCGTTTCCAATTTTTTCGAAATCTGGATCCCTGCATATATTTTATCTGCTGTAATAGATTCCGGTTCTTCTTGTCCATTTTCATAATCTATCAAACTATTGATAATGTCACTATCATCGACAGTTTGGTCCTCAATCATCTCGTCCAGGTCATTATCGCCGAAAGAATCAAAGCCTTCTCCGCCGATGTTATGTGCGAGCGCACTAATTTCAGATAATAACGTTGACGCGTTTTCGGTAACGTTTCGATTAATTACACATTCATATATTTCGTCCACAACATGTATATGTACATTGATAGGAAACATTACACTGGTGTTAACGCCGCTAAGATTCATATACCGCATAAAAATAAATCGCACAAAAAAATTGCACAAAAATAAAATCGCACAAAAACAAAATCGCATAAAAAAGACCGCACAAAAACAGGTTTTACTGTATAATAATTGAGGATCATAGGTGACCTTTGCTCGCCAGTTAAAGGAGCCTGATTTGTGATCCCACATTTATTACTGACAGGGCTTTGTGGTAACTGTACAGAAGTGATGTATATGTAAAGAGATTTATTTGAGATAAAGTTGTACGTTAAAATTCGCTAAAGATTTTTATTATAGTAAATTACTGCACCGAAGACGTACGTGGGATAATTATTCTAACCAATGGATCTAATCCAATTTCTACACTATGCACCGTTTTTTCACAATAATTATTCACATTTTTCTACTTATTCGTTTTATTTACTTATACATTTCATTTTTTTTTATATACGAAAGTTAAACTTTATTTATTTGAATTACTCGTTAATTAATAGACTTACGACTTATATAAATCAGTACTTTTTTATTCAAAATATCACGCTCTTTCAAAGCTTAATGTAAAAAATATAGGGTTCCATTAAAAAAATGAAGTTGACTTTCAAATCTCCGAAACGCTTCCACCAAAAAAAATAATGCATCTAATAATGCAGCCCTTGGAACCATACAAATATAAAAAAATGTTTTTTTCATATGACGCGTTTTTTAGAAATAAAATAGGTGAGCATGTTACATGGGACACCCTGTATAATATTGTGGAACTTTTGTTCATCGTGTTCGGTCGTGTCCGGTTTATTATAAAAAATATAGTGTTCTTGGTATTGGGGTTTTATTACAATTCTAGTATTTGAAAGTCTCAATAATGACAGAACTTAACGGTGAAACATTTTTCAATTAATATATTGAGTGATCTTTAAATAAGTTGCAGAGGTTTGGAAAATTATTGTTTATCAAAAGACAGTTATGCTCTTTAAAAGGTAAGCGTAAAAAAAAACAAGACAAATATTAAAAATTATATAAAATATATGCCCAAAGTTTAATTTTAATTCATTACATACAAATCAACTTCATTGAAGTTTATTTAGATTCTTTCACTTCCACGTTCAATTATGAAATAATAGCCGGTGACTTCAGACAGCTTTTGCATAAAATTGTTGGTCAACAACGTGTTAGCATGCGCTACAAAAAGTTTGGAACTATTGCTGCAATAAGGTAATTGATTTCAGCAATGAAACCTTTTAAGCCAATCGAATCAAGCTGCCTGTTATATCGTTTTTCATAAATGATGACGCTGGAAAATGCATTAAACACAATTATAATACAAAGCCGTTCTTAAAAGTACAAAATCTTAAATCCAGCTTCTTCGGTTATTCTTTTTATTCATATACCGCATAAAAATAAATCGCACAAAAAAAATTGCACAAAAATAAAATCGCACGAACCCAATCGCATAAAAAAGGACCGCACAAAAACAGGTTTTACTGTATAAGAAACGCCCGTAAACCTAGTGTTAATCCAGGGATTATCAATTGTAAATGCCTTGAACGGTCAATCACTGCCTACTTTACCCTACTTCTAGACGTAGTCGCGGGGTAACCATCTTTAGTTACAATTTTGATCGTGTGGTGTGCACAATGCGAATGAGACGGCACTCATGTGCAAACCCTGCAATCGTGCTGGCCAATCAGGCGTCTTCCCGCGTAATTTTGCTGACCACTCAGCAAGCAGGTGTGTTACGACAGATTCTTCAACGTCGCAAGGACGAAAGAAACGCCGGCAGACACCATTCGTGACGTTCCTGTGACAGAAAGAGGTACGTAGACGCCTTTGGAAAATAGTCCGCATTTGTGCTGCGCAATAATGTTTATTATTAAGTTGAAGGGAAAGTTCTGTCGTATTTTTAATAGGCAGGTAATTTTTCTTGTAAATAAGCGTTTTTTAAACATCACCCCATGAGTGCCGAAACTGCATGGCAACAGAAGACAGCCCATGACATGACAATTCCAAATATAGAATTCGACGATAGGTTCCGGGTTGACACACATTTATTCTGGTGGCTTGAAAACTACTAACGTTCCTACTATTCGTAACAGCATTGATATGGCCAAAGATATGCATTTAAGCGTAGATTCTAAGTAGATAAAGGAAATGTAAATATAAGCTAAAACAAGTATATATTGGGTTGGAGGGAAAGTTCTATCGTATTTTTAATAGGCAGGTAATTTTTCTTGTAAATAAAAAAAACATCTGGCTAGTGAGTCATTCGGATTTTTTGTTGTATTTTATAGCTGCTGTATAATATAAAAGGAGTCCTTTTTTACCATTCATCATTTACTTGTGATATTTAAAGTAAAAAACATGTCAGTAGATAAAGTGCATTTATGACACTTCATTTTGTATGAATTCCAAAAAGGAAGCAACGCATCGGTTGCATGTAAAAATTTATGTGCTGTATTTGGGAAAGATATTGTAAATGTTCATACTTGTCAAAGATGGTTTAGCAAATTTCGTTTCGGGGATCTGAGCCTCCAAGAAAGTGATCGATCTGGACGACCATCCAAGATCGATAATGATGTTTTACGATCCATGTTGGAAAATAATCCACATTTAACAAGTCGAGAAATTGCAGAAGAGTTTGGCATTCATCATACAACACATTAAATGTATTATGATTAATATTAAACACATAGTTTTATAAATTAATTCAAATAGTTTCTTTAAAATACGACAGAACTTTCTCTCCAACCCAATATTTTCAAGCAAAAATGCTTATACGAGTGATTACGTTTGTTTTCAGGCACGGAGATGCGTGCATCTTACTTGTGTGTTGTGTAAAAGCGTAGTACCGGTGCAATGAATTAAAGTGGAAACGCGTGAAGATTATCGTAAAGTCATATTATTTGTTTCTTCATTATTTCTTTGATGCAGCTTTGCAATTTAGTTAATATTTTAAAGATTTTCATTTTGATTACATGCTTCTCTGTTGCTGCAACTCTGTATTCACATAGATTTTTGGGAATTCGACGTTCACTGCCAGTATATCTTTTATATTTTCAAAACTTTTGCAGCTGACATTCTTTATTACAGTACCTATCGATGTAGTTTTGTTCGTGTTTAAATTTACATGTTACATAATTTGTATAGATACATGCGTAGAGTGAAACGGTTGAGAACACATTTCGTTTATTCAAGATAATAAGTGCATTGCGCGTGTGAATTTATCCTGAGACTGTCAAATCTGTGAAGAAGTTGGCTTCTACGAGTCCCTTGTACAATTCTGGGGCCTTTGATGTTGTATGGGAGGATCCAAGTATGATGCCAGGTACCTGTTGTCAAAAGGCGCAGCAACGTGGTATATTACAGGCAAGTGATTGGTAGGAAGACTTCAGTGGTGAGTACAATTGCAACATTATTATGTATATATAGAAAACATGTTCATTGCCGTCAAAGATAGTGTTTGTTATGTTCATAAAGATTCCATGATAATGCTTATATATGGGTGTTCGCGCAAATCACTATTAGAAAGTCTTGGAACATGGATATATGTGAAACAATCTTTTACCACTAGAACTACCGACAATTCAGCAAACCTACTTCTACCAAAACTAGTCAAAATGACTGATCTTAAAAAAATACTTAATAATAGAATATTTTAAAATTTGTTGCTTCATTACTTTCTTACAAAAAGAAATCCATGTTTTATGTAATGCATTGTTGGTATTATTAACTGTTGGGATTTGGAAGTATGTGTGAAATAATTTTCTTCTGCGTTTGTTATAACTTCTACTTTATACTTTCAAGAGATGATGGTCTTTCCCTTATGAACGTAGGGCTTTGACTGACTCATATGACAAACAACATGTTTGTTCAACCTTTGTTATTTGCGTCGCAGCTCATGCAACGCATCACACTCCGATGCACATGCATTCGACATGCATTTGTTTTAAAAGAAGGGAATCGAGTTGTCATCTCGATATAAAGTCTGAGACGTAGCATAAACAGTTCAAAGGAAGGACATTGATTTTTGTCGTATTCCAACATTAACTTATTTAATGAGTTAGGATTATCCCTTACGCATTAGTACACACAATGCTCCTCGCGCATAGTTCCATCTGCAACAATTTCATTTTGTGATTCTAGTAAAATACTTTCATTAAAATCTTCAGAACTTGAAAACACTCGAACACATCTGCTTTTACGTAAATTCGAATTATTTTCACATTCGCTTTCTGAAGATTTCTGAACGTATTCTTTGTCTAAATCATCATTGTCACTTGTCACTATCAACAAGATTATCGTGAATACCCCACGATTCAATTTAATTTTCTTCTGGTTCATCTTTACAGTCATAAAGTTCACCATCTTCTATATCAGAGCATTCCATTGGTATATCATTCAATTTTTGCAATACTTCACAAGTTTTCAATCGTTTTGCCATTTTCAGGGCTTAGAAAGACTAGAACAAAACTATTTATTATAAAAATGAGTATATAATATTTGTATTTATTTTCTCATCTTACACTAATTGAAATAATATGTCGTATACTGAATATATTGTTATATGAACAAGAGCATGATGGTCTTCCAGCGGCTGTTATAAATGCACTGATTGAATGCAGTAACTTCTCTATTTGATGGTTGTTTTTACAATGTTGCCTGATATAATACTGTAATGTGCCAAGCGAGCAAATTCCAAAACAAAACAATAACACATTCCTAACAGAATGTTCAAATGTTTTACAACTTTAGATCTAAATGAACGCCTTAATAAATACCAGTCAAAATGACTGGTCTTAAAAAAATACTTAATAATAGAATATTTAAAAATTTGTTGCTTCATTACTTTCTTACAAAAAGAAATCCGTGTTTTATGTAATGCATTTTTGGTATTATTAACTTATTTAATGAGTTAGGATTATCCCTTACGCATTAGTAAACACAATGCTCCTCGCGCATGGTTCCATCTGCAGCAATTTCATTTTGTGATTATAGTAAAATACTTTCATTAGAATCTTCAGAACTTGAAAACACTCGAACACATCTACTTTTACGTAAATTCAAATTATTTTCACATTCGCTTTCTGAAGATTTCTGAACATATTCTTTGTCTAAATCATCATTGTCACTTCTGTCACTATCAACAAGATTATTGTGAATACCCCACGATTCAATTTCATTTTCTTCTGGTTCATCTTCACAGTCATAAAGTTCACCATCTTCTATATCAGAGCATTCCATTGGATATCATTCAATTTTTGCAATACTTCACAAGTTTTCAATCGTTTTGCCATTTTCAGGGCTTAGAAAGACTAGAACAAAACTATTTATTATAAACATGAGTATATAATATTTGTATTTATTTTCTCATCTTACACTAATTGAAATAATGTGTCGTATACTGAATATATTGTTATATGAACAAGAGCATGATGGTCTTCCAGCGGCTGTTATAAACGCACTCATTGAATGCAGTAAGTTCTCTATTTGATGGTTGTTTTTACAATGTTGCCTGATATAATACTGTAATGTGGCAAGCGAGCAAATTCCAAAACAAAACAATAACACATTCCTAACAGAATGTTCAAATGTTTTACGACTTCTGATCTAAATGAACGCCTTAATAAATACCAGTCAAAATGACTGGTCTTAAAAAAATACTTAATAATAGAATATTTTTAAATTTGTTGCTTCATTACTTTCTTACAAAAGGAAATCCATGTTTTATGTAATACATTTTTGGTATTATTAACTTATTTAATGAGTTAGGATTATCCCTTACGCATTAGTACACACAATGCTCCTCGCGCATAGTTCCATCTGCAACAATTCCATTTTATGATTCTAGTAAAATACTTTCATTAAAATCTTCAGAACCTGAAAACACTCGAACACATCTACTTTTACGTAAATTCGAATTATTTTCACATTTGCTTTCTGAAGATTTCTGAACGTATTCTTTGTCTAAATCATCATTGTCACTTCTGTCACTATCAAGATGATTATCGTGAATACCCCACGATTCAATTTCATTTTCTTCTGGTTCATCTTCACAGTCATAAAGTTCACCATCTTCTATATCAGAGCATTCCATTGGTATATCATTCAATTTTTGCAATACTTCACAAGTTTTCAATCGTTTTGCCATTTTCAGGGCTTAGAAAGACTAGAACAAAACTATTTATTATAAAAATGAGTGTATAATATTTGTATTTATTTTCTCATCTTACACTAATTGAAATAATATGTCGTATACTGAATATATTGTTATATGAACAAGAGCATGATGGTCTTCCAGCGGCTGTTATAAACGCACTCATTGAATGCAGTAACTTCTCTATTTGATGGTTGTTTTTACAATGTTTCCTGATATAATACTGTAATGTGGCAAGCGAGCAAATTCCAAAACAAAACAATAACACATTCCTAACAGAATGTTCAAATGTTTTACGACTTCTGATCTAAATGAACGCCTTAATAAATACCAGTCAAAATGACTACTGTTGGTATAAGTAACCATAGTATCAATTTATTTTGCTTCAGAATAAATAAAACATTTAAAAAATATATTTTACTATTTCTTTAGTTATCACCGCAAAAGTCATTGCACCATTTGGGAAAGAAAATGTAACATAAAGTAGAAATATTTAAATCAAATTGTAAAACCAGTCAAAATGACTGGTGCGGTAGTTCTAGTGTTAAAAGGGTTTATTAAAACTTATACTTTATTATAAAACTTTAATCGCACAAGAATCGAACAAGGTCTTCACGCTATGCAAGTCTAAAAACAAAGTGAAGAAAATACAAACGACTAGCTAGTCATAGACCAAAGCACTCGTTTAGAAAGAAGGAACCGAGTTTACAACTCGATATAAGACTAAGGCATAGCATAAACAATTCCAAATAAAGATGTGGCATATACTGACGGACGATATTGGATATTTGATATTAATGATTGCAGCACATATGTGGTCATATGAATTTCTGTATTTGATTTGTGGTAAAGTTGCCTTCTTTATTACTCTATGGAAACTGATGCAACATAGTTTAAGTATTACTGCTACGTCGATGGCTTTGTTGATGTGTTCTTTTAAGTATAATTTTTTCATGCCGTTGGTTGCAAATGAGGGGTTGGGCGGCACACAATACCTTTAAGGACGTAAAAACGATACTTCAGACACTTATTTTCTGCTAGTGTTTTCAGGTATAATTTTCTTTTGCAAATATCTAGAGTTAAAAAGGTAACATGTTATGATTTTTTAAACAAATTCATTTAGTCTGATGTTTTCAATCAGTAAGTTTTATTTAGTTCATCTTTAAATCACACCTTGTTCAATACGTACTGTTCCTGTGAATGCATTTTTTATGCATTGTCTAGATATTCCATTATAAAACTGCAGCTATTATAGATAAAAGTTTCTAAACATGTCTCAAGAAGTTTTTGAATTACGTGGCACTGTCTCATCTTATTTTCTAAAAAAATGTATATCTTACAGGCATGTCCACATTTCTCTTAGGCTGAGAACCCAGTTTGATCATTAGCTTTTTTCAGTAGTTTTTTTTTGTGTTTTCTGACTTGATACTTCTTTCACATAGTAGTTGTTACTAGCTTTTCTCGAGTAGTAGCAATAACTAAGTATTTTGTTCCAAAACTGTAGAATAGTGCTTACAAATTTTATTTTCTTACACGCATTACATTTTGATTAACAAATATTGTTCTTGGTGCATTGGAACTCGCGTGTTATGGTCTTCTGAACGTATCACTTATTTTCAATCTATGTTTTGCTATTTCACAAAGAAACGTGAAACCTGAAAGATACAGGAATATGAAACTTGTACAGTAAACGAATATCTTAAACACATGTAACTATGCGTTAAAAATATATCTTTATTCAGTAGTGTCCAGTTCTTCCCTGGTATCTAAAAATGAATAACTAAATAACGTATCTAAAAAAAATACGATTTAATAACATAGCTAACATACCAAATGCTTCTTCAAGTTGCTATCATCGTCCAAATTTGAACAAAATTCTTTGAATTGGTCAATAGTATTCATTGGAAAATGAGGTAATCCATCTATCCCGTTGACTACTTCTGCATTCTCGGGCTTGTCGCTGTTTAATAAACACAGTATCGTGTTTATTTTTCTTTTCATTGCACTCAAACGTGTGTCCAAAAATTCACCTAAAACAAAGTCTTCTTCTAGTATGTTCTTAACGAAGTGGAACATTAAAAAATTAGACTACAAAAATAAAACTCACACGCATGGCATAAATGATCTCTGGGACTCTCTTTCAAAATGACCTCTGTAGCACTTGAACATTTCTTTTCTGCAGTTGAATCTTGTTCCTTTTCCTTTTCATGAATTAATTTTAAAGGAATTCTCGGATTGTTGTCTACTATAAAAGAAAGCTCTAAAGCTTTTAGACGACGATTTTTTTGCCTTTGTCCCAAATGCCGGAAATCTTTTCGTTTTGGCATCTTGTCCGAACTTATTCGCCCCGAATGTTCGTTTACTTCCGTTTCTTCGTCTTCGGCGCATTCAATATCGTCTTCGTCGTGTACCCATGGTTTCATGTAGTCAGCAGATGAGGAAGTTTGTAGAGGTCCCTCTCCCTCGCCGGTTTTACGACCAACGTAGCGGTCGTTTCGCAGGGCTTTTATTGGGTTGGAGGGAAGGTTCTGTCGTATTTTAAAGAAAATATTTGAATTCATTTATAAAAATATGTGTTTAATATTAATCAATTATATATGCTCCGTTATTTGTTACAACCTGTTGCCATCTTTCAGGTAACCTGTGAATTCCTGTTTTGTAGAAGTTCTCGTCCTTGGAGTTAAAATAGTCAGCAACTGTCTTAGAAACACTTTCAAAAGACTTGAACTTTTTTACCGTTAGATAATTTTGCAGAGATCGGAACAGGTAATAATCAGATGGTGCAGTGTCAGGTGAATACGGTGGGTGACTAAGGACTTCCCATCTTAACGCATTCAGTTTTTGTTGTGTCACCATTGCAGTATGCGGTCGAGCATTATCGTGGTGGAACACTATTCCTTTTCTGGACGCTAATTCTGGCCTTTTTTCTTTGATAGCTGCATTCAATTTATCCAGCTGATTGCAATACAGATCCGCGTTAATGGTTTTTCCCTGTTTCATCAACTCGTAGTACACTGGACCTTTCCTGTCCCACCACAAACAAAGCAGTACTTTTCGTTGATGGATACTTGCTTTTGGAACTGTTGCTGATGATGTTCCTGGTTTGCAGTAACATTTTTTTCTCTTAATATTCTCGTAAAGAATCCACGTTTCATCTCCAGTAAGCAGCTTGTCCAAAAACGGCTCCACATTGTGTCTAATCAGATGTGATGAACACATTCTTACACGATCAGACAAATTCTTTTCCGTTAATTCATGTGGAACCCAAACACTTTGCATTAACACAAACCCAAGAGATTTAATGTGATCTCCAACAGTTGTATGATGAATGCCAAACTCTTCTGCAATTTCTCGACTTGTTAAATGTGGATTCTTTTCCAACATGGATCGTAAAACATCATCATCGATCTTGGATGGTCGTCCAGATCGATCACTTTCTTGGAGGCTCAGATCCCCGGAACGAAATTTGCTAAACCATCTTTGACAAGTACGAACATTTACAATATCTTTTCCAAATACCGCACATAAATTTTTACATGCAACCGATGCGTTGCTTCCTTTTTGGAATTCATACAAAATACAGTGTCGTAAATGCACTTTATTTACTGACATGTTTTTCACTTTAAATATCACAAGTAAATGATGAACGGTAAAAAAGGACTCCTTTTATATTATACAGCAGTTATAAAAAACAACAAAAAATTCGAATGACTCACTAGCCAGATGTTTTTTTTTATTTACAAGAAAAATTACCTGCCTATTAAAAATACGACAGAACTTTCCCTCCAACCCAATATAATTTCGTATGGCCCAAGAAACTTGTGCGCCAGCTTCAAGCCTGGACCGCGTTGAGTTCGCCGAATCGCAACAATATCTCCTTTTGTGTAGCGAAAGGCCCCTCTTCTTTTGGCGTTGTAATTCTTTTTGTTCTCTTGTTGAATCTTCTCGATACTCGCCTTCGCTTCGCACCGCAATTCGTTTTTATCGTCATCGAATGAGGTAACCATTTCTTGTTCCAGCAATTCTCGAATGTCAACGTTATTTCACATGCGTGGGTGGATCCCGAACAACAAACGAAAAGGCGTCATTCCGATGCTTCTTTGAGGCGTCGTATTAAGACATTGCTGTACTGCGTCGACATACTTGTACGAGAGTTGCCTTTTATATTTCAGGATTAGAGAACAAAAACAAATATTAATCATCGAAAATCACTTTATTGTTTTTCAAAATATTCCCCATGAAGATCTATACACTTTTGCATGCGTTTGAACGAATTGTCGAAGCACTTTTTCCACTCTGATTGAGGTATCTCCAAAACATGCATTCTGAATGCAGCAACCGCTTCTTCAGATATCGAAAAACGTTGACCTCTTAGTTTGTTTTTTACGTACGGGAATAAAAAGAAGTGATTTGGTGAAAGGTCAGGACTATACGGCGGATGACTCATCAAATCGATGTTTTGGGTGCTCAAAAATGCAGTTGTTTGAGCCGATGTGTGAGAGCTCGCATTGTCGTGGTGAAGAGTGATCCGTCTTCGGCAGTTGGTTTTCCTGATTTCTTGGAAGACAACGGGCAAACAAATCTTGTGTACCACTCAGAATTGACTGTTCTGCGTTGTTCTAGTGGTATGGTTGCAACATGTCCAGTTTTTCCGAAAAAACATGCGACCATTTGCTTGGAAGTGCTTCGTGCGCGAACAACTTTTGTTGGACTTGGCTCATCTTGAAACACCCATACAGTCGACTGCTGTTTACTTTGGGGCTCATACGCGTAAATCCACAATTCATCTCCTGTCGCGATGTCATAGACGTGTTTTGAAGCACCGCGATCGTATTTTTTGAGCATTTCTTTCGACCAATCGACACGAGCCTTTTTTTGAGCGATTGACAAATTGTGTGGGATCCAACGCGAACAAATTTTTTTGACAGTTAAATGTTCATGCAATATTGAACGTATGCTGGTCGATTGTCTCTATCTCACGATAGGTCACATGACGATCTTGCAATATCAGTTCGCGCACAGCATCAATGGTTTTCGGAACAACAACTGATTTTGGACGACCTTCATGAAATTCGTCTTGGAGTGAACTATGACCACGATTGAATTCACCATACCATCGATAAACACTGGTCCTTGATGGAGCTTCATCGCCAAAAGTTGAATTAAGTTCATCCATGCACTGTTGCTGAGTTAATCCACGTTGAAAGTTGTAAAAAATAATCGCACGAAAATGTTCACGATTTAATTCCATTTTTGGGGGCAGATGAATCTTTTAACTTACTGTAAACAACACAAATAGTATATAAAACGTTCTGAGTACGTACAACCTCAAAAACGTCTAACTTTACGATAGAGCTGTCAGTTGCCAGATTGCAACACCAGGGTTGCCAAATCCCGAAACATAAAAGGCAACCCTCGTAACTTTGTTAGTAGTGGTATTAACGTCCTATTCAGTCTTTCTCGCACGTTTTGTTCTAGTCTTCGTCCTTACACCGAATTTGTACGTCGGATTCGATGTTTTTTCGTCTTTCGTCGTTATGGTGTCATACGTTCAGCGCGTCGTTTTTCCACAACACCAATCTTCGTAATTGCGAACCGTTCCGATTTTATATCCCGGCGCGAGCCCCCAAATAATTATCCATAAACACATGATAATATTTGTCTTTATAAGGAGTAAGAATATCTAATATTGTTTCCGCCAGTTTCCTTCCTTCTCCACAATACATTTTCATATTACAAATGTAGCCACTTTTCGATTCAGCCAGAACTCTCACCAAGATTCCATATTTAATCATTTTCGAGGCATTGTAAACTTTAAATCCCAATCTTCCACGCCATGGTATGATGCTTTCGTCCAGTGAAATCCCTCTTCTTGGTGTATATACAGTATTGAATTTTCCAAACAAACTGTCATAAACTGGTCGAATTTTAAATAGACGGTCGCTTGATTCATCCATTTCATCGTTGTTGACAAAGTGCCACCATCTCCATATCTCTTTAAATCTATCACGACTCATTGTCTTTGGAAATATTGGTGTTTCTAATAATGGATCTGTTGTCCAATATTCATCGATAGTACTTTTTGGAATTTGGGCCATTAGAATTAATAATCTTAAAAATTTCTTCAATTCGCCAATAGTGAGATCCGTCCATTTTATCGTTTTCTTCTTTTTAACGTATTTTTCGGCGTTTTGATGGTGATATCGGTTAGTTTCTGTTACCATCATTTCGTAGGAATTATCATCAAGGAACACATCCAGAGATCCTTCAACGCTGTTCTGTGGTAAAATATTTAACCCCGTTCGATCAAAAAACGGTTCTATGATAGGTGGAATGTCGACTTCAGTCCATTGATGTATAATTTCTTCTTCATAATCATTTTCACTTTCATCATCGCTAATCGGTAGTGAAAAAAATCGGGTCCTTCTCACAGGTCGTATAGAACTATCACTATCATTATCCTCAATATCACTATCATTATTATCAGTATCTAACTCTCTTTCATCGCAATCAACGTCGGACAAATCGTCTGCATATATATCTTTATTTTCGCGTGAAACCATATTGAAGGATTTCAAAATTTAGTGTAAGTAGAATTTGAACAACCGAACAGCTTCAAACCACAAAACATACTAAATACAAATGTAAAGTGGCGCATGGATTGCGCAATGTGGTTGCAAACCGTACTAATACGACTCCCGCCTTTAAGCTACAGTCGAGATAAATCGTATTACTACGACTCCCGCCTTTAAATCCCATTCTTTCTGGCTGCGCACCATTGTTTCCATTATACTATATTATCTGGTGTAGTTTCATACCCTATTTCTCTCTCTAATTCGGTCTTTTTTCCGGCCATCTCTATACAGTTAAATATCGCGTGTTCCGGGTCATCGCCTTCACTTCCACACATTTGGCATTTATCAGAGTCCCTCTTCTTAAATTTATGTAGATATACCCCATAACTTCCATGGCCTGATATTGCCTGCGTAAGTTGATAGTTTATATACATTGTGTCAGCCCTGCCAACCCAGGTGTTAGTGTTGCCATTTAATTCTAGTTTCTTCTTCGGTAATTTTTCTCGTTTCCTTGTTATATTTGCATAATTCTACGTCCTTGCCTTATATTATTGCTCGCGATCTTTCTTCTAATTGTTTTTTATAGAGTTTTACCTTGTCGTAAATATCACATCTTTCTTCAATTCTTAAATCTATCGGCGGCACCCCTGCTATTACGCAGACTCCCACGTCTGAGGTGGTGTTGTACGCCCGGACCCGTTCATTCCTTGCATCCAATTAAGGATCCCAGGTATCAGCGCCAGCTATTCCTTTATTACTATGTCAGATGAAAATGCAAGTTCACGCACGGACTTCTTTTTGGGTGGCCGTTTTGGGCCCGCAGTGTGTGGAGTTTTTTGGTTCTTGACCGCGCATCTCGTGGAAGAATCTTCCGTAGTCGTATCGATAGTCTACGTCAACGCAAAGGGCGATAACGCAGCTCGTGGACGAATATGAAGAAAGAGCGCTCGACCGTGTCCTCTCTCTAGATGTATATGAAGAAGAGGACGGTGCTGAAAGCATCTTCCTTCTTTTCAGTTTTTTCTTGACCGCGCAGGGTTTGCGTGTCGAGCGGCTTCTCTCTTCCTGACCTGCGGATGGGCAGTTTTGCGGCATTCGCATATGTTGACGTGGAGGACGTGACTGACTGCATGTCGGAGTCAACTCGGTTGAGTGCCCGCGTACTCATCCTTGGCTCGCTTCTGACCTCGAGGTCCGAATCCGACCCCGAGATGAGATCCTTGCGATTTCGCAGCCTCGTTGACGGACCAACACCGCCCGTGTATTTGTTCGTTGATCCGCCGGAACCTCCACCGGCGGATTCATCACTTGCCCCGCGCGGGGGCATATTTTGTCTTTGTACGCAGGTCCGTTCCCGCGAAAGTGTCCACTTTAAGTCCCACACGCGCACCGGGACCCCGACGTAAAAAATCACTAATTAATTAGCGCCTTTCTCTCTAACTTCTTTGCAGCATAGTTGTTTGTCTCTATTATTATTCGTTTGACCAGCTCTTCGATAAAAAACATTTTGAAAAAATGCAAAGGTTCTCTCACATCGAAGGGTACCAGTGGTCCTGCAAATCTCTTGCTCGGTATGAGCTTTATTCTGGGTGGTACTTCCTTGGATTCGTCACAAGCTGTTCATTCTGATTTATCGGAGGTCTTTAGGGCATCGCTATCACTTTCGGATTCACCATCTATTATTCTGATTTTTCGAGTTCTTACGCCTACTACTGTAGTATCGCAATATAGATTGGCGACATGCGATCTCGTGTGTGGGTATGCATGTGCGATCAATAATCATCTCAATAGGCATTTGTTAATGGACATTTGCATTAGAGACGCGTATGGAAGATTCTGGAATAAGTTGGTTGCTAGGGATGTAAATAAGATGAGCGATCGAGAATGTGGTCCGCGTTTCATTTGTTTGTGAGAAGCAAACAGCGAGAACTTAGTTGCGAGTCAGTCGTCAGGAGACCATTAAGGAGAAAAACACGGGAAAAGGATTCCACACGCGCGAAAGCAGAAATTCACTCGAGATCTTATTGTATCAAATTCTTATTCATTCCATATTAACCCTTAACGAACGAGCGCATTTTTCTAGAATAATGACCAGTAGATCGACGGATTTTTAAGATATTTAGTGCTTTATTTCCAGAGCGAGAAAAAGTGCATAATTAATATTGCTTTATTGGATTTTATGGAAATTTGCAGTAGTAATAGGTAGTATATGAACTGATTTTTCCATACAAAAGGATACTAAGGGGAAAATAACGAAAAAATAATCAGATTTGAAATAAACAAATAGATATATGTATGTAATATATAGATTTATATACATTTATACATTTATTTTTTATAGATTTACAATGTATTTATACAAAATTACTTATATTTTTGTTGAGTCTGGAACGTCCCCTAACAGTTCCCTATGTAGATACCAGGTTTTTAAAATTCTGGATAAAAAAATGACCACGTAGAATTCTGTGTCTCCTCCTTGTAACAGATATTGCTCGTCTGGAAATCACGATAATAAACTTTACTGAACGTATAAGAAACGGTGTATTCTCGGTCAATGCTCTGAGAAGAATCCTCCAGAATGCGTCCAGAAACAATTGACGACCACCCTTCATTGTAATGTACACAATTAAGGGGACATTCTACTTTCTCATCGAAAAATTTTACTGATTTTCATTAATTTTTTTCTTATCGAAAATAGAAACGCAGCAATTTGAAACTTTCGCATTGTATCATATCGACCTTTATTTATACAAAAATATTTTTTTTTATGTTTTTTCAAATTTCTTCATATAAATTCTTCTTGATTGCTGGAGCGCCTCCAAAAAATTCATACTCACTGGCGTGCGTGATTGCGGTCGTTGGGATAATCAGAAAAAAAAAACAGAACAGGAATCTTAATTTACATACTAACCACTGTCGCATGAACCACAGAGAAAGAGTTTGCATGAAAACTTTCAAAATGACTGACTTTCCAAAATTAGGTTCACGAAAATGGCATTTTTCCGTCTTTTTATGATGAAAAAAAATGAGAAAATATTGATTAATTAACACACCCGTGGTTCATACGATAGGCATAAGTATGTAAAATAGTATATTAAAATCTCAGACCGATTGATCGAATAGTTTTTTTGGAATCATGCACGCCAGTTGAAAAAATATAGTACTGAGAAAAACGCATTTAAAGTTTTGCATATCGAATTTTTGTATATAAAAGATTCTTACGTAGTAAATTGTAATATACAATAATTCATAGCCGGATCAATGTTTACATGCAGATCAGCATTTTCTTTTAATTTGTCTGCCGATGTACTAGCGTACTCTAAACTGCATTCACTTGTATGCTGATTTCCAATAAACTTTCTTTTTCGCGAACGACAGAGTCTCAAATTCACAAATTTACTTTGTTTTCGATCCATATTAAAACGATACGTCTCTTTTGAAAACTGTTTGAATACTGAATGCATGTTCAGAAAGCAATAAACATAACAGATTTAGATGTTATTTTGGGGCGCGGAACACACTCCTTCGTAATGTTTACCAATGCAATGTTTACATTTGGGTGATCTTCTCTTTTAAATCGTTTCCAGAATTAGATAATTTCTTAGAATAAATAAAGATCGCCGAAAGAGAAAAACGGCCCGACCGGTCAAGCGACGTTACCCTTCTATCTGCGCGAGGTGGGTTAGATGCGAGGCCTATAACTTTCCCAATTTTTGGAATTTATCGCTGCAAATTTAAGGACATAATCTCGAAAGTGTATACTTTCGAATAAGGCAATAAAAAAAAATTGATTTTTTCGACCCGAGAAAGTAGAATATCCCCTTAAGGCGCAACCTAATAGATTTCCTAAAATATCGCTAAGTTAAAGTTCGCTAAGGGTTAACACGTTGAGTGCTAGACTGTAAGATATGATATGAAACTAAAAAATTTACGTTGTTTTAAGTGATTATTGAAAATTTATTTAAAATTCACTTAATTTTTATTTATTAGAGGATTGTATCATTAATGCATTTACATGTTTCTTATAAAAAAAAATGGTGGATTTTATTGAAACACCGTAGCCATAAAAACGATTGTCCTTTGCATGTATCACAAAATGTGGCAACATGTTTAGTCATTTTTCTGCCAGATTATCTTTTGTAGAATATAATTGATAGGAAACTGACGAAATATTATGCATGGTGCATAATAAATACATTAATGAAATCGTTTATAATTAGCAGAAAGAACATCATACACACATTAACGATTTTTTGAGCGACCTTCCAACGGGCACTCATCAATATTTCTGGGAGAAAATAGTATTCTGTCCACATTGTTCCACTAAAAGATATTGACATTTCACCGTCCACGTACTTTATACAGTCTGTGTCGAATAATGTACTACATTCTGTTTTCTTCAAACCTACTAAACGTCAATTTAATTTTCCATAAACTGGGACAAGAGACTAGTCTGTGCGTAAATAAGGTTGTATAATTTCTTGGGGGAGGGGGGTAAGAAATGTCCGCATTGTTTAAATTAATTAGAATAAAGTGCATATCCTTCTGTGTGTATATTCATTTAAAATGATAATTCATGTATTGTGTTGCGGATCGTCGTATGTTTATCTTAATAATAGTGCAAGCACCAGATATTTTGAAGTATAATTGAATTTTTGCTGAGAGATACTTCAGATTGGACAATTAATCTGAATTACGAAATATATAAGGTGCCGGTTAGACATAAATAGCGCTGGATGTACTTTTAATAATCGTACCTTTCACGTGTAATCTTACGATATTTTGGAAGCTTGTCCGAAATCAAAAGGATCAAACAGGACAAACCGAAATATTTGAATTGCACGCCAAACTAAAGACGCCGAGTGAAAAGTGGACATTTATGTAAATGTGTATGCGAAAACATTTGTGCTACGAAATACCAAACTTTACTTTGAAGAAACTGCGTGCTGTTTCTGAAAGAGTATATGTACACAAAAGTGATAAATCGCAAATAAAGTGCAGAGACGTGGGTAAACACTAATTTGGTAATGGACACAAATACCAATATACTAACTGTTATCGGTAACGATAGTGACTAAATATTCATGTAATTTAACGTTACATTAAAATAAGCCTACCTGTTACGTCTGCAACACAGCGAAACACCGTTTCGATATATTGAATCTGATGGTAAAAAAAATCCTTGGCAATTTGTAATGGGTGCCTCCATTGGCGATGATGTATATTTAACCCTTTTAGTGCCAGGCGTATCTACGACAAAAATGTATTAAAGATAACGACCAAGCGTGAGTGAAAACAAACAAGTTTTAAAATGTATTCTGTTCAAATTCACAAGATATTGAATACAATTTTCGTGAAACGAAATATTTAATAACAAATCATGTAAATTTTCATATTTAGATTATATAAAATATGGGTGGAAAATTATTTTGACAAAAATGTATTAAAGATAACGACCAACGATGAGTGAAAAGAAACAAGCTTTAAATTTATTCTGTTCAAATTTACAAGATATTGAATACAATTTTCGTGAAACGAAATATTTAATAATAAATCATGTAAATTTTCATATTTAGATTATATAAAATATACGTGGAAAATTATTTTGACAAAAATGTATTAAAGATAACGACCAACGATGAGTGAAAAGAAACTGGACACTCAGAGGAGCGATAATATTAACACTAGGTTTACGGGACACGTCAATTTGACGGATTTCAAACTTTGAAATGAAATACGCAAAAAACCATAGCAATAATCTTAACTACTTTGCATCGTAAATTCATAAGTTCATTAAAAGAGTTTATAAACACAATTATTATTTCCTTAAGCTTTCTAAATGTTGAAATTTGTATGTGGTATACCTATCTCTACGAAACCTGTCAAATTGGCGGGTTAGCTGATTACGTAAACAATCCTTATATATTTGCTTCGTTTGTAAAATTATTCCTCCAATAATAAATATAGGAGTGAAAGAAAAGTTTAAGATGCCCCCAACTCATTATCTCAATAGCGCCTCGATAATGTGACAAAGCGAACTGTGTGGCCCGTCCATCGATTGCTATGTGAAGCATATGAGGGAACATGCTCCATCAACAAAAACATCTGAATACTGGTTCCAGCGTTTTAAAAGTGGCGATTTTGTCACCAGCGATAAAAAAAACGCGAAGGAAGGCCAGTAAAATTTGACGACGCTGAGTTGGAGTGGTTATTTGACCAAGATTCATGCCAACCTCAAGAGGAACTCGCTAAAACTTTGGGAGTGACTCAACAAGCGATTTCAAAGCGTCTCAAGGCCATCGGTATGGTGCAAAAACAAGGAAATTGAGTTCCGTATGAAGTCAAGCCAAGAGACGTCAAACGCCGTTTTTTCATCTGCAAACAACTGCTCCAAAGGCAAAATTGGAAGGGGTTTTTGCATCGAATCGTGAGAGGGGACGAAAAATGGATGTACTACGAAAATCGAAAGGGCAGAAAATCGTTGGGTAATCCGGCCATGCATCAACTTCAACGGCCAAACCTAATATTCATGACAAGAAGCTAATGCTGTGCTACTCCAGCCTTACGAAACCATCACTGGGGAACGTTACAAACAACAGTTGATGCAATTGAGCCGAGCATTGAAGCTGAAACGCTCCCAATATGACAAAAGACATGAAAAAGTGATCTTTCAACTGCAAAAGTCGTTAAGGAAACTTTGAAGGCGCTTCAATAGGATGTCCTACACTTATTCCGATCGCTGACTCGTGGTTTGGTCGAGCAGCACTTCAATTCATATGAAGAAACCAAAAATTGGGTCGGTTCTAGGATCGTCTCAAAAGACGAGGAATTTTTTAAACGCGGAATCCGTATATGCTGCGATGGGAAAAGTCGTAGCTAAGAATGGGCAGTACTTTGAATAAAATACATTTCCCCAATTTCTCGGAATAAAGCGATAAAGTTACAAAAAAAACCCTCAAAACTTATTTGTATATTCAATAAAATCGGAGGGGGTTTTTGCATCGAATCGTGACGGGGGACGAAAAATGGATCTACTACGACAACCGAAAGGACAGAAAATCGTGGAGTAACTCGGTCATCCATCAACTTCAACGGCCAAACCAAAGATTCCTGACAAGAAGCTAATGCTGTGCATCTGGTGGGATCAGCTCGAAGTGATCTATTATGAACTACTCCAGCCCTACGAAACCATTACTGGGGAACGTTGCCAACAACAGTTGATGCAATTGAGCCGAGCTTTGAAGTTGAAACGCTCCCAATATGACAAAAGACATGACAAAGTGATCTTTCAACACGATAATGCTCGTCCACATATTGCAAAAGTCGTTAAGGAAACTTTGGAGGCGCTTCAATAGGATGCCCTACACTTGTTTCGGTCGATGACTCATTGCTTGGCTGTTCAGCACTTCAATTCATATGAAGAAACCAAAAATTGGGTCGGTTCTAGGATCGTCTCAAAAAACGAGGAATTTTTTAAACGCGGAATCCGTATATGCTGCGATGGGAAAAGTCGTAGCTAAGAATGGGCAATACTTGCGAAATCCGTATGCTACGTGAAAGATGAGAAGAAGTCGTAATTAAGAATGGACAATACTTTAAATAAAATATATTCTTCCATTTTCTCGGAATAAAGCTTCAAAGTTCCAAAAAAAAAAACTCAAATACCAGCGAATACGACATTCACTGTTGGGGATTAGAATGTATTGCGTATAAATGTACATGCAGGATTTGCATGTTGCTGGAGTTCCGAACAAAAGCCGAGTGGAATGAATCAACTGGACGTTAATTCCGCTTTTGGCAAAACTTTTGGTGCTTACATCCGTATATTCGTGCAAACAGCCAATTCTGTACGAATTGCTAAATACTATGCACCGCAGCATCAAGACGACGCTTATTTACTCATTTTTTGGTCTACGGGGGTGCACTTTTCCGATAAGAGTCAACAATGACGTTTCAGAAAAAATGGAACAAGTCGTACACGAAGGAATACCAGAAGAATGCACAGATGGCGAAGATGCAAGTGAAAACCTTTTGTGCAGAAGGGAAGCAGATTTGGACGCATCCATAAGGACCTCACATCATAGTGATCAAATTTATTCAGCTGACATCGAAGTACCTGTATCAATAGCGCATTTATAAAATTACGTACTGATCCACATATTATCCAGAAGACTGCAAAAAAATGGAGGTGTGGACAGTGCCGAAGAAAATGATCCTGAGGAAGAAATGGCATGAAGATAAACGTAAACATATAGGACGTATGTTTGGTTGGAATGTGTCTCGAGTAAATTGTTGCTTGCAAGGTGACTTTATGGCGAAATAAGAATTCGAGGTGTGCGGAAATAAGTATGTGTAATCCTTTATGTGTATATTCTTTAAAACCTACGACGATACTAACTAATTCTCAGAACATTAGGAAGAAAAATAACTATTTGTAGTCTGTTTTCTCGGAAGCGAATCTTTCAATATATTTTCGTCTGTAAAATGAATGTACACACTCGTTTGGCCATGTATAAAAAGTTTCACACAGCGGATAATTATTCTTTACAAATTAATTCTCTGGGTTTGTCAGTACTGTTCGATTATGTGAACATGTCTACTCCGTTTCGTAAAACAAAATGTCCAAGAGAGTCCCAAGTTAACTTTTGTGGGACTTCCCAATATTTGCTCTTTGCATAAAATAGTCTGTTGTCCCATTTAATGGAAACAATGCAAACAAATTCTGATGAGCATGTAATATTTTATTCGAGACACCCTGTATACGTACTGATTTCAAATGTAAAATTGTTAAACGTTTAAAGTATACCATAAATCAAACCACAGGACATTACGAGTTGTAAAGAGTTTCGGATTGAACATCTTGGACAATGTGGACAGTTTCGGTGATGCTAAATTTATCCAAAGTCCTACTTGGAAGTCTTGAACGTGTTGCAGAATAGAGTTAACCCTTTGCGGATGACGACTTTTTCGGCTGGGTAAAGTAGCAGACCGAGGCAATTTTCGCATATGTGTCGAGTGTCTTACAGGGTACCACAAAATGAGCCTAAAAGAAAGGTTAATTTTGAGAAGGCTCAAGAACCAAAGATGCCCACGTTTATACCTGAGGTATTACAGCTCAACGGCGCGGACCGAAATTCGCGTGTTTTAACTTTTAGCACTGAAGCTACTTTGAGTCGGACTTGCACGACTGGTTAACACTAGGTTTACAGGACCCGTCAACTTGACGGATTTCAAACTTTTAAATGAAACACGTGTTGAAGGTATTACGCAGTATTTCTAAAGGTTCCTTTATTAAGTTGCGTGTGCACTCTTCTCTAATGGCTCGTCACGACTGACTCGTTGCGTATGAAAATGACAAAAAGGCATCGCGGGCTCACAGCCTCTCCGCCAGGCGAACTTAAATAACCCTTTCGGTACGGACGCATTCTGCGTCGCGCCGTCTCCGTTGACCGAGCAGCCGCCGCAAACGTCCGTACTTGCGGAACAACTCAAGCGCCCGTCAGACGCACAATACCACGCTATCTTACGCAGAGCGAGTGCAGTCGCTCGTAAAAAAAATGCTTAAAAAATTATAACATAATGCAATTAGAAAATATAATTTAATAATATAAATGAAACACATAAACATCCAGATTTTATAATTTAACCCTTTGGCTACGGCAGACTTTGGCACGCACTAGCCGTACGGTACGGTACGAATTCACTCGCGACGTCTACTGGGTACGGCGAAATTTTTCGTTAGACATGCATTTCTGAGGAAGTACAATAAAATATTCAAAATACTGAATTTTATTACATTAAACAAATATTACTTGAAATGAACATTAATTTTAAACTTTTTTACAATATTTAATAATAAAATTTAATAATATAATAACGTGTGATACATTTCAAAACACGGATGAATACATAATCCTACATTACATTTTTTGCATTCGTAATGTGTATCCTTTCTCTTATCATTTTTTGCACACACTATACATTTACGCCTTGCACTTTTCCGAATTGCTGTATTGCTTTCATATGGAGACGGAAAATGCTTTTGCGTCAAACGAAAAGGCTCATTGTTAGTATTTTTACCTTTTAATTTATATCCATTAGTTTCATCTAAGCTGTATTTTCTTAGTATTTGTTTTATTAAATTTAAATGAAATTTACGAAATGTTAAATTTCTTCCACTTACATAATTATATAATATAAATGTGTTATATACAGCTAAATCGAATAAATGAAAAAAAAATTTCTTGTACCATTTTAAGCTTTTTCTGGTAGAATTTAGAGTGTATAAAACTTGATCAACTTTGTCAACCGTCCCCATTGTTTTATTATAATCAAGTATGCATTGTGGTTTTACTATTTTTTCTTTTGTTACGTGATTTATCTTGTCGGTCTCAATCATATTGGGACAATGATAGGTGGAAATCATCCACACTTCCCTTTTGTCCATCCATTTCAACGCTAATACATTGTTCACTGAACGAAATATGCATTGTCCTTTGTTTATCCTTTTATCTAAATCCGACCTATTTTTTCCCAATCTGTTTTTTCTTACTGTTCCATATGCGTTGGTTAAGTTTTTATGTAACAGTAAGAACAAACTCGGACTGCTGTACCAATTATCTGTCACGAGTGTATGACCTTTTCTAGATACGGTTCTAGAAGCGTCATTACTATCTGGCCAGACTTTCCTATCGATGTTGACGGTACATCTTCAGATATTATCATGTTGGCCCCGCAATATACAATGAAATCTTGAATATAGCCTGTCTGGCAATCACATAAGACAAAGGATTTGATCCCAAACCTGCTTCTTTTTGATGGGATATATTGTTTAAAATAACATCTTCCTTTGAACAACAGCAAACTTTCATCTATGCATAACTTTTCAAATGGATAAAATGCTGCTTTGAAGGATGTTTTTAATTTTTCAAGGATTGGACGTATTTTCCTGATTGGATCATGATTTTCAATGTTATTGTCACAAAAATACAGGATCTTTAATAAAAATATATATCGATCCCTTGACATAATTTCACCAAACGATTCTGTTCTTATCAGCTTGTCTTTACTCCAATATTCTGATAAAGTTATTTTACGTACTCGTGACATTAGCATAGTAACAGCCAAAAATTTATATATTTCGGAAGCTGTAGTTGCCGTAAAATTATGTACATTGCTTCTTGTGCCATTTTCATCATATTTATTACTATGTTCAACAATGAATTCTATAAGCTCATCCGAAATGAAAATTTGAAAAATATCGAGAATAGATGAATTTCTGTTTATATTTGCTTTAACTCCACTATTCTTGTTATTAAATTTGTGAATTACAGGTTCGAAAACTCTCTGAGTCCAGAAAAATTCATTTATACGTTTCGATTGCTTTGCTTCTGGTACAGTTATTGTACTTACTATTGACTCTAATGAAGAGGATATGACACGACATTTTTTAATCATACTTTTGTTCAAAGGAACTTCAAAATCACTAGTTTCCTCAGAATCAGAACATGAATCATTTGTTAAATCATGCTTGCATATACTTTTACTGGCGATTTCTTTACTTTTTTTTTTCTTTTATTGTCCCTCTTGTTCATTTTAAGCGTTAAAGAGTAAAATAACTGAAAATAAACATATTTACTTAACTTGATAGTAATATTTAAATAATATATGGCTAACGGAATATGTAATTGTTGAATTAACATTTACTTACGTCTGTTTCAAATGAGATTTTCTACAATTATGGCAGATAAAATTTCGCTAGCTCCTATAGGCGCCTCTCGTGGCTGTGAATCAAAATAAGTTAATCGAAATAGGCCTCTAATGGTAATGTAGATTACCATTAGAGGTCTACATTACCATAAGAGCAATTATAAAATTTTAAAACGGGCGAAGCAAGCGAAATTTTGATCTGGACGCCTATTGGCGCCTACAGTACCGGGAAGCCAACATGTGTCGGACGCCAATAGGCGCCAACAGTACCGGGAAGCCAACATGTGTCGGACGCCAATAGGCGCCAACAGTAGTCAAAGGGTTAATAATGTAATTTTGTATGACAAGTTTGAAAGCACGGGTATACACAAAGGCCTACGTCACATGTTTTACATTGATAATGTGATTGTCGTTGAACACCATTCTTAGTACAAACAATACACTTTCTCAGTGCACATTTTCGTTTTGTTTTCTCGTTAGTGTAAATCTCTGGGAAATGTCTACCAGTAAATCTCAAAGGATATTTATCCGCAGATTTAGGACCGCTTTGTCTAACATCGTTTTTATGATATTTTCGTAAAATTTGCCGTATTAATTCAAGATGAAAAGTAGCTATAGAAATATCTTTTTTTGTTTTGTATTTATATAAACAATAAGAATTCCAAACGGCAATATCTAGCAAATGAAAAAAGTATTTCTTGTACCATTTTATAGATTTTCTAACGGATTTAATAGAACTTATAACCATATCACATTTGTCGACAGCGCCCATTGACAAATTATAATCGACTATACATTTAGGTTTATATACGATTTCTTGCGTCCTATAATTTCTTTTTCCTGTAGATATAAATTCGCTAGTATGGAAAGTAGATAACATAAGTACGTCCCTTTTATCTCGCCATTTAAGGGCCAGCAAATTACTTGATGTCCGAAAATCAACCTCGCCTTTTTCTAATTTTCTGTTCATTACAGGCATTCCTTTTCGTCTTCGCTTTACAGTTCCACAAGCATTCGTTACATTTGTATGTAATAAATTAAAAAGAGCGGGGCTACTATAATAATTATCAACATACAGTGAATGACCTTTTCCCAAGTACGGTTTCAAAAGTGTTAAAACGATATTTCCTGTTTTGCCAATGTTTTCCATGTTCTCTGTCACGTGTGATTCACTGCCCGTATATACGATAATATCCAGTACATAGCCAGTTTTACAATCACATAATACATATGTTTTGATGCCAAATCGGCTTCTTTTGGCCGGTATATACTGTTTAAAGGATAGCCTACCTTTGTACAGTAATAGACTTTCATCTATACATAAATTTTGAAACGGATAAAACAAGTCTTTGGACGATTTTTGAAGTCTGCTTGAAACACTACTAATTTTTTGCAAACGATCAGAAGAATTTTGATTATCATCACTAAAATGCAACATTTTCAATAAAACTAAATATCTATCTCTACACATAATTTCGCTAAAAATATCAGATTTTAAAAGTTTATCCTTGGACCAATATTCACGAAGCCCTAATTTTTTATTTCGCGACATTAGTAAGGTACAAGCGAGAAAACAGTATAGTTCGTCAACAGTTGTTCCAATTTTGACATTACACGTCTTATCACTTACTATACGTGCCCAATACTTATTTGTCTTATCTACAATAAAGCCTACAAGATCAGGTGAAAAGAATGATTCAAAATAATGTAATATTGTAGATGAAAATTTTAAGTTTTCTGTCTGAAGTCCGGAATTGGAAAGATCAAAGTTATGAAATGTTAATTCAGCATTCTCCGTAGTCCATTGAATATTATGAGAAGAAGTTGGTGGCAAAGCATCTTCAATATTATCATCTTCTGATTCTGAGGTGCTAAGTACTTTTGTCCGACGAATTGGCTTCTTTCTAGTATAAATATTATTGACTGCAGTATCGCTATCGGACTCCGAAGATTTGTCGTATATCTCATTACTCTCATTTTCGATGGAGTAACAGTTTCCTTTCCTTCTTTTGCAATTCCTATTCATTATCTTTAAAGGGTACGAATAAACGAAAAATATAATAAAATGAAATGATGTGATAATGCAGAAAAATTCACACATACCGTGAAAATATTCCGAACGTCTGAGCGAACCGAGACAAGCGTACTGTTCAAATATTTTTCTTATACTGTTGCTCATTTCGTCAGTCTATTATTAGGCAGCGCAAAACAAGTGCAAAATACTTGCGATGGATTACCATGGAGATAACATATACATTCTGCTCATGAAGAGTCGCGAGTGACCTAAGTCACCGCTCGTACATAAAGAGCGTCAAATGTTGGGTGACTATAGTCACCGTTCGTACATAGCGAGCGTCAAATGTTGGGTGACTATAGTCACCGTTCGTACAGAGCGAGCGTTGGGCGTTGGGTGACTATAGTCACCGCTCGGGCCGAAAGGGATAAAGAAGGCTGTCGTGGCCCACTATAGGAGTGTGTGGTTATTACACATACATTGACAATAGCAAGACGAACCTTACAGTAAGAGAGCTGCTGGAAGACTGAGGACAAATTTGGGTGCTGTCGCAGGGAAGGAAAACTGAGAATCAGAAAAGGATAGAAAGGGGGTGCAAAGGTTGTTGCTAACGGCGCAGAAAGATAAGGCATGTGAGAGAGCGAAGAAAGCATCCAGGTAGACTATTGCGTAGTTAAGGGGGTCATCCCGTGTGACGGCCGTTTTTTTTAAGGTTTTTTCGGAATTTTTCATGGCGAAATGAAAAGACATAGAGCTTCCAAATTTTCGCTATATATTTATTTACTCTTTAACTATGCTTGTGAATTTTTTTACATAAAAATATGTCCTTAATCGTGAGTTGTACCGCTCGAATGTCACCCATGTAAAAAAAAAGTACGCAAACGGTGACCATTATTGCGGCAGACTGGCTTATCTGAAATTAAAAAATTAAATTGCACGTTAATGTATAAGCGGGTGGCTATCACCCGAACTAAGATTTTTTTAAAATATTGAAAATTAAACTTTTTACATCCTTTCGCACATTACGGCCCAGATTTACGTAATTTTTTGCGACTATTTTTTTATGTAAAAGAAAACGGTTCAACATTTCTAAAAAATAATAGTCCCCGATGGAGCCACATATGTGCTGAATCTATCATTAAAATTTTAATGAAATCGATTAAACCGTTTTTGAGAAATCATGGTCACCATTTAAAAAAATCTTGTTTCGAGAAAAACGCGTTTGAAAGTTCATGTATAAGTTACACTATGAAATTTTGGCTTACCACTAATTTGCTATTCCTGGTCTATAGAGTACGCCTTCCTCTTCTTCTTCGAAATTCCTGAGGGCTGATTGTTCCTCCCTAGCTGATATTCTGGCCTCTCTTGCCGCATCGCTCATGCGCTGCTCGGAGCGGGCGATCCGAGCCTCGTCGCGGTGCTGCACATAAGTTTGTGCCGTTCGGCCAATTGGACAGCCCATTGTGCTCATAATCTTTATTATTCCTTTGAAACCTTCATTGAAGGTTATTACGCCCAAAAATGTCGCAATTTCGACTATTTTAGCGCCCGAATGTAAATGTTTTGGAGCGAACTTCCAAATTAGCGAATTTAATGATTCGTTATTATTCTGCGTCTCCGCTCCCAAACATCGTGTCAAAAGCTCATCGTTTGACAAACTTTCGTATATAGGTTTAAGCACTGCCTGTACTTCTGTCGATAAAGGGGCCTTCTCGTGGTGAAATTGGCTGAGCGTGCCCTTAGCTTCAGCCTGCCGCCATTTACACCAGCTATCTTCACCTGCTGGACAGTTTTGGTGTTGAGGATTTTCGTCTGTGGAGCACTTATGGTAGAAAGTGGCCCAAACTTCGTTCTTCATGTCTTCTAACGAATCGGGATGACGACGAATGGCTAAGCCATAAAATTTTGTCAACTCAATAATTATTTTATCCGTTAGTTTGCCCGGACCTTTACCACCAATGTTTTTATTAATTTTCTTGGTATTTCGAAGTCGCGTTCCCATCCGTTTTTCGACGTGCCCTACGCACTCTTTTTTGATAACGAGAGTGTCTTCATATGGCTCAGCTTTTAGAATGCCATTGAATGTTTTGCTATCGCCATCGCCGATGTATGTCAAATATTTCACGCCGTGTTTTTCGACCGAGCGCGAAAACATTTTGACAATGGCATCAATTTCCATCTTACCGGAGCTTCCTGTGTGATTTATAGTACAGTCAGATTGATGATCTTCATACCATGCCTCGTATTCCATTGGTTCAGTGTTTTTTCATTTTTTCCACAGATTACAAGCACCACAAAAACTACTCATAACCATCGCATCTAGCACTTTTCCGGAATATTTTCCAATTAGCGTTGAGACACCGAACAGAGATGAAAAGCCGCGTTTTTTCCAAGTTCCGTCTCCCGAAACTGTTAATTCAATCGGTGGCTTCCCAGCTTTTTCGTTCATATTTTTTTCTTGTGTAGCAGCAAAGGATAAAACAGACTCATACACCGCAGATGCGGCTGTGTGAATATTTTCTAGAAGTGCGGTATATGTCGAGTTTCCTATACCTTGACAAATGTCCATTAAACTGCAGAAAAGATTCGCTCCTTCGTGACCAATTCCTAACAACCGCATCGCAAAAACGAAGCGGCGGTTAATTTCGTATGCATTTTGAAGCATAGGGCACGAGTTTATCGTTTGTTCTCTGCTGCACTTACACGATACAAGAATTTTGAAACCCAAGCCTCGTAAAGACGACTGCGTAAAGGTTACATCACTTTTACAATTTTTGCACATTACATTTGCCGAAATCGCCGAAAATACGGATGCAAATTCTAAAATGCAATACGCAAAGCTCGAAGCAAGAGGCACTTCCATATTCATACCTCCTAGCAGTTTCTTTGCTAGGACCTAGCATCCGGACCTATACAATAGTTGCTTCATCCAAATCGTACACAGTAGCTGTTACGCCGTTCAGTGCGAAGACAAAACTGAAGAACCGTTACATTCAATTTGAGTTTTACCGTCCTTGTTCCCCACCCTTCGAGCGCTCGGCCGCGCGCTCTAAACACCTTACCTTCAAACTGTCGTAACTTTCCAACGACTTCGAATTTCGCAAAAATTCTTTTAATTATATATTCTGTACATGTTCTAGATTGGATTCATGCAAAAAAAAATCGATTTTTTGAAACTTTCACACGGGATGACCCCCTTAATACCTCGGAAGCTGCGGGAAACCTTTGTTTTTCATCTTCCGCTAGCTGCAATAATGTGCGAGTGGCTAAAAACGATGTCGACGCGGGATTTTCAAGTGCATTACTACGATTTTTCAAAAACGTCCATAATTGTTCTATCGACGGCAGCAACGTTCCACTAACCGATCGTTCCCACTCACAGCGAGTGTTTCTATCGAGTTTACTCGCTATTAAATGCAGTAGCAAAGCATCCCAAGATTCTGTTGGCTGCTCAAGAGCCTTCAATGCACGAATATGTTTCAATGCGTCGTCAATTAACAACCACAAGCTATTTGAGGACTCTTTAGTGAGCACCGGCAAATCGAACAAATTTCTAATGTGCATTTGTATTATCACACGACGATTATCGTATCGCTCCTTAACCGTTTGAGTACGGGAGCATTTTCTTATGCATATGCTAAAAGTCCGGGATGAAATGCGTAGTATTTTTTTTTTGGAAACAATGAAAATTGTTATAATTAACACTAATAGTTATGTAACAAGTAATTACGATAAAAAAAATGTTTATTTTCACTTATTACAAAAATGTTTTGCTGCGCAAATTTCATGAATTCCTTTTTTACATATAGCGCAAATTAGGTTGGATCGTTTAATTCCATTACCATTTTTATTACTGCATACATCACACTGTCGCAAATTTCGCCCTTTACCCCTCTTGCGAATTAACGCTGCCTTCGGTTCGGCAGAATTAGGCATTTTAATTTATGCGTTTGAGGTGGGGGTCAATTGGATAATTGTCGGAAGGATAGCAAAATGGGACTGGTGATTCAAAAGTGCGGTAGATTTGACTCACCCTAGTGTGATGGCCGTCCAACGTCTCGATGTCGTCGTCAACGTGCTAGTGGCAGCTTGCTGATGCTTGCTGCGCTGGTCTGCAACCACGTCTCAGGGTTGACTGCAACCTCTCTATTTCTATGCAGTTTGTGAGTCCGCCAGTGACTCCGTCACTTAGTTCCCTGCTGGTGGGTTGTGCTGCGCTGGCTTTCTACTTCTTCGTCGTACACTATATCTCCAAGGGAGATCCGGCTCGAAGGACCAATGTTTTAGCCGTGCGAGTTTGTAGGACTGCACAACTCTGTCCGTGATCAATTTCACGGCGACCCGTCGCAAATTAAGGGTCTGTTTAAGGGTTAGGTAACTGTCACGGGGAAAAGATTTAAAATGGTTTTTTAAAAAACTTTAGGATTGCCGTGGCAATCACTCATGACTTTTATTTTTACAATAGGCTTAATACAATTATAAAGGAGTGCCCGTGATCACTCTAGGAACATAAAAAGGTCAAAGGATGAAACTGACTAACTGGCTCCTGGGTCGTCTGGGCGTGAGCCTTTATACTGCCAGGACCCTTAGTTTTGGGTCCTATGGAGGGGGTTGCATCGGGTGTCGTTACAGTATTTCTCGTTCACATACATAAAAACTTTTAAACTTTTCTGACAAATTATTGATGATTGGATCAATTCTATATGTTTTTTTATTGGATGTGTTAGGATCAAAACTTAGATTGTCTGCAAAATGCAAAAACTTGCATAATAATCCAAACCTGTTTTCGCTCATAGTTTCATAAAAAAATGGTGTTTCAATTATTCTTCTTCATGAAAAATAAATTTCCAAAGCCGGTTTTCCAATTATTCCTTGTAAAATTAGGAGCCCTAAAAAAATCTTCATTTCAGCTTCGTTTGTATCCTTCCATTTTCGAATTCTCGAACGTGGTTTCAACTCAGGATCATTATCAAAAAATTGGGCGGCATACAAATTTGTTTGCTTTGTAATTAATTTAATAAGTTCCTCATCTAAAAACTTCTCAAGATAAAACAAAGGAACTTTTTTTGGAGGAGGATCGAAAGTTTTTCCAGGATGTGCAGTAAAGGGAAATGGTGGTCTCTCTGCATTTTGAGGTAGCCATTCTTTAGAAACAATGCTGTTGCTAGGACCAACTTGATCAACTTCTTCACCATCTCTATTCTCAGTATCGCTCAATTCCGTGTCATAGTCAAAATTACCGTCAGATGACTCCGATGACGAACTCATAATACGTCTTTTTATACTTGCCGGTACATTGATTTCATCTTCGCTAATATCACTTTCATTCATTTTGATGGATATTTATAAAAATGTATTCTAAAATAAAAAGGTTAGAAATATAAAAAATATAAACAATAACGTAAAAATAAAAAATATAAGTAAATAAAATATAATACAAAAATGGGTAGGTAAGTGTAAGAACGTACTCGTCACTCCTCACCCAGAACACGTCCACCGCTCAGAATAGCGAAATGATACTGATTTTCTCTGCGTCTTAAATTCATGTCGAAACATGTATCGATGACTAATACCTTTGTTGTACGAAACTATACGTCCCACC
Source organism: Cryptocheilus praepositus (assembly GCA_033815515.1). Lineage (NCBI taxonomy): Eukaryota > Metazoa > Arthropoda > Insecta > Hymenoptera > Pompilidae > Cryptocheilus > Cryptocheilus praepositus. The sequence continues at coordinate 85,080 of JAWWQZ010000084.1, read as the reverse complement.
CGTTCCAGGGCGCAACACATATTGGAAGGACGTATTTATACGTCGTACCCGTACACGCTATAGTTTACGTTTGACGTATTTATACGTCCCGCCCGGTTAACAGGTTAACCAAATACTAATTTTCTCAGAACGACTCTTTACTACTATACAGCGTGCAGCTCTAGGCGGACTGACGACGCAATGCGTTGAGTGCATAAGTGCGTTCCCGATTCGGAGTCTCGGCCCTTTTCGTTAAAACACTTGAAAACGCTCGGCACTGACATCGGCAGTGACACACGAGGCACGCTTGGCCCTCTTAGGCACGAACAGCTGATAATCCTCAATCTATACAGTACTCCCGAATTTTACGAATGGGATTACACTTGCCGTTGGTTGTGTTACACTGTTTGACCATTCATTATCGTCTATATTAGCACTACGGTCATTTTCATTGTCAATATCATGCATATTATCCTTCCCCTCATTTTTATCTTCGATATTCATTTCATCTTCCGTATCCAATTCCAAGGACGATGATAACTATTATTATTCGTCTGGGATACTGGTTGCCAAGCAATTCTTTGTGGTCTTGAATCTTCCTCATCCGACGAGGATTGCGTATTAAATTCTTCGTCACTGTCAATGATATTTATCCATCGTCGGGGAAATACTACTAGATCTTCATCGGATTCAGAATCTGATAATCAATCGTCGGATCTGTTGCCGCTGATGTGTCTAATTCTAATTCCTGTTTTATTTTTATATGATTCTGCATTCATATTTTGGGCATATGATGTATATAAATCTGAAAACAGGAGAATGCACATATGCTTTATCACGTTGACGCCGGCATGACCCACCGGTGGCCCATGCTAGATTGTTCCATGGGGCGGCATGCATCACCGATGGGCCACGTTTGTATATAAAAAAATACATAGTACAAAATGTTATTTTATTGATTTAACATTATACATTAACATTTCTACCTTATAATCAAACATTTAACACAAAATACATAACTTATAATTTAATCAATACATTGAATATAACAAAATATAACTACTTATATTACCGATGCAATATTTTAAGACATTTTAAACAAAGTGCCGGCTTATCCGGACAACTGTTACAAAAGGTCATTACTTTTTTTGTTTTGTTCGTGGCGTACTGTGTACCTTTTAAGTTTGTTAAGCGTTTGTAACACTCTTTACATCTTTTCCTCATCTTCCTCGCGGATCCTTGGTATGAACTTAAAAAATGGTTTTTCCCTCTACTTACTATTAGTTCTTCATTAGGGGGATTCTCAACACTCTTCAATAGGTAATCAATCATTTTTTCTCTAAATTTAAAAATTTTGTAACGTTTAGTTCCCCACTTCTGGTGGATGTACCACGCATTCACTAAAGAGGTCCCGCATAATAGCTCCATGACAACTTTACGATACCATTTTACCGTTTTCCGTAAGTATTTATAATACGAACACATTTGGTCAAATATGTCAACTCCTTTTTTCGCACTATTGTAAGAAAAAACGGTATCTGGTTTTAATTTATCATCTTTGCCACGTATAATGGCGCAATTGTGAGATCTCGAAGTGGTTAACATGCACAGGGGTCTTTTGTCTGTCCACTTCAAAAATTTCACGCCGCTCCGATTGTCAAGAGATATAATATCGCCCCGTTTCTGTTTTTGTTTTTCCTGCGGCGGTAGAAATTTTCTATTCATTTTGACTGTACCGCAAATATATGTTGTTTTAGTGAGAAGATCTTCGGCTAAAGGAACGCTTGTATAAAAACTGTCGGTAAATAAAATCCGGCCCTTGAATAATAGATCTCCTATTAATTTCATGACTACATCATGAGAATGTGTTTTTATAATTCTCGTTTCATTTTTTCTGGAATAAATATGCACATTATATGTATATCCGTTCGGAAGTCAGAGTTTGTACAATTTTATTCCATAATTCTGTCGCTTACCTGGTATATATTGACTAAAACTAAGGCGTCCTTTTCACGGAACCATGCTTTCGTCAATTACTATATTTTTACCGGGTTTTACTGCATCTTTGAATGTACGAACAATTTTATCAACTACATTTCGGAGTTTATGTAACCGATCCTCGGTTCTAGCCGTAGCCTTATCGCAAAAGTGCAAGTATTTCAATATTGCTAAGAATCGATCGCGTTTCATTACTTTCTTTATACGCGCATTTGCATACATCGCCTTTTTGGACCAATATAATCGAAGCTCGGGTACCTGCACTACACCCATAATCAGCAAGATACCCATAAAGGTATTAAATTCACTTTTTGTAACTGGGTTCCATGGTTGTTGATGTTGTCTCCTGCCATATGCCGCATTAACTATGCACTGTACAGCGTATCTGTTAGTCTCCTCAACGATGATCTCTAATATCTCGTCCGTGAAGAATAATTTATATAATGCAAAACAGGATCGTCGCAGTCCGTCTCTTTGATGAGTAGCTCTTCTTCTTCCGAATACTCTTCCTCTGATGCAGATTTTTCTGCTATTTTCCGCCATTCCGCATCATCATCTTGTTCCTCATCAGACTCCCAAACTTCTTCCTCCGTGGTATTTCTAGTTGCCGTGCCCGATGATGATGATGAAAGTATTTTATTTCTTCGTCTCTTTCGCATGATTCCAAATACGGATTCATCAGACGAATCACTGAATTCCATATCCATTGTATCAATATTTAGATGGGCAAAAATTAAAAATTAAAAATGCTAACCGCCTTTTTTAGAAGGAAAGAAACTTTTGTAGGCAAATTCTGTGGTAATCCCTAAAAACTAGACGCGCAGCGATGGCAAGGAAGCGTGAAAAGATTCAACTCTAGAAATAAAACTATTCAAACCGCTACTACGCTGAACCTCTACAATAGTTCCACACAGATCACGACGCAACTCTCTTCGATGCCCAAACAACACTGACTCGTTGCCAGGCCACGCTTTTGTTTCACCTTTCCTTGACATTGGTCCTCGCGTGATGTTGTCAACTACACACGCCCATCAAACACACCGGTACATTCGCAATCACGCATACAGCATTCACATGTTCTCATACATACCACACTTTTTACTACCGTTACACACTTACCGGAAGAAATGTGTGCTCAGATAATTCGTTATATCAGAACTCTACTGACCTCACACCTCACAGACACTTCACACAGAATACTTGCACACTAACAGTACTCTTTCTCTCTTGCCGTCAACTCTAAACTCAGTAAAAAATCGCGTCGTCGTCTAAATGCTCGATAATGGTCCCTCATTACTAGGTCACGCACTATATATTCAAAAAGCGTCGACTGGGGCGTATTTGCTCCCCAAAAAGTCACAAATTTTCTCCACTATGCGTGGGCGGCCCTGTACTTCTGATTGGGCCGCCGAAGATCCAGAGGCGGGACAATGTTCGCCCAACTAAAGCCCACCCCAAGGCCCACGATTTTCCAAAGGAAAAACAAGCCGATATCTGGAAAACCACGCGACAGTCCTCGGCATGTCCTCGGCTGTGCCGCTCTAATCAAACCGCAGGTAATAAGCCGCAGTTCCTCCTACGCGCTTATACCGCTCTAAAACAGCCGCAGGTCACGAGTCGTGAACAGCGTCATACTCGCGCCGCTCTAATCAAACCGCAGGTAATAAGCCGTAGTCCCTACAACACTTTCTCCAGCCGTTCTAGGCCTTCTTCAAATGTCCTCAATGGTATGATAATATCATCTAGGTACGGGAATGCTATAGTGTTCCGTAAGGGTCCCAAGGTTCGATCCATTAATCGTTGGAAAACCGCCGGGGCATTGCAAAGTCCGAACGGCATCCGTAAATATTCGTAATGGCCGTCAGGAGTCACGAATGCAGTTTTGGGGATGGATCCTTTGCCCACGGGCACTTGATGGTAACCTGACGCCAAGTCCAACCCCGTAAAGTACCTATTCCCTCCAAGGCGGTCCATTTGGTCTTCCATTAATGGCAGTGGGTATTTATCCTTGATAGTAATCGCATTCAGGCGTCGGAAATCCACGCACATCCGATGGCCGCCGGTCTTTTTCTTAAGCAACAAGATCAGGCTTGCATACGGCGATTCAGGTGGCCATATGCTCCAGTAATTCTTGTATTATATCGCATACTATTCGCCCCTCCACATCAGCCATGCGATAAGGGCGATACACGACCGGACTATCTATCGTACATCTTATTACTAGCGACGTCGTCTCAGTCTTTCCTAAATTGTGCAATGATGTGGAGACGCAGTCCGAATATTGTAAGAGAAGACTCCCGCATTTGTCTCTCTCTGTCACGCTCAGATGAGTCAGTGGTCCTGCCCACGTACGTTCTCTCCCCCGTCCGCAGCATGTGCTGTTCGCATGTGTCTTGTTCCGGATGACCCGGCTTCATTCCTTGCAATCGACATATTTTCCAGGCTGTTCAAGTACATATATCATATTATATTAGGTTGGTGCGTATGAAATGTCGGATTCTTAAGTGATTGTATAAAACTGCATATCTTTCTTCAAAAGCTGTTTATTCAATCAAAGTATGCTCCATTCGCTTCAATACACTTCTCCCAACGAGATTTTAAAGCGTAGATGCCTGTCTTAACACTTAGCCAACCGCGCGAGTTACAGCGAACTGTACGTTTCCCACCGCGCTCGGCAAACCAAACGGTACGCTGTCCACCGCGCATTTTCGCAAGTAACGCGGACTAATATACACTACTTGAAAAATAAAAAAGTTTAAAAATTACTTAAGTGGTCAATTATATTTTGCGGTAACAATTTCGTTTAACGATTTCACATATTGTTTATAAAACATAAAATGAAAAGTACGTAACAATTAGTAACAATTATTTTTAGTAACAATTAGAGGTAACAATTATTTTTGTAGGTTATACAAAAAGTATACATAACAGAGTTTGAACATTATAAACATTAAATATGACTAAAGATAAATAACACTATCCAAACGTGAAATTAAAAAATAATGCATTTTAATATTTTTTTAGAGTATGGTATCGTTCGAAGCAAGTCAGTTTATGCAGTGGTACATTACAATATTCGCAAATATATCGCGTATAACCTGTTTTCTTATTAGCGGAGCATACCTTACATCTTCGGTGAAGATATTTTTTTTTACCACCCGTTACAATTGGTACTAATTTGTGTTTTTTAAAATCTTGAGATAGCCTTCCTGGTGGGTCACATCGCGGTGCTGGTCTTGTTCTTTGTATCGCGTTCGAAGGTTCTGCCTCTTCGGTGCTTGAATATTGAATTTCTTGTCCTTCTATCAATGCTACTGCAACATTAAGCAAAAATTTCTTATATGTCGTTTTATCATTAGTTATTTTTCTTTTGACTAGAAATGAATTAAAGAGGGCAGCATTAATAAAATAAAGCACTGCTTTTTTTGTCCATTTAGTGCTTTTCCGAAGAATACTATAATACGACATATATTGATCTGCACGATCGACTCCTTTCATATATTTGTTGTATTCTACAACAGACTTCGGTTTTATTTTGTCTCCTGACCAATGCGTAACGTTTACCATTTCTGCGGAATGAATGGTTGAAATGGTTCTTACTACTCGGTTCCTCTTCGCTTGCCAAAGTTGTAAAAGAACTTGTCCCTTTCTTGCAAATTTTGTTTCATTGTCTTTTAATGCGATGTTCTTTAAATTCTGCGGAAGTCCTCTGTTTGCCCTAATTGTTCCACAAACTCTCATATCCTTCTGTAGGAGTAATTCGGCTGTACTCACACTGTTATAGTAATTATCCATGTAAATGTGATGATGGAATCCCACATAAGGATGTAGAATTGATAACACCGTATTTTGTAATTTTCCTCCTACGCCTGAATATACTTCAAAATTACAAATGTATCCTGATGTTGCTTCGCAGACCATCCGCACCAGAATTCCATATTTCGTTATTTTCGCAGGATTATACGTGCGGAAAGATAATTTGCCTCGCCAAGGTATTATGCCTTCGTCTAGTGACAATTCTTGTTTTGGTGTATATACATTTTGAAATTTATTTTGTACGTAATTTAAAACTGTTCTAATTTTGAATAGCTTGTCCGACCTGTCATGCAATAAGTCGTTATTGCAAAAATGCCACATTTGCCATATTTGGATGAACCTATTGCGGCTCATTGTTTTCGAAAAATTGGGGTTTCTATATATGAAAGAGTTGACCAGTAGTCATATATATTATCTTTACGTATCTGTCCCATCAAGATAATCAATCCCAAAAACTTTTTCATTTCTGTCACTGTGACATCAACCCATCTCACTGATTTATACTTTTTATATTTATTTAAAACCTGCGAGCGATATCTATTTGTTTCTATTACTAACAATTCAAATAAATCATTGCCTAGGAACAATTGCACTATTTCTAACACGTTTCCCTGATCCTGAGGCATCGTGTTCACGCTTGGAGTTCGATCATAAGGTTCTAGTTGAAGTTCTATATCATTTTCTGACCAATTATCGATGTCATTGATAATAATATCTTCACCCGTATCATGGTCGGAATTAACTATATCTTCTTCTGAATCGCTCAAAAGTATTCGACGATTACCTTGATGTATGGGAATAATAATATCATCTTCGGTATTTTCATCATCATATATCTGCATATCGCTATCTTCAGAACAGTCTGATAGTGTATCCATGAACAATTCACTTAAATCTTCAGAGTTACTTCTGGACATTTTTAACGGTATTTTTTTTTTATACCTTATAAGTACTTTGTTTCAGAATTAATGTAAGCCTTTATAATAATTATATATAACAGCGTTATTTTTTCAGAAAATGTACGTAAGTACTTGTGAACTTTAGGTAAGCAATAACTGATAATAACAGAAAAAATAAAACGCGTTGCTAAGGTCAAATGGGAGATCTCCCCGATCGGTCATTCAGCCGCTTAGTTCAAAGCGGGGAGATCTCCCCGATCGGTCATGCAGCGACTTATTTTAAAGTGGGAAATCTCCCCGATCGGTTGGCTAAGTGTTAAGAAAATTTTGGTCTTTAGAATTAATAAACTCTGATATCGAGTTTTTTAGACTGTCTTCATTTTCATAGTGTTTGCCCCTTAAAAACAGCTCTAAATGCTTGAAAAAATGAAAATCGGTCGGCGAGAGATCCGGTGAATATGGTGGATGCTGCAAAACTTCATATTCCAGTTCGTTCAGTTTCGCAATTGTTTTGTGCGATGTATGCGGCCGAGCGTTGTCATGGAGCAGTAGCGGGCCATGCCGATTCACAAGCGATGGGCGTACAATTTTTAACTTATTGTGCATTTCATCAATGTACTGGCAGTACTTTTCGGCCGTAATTGTCTCCCCAGGTCGAAGGAACGAATAATGGATTACCCCAGCCGCGTTCCACCAAACTGTGAACAAAATCTTCCGTGGATGAAGCGATGGCCTTGGAGTATGGGCACAAACCTCATCCTTGTCAAGCCACCGAGCACACCTCTTTCTATTGTCATAAAGAACCCATTTTTCGTCACATGTAATGATCCGATCGAAAAATGGCTCTCGGTGAAATCGGGTTAGCAATGATGAGCATACGTTTAACCGATCCAGCTTATTTCGCTCTGTCAGTGCGTGCGGTACCCACTTGTCCATCTTCTTAACCTTGCCAATCTCAGAAAGGTGTCTCATTATCGTTGTATGGTCAACTTTCATCCTGATAGCAAGTTCCCTCGTGGATACGGCTGGATCCGCTTCCACTAGAGCCTTCAGGCCATCATTCTTCACAGACGTTTTGGGTCTTCCGCGCGGCTCATTTTGCAGTGAAAAATCGCCAGTCTGAAATTTTTCGAACCAACGCTGCACTTTCCGATCGTTAACCGTATTCTCCCCAAACGCTTGGTTTATGTTGCTTGCAGCTTTTGCAGCACTATTACCAAGTTTGTACTCATATAAGAAAATGACGCGAATGTCGGCAGAATTCATATCGGCAATAAACTCAAAAGAAATAACAAAAGGGAAGACCTTCGAGAAAACCTATTTTGCTGAAATGAGTCTCTGGCAATGGACAATACGACTATGAATGAGGTTATGCCAAAGACAAAAGTATAACGAAAACAGGGAGACAAACGTCCGTATGTAAAGAGAATCCGACATTTCATACGCACCAACCTAATATATTTGACGGCTCTGGTGAATGACATTGTGTAAGATGCTTTGCAACTGTCATTCTAAAATCTGATGCTTTAACTTTTTTTTTGTTGACAGTTTATACAGTACTATGGCATTTGAAATTGACGTATTTAACAATAATTCTAAAATTAATTTTATGTACCACTTGAGTGTTCTTCTGTATGGCGTGGAATATGCTATCATTTGGTATGCTAAGTCTACAGCAAATTTTCCATTGTTGTAATCTGTAACTACTTTTGATTTATTACGCGCATAATTTTTTTTTGTGAACAACGACCATTTCGGCCGAATGTTTTGTCGAGATCCTAAGAATATCCTGGTTATCTTCCTGTTTTGCATTGCAATAAAGTTGCCGCGTTTCAATTTTTTTAAATATTACGTTTACAGGTATGTTCTTTCTATTTTTTCTTAATGTTCCGACTAAATGGGCGTTGCAATCTATTCATATTTCTGCTAAATATATACTGGTGTACCAATTACTGATGTAAATTGTGTGACGTCTATGGAGAATATTATGGTATATGTATATACATATATATGTAGGATTTTTGATTGGAATGATATATTAAACGGGTTTAAACACAAAAATAATGGTTATAATGTTTCTCGCACTTCACTCTGTATTAAACGCTAATAAAGGTTCGCTCAAAACTCACTAAACGCATTCGCTGATAATCTCTAAATATTCGCTAAGATGCATACACTGTTACGCTTGAAGGTTTCGCAAAGACTCACTTATTTCAATATCGCGCTCAACACTTTTATACTGTTTGGTTTCGGGAACATTCCTAATAACAAATATATTATAGATCCACGTATTCTTTCTCACTCTCTCACTCTCGCTTTCTCTCTCTCACACGCACACTTTCTCATTGTTCGTTCATACAAAATCACACATCCTACATATATATATTATGGTATATATATTATGGCATATATTCATTTGCTGGGGCACACGGTGCATTTAAGTTTTTTTCCCGAATATGTTTCAAATTGATATGCGTATCCCTGGCCTGGACGCAGTTTAAATACGTTGATACCGTATTTGTGACGTTTCCGTTTTAAAAATTGCCTGAACTTTATGCGTCCTCGAAATGGTACTAATGATTCGTCAATACATATATCTTCATCCAAATTGTAGTATTTAATGTAATATATGGCGTATACTATGGTATATATATTATGGCATACATTCATTTGTTGGTGTTACACACGGTGCATTTAAGTTTTTTTCCCGAATATGTTTCAAATTGATATGCGTATCCCTGGCCTGGACGCAGTTTAAATACGTTGATACCGTATTTGTGACGTTTCCGTTTTAAAAATTGCCTGAACTGTATGCATCCTCGAAAAGGTACTAATGGTTAGTACTAAAGGTACTAATAAACGGTCCGTGCGATCCCTTCGTCCGTGATTCCGCCAATCACTGCATCGACCATATATTCATTGGGCATGTGGACATTCAAAGCTCGAAAAGTGTGGTCAGCTTGTGAAAGCAATAATCCCCTAACTTCTGCCCCGGTATGGTCCTATACGTCGCTGCTTCTAGTAGTAGTGTTGCGAAAGGCACGGCACGATGAAATTGACTTATAATCAGCCCTTTCATCTCTTTCCACGTCAAATCGTAGTGATATTGCTCGTCGTACCACGCGCGAGCATTTCCTTTTAGCCGGTTGGCGATGAGACGCTTAATTTCGTCGTCATCTGTTGGGATTTGGAAGTGTGAAATAATCTTTACTATACGTTTATTGTAACTTCTACTTTCATTTCTTAAGAGAGTAGGTCTTTCCTTCCTGATCGAAGGGCTTCGACTGACTTATATGACAAACATGTTTGTTCAATCTTTGTTATTTGCGTCGCAGCTCATGCCACGCATCACATTCTGACGCGTATGCATTCGATATGCATTTATGTCATTACTCGGTAAAATCTTTTCTGTCTGCTGAATATCACTTACCATTATTTTATTTTTCAATTCTAAAAATTTAGATTTTCCAATATGACCTAAACGCTGATGCCATAATTCGTAATCATTAGCTACAGTATTATAAACTTGAAAGTTAGAACTTTTCTTATTTATTTTTACCGTAAATTCAACAGCTATTAAATTGTTCAGTGACATACCGTTCATCATTATTCTACCGTTCTTTTTAATGATGACTCCTTCCTCATTGAAAACAATTTCAAATCCGGCCTGTTGCATTTTACGAACGGACAGTAGATTGTAAGGAACTTCTGGACAGTACAGGATGTCTATAAGCTGACCTTGAATGCCTGTGTCGGTAACAGCATTAATTGTTGTTTTCTTTAACGCTTTGATGTGCGTTCCATTTTTCGCTACAGAAATTTTCATCGGAAGCTGTAACTCAGTAAAACTTGTAAACAAATTATCTTGATTAATAAGATGATCAGATGCTCCAGAGTCTAATATGAATGTTATATTGTCGTTCATTTTGCATTGATAATCTCCCGTCATAAAAGCAAACCCAGACGTTGTGTTTTCTTTCGCCGATGGATGAATCATTCGAACAGTTTGTGCGGTATTCGTCCTCTCCGTATTATGTTGATATGTTCGTTTATAATAAATACAATTTTTCCTTAGATGGCCTTTTCTTCCACAGTGGTGACATTTTACAATAAACTTGTTGTTATTAAACTTCTTAAATTTTCTTGTATCTTGTACGTGTCGATTATTTCTCGAAGATTCAAAATTATTTCTTTTGTAATTCGGTGCATTTTCATTGTGAGCTTGGAGAACTTTTGTACTTGTATCACTACTGTCATTTCTTAATTTTGTTTCGTGATCAAGTAATCTTGTCTTTCGCAGTATGTTCTGCTTGATCCCAGTCTTCACTTGGTGATTTTGGAATTTCAGTGTCGATCACTTTTATAACATTTAGTTCACTCAACAAAGCTCTTATTCTAAATTTCCATACACTATATTTTTCACCATCAAAAGGTTTGATATTTCCCTTTCCTCTTAAACTTTCCATTGTTTTAATATTTTTTTTAACGTCTATGATTTTATCACTTCTGATTATTTCACAACACAAACTTAAATAAAACGATTCCTGGGCCCATAACCTGTTGGGATTTGGAAGTGTGTGAAATAATCTTTACTATACGTTTATTGTAACTTCTACTTTCATTTCTTAAGAGAGTAGGTCTTTCCTTCCTGATCGAAGGGCTTCGACTGACTCATATGACAAACAACATGTTTGTTCAACCTTTGTTATTTGCGTCGCAGCTCATGCCACGCATTACATTCTGACGCGTATACATTCGATATGCATTTGTTTTAAAAGAAGGGAATGGAGTTGTCATCTCGATATAAAGTCTGAGGCGTAGCATAAACAGTTCAAAGGAAGGACATTCATTTTTGTCGTATTCCAACATCATCCCAACGATACCGTTGTGCCAGATGGTCGATCCGTCTTACCCAGTCCTGGACGGTTACGCGGTCCTTGCCTGGATCGATTTCCGGGATCAACGAGTCGTCGTTCGCCCTGATGACCGTAAAGCTCGGCACTCGGCGCAGACGTTTTATTTCTGCCTTCAGCAGGTTTAACTGTGCGCGTACATCTCCTTCATCCGAGGATGAGCTTCGCGAACGACGTCCGCGACGGTGTCGATCGCTCGGCGACGGCGAGCGATTTTCGCTTGACCTTGAGTCGCGGTCACTCTCCCGACAGTCCCAACCACTATCACGACGGTCGCGATGTTTGCCCATCGTTCACTGTCGTACACACACACAATTCCGCTTGTGAACTTGGGTAATCCCACTTCTGAATTGTAAGATAATACGCAAAAAGGAAAATGCTGTTCGAAGAATATTCAATTTATTCTGGCTGCACTACTCGCTCGCTCGCACTGGAATGCCATTCGGGCGAAGTTTTGAGCATCTTCTTCTTCTTCTTATTCTCTGGCTGTGACGCGCATGCGCGGTCTTAAGCCATAACCCGGTTACGTTTTGAGCTTAGAAGTTTTTGTTGGCAGCAGTGGAAGAGGTTAGCGTCATGACGCTACTCGAAGCAAATTGGAGTAGTTAGTGGCAGGAATTACAGTTGTTTATAACTGAATAGACGAGCGCTTGAGGAATTCAGTGAGAAGAGAGGCAATATTAGACGTAGGGTTCTTAAGGAAAAGGACTGAGTCAAGAGGAAAGGAGTGACCATATTTCATAAGTTTTCTTTTTAAGCTAGAACGCTGTTTGGAGTAGAGAGGGCATTCCCACAAAACGTGCTCCAAATCAGAAGGGATACCGCAGTTACAGAGGCTGTTGTTAGTAAGATTCTTTCTAAAAAGGCTAGCTGGAAGTGAGTAGTGATTAGACGTTAGTCTGTTTAAGGAGACAATATGGAAGCGGCTTGCTGAAAATTTATTAAACCAAGGCTTGGTATTACTTTTGAAGAATGGATTAAAATAGTAGGAACCTTTGTTGGCCCCAATATTTCTCAGAGAGGTGTAGAAGCGCTCGCGTGTAACCTCCGCATAATATGCCCCTAAATCTGTGTGAGGGAGAGGTGAGGTTAGAAGACGGCCTGAAGACCGTGCTTCGTTCGCAAGGGTGTCAGCCATTGAGTTGCCATGGATGCCTTTATGTCCCGGGATCTATTCGATCCTAATCCTTAATTGAGCTTGTGTAGCTAACCATAAATACTTTTTTATTTCCAGGATTAGGTAATTACTAGATTTGAGAGAGGGTGAGCCCAGGGAAAGAATAACGGCTTGAGAATCAGAGAAAATGAGAGATGATTTGATTTTCATGGTGACAATAAGGCGGACCGAGAAAGTTTTGAGCATCGTTAGACGCCAAACACTCGCTTATCGCCCGAAATGACGTCATCCTCTTAGCCCTTTGTATCAGTAGACGCTAGACGGCCCAGGCCCTATTGCACGGCGCCTTGCAATGTCCCTCAGGCGAGGAAATACGTCGGTGTTGCGACGCGTCTTCTTAACCCTTTGCACTCGGGACCTTTTTCGCGCGGCGCACCAGCAACTCGAAGCGTTTTGTAGCGTATTTGGTGAATTTCTTACCTCTAGCTTGAAATGATTACACACATAAAGTAACACATAAAACTTTTATATTTTAATATTAAATGTATCTTTACATATTTAAGATGATAATTTCTCAAACGTTACTCTTTGTAATTTTGCATTGTATGATATTTGAGATAACAACTGCCTAGATGCATGCCCGGCTTGTCGGGACAAGTGTCACAATAATAGGTTGTTTGGTGTCGTTTGCCGGGCTTGTTTCTTCGAGAGCAGACTTTGCAATCTTTTCTAACTCCTGTTAGAATGCTATGCAGCTTTCCATTTAGGCGGATGTTGTCGGATTCGGCTGTTGAAGTCGAGGCTCGGTCGCGCGGCTGGTGGAAATCTCCAGTCAATTGCTTGACTAATGTCTTCAAATATTGTAAGTGATTAAGCGGCCGTTCGCTTCTCTGTTCTTTAGTGGTTTTATATAAAATATATGAATTTATTAAACAAATCTCCAAACCCCAAAAAAACAGTTTACGCCACCATTTGAGTGATTTTCTTAGGAAACAGTACGTTGAAGCATACTGATCGGCACGATCGACACCGCCCATATGTTTGGTGTAATCTATTATTACGTTAGGTTTCTTGACGGTCACTTCTACTCCACCTCGTAAAATTCGTTTTACACGCGTCATACCTGCATTGTTCCAGTTGGTCAAGCATGTGACAACCCTTTTGTCCTTCCACGCTAAAATTAATGTATTTTTTTTCCGGTATGCTACTATTGATTTTTTTCCGAATTTTATTCTTTTTATTTGTTCTGGTAGATGCTTCCTGTTTGTTAAGATAGTTCCTGTAAGGTGGCATTTTAATTTCAATAATTCTTCGGCCAAGATATAGCTCGTGTAATAACGATCGGTGAACATATGATGTCCTTGAGCACCAGGTAGTTTTTCCAGCAGCATTGAGTACAGATGCAATGGTATTCTCGTTGACACCGGGAGGTCGCGCCTTATCAAGCTGTCTGTTGTCAAACTTCCATAATAAGGAAGAATGCCACAGATGTAACCGGTAGTTGAGTCTGCCATCGTATAAACTCGAATCCCCCATTTGGTCGGTTTCTTCGGATTGTAAGTAATGAAGGAGACCCGACCTTTGAACTTGATCGTAGATTCATCCACACAAATTTCTCTTCCCGGTGTAAAATAGTTTAGAAATTTTGAATTTATGTAATCCAGGAAACAGCTAACTAGCTGTAAGCGTGTTCGTGCTCCTGCATCTTGTCTTTGGATTGTCTTTAGATGAAGCATCCAAAAAATCTGATTGAATCTGTCTCTTGTAAACTTGTTCGAATAAAAAGGAATGTAGCTGACATCACTCCGTGACCAATATTCTTGCAAACTTGCCAACGGCATTGTCCCCATATTTATTATAACACCAATAAACGCCCACATTTCTTCGATGGTTACATTCCGCCAATTTCGCCATATCGAGTAAGGAGATAATGTTTTTCCATCTAATTTTTTTGCGGCATAATTATTGGTTTCGATAACAATTTCATTCACCAGTTCATTAGTAACAAAGAGTTTTAAAAAATCCAATGGTTCTTCCTTATCTGATGGTGCGTGCGGTCCTGCAGTAGTGTCGCCGGCTATGAATGGTATTCTTGCCGGTGTTTCTTCAGATTCAGTGCAAGTAATCCATTCGGAACTGTCCGACTGTGAGTCTTCTGTAGTATAAGTATCACTGTCACATTCACTGTCTATTACTCGGATCTTTCGCCTTATGACACCTCTCACTTCGTCACTATCTTCACTACTGCTGTTATTCTCTGTACCTTGAAGCTCTCTGTGTAGACCCGTAATTTCCTCCTTGAGCATCGTGAAATCGAACTCATCTTCACTTGAACTTAATTCAGCATTACGTTCCATGTTTTTAGGGATCAAAAACTTTACATTCAGCAGTCTCTCTGCTACGACTGTCAGGTTCGAACTGATGCCGAAAATGCAGTCCGGTTCGTGGTTGCAGACTAATCCCAGATAAGAAAATGTTATCTCCATTTCCGTTTACACTTCTTAACATTGTATAGAAAGAGCGTAAGAACCTGCGTCGAACAAAGTAAACGAAAACAGTTAGTCCCGCGTATCGAGTTACCGCAGCAAACCAAGTGGTGAGCGAAGGTCACCTCTCGAGTTGCGGTAGCATACCCGATGGTGAGTGAGAGTCACCTCTCGAGTGCAAAGGGTTAAATTTGTTACATGATAGCGAACTTGGCCTCCGTAAGAACTTTGTACCAATATTTACCGGTCGCGTCATCAACTGTTTTGGCAAGCATCGGACCTAACACACGGTTTACTCTTTCAACCTGGCTATTCGCTTTAGGTGATCCCGTAGCAATCAACACATGCGTAATCTCGTTTTCGATAATGAATTCTTTGAACTCCTGGGAGGTAAAGCACGTTCCCCTATCTGAGACCAATGTCAACGGACGACTATAATCTGCAAAGTATCCCGTTAGACAGTCAATTGTTTCTCTTGACGTCGTAGATTTAGTCGCGTACAGCTTCACAAACTTTGTAAACGAATGGATAACTACTAACATGTATTTCTTAATAAGCCTTTGTTTTTCGATAGGTCCCAAATGATCAACATGGAATGTACAGAAAGGCAATTTCCCTTTGGGGATACTATGTAAAAATCCCTCTTGTCGTCCTGAATTCGGAGAAAATCAGACACACTTTAAACAATTCTCGATGTGCACTTTAACTTTTCTTTTCATGCCAGAGAACCAGTAGTTTCTACTGATCGCCTCGTAAGTCTTCTCAATTCCCACGTGTCCGAGTTCATCATCATATTTGACCAATATTGAATTTCCCATCTTTTCCGGAACATAAAACAGTAAATTATTTGACTTCTTTCTGCGTCGTCGTATCGGCCGTTAAAACTTCAAAGAGCCGCTACAATACTAATCATAAAACGGAACCGGATGATAGGCTTTTCCTCAGAGGGGAGGCTTTCTTTGTAAATGATGTAGCTGTTGAGTATCATTCTCGAAAATACATTGAAGCATACTTTTTTTCCAGTATTTTACTGTCCGCGTTTCATCGAGATAAGTATATAACATCATATCGGATGTATCAATTCCACCCATGTAATTATTATACCATTCTACAGCAAATGGTTTTACCGTTTCTTCGGTTGGGCCTCTACGTGTGCGGAAATGTGTCGTACCTTTTGCCTTAGATTTAGAGGATAATAAAATGACTGGAACACGTTGGGACTTCTTTTCCCTGTAACCAATGATGAGGATAGGGCCCTGTCGAAAATATTTCGTTATGCCTACACCAAATTTTTCAGTGAGCGGGTAGAAATTTTCGGTTTCGGCGAATCGTTCCAGTAGTGTAGATGCCCAGATCGTACAAAGCCTTTGCTAGAGGTATTGAGGTGAAGAAGTTGTCGACAAAAATATGATAAGCTTTTGAGAAGTAATCTCCCATTGTCAATAATTTCATTACCACGGTATGTGCTAAGCCATTCTATAGGCGCATTCAGGAGCTCGAGCGGGAGAGAGCGTCCCTCGCCGCCGAGCTGCGGGCAGTCCAGGAAGCGATGGTGCCACAGCAGGATAAGCCGGTGCCCTCGCCGAGGAGGCGCAGGAAGAGCGCCGCACCGTGGGAACGCCTGGCTCGCCACATCTCCGGCCGTCTCACGCAGATGGACACCCCACCACCGTCGCTGACGACGTGGTGGGCGTCGTGCGCGGAATGATCGCGGAATTCAGGGAGGAATTTCGCGGGGCTATGTCCAGGCTCAAGGGAGCAGCCCAGGACGGACAACAGCCAACAACGAGGGAGCAACCCGTTACGTCGCGGAGACCGTCGACGCCGTTAGGTCCAAAACCGGCGCAACGGGGGAGCATCCGTCACCAACCGCAACCCAAAGAAGCTGGGACCAAACAGCAGCGCGGGAAGAGGAGAGGCGAAAGGGGTGGCTTCCGGCACGACCAACGCCACCCCAAAGGTAAGTAGCACCCCACGACACGAGACGTGGGCAACGGTGCTTGGCCGAAAGGCCAAGCGCGCGACAACGAAAGCTCCTGTGCAATCGGCACAGCAGCCGGTGACGAAGGGTGCAGCGGCGCCCTCGTCACAAGCGATAAGTGCGAGCGTGCAAAAGAAAGGGAAGGGAACGCGTGTTACGCGACAGCCGCGATCATCGGTGATGGTACTCACTCTCCCCCCGGGGAGTGGGTACACATACACGGACGTGATGCGGAGGGCCAGGGAGAGAGTTAACCTCTCGGACCTCGGCATTGCGAATGTGTCACCGAGGTTCGCAATAACCGGCGGGCTCATTCTAACAATTACCGGAGCAAAGAGCGCAGCACTGGCTGACGCTCTCGCCGGCCGGTTGCGAGAGGAGCTACGCGACATGGGGATACGCATTGGGTGCCCCTGTCGGCAGGCCGAGGTGAGGTTGCGCGGATTGGACGCATCCGTCACCCCTGCCGACGTAAGTGCGGCCGTTACGGCGGCAACGGGTTGCGCGACGGGAGAAGTGCGGACCGGGGAGGTTCGCGCCACGCCGAAAACGACCCTGACGTTTTGGGTAAGATGCCCGGCCCCCGCTGCAAGGAAGTTGGCGGTGGACGGACGTCTCACCGTGGGGTGGACTGCCGCCAGGGTTGATCCCCTGGCCAAACGGCCACTCCAATGCTTCCGGTGCGTACGTATTGTGCATGTGAGGCAAAACTGTTCATCCGCGATAGATAGGAGTGGCCGATGCTTCAATTGCGGAGGCATCGGACACCTCGCCAGCGGTTGCACCGCACCGACGCGGTGCCCGCTATGCGCCGACCTGGGCAGGCCGTCGGGGCATAGGCTTGGCAGTCAAGCCTGCGCCCCGCCTGCGCCAAGGAAAGGTAGGAATACGGGAAACAAGCCGGCCTCCCTGGCTTCAACCGATAGCCAACGAGCCCCAGCTCAACCGAAGCTGTCGGTGGCGCCCGTGGCTGTAAGCGCCAAAAGGCGCGCTCTAGACTGCAAAGAGAGTGATGGGGAATCGGCTTCACCGACCCCAAAAGTAGTTGCAGTGGCTCCGGCTCCTTCTGAGCAGCCGCTGCGAAGCGCTTGTCCGGAGCCGACTCCGGAAAGCGTCGAGGACGGCCAGGAGGAGGCTAAGGAGGCCCAGCCTTCATCCGCCTAATTCAGACCAACATCAACCAGACAGGCACAGGACAATCTTGTCAATGTCATGATGGAGCGGCGGTGCGGTCTTGCCGTTGTCTCGGAGCCGGGTAATGTTCAGCGTTGGCCGAACTGGCTCTGCTCTGAGTGCGGCTTGGTCGCCTTCGTGCACCGGCACAAAGAAAACTCACCCCCCTGCTCGCTCGTTGAACGCGGGGATGGGTACGCGATCGTTAAGTGGGGAGTTTTCGGGTGATAGGCGTTTACTTCTCCCCCAACCGCACCCTGGCTCAGTTTGAGGACTACCTGTTCGAACTACTCAGACGAGATTACATCGTCCGAAGAAGAATTTCTGGGTGTTTCCGGCGACGAAAGAGGTTTACGGAAGACGTCGAGGAAGGAGATCAGGAATCGACCCAGAATGACGAATAATTCGTCCGACGAGGGAACAAGGGAAAACTTTGCCATGCCCAGGCAAAAACCCCGGCCCACAACAAGAAGGTCCAAGCAGGCTGCAGAATCCGAGGATGCTGCAACGATGTCGGACGCGACAGTATCCTCCAAGAGGAGCTACGCCGACGTCGCCAACACCGCGAAGAAAAGGCCTGCACCGGTCAGCCCATCAGAAGGAGACAGACCGGCAAAAAAAGGACACCGGACATCGCTGGACGCCAGCGGAGGTGAGAGCGGCGGAGGGTCCGGCCTGGTCGGTCGGACCCGCTACAGCAGCGCTAAGCCGCTGCCCAACATCGAGGACATGCAATGTGACTTC
The DNA here is from genome assembly GCA_033815515.1 of Cryptocheilus praepositus. Taxonomy (NCBI): domain Eukaryota; kingdom Metazoa; phylum Arthropoda; class Insecta; order Hymenoptera; family Pompilidae; genus Cryptocheilus; species Cryptocheilus praepositus. Next base: position 65,974 of record JAWWQZ010000084.1, on the reverse strand, counting down.
GTGGCTCTCCCTTTGGGGACTGTGGGTGAAAAGGTCATGGGCCAGGCGGAGGCTATTCTCCGCGTAGCGACCACGGCCTCAAACCTTAAGGGCTAGGGCGTTCGCGTGCTGCGCGTTGCGGCCAACACATTGGTTGCAGCGCATCGAGTTGTGTCCGACCGCACTGTGGTCGGCGAACGAGAGCAGTCGCTAGAAGAGGAGAACAGGCGCCTCCGCACAAAGCTGGACAATCTCCAGGAGGAGAATGCTTTGTTGAGGGCCGATGCAGCGGGTCCGAACGCCGAGGGAGAATGTGCCGAGGGTGCCCGAGGACACACCAAGTGAAGCAGCTCCGCTGGCGAGCATTCTCGCGGATATGCGCCGCGAAACGCTCGCCGCAACGAGGGAGTATGTTGAGGAGTGGGGCGAAGCCATTCTTCGCAAACTCGAGACATTGACTGCGAGCAGCCGCTCGCCAACGCGGGAACAACGGCCGAACCCATTGCCGAGGCGGGAGTCTCCCCAGAAGCGGGGAGCCACCGATCAGCCCGAAGACTTCGGGAAGCGGACACCGGCCAATCCGGCGAAGAAGCGATCGGCGGTTCCAGCGAAGAAGCCGAAGAAGAAGACGACATCCGCCGGAGGGATAGGGGTGGCCGCTGGGCCGACCGGCACCGCCCCTCGGGTAAGTGCTAGGAACAGCATTGCAGGCCCGACACCACGGCGGTGGTCTCCCAAGCACCTACGTTCGCGGAGGTGCTTGGCAAGCGAGCGAGGCGTGCGGCCGCGAAATCTGCGGTCCAGCCCGTCCCCGTTAGCGCGGCGAGGGCTCCGGTGGGTGCAAAGGTAGGGATTGCGAAGGCGTTCAGACGCGCGCGCGAAGCAGTCCGGTTGCAGGATGTTGGCATCACCCGCCTGCGACCGAGACCAGCCCTTTCGGGAGGAATCGTGCTCGATATAGCAGGAGCACAGAGCGCAGCGCCGGCTGACGCTCTAGCAGAAAATGCGTGAAGTACTCGAGCACAAATGGTTTCTAATTGCCCGTCCAACGCGGCAGGCCGAGGTGAGATTGCGGGGGCTGGAGCCCTCGCTAACACCAGACGAAATTCGTGCATCTGTCAGGAAAGCGGGGGGGGGGGTGCACTGTGGAAGAAGTGCGGCTCGGCGAAATCCGCACCATGCCACATAGATTAGGAACGGTCTGGGTTAAATGCCCAGCCGGTGTAGCTAGAAAGTTAGCTATTGAGGGTACGATAACCCTAGGGTGGGCGCTTGCCAAAGTCGAACCTTTGGCAAAGCGTCCGCAATTTTGCTTTAGGTGTCTGGAGACTGGTCAGGTCGGCGGAAAATGTACCAGTCCCAAAGATAGGTCGGGTCGGTGCTACAACTGCGGTAGCCCCGACCATCTTTCTAGGACCTGCAACCAAAGCCGGAAGTGCTTGGTATGCAGTGATGCGGGTAGACCGTCGGCGCATAAGTTTGGAAGCAGAGCTTGTGCGCCATCTGCCAAAAAGCGTGCGAGTATTAGCAAGGCGGCAACCCCCCTGTCGAGAAAAAAGCCATCGGCTATGGCTCCTTCCGAGCAGTCGAAGGCGACCACATCAGAGGCCCCAAACACTTCGATGGGACCACCGGGGGCTGCTCCTTCTGAGCAGCCGGCGACCCCCGCGATCGCGAATCCGGAACCGGTTCCGGATATAGAGATGGGTCATCTGGAGGAGATTGCCAAAGGACCTGAATAATGGCCCACATCCTCCAGGCGAACCTCAATCGCTCCTGCGCGTCTCAATCCCTTCTGGATCAGAGCATGCGGGAGAGAAAAGCTGGGCTGGCCGTCGTTTCGGAACCATACGCTATCCCTTCTGGATGGATTGGTTCCGAATGCGGGATGGTGGCGATCGCGCACCGTCCAGAACCAAATTCCCCACCGTGATGAAACCCTGTCAGACCATCTCTACATCGACATCTTGCTTTCGACGGGGGGTAGAATAGACCGCCCCAGGGAACAGCACGGAAGACGAAATGTAGGGCCCAGGTGGGCCCTACGGAAGATGGACTCCGACGCCATCGAAGCAGCTGCCCTTATCGAGGATTGGGGCGCCGGATCTGCGGACGAGGAGGATCAACACCCGGACACCATGGCCTCGGAGTTTACGAGGACGATGACTAGGATTTGTGATGCCGGAATGCCGAGAATGGGCAAAACTCGACAACGCAAACCGGCATATTGGTGGACTGCCGAGATCGCCGTGCTCCGGGAGGCCTGTGTCCGGGCACGCCGCAGGCTCACCAATCGCAGAAGAAGACGCCCCACGCCGGAAGAAGAGATATAGGACCTCTATCTCCGATATAAAAGAGCCCGCCGGGAGATGCGTAGGGCCATCTTCCGCGAGAAGAGGAAAGCATGGGCCAAACTCCTGGCGGGAATCGACGAGGATCCCTGGGGTCGGCCATATAAAGTAGTGCTCCAAAGAATGAGGCAGGGCGGTCCTCCGGTCTCTTCAAGGCTGGAGCCGCAATTCTTAGAGCAAGTGTTAGGACATCTCTTCCCCTCCGACGCGGAAGAGGTGGGGCGCCCCCCTGGTGGGAGCGTCGACGTGTGGTCAGAGGACAATTACATCAGTGCGGAAGAACGGATGTCTGCCACACAAACTTAAATCGCGAAGAGTGGCTCCGGGGCCAGACGGTATACCGGCGAAAGCACTCGCCGTCGCGCTCGAACACGTGGGGAGTAGGATTACTCATATCTTCAATACTTGCTTGAGAATGGGCGTGTTCCCCGCGTGTTGGAAAATCGCGAATCCCGTGCTGCTCCCCAAGCCGGGACGGGGCCCGGACTCCCCGTCCGCATACCGTCCCATATGCCTCATAAACGAGGCGGCGAAGATGTTCGAGTTCGTTCTCGCTGAACGACTCCAGTCGCACCTGTCTCGGGTTGGTCCCGACCTTGATGACGGTCAATATGGCTTTCGACGTGGCCGTTCCACGATCGATGCCATTAAGCGCGTTCGCGAATTCGCGGATAGGGTTAATTTGCGGGGTGGAGTGGTGTTGGCGGTGAGTGTCGACATCGTCAATGTTTTCAACACTCTACCTTGGGGCGTCATACGGGCCGCGCTACAATTTCATGGCGTCCCAGATTATCTTCAACTCGTCATCGGGGACTATCTCCGGGACAGGAAGATCGCGGTGTTGGGCAGGGACGGTGTCGCCCACCTGCATAGTGTTACGCGCGGCGTCCCACAGGGATCGGTACTTGGGCCGCTTCTGTGGGACATAGGGTTTAACTCGGTCCTACGCGAGACGCGCCTCGCAAGAGTAAGTGTCGTCTGCTATGCAGACGACCGCACAGAAAACGAATCTGTAAGCGATGCGAGTGTTTTTAGGTATGCTTGATCAAGCTGGCGTTAATGCCAGGATTTTATTGGCAAGTAAAATAGAAATGCTTGACAGAAAAAGGGAATTAGGAGTTGAAAATTGCTTAAAACAATTATACATGCATTTAGTAACCCCGTATCTGAAGGAAAGGCTTTCAAACACATGCCTCAGAAGGTCCATCAGGGTCGGTATAAATTCCATTTTAGGCGTTAATAAACATGTTTCAAATGAATACAACGAAATAGTGGTTCTTAAAAAAAGAACTCGACGTGCTCTTTGCGATCGCTAAAAAACCGCAAAACAAAAGAGGCATGTCCATCCTGCATGCGACTGATTTCCTTAGAGCATCGCGCTCCATTATGCCAGGAATGTACGGATATAAAGTGAAAGCCCTATTTTTTAAATTTTTTTTTTAATAAAGTGGTATATTTTTAAGCAATCAGTTGTTTTTCAATATTATTAATTCTTGCGGATAAATAAAAGTTGATTCAAACATAAAATCTGTCACGAATTATGTATTTTTTGGTTTTAAATATCCCTCGCATATGATGTTTTAAATAATTATACTTTTTGAGTCGTCTTAGAGCGGACTTTTTTTTTCTTGATATATCTTATCTCAAGATTATAAAAACCAAATTGTGGCCATTAATAATCAAAATTAAAAAAGCATTAATTTTTTTAATTAAAAAGTTATTTTTTTAAGCAAACAGTCGTTTTTCATTATTATTAATTCTTGCGGATAAATAAAAGTTGATTCAAACATAAAATCTGTCACGAATTATGTATTTTGTGGTTTTAAATATCCCTCGCATATGATGTTCCAAATAATTATACTTTTTGAATGGCCTTGGAGCGGACTATTTTTTTTACATATGTTATCTCAAGAGTATAAAAACCAAATTATGGACAAAAATAATCAAAATTAAAAAAGCTAAAAATTTTTGAATGAAAAAGTTGTTTTTCCCTGATTTTTGAAATCAGAATTTTTTACAGATCTCCAAATAAATTGTACACGTCAAAACCATTTGCGTTTCACTGCCTTTATACTAAATATTGACTCAGAATTTTTCTTAGTCAAAATCATGTATACAATCAGTTCCAGAACATTCGAAAGTTACCTGGGGTCTATACGACCCCGTGTAAAGAATGTGCGACTTTTCAGACGTGTGAGTGATTAGGGTTAAATACTTGGATAAAATGACCTTCGAATTTTCGAGGCAATAATCTCACACGGACGGCTCATAACATTACGGATAATAAGATATAAGTATTTGACGACATGATAGAAACCCTCATAAAGCGAAACTTATTTGTTACAATAACACAACAAGGTACACGAGTAGAACATACAACGCGAATAGTCCTGACAGGCTACACTCAATTTATCCCAGTCTGCTTCTTTAATTTAGTCGCGTAACATTTTCAAGCCAATTATTGAGATAAATGACTCTACAGAGTTATTCAATTTGTACCATAGCTAAATACAATAGAACATTACCTATATGAATGTTACAAAAGTATTACAATTTTGAAGGAGCACATTGGTGCAAATTACCGAATTTATTTATAATTTAGTACAGTACTAATTTAATATTAACTGACTGTTTCAGACGAGATTGGTGATGTTCCAGTATTGAATTTTGTGAATTGAACACCAAACTGACAAAGAAGATTCTTAAAAACGGACGGAATAATTGAGCGCATCGACAGGATGACTTACAAAGGTGCCAAAAATAGCAGCTTGTAAAAACATTTTTTGTGAATTCGCAGGGAAGACTCGCAATTAAAATCTGTAAGTAAATTTGTGAAAGAACATAATCCGGGCTAATTAAACTTTTTTACATATTTCCTTTTTTCTTACAGTTTCTTGGACTTTTCGATGTATTGGAATGAAATGGCTTCCTTCAGATGTTGGGCCTGAATCAGGGTCGCACTATTGGTTCTGGGAAAGGTTCCTTAGCTATTGATGGTCCCTTATACAATGTATGAAATGACATACAATAACAGAAATAAGATATTGAAACATTCATCGATGAGTGTAGCTCTGACAGTGGTTCCGACATCAGTTAAGACTTGGCAAGCGTGGCAAAAGCATCAGAAGAGTTTTTTGTAAAGTTTGTAGTAAAGATTGTAAAGTTTGTTCTACCCGAAACAAGCCAGGTGGAAGACATGAAACCTCATATTATTGTGATAGATGTCCAGAAAAGCCACGGATGCATCTTGGTCAATGCTTCCGTAAAGTATCACACACAGCGAAAGTACAGAACATAATTGTAGGAAGTGTAATTTTGTATGAACGAGCAATGAGAAAATGTGCGTATGAGAGAGAGAAAGCGAGAGTGAGAGAGTGAGAAAGAATGCATGTGTCTATATTTGTTATTGCAAAAGTTCTCGAAAGAATTTACTATCATGGAAACCAAACAGTATAAAAGTGTTGAGCACGATATTAAAATAAGTGAGTCTTTACGAAGCTTTCAAGAGTAACAGTGTGTGCGTCTTAGCGAATTTTCAGAGAATATCAGCGAATGTGTTTAGCGAGTTTTGACCGAACCTTTGTCAGCGTTTAATGCAGAGTGCAGTGCGAGTAATATTATCACCATTACTTTTGTGATGAAAACCGTTGAATATATCATTCCAATAAAAAATCCTACATAATTTTTGTAAAAATAAAGTTTTAAAAGTGTAAATATAGATAAACAATCGAAATATAACGTTTTTATGAGATAATTTATATGTAAGATCATTTTATTATATTATGTAAGTCACTCAACGCATTCGCAGAAATCACTTCGTCTTGCTACACTCACTCGGTCGAAAAAGTCGTCGTCCGTTAAGGGTTAAATTTCCTGTCGTTCTATACCACTTGGAGATGTCGCTATTGGCAACCAAATAATTTGAAGCATGTATAATAATAAACATTGATAACCTCCAAACTGTAACTATGTTAAAGCAAAGTGCAGAGTATAATCGAAGAGCCGCGATTATCGAAAGTATTCACGCTGGGCGCTGAGCGACAGAAATTATTCGATTCTTCGGATACCCAAGATCGACTGTGTATGATGTCGCGAGATATAACGAGTCTGAGAAGTCCAGCGAAGGTTTTGCAACACCGGCCAGGAAAAGTCACTCGAAGGAGCGCGTTTTTAGGGCGCCCAAAATCATTCAACGGGCTCAGGAGCTCATTTTTCAGGATCCAGGGCAGTCGATCCGAAAATTGTCGTCGATTGTCGGTGTAAGCGAAAAAACTATGCGTCGAATTGTCGAGGAGGACCTACGCTACAAGTCTTATGCAATAAAAGTGAGACAGATGCTTTCCGAAGCTGCCAGGACAAAACGAGTTGAACGCTGTAACCTGCTTTTCTGCCTCCCAACAGCCCAGATTTAAACCCTTTCGACTATTATGTATGGAGCGTGATTGAAAGGGTCACCAACAAGTCCAGACATCCCAACGTCTCATCATTAAGAACCATTCGCCGATATGAACCGAGGCTCGTTAAAACGGGCCTGCGACAGATTCAGACCGAGAATGGAGGCGGTCATTCAAGCAGAGGGGGGTTATATTAAATCAATGTTTTCTTTATGATCCAACAAATAATACAGTAACAAAAAAATGTGTTACTTTTCTATTATTGCAATAAAAATTATGTTCCAAAAATGTTTCATTTGTCCGGATTTTGGCGTCGCACCTTGTATACATTTGATGTAAATCTGTGACAATAAATTCTTTGGAATAAATATGTATAAAAATAGTATAGTAATGTGCGAGAATGCTTTAAATATATATACAGTAAAACCTGTTCTTGTGCGGTCCTTTTCTATGCGATTTTGTTTTTGTGCGATTTTATTTTTGTGCGAGTTTATTTTTATGCGATATATGAATCTTAGCGGCGTTAGCACCAGTTTAATGTTTCCTATCAATGTACATATACATGTTGTGGACGAAATGTATGAATGTGTAATTAATCGAAACGTTACCAAAAACGCGTCAACGTTATTATCTAAAATTAGTGCGCTCGCACATAACATCGGCGGAGAAGGCTTTGATTCTTTTGGCGATAATGACCTGGACGAGATGATTGAGGACCAAACTGTCGATGATAGTGACATTATCAATAGTTTGATAGATTATGAAAATACACAAGAAGAACCGGAATCTATTACAGCAGATAAAATATATGCAGGGATCCAGATTTCGAAAAAATTTGAAACGCATTTTCTTAACACATTGTTGACCGGTCACGAGTTAACTCGTGTTTGCATTTGCGTCGGCTATTTTAATTTTTGAAACGCAGGGCAATATAGAATATAGCAAAATGTTGTTCATTGTGGTCAATACCGTCTGCTTTATTATAAAAAAGTATACTTTTCTTGGCACTGAGGCTTTTATTACAATTCTAGTATTAGAAAGTGTCAAGAATGACGGAACGTGACGCTGAAGCATTTTTCAATCAATTATACGTGAATGCTTTATCTCGTTGATCGAGTGATTTTTGAATAAGTTGTAGTCATTTGGAAAATTATTATTGAAAATGAAATGATAAGGCCATACTCTAGTTCTTTAAAAGAAAAGCGCAACGAAACAAGATATATGTGCAAAACCTCTTGTCTACATCTACGCGTAAATGACTGCTGTACAGTTAATCATACGAAAAAATATTAAAAGTTACATAAAATGTATATCCAAAGTTTAATTTGAATTCATTACGCACGAACAAACTTAATTGAAAGTTATTTACATCGTTTCACTTCCATGTTTAATTACGAAATAATAGCCGGTGACTTGAGACAGCTTTTGCCGAAAATTGCCGGTCAACAATGTGTTAAGATTCCAAAAAGAGCTGAGATCATGCATGTCTCACTATTGTGGCGTTTACAACAAGCAATTGACCAGTCGACCGTCGTCACAAAAACTGATCACTGAGTTTATGGTACCAAAAAACAAATCAATTGAAATCCTATCTTCAAGCGACGAAAGCGATTTTTAACCAATTCATCACAAGAAGATGCGCGTTTTGGATTACGACGGGTAGCAGCAAACTATTTAATGTACAATTTGAAAACTTCTCCATGTATATGTACAATGAAGAATTCAATATTTTTACAATTTCTTTAGGTCTAATTTAATTATTTAATTTAATTGAAAGCATTCTCTCATCTATTTCATAGATCATTGATGTATTTTTTAAGTCTGACTTTTTTTATGCGGTCCCTATCCACCGCATAAAAAAATGTTTAGGTAGTATATCGTACAAAATTGTTTATTATATGTAAGAATTTATAAAATTTTCGAATATTTTTTTGTACGATTTCTTTTATGCGGTCCCTATCCACCGCACAAAAACAGGTTTTACTGTATACGTGTACCTATTATACAGATCTTCCATATTTTACATGTTTACTCTTTTTTTTTTCTTACGGTTACACTTTCTGATTTTGCATGATTATTTGGAAAATCAAGTAAACGTGAACACCGCACGACTGTACATAAAAGTTTCTAATAATAAATTCAAAATCGTACAAATGATTTACAACTTAAATGAAAACAGAATGAAAAAAAAAGGTTGTACTACTTATAACTTTTTCTTATGCACTCAATAGTATTAATAATCTCTAAAAAAAAAACCTAAAATCTCCGGTTTTTTTTAACGATAATTTTGTTCGGTAATTTACGATATGAGCGTCATGTAAACTATTCAACATCCAAACTGCCCTTTTATCCTGTCATTTCATACATAGTAGAGTTTCAGTCGACCGAAATGATAATGTCCTCTTTTGTAATTTGTTTAAAATAAGTGGAATACATTTGCGACTTTTTTCTCACGATATCACAACTATTTGTATGGTTCAAATGTAATGTGCTAAATAAAATGTCCCTTATTTCATTTTCCTTTCCCAAGATAATACTCATTAGAACCATGGCTAAATCACAGGATTTACCCACATGTTTTTGAAATCCATAAATTTGTTTTTGCAAACCTGAATATGCTAACATGTCTAAAATATACCCATTTTACAATCGCAAGCAATAAAGTGGGTCTTGTGCCAAAACGATTACGTTTAGATGGAATAAATTGCTTGAAGGACAAGCGACTTTTGAACAATAATAAGCTTTCATCGATACATATATTCTAAAAAGAGTAGAAACTTTTCTGTGAAAGTAATAGGCGTGTATCATATAGTTCACAAATTTTAAACGATTTGTTTGGCAACATCGGCAGAAAAATTAAAAGAAAATGCTGATCTGCATGTAAACATTGATCCGGCTATGAATTATTGTATATTACAATTTACTACGTAAGAATCTTTTATATACAAAAATTCGATATGCAAAACTTTAAATGCGTTTTTCTCGGTACTATATTTTTTCAACTGGCGTGCACGATTCCAAAAAAAAACTATTCGATCAATCGGTCCGAGATTTTAACTCTTTGCGCTCGACCGGTGCCTCTCAGGCACCACGGCATGTGCTGCGCCAGCTCGACCGGTTCCTCTCAGGCACCACTCGCATCGATGCGGTAAATTGACTGGTAACGGTGTTTATTTGTCTTTGGCCTAACGAATATCGCTTGACAAGTCTACCTGGCCTTTTGTAGATCATTGTATGAGGTGTCTACATAGCTATAAAGATGTCTTATCTCAAAAACACAAACGAATTTCAATGCGTGCATTATGCCTTGAGAATAATAGAACGCTGATAGACGTCGCAACGCTTCTTTCAATTCGCTCCTTTCAAAAAAAGGTACAAAAAGAACCAATCACCGTCTTCGCACTTTTGAGATAAAATGTCTTATCTCAAAAATACTTGCAAACGCGGGTTGGACTCTGTCTTCGACATTAGTTCCAATTCAACCTTCTTGGCAATCGCAATATTTCTTTCAAAGTTAGTGAGCCCAATAAGTATGGAACACGACGAAGAAATGACTTCTAGTGAAGATGAGTTCAATTTTTTGGCAATAACGAACGAAATGACATCACTACATAGACAGCTTGCCCATGAGAATGAAGACGGAAGTGATGAAGATAGTGACGACGTTATAGGTGTAAGAAGACGAAAAATCCGAATAATCGATAGTGAATCTGAAAGCCAAAGTGGCCAAAAGCCAAAAGCCAACGTAGCACAGCTTCTACTTCACAGAGCACTTCTGAAATAATCCGACTCAATGGGAAGCTGCAACGTTATTTTGATGGGACAAAAAAAGGATTGCAAAGTTTGTTCCCAACGAAAGTCCAGCCAAAGACGACAAACTGTGTACTATTGTGACACATGCCCCGACAAGCCAAGAATGCACATTGGAGATTGTTTTACAAAATACCACAAGAAGAAAAGTTATAGAACGTAATCCTTAATAAATATCCTTCATTAAGTTAAATAAATGTATGTAATGCTAAAATATACGAATTTAAAGTGTCCCATTGTGCTTAAAATTATTTTAAGTTAACAGAAACGAACTCATGAAATAGGCGGATGACTGTCGAGTTCATATATGACGTCAGATGATCAGATTACCAGATTTAACAGCTCTTAATTTTCACTTATTGGGAATCATAAAGGTAAAATCTACCGTACAGAAAAGACTTCACGTAAATAATTGATACAACCAGTCTAATAACTCACTTATTACAATGCAACGAAAATGATCAGGATATTCATACTGTAATATTTTCCATAACGGATCGATGTCAAACTTGTGCCCTTGTACAATGCCATCATTTTGACGTGATATATGTTAAACATGTCCGACACTTTATATTCCGCGAAGTATAATTCGTCGTTATATACTTCCATTTCGTGACAAAGCGTTTCTAACCGACCTTCAAATAACATATTTTTTTGTTATGAATAGAATTTTTCTGCGTGTAGACTATGTTCCTGCAAGTCGCAACGTCAATTGCATGGGCCTAATCTTTAATCCTGTCCCCTTCAAATCCTATCATCCCGAGAAGAAAAGCTGCGACCAAAGAACGTAGCAACCGAACGCGCGAATTTAGAATATTTACGTATGAATATTTATGTGCAAAAAAAGATTCGTATGAATATACATAGATCAGTGACAGGTTCCCCGATCTTACGTGAAATCGGTCGTTTCCTATAGAAACTCGTCATCGTTCGTACGTCGCACGACTCGTCACGACTAGAGTCGCCTCTGTTTTTCTGCTCGCGTCACATGTATTGCATCTTGTGAATCATGTGTATGTGCGTCCTTCATCACTGCTGGTCCGGTATTGCGTCATTTACTCCCTAAATACGGACCGCGGATTAATGATATTCTTTTAACCTTTGAACTGTTGTAGATGCATGTATTTCGCGTTGAGCGGAAACCACCATGTAGACTATGGACGCAAATGTGCGCTCGGCGAAGGCTTTCGCTGTTTACTTCTGTCTCATGTGTATGGTCGAAAATTGCTTCTCTCATATATGTCCACAATCGCAAGAATCTCATATTGCTAAACAACGAGAAAAAATGAAATCCGTTTATTTGGTCAGTCATTCTCTGTCTTAACACATTGATACGGTGGCCCCGCAATAATGCGATTTTTTTTTTACTGTATAGATGTATTTCACATCGATTTGCATTCACTTGGCGTGTTATGCCGATCTGCATTTTTTATACTCTTGAAACAAAACGTATACGATGGTTCCAATACGATCCTAGGAAAAATCACTCTCACAGTGTATGGTATTCCGTAGTCAGTTGACCTTTTGCAAGCTTACGCTTTTGGTTGAACAGAATAATAAGTCTTATCGTTCTGTATCTGTTTACCCATATAATATAAGTGAAATCATTAATGAGTATATTGCTGAACCTCTATCGGATTATTCGATACATTCAGAAGATTCTGATATACAAGTCGAAGACAGTGATAGTGATGTGGCTCCGAAGAGAGGATCGGGAGCTATTCCATTACAATATTCAAGTGATTCCGATTATTATAGTGATGGTGAAGTGTCCGTAGAATCGCATAGTTACAGCGAATCATAGTTAGATATCAATAAAATTCCTAATATACCAGATTTTACTACTCATTCAGTCCGAAAGATTTTTCTGCTGATAAGAAAAGCGTAAAGGAAGTCGTCGAATTGTTTATTGGCTTAATAATTTATTTCAACTGATGACAAATGAATCCAACGTCTATTATCAGGAAAATAAGGACAATAAAATACGTTAAGAGGAAGAAAATGTCTAAATATTTTCTTTAGCTACTCATTAATCGAACGCAAGCGAATGAGACCGGCATTAGCGCTTCAACTCTTTCGAGACGGTTTTTTTTTTTGAAAATGAAAGAGGCGGGTTACATGTCTAATACTTCGGGTGAAGGATTTATTCATTATAATAGGGTAAAGAAAAAAACATTTTTTTTTTTTTTACGTCAGTGCGAAGTTAAAGCCTGGGACGTATATGCTCACTCGGCCTGCGTACTGATGCATATATTAGGTGTACAACTTTGCCTCCGCCGTTTTGCAATAGATGGCTGTAGTGGTAAGTGGTAGTCGAAATAAATAGATCGTAAGATGTCATGCAATAAACTTAGGCATTTGTAAACATAACGCCATCGAAATGATAGTCGATTTGTGTCTGCATCATAAAGTCATTCTCGATTAAACATGTCAGCTTACGAGCCAAATTCTCGTCATTTGCGGGAGGTTTTCATTTTCTGCTTTAATATGAAGAAATCTGCGGCTGAGGCTCATCGAATGCTCTCAAATACCTATGGTGAGGCCGCTATTAGTGAAAGAACGTGCCGAGAGTGGTTTCAACGCTTCAAGAACGGTGATTTTGACGTCGAAGACCGGCAAGGCGGTGGAAGAGAGAAGGGTTTCGAAGATGCAGAATTGGAGGCATTACTTGATCAAGACTCGTGTCAAACGCAACAAGAATTGGCAGTATCATTGGGAGTGACGCAACAAGCCATTTCAAAACGCCTGAAAATCATGGGAATGATTCAGAAACAAGGAAATTGGGTGCCGTACGAGTTGAAGCCGAGAGATGTTGAACGGCGTTTGTTTGCTTGTGAACAGCTGCTTGCAAGGCAAAGACGGAAAGGATTTCTGCATCGCATTGTGACTGGGGACGAAAAATGGGTTCATTACGATAATCCCAAGCGCAGAAAATCATGGGGATATCCCGGCCATGCTTCCACGTCGACGGCCAAACCGAATATTCACGGTTCCTAGGTCATGCTCTGTATTTGGTGGGACCATCTCGGCGTAGTGCATTATGAGTTGTTAAAACCGACTGAAACAATCACAGGCGATCGTTATCGAACGCAATTAATGCGTTTGAGCCGAGCATTAAAAGACAAACGGCCGCAATACAACGAGAGACATGATAAAGTGATTTTACAGCACGACAATGCTCGACCCCATGTTGCGAAAGTGGTCAAGACATACTTGGAAACGTTGAAATGGGAAGTCCTACCCCACCCGCCGTATTCTCCAGACGTTGCTCCCTCGGACTATCACTTGTTTCGATCAATGGCACACGGCCTGGCAGACCAGCACTTCCGGTCTTATGAAGAAGTAAAAAATTGGATCGATTCGTGGATCGCTTCAAAAGATGACCAGTTTTTCAACGCGGACTATAAAACTGCTGCGACATTTTGTCGGTTTTGAAAGACGGTTGGGATATATACGTGGGCAGAGATCCGATAAGTACATAGCTACAAAAGAAAAACGAAAATTTTGGAAAATTGACGATTTATTTTTCAACATAGTCTCCTTTTAACTCGATACACTTGATCGCTTGTTCTCCAACTTCTTTAACCCGTCTGAAAAATACCTTTTCTGGAGATCGCAAAGTAGGCCTCCGTGGCGGCGATAACCTCCTCATTCGACTCAAATTTCTGCGCAGCGAGTGACTTTTTCAAGTTTGGGAACAAAAAGAAGTCACACGGGGCCAAATCTGCAGAATACGGTGGATGGGGCAGTTGTTCGTAGCCTAATTCAATCAATTTGGCTGTATTTATTAATTCGGCGTCGAATCGACTCAATAATTCGTCATAGTACAGCCCTGTGACTGTTTTGCCCTTCTCAGGTAGTCTATATGGATCTCACCGCCTTGAATCCCAGAAAACGGTGGTCATCACCTTTCCGGCCGATAGGACAGTCTTCGCCTTCTTCGGAGCACATTCGCCGGGCACCAGTCACTGTTCCGACTGTTCCTTGGTCTCTGGTGTGTACCAGTGGATCCACGTTTCGTCGACAGTCACAAAACGACGTAGAAATAACGGATTGCGCTTAAACAGTGTCAAACCCTGCTCTGAAGTGGTCTCACGGATGCGCTTGTTATCCGGAGTCAGCAAACGCGGCACCCATCGAGCAGAAAGCTTTCTCATGCCCAATATTTCATGCAGGATATGCCCAGATTTCATCGCTGGATCAAGTGTATCGAGTTAAAAGGAGACTATGTTGAAAAATAAATCGTCAATTTTCCGAAATTTTTCGATTTTTTTTTTGTTCCTGCCGCGCGCTCTAAATGCGCTCGCTATTTTGTTACGGGCTGCGCAACACAGCATTGTTTACGTATCATATTTCAGCTCTGATCAAAAAAACTCCAGAGCAAATCGGGTTCATTCAGATTGTCATAAAAAAACGAAAATTCTCAGGCAACAGATTTACAATTGACCAAAATGTGGAATTTACGAGTACGTCGGCAAAAAAATTACTGACTTCCTGTAATACTGATTTTCTGTTTCGAAAGAATTTGGTTCTTCTATCGTGAATTTTTTCATCGTTTTTCACAAAAATTGCATCTCTTGTAGTTTGTAATGATGAAAACCCGCAGCTTCAAAACCGTCCGGAGGGTGAGGACAATTGTGTAAGTGGCGCAAAACCGAAGCCGCCGGCACGCTTGCTGGCTTCAATCACGAAAATCCGCCTCTCAATGATAACGTATTAGAAATTATAAAACCTATTTACAAGGATTTATCGAATTATGAGTTGCCCCAACGTTGTTTGGGTACAGAAACGCAGAATAGCAACGAATCATTGAATGCCGTTGCTTTGGACCATGGCCCCGAAACACCTGCACTGTGCTACAAAAACGATAGAAATCGCGACTTTTTTGGCCGTGATAAACTATAATGAAAGGTTTTTGCCCATTTTAAAAGTTATGAACCTCATGGAAATTGCAATTGGCCAACAAGCGGAAATATACGCCTACTCCCGTAACCAAACTCGCGTCAGCCGATCGGAGCAGCGGTCGTCCAATGTCGCTCAAAACGAACGAGTGCTACTCAGAGTCAAAAAGTCGGCTCTGCAAGACATATACGAAGAAGAGGAAGGCCTCCTTTATGGTCCCGGAATAGGAAATTGAATGTAACTGGAATTATTTGCGTGTTATGTCTGAGTAATTTCTTCAAAAACTTTAAACGCGTTTTTCTCGAAACTACATTTTCGCAATTGGTACCCACGATATCGCAAAATCTATCGAACCGATTGCGCTAAGAGAACGCACACATCTTCAGCACATATGTTGCTTTAGTGTGAACTACAATCAAATTGATATATTTATTTAAACAATTTTCACAATACTTTAAAGCTGAAAAAATTGTGACAAAATCGATACTTAATATTTAAAGTCATGCTATTTTTTTAATTTTCAAGATTTTTTTTTTCGTCGTAGTTCGCACGATTGCCATACTCATATATTTTAATAATATTCTTTGTTTTTTTGTTTCTGATGAACGGAACGGTCAGAATCATGGGTACCATGGAACTACTTTTTTTTTTATTATTTAATAAAACCTCTCGTACGGCGTTCATGTTTATAATTTTGAGAGAACAAAAAATATTTTTGAATAGTTAAAACGTGTACTAATATGTAGAAAAAAACCGCAATCCAAAAGACCTCATCGTTTTTCCTAAAAAAAATTCTAAAAGTTACCTAAAAATCACGCCTCTAGACGGGAATCCCCCCTTAACCCTTTGCACTCCGAATTTTATTTCAATTTCGTTACCAGCAGCTCCCAACGCTTTTAAGTGTTTTATTTGAAATTTACTTTAACTAAAAATATAAAGCAATTTAAATAAATAAAGGAAGAAACAAATTCACTTAAATACCAATTTTATTTACAGTATTGTCCTATATTGAAATTTTCAAGGGTATGATATCTTTTGAAAGAACTTGCAAGATGTAACCCTGATTTTCTTTCACACGTTTCACAAAAATAGGTGGTTTCTCTTTTTCCTCCAGATGTTTTTCTATTTGAGTAAACTATCTTTGTGTTTTCCTTCGGATGTAGGAAGATTAAATGAGGCTTTCCATCTAAGCGATCGTGTTTATCATGTGTTCCAGGCCTCCCCAATTTCATATTTGGATGACGACAATCACGAATTAGCATTGACAAAATCTTTTCGCGAAATTTTTTGTGGGCTATAGGTTCTGTTTTAATTTTTTGTTTTTTTTTGCATAAAATATACGCATTTACCATGGAGATTTCTAATCTCCAAAAGAAATATTCCCTCCACCACTTGAGTGCTCGACGTAAAAAACAGTAAGATGTCGCGTATTGGTTCGCCATCGACACCATCTATATTGTGCGCGCCCGTTACTGTTTTTTTACTAACGAGTTTGCACCCGAACGCACTATGCGTTCTTACCCACGTGCAAAGGCGATTAATGGATTTCGGTCGCTAATTACACGTGGCGACTTCTCTGCCTTTAGAGTAAGAGAAGCCTGATTAGGGTTTTATGAGTTTTTTTAACAAAAACTATTTCTACACTTTAACAAAAGTATCGCGTGAGTAAGTACTAGAAGAAGACAAGTTGCCTACTATAACAATGCTCTGATGTGTCTCGCACGAGATCTTAGCCGTAACTGATCAAAAGACGAACGTCTAAAACAATCTCTTATGACAACGAAGTATCGAACGACTGGGTGACGCAATGCACTACGCCGAAGAACGATACGCCGAAAACGAAACGGACAAAGGGCAGTGCATGATCGAGAGTGCATTCGACCCAGCGAGAAGTCATTCTTTTCTGGACCACCGACGATAGTATACTTTATGCGATAAGAAGGGCGCTTTGGTTTACAAACGTTGCATCAGTCAGTAACGGACGTCATTGTATATAAAAGTTTGGTCTGAGTGTTTCTATGCGACGTATCAGAACCCTTTGATGAGAAAAAATGTGCTGCCGCTTTGCACGTGTACGCTGTTATTAATACGCGTCCGAACATATATTTTTATTATAATCTGTGATCACATCCAGTTCTTTTATTTCTCTTTGATTACCTGAATGTCTAACCCTTCTAGTGACATTCCGAGAGCATCGATAACCTGTGCACGATATCTATTTATTTAGACATGAAAAAATGTCGAGTGGAGCTCGACAAAGGAGCTCCTGCCATAAAAACTGATGTCGAGTCACACTCGACATAGGAGTGCAAAGGGTTAATACACCGCTGACAAGATCCATATTGCACGAAAAAGTATATAGTCCCAACGATCACTACTGCCGGGCGGACGCGAAGCGCTTCAACTTAGAATAGTAGCAAAGGGTTAAATACGCGCTATCACGACTTCGTATTGCATGAAATAAACGTGGGAAGAGTGGTGTTCGTTGTTACCGACTCCAACGTGACATTACCTACATACTTGTAGGCGTAGCCGCGGGACCACGACCTTTAGTTACAATCTTGATCGTGTGGTGTGCACACTGCGACTGAGGCGGCACTCATGCACAAACTCGGCAATCCTGCTGGCCAATCAGGCGTCTTCCCGCGTAATTCTGGTGACCAATCGGACAGCAAAAAGGTTTGTTACGACTGATTATTAAACGTCGCCCGGAGAGACGTCACAAGGACGAAAGAAACGCCGGGGGCCCCATTCTTGACGTTCCTGTGATAGGGAAAGGTACGTAGACGCCATTGGAAAGTAGTCCGCATTCGTGCCGCGCAATTATAATGTGTATTAATTT
Source organism: Cryptocheilus praepositus (assembly GCA_033815515.1). Classification (NCBI taxonomy): domain Eukaryota; kingdom Metazoa; phylum Arthropoda; class Insecta; order Hymenoptera; family Pompilidae; genus Cryptocheilus; species Cryptocheilus praepositus. Next base: position 47,696 of record JAWWQZ010000084.1, on the reverse strand, counting down.
CAAGTAAAAATGCTTATGCGAGTGATTACGTTTGTTTTCAGGTACGGAGATGTCTACGCCTTACTTGTGTGTTGTGTAAAAGTGTAGTACCGGTGCAACAAATTTAAGTAGAAACACGTGAACATTGTCGTAAAGCCATGTATAACGTCGCAATGTGCGCAGCGTGGCGAAGATTACCTCGCTTTGTTTGTTTTTTCATTATTCCTTCGATGCATCTTTGCAATTTAGTTAATGTTTTAAAGATTTTCATTTCAATTATATACATGCGTGTTGCTGCAACTGTATTCACATCGAGTTTGTCGTTCCCCGTCAGTATATCTTTTATATTTTCATAACTTGTGTAGCTGACAATCTTTATTACAGTACCTATCAATGCGGTTTTGTTCGTGTTTACATTTACATGACATATAACAACTTGTATAATTACATGCATAAAGAGTGAAACGGCTGAGAGACGGGGTTAGTGAACACATTTTGTTTATTGAGAATAGTAAGTTCATAGCGCGTGTGAATTTAGTCTAAGACTGTCGGATCTGTGAAGAAGTTGGTTATACGAGTTCCTTGTACAAATCTGGGACCTTTTATGTCTTATGGGACAATCCAACTACGATGCCAGGTACCTGTTACCGGAAGGCGCAGCATTGTGGTATATTACAGACAAGTAATTGGTAGGAAGACTTCAGCGGTGAGTAAAATTGCAACATTATTATGTATATATAGAGAACATGTTCATTGCCATCAAGGATAGTGATTGTTGCCAAAATGCAAATGTATGAAGTTGCAATATGACTTCTTATGTTGGCAAAGGTTCCATGACAGTGTTTATCTATAGGGGTTGGAGCAAATCACTTTTAGGAATTTGATTTGATTTGTGGTAAAGCTGCATTCTTTATAGCTCTGTGGAAACGGATGTAGCATAATTTAAGTATTACTACTATGTCGATGGCTGCATTGAACTGTTCTTTTAAGGATCATTTTCTCATATGGTTTGTTGCAAACTGGGGTGGGTGGGGGGCAGTCAATAGCTTTAAAAGAGCAAAAGCGATAATTCAGGCATTCATTTTTTCCTAGTGCTTTAAAGTGTAATTTTCTTTTGCAAATATCCAGAGTTCAAAACGTAACAAGTTATGAATTTTTAAAGAAATTCATTTAGTCTCATGTTTTCAATCAGTAGGTTTTATTTAGTTCATCTTTAAATCACACCTTCTTCAATACCTACTGTTCCTGTAAATGTATTTTTTATACATTGTGTAGATATTCCATTATAAAAACTTCAGCTATTATAGATAAAAATTCCTAAACATGTCTCAAGGAGCGTTTGAATTACTTGGCACTATCTCATCATACGTGCCATTATTACATTTTCTAAAAAATTGTATATATCTCACAGACATATACATGTTTCTCTTAAGCTGAGATCCCAATTTGATAATTTGCTTTATTCAGTATTTTTTTTGTATTATCTGACTTAATACTTGTTTCACATAGTAATTGTTACTAGCTTTTCTCGAGTAATACTAATAACTAAGTATTTTGTTTCTAAATTGTAAAATAGTACTTACAAATTTTATTTTCTTACGTGCATTACATTTTAATTAACAAATACTGTTCTCGGCGCATTCGAACTCGCGAGTTATGGTCGTCTGAACGTATCACTTATTGTCAATCTTCGTTTTGCTATTTCACAAAGAAAGATGCGTGGTCGCCACGCGCATTAGATGTGAAGCCTCAAAGATACAGGAATATGAAACTTGTACAGTAAACGAATATCTTAAACATATGTAATTATGCGTTAAAAATATATCTTTATTCAATAGTGTCTATTCTTCACTGGTATCTAATGAAATAATGTGTAATAGCAAAAATATGGTACATAAATACACAACCAGAGTTTATCTAAGTATCTATAAAATATCGCGTCGATAGTAGTTCCTTTATACAGGAGACTGTCACATAAAAACTTTAGACAAATTTTAATATTTCTTTTATTACGTAATCCACCGAAGTAACGAGATTTGTGAATTTTTTTCTTCATGTGAACATTAATGCAGTGGTTATTATCAATATCTCTAAGTAGCCCAAATACCTATACGTAATATAAAACCTGTTTTTGTGCGGTACACAAAAGAAATCGTACAAAAAAATATTCGAAAATTTTATAAATCCTTGCATATAATAAACAATTTTTGTTTATACTACCTAAAAATTTTTTTTATGCGGTTGATAGGGACCGCATAAAAAAAGTCAGACTTAAAAAATACATCAATGATATATGAAATAGATGAGAGAATGCGTTACATGAAATAATTAAATTAGACCTAAAGAAATTGTAAAAATATTTAATTCTTCCTTTATATAGGAGAAGTTTTCAAATTGTACATTAAATAGTTTGCTGCTACCCGTCGTAATCCAAAACGCGCATCTTCTTTTGATGAATTGGTTAAAAGTCGCTTTCGTCGCTTGAAGATAGGATTTCAATTGATTTGTTTTTTGGTACCATAAACTCAGTAATCGACCAATTGCTTGTAAACGTCACGGTAGTGAGACATGCATGATGTCAGCTAACGATCTATTTTAAGAATTTGGATCCCTGCAATATTTTATCTTTTTTCTTCTTCTTGTCCATTTTCATTAACTATTTGATAATATCACTATCATCGACAGTTTTATCATCTCGTCCATATCTCCGAAAGAATCGAAGCTTCTCCGCCGATGTTATGTGCAATATCTCAGATAATACCGTTGACGCGTTTTCGGTAACGTTTCGATTAATTACACATTCAATATTTCGTCCATAACATGTATATGTACATTGATAGGAAACATTAAACTGGTGCTAACGCCGCTAAGATTCCTATACCGCATAAAAATAAATCGTACAAAAAAAATTGCACAAAAATAAAATCGCACAAAAACAAAATCGCATAAAAAAGGACCGCACAAAAACAGGTTTCACTGTATTGATAACTTGACTGACAATTTTATATTGACCATGACCATTTGGCGATCTTCTGATCCGCATAAATCGTATCCTTGGTAAAAGGAGTTTTTCAGACACTAAATCTAATTCTCGCAGATCTAGCGGGATATCTGAATACTTGAATCCATTTGACGTTGAAAAATATGGGAATATGAGTCCGATTCAAGGATTTAATAACGACGTGTACAAGTCATGAGATTACTAATATCACTTTCGAGAAATTCTGCAGGTATAATTTGCTGATGCGTCTCTGGTATTTTTTACATGTCGAATGCCAAGGTACAACCATTTATCAAGGACGAAAGTTAGATGTTCGAAGGCTATCAAATACCGCCCTTGTTCTAACCATAAACAATTCCAGCGAACGAACCTCCGAAGTTCCTCACATGGGGGGGGGGGGGGGGGGGGGCAAAGCTGAAACTTAATTTATTGGTATCGAACCAAGCAATGATTTTATCCATAGCTATCCGTATATCTCTATATATTTCGTCATTATCCTTGGCCGATATTAGAAGAGCTAAATCATCGGCATATGCTACGGCTTCTGTATTTTCTAAGCCGTCCATCGCATGCAGGATCCCGCGCTGTACGAGATTTAAATCACTAAACCCAGTATGAAGCCTTGCGGGTCTTCTGCATAAATACTTTTCGAGATAGAACTATTTTTCGTGTACACCCTCGCAACGATTTCGTTGTTAACACGTTGTGCCCGACGTCGGCCCCTATAGGCTGACAGACAATTTTTCGTTTGCACAGCGTCGGTCCTTGAAACCGTCAGTATCAAAGTTAAACAATAAATGTGGTCATTTGAATACAATTTGTTGAAACGCTCTAAACAAACGTATGGTTTGAGTTCCGAGGCTGTGTTGAGTCTAGCGCACTTGAAGAATTTCGTGATTGATATTTCACGAGTGGTTCCGGCGCGGTATGGGTTTCTGTCAGGGGCAGCGCATCGAGATAAAGGGTCGATTGTTACGTTTAACACATTCCTTAGTTATCGAATTCAAGGTGCGCAGTTCGGTGAAGATAAGTGGAAGAATGCTTAGTCTAATGAAAGCATATGTTTACCAATGCCCCTTGTGCTGTTTGACTTATGATAAGGAGCAGTCGCTGTATTAACTCTAATTAAATACTACTTGCATTCAGACATGAGATCACGCATTTGACGAAGCGTCACTGTCTTTTTTAACCCTTTTAGTGCCGGCCGAAAAAGACGTGCCTATGCGAAAATAACCGGCCGAATTTCACGATTTTACTAGGGTTTGGAAAAAGGTTCATAAAAACCAAACAAAAAACAATATTTACATAATTTAACAAGCAGCATGTTAACCCCTTAACGCCTGAATTTTTTTGTAATGATGAAAAAATAATTACATAGTATATATCCTGTTATTATGCACATTTAAATCCGTCAACAATTTTTATTTGTGGTTTTTTCATATTAGGGGTTTTTTTTTAGGGGGTTTGAGGCAAATTTGATACAATCGTCCACAATATAAATATAAATAATTTTATTTTTAATAATATACTTTACAATCATTACATCATTCGCGATGAAAATCTTTGAAACAATTTGAATTTTTATTCAAACAAAGATTTACTTCGCATTTTTCACAAAATACATTTGTTTGACCTTTACAATTTGGTTTTTTACAACGTTGTCGTGTAGGTTTTATGACTGGCCAATGATGCATTCCGTCTTGTCTCACATTGGTTGATGGAATTGAAGTAGTTGGACCTCTTTTCTTTTTTATTTCGTACTTCTGTTGAATCGATGAAGTGGATGGTCGTCCTCTTTTTCGAGCAGTTGTGTCCTTCCCTTCTTTGCATAAAGATTCTGCAATTTTTGTTCGAAATTCTAGAAGATCCATTCGACACTTTTTTGCTATTTGTAGAGATTCCCAATCTCGACGATACAGTAACCAACAATTAACAATAACTAAATCAATGAAGTGAAAAATTAAACGATGGTACCATTTCTTTGATCTAATATGAATTCTATAATATGAAATTGTAGCGTCTAGAGCATCTACACCACCCATAAATGAATTATACAACCTAACCATCTGCGGACAAAGTATTTCTATAAAACTTTTAGAATTTCGATCCCATCTTTTTACCGTAGACGTAGGTTGTGCACTAGAAAAAGTGCTAGCCAAATGGACACTTCGGTTATCAAACCATTTAACTGCTCTCAATTCAACATTATCAATTGTTGTTGTTTTTTCTTCAAAGGTTCCTCTACCTTTCTTTTGCAAACATTTATCATTCAAGAAGTTTAATTCTGGAAATCTGTTTACACGAATTGTTCCCAATGCTAAAAACCCTTTCTTTGCTAGCTCTATGAAGAGTTTTTCAGAAGAAAACCAATTGTCGCAAAATAAAAGATGATTTACATTTGTTTGTAAATTCTGAACTAATTTCAAAACAATATTAGAACTTGCACCTAAATCAGGATATCCTGCAACTTTGTCAATCTTGCCTGTAAAGATTTCAAAATTATGAACAAGACCCTAGTATCGCATATAACGAAAATTTTGTATCCCCATTTATAAGGCTTTTTTGGAAGATACTGCTTAAGCCCTGAATGGCCTTTGAATGGCACCATCTGTTCGTCTATGCTTTGCATTTGTTGCTGTGGAATCTTCAAAAATTTTGATTGTAAATTGTCAATTAATGGCCTAATTTTGTACAATTTATCTCTTTGCGGATCTGTGGTTTGTGGTGCTTGAGTATTGTCGTTCAAGTGTAAATTATTTTTTATTGCTTCCCATTTATCACGACTCATTACATCTGCTACTTGATTCTCTCTGCTATTTTTTGCCCAAAACATCCCAAAACATCCGAGATCTTGGCAGATTAAAGACAGACATATATATTACGCACCCGAAAAATTGTTCCAATTCGCTTTTATTCAAATTTAGCGGTTTATTCGGATTTATTTGAACTGAGTACAAATTGCTCTGCTCAACAATTTGATCTAACAAAATATAATCAAAAAATTGGCGAAAGTAACCTATTGGCGTTTTTAGTTCTTCGGTATTCGGAATATCTCCGAACCAAAGCGGTAATATTTTTTCACTATTATAACTTTTCACATCTTCCCATTCTTGCGATACTGTGGTAGATCGTTGTTTCTGTCTGGATGCAGAAGTAGTTGTTTCATGCTCCACATTCTCATCGATTGAGTCTACATCTTCGTTACTTGGTTTTTCTTCCCTTATTTCACCAATCCCATCCATTTCAATCTCTTCTTCAATCAGTTCTTGCTCAATAATTGGAAATCCTTCTGATCTTTTTACTATTTGTAAAGACGATAAAGGCTCATTATCGTCTTTATCTTCACTGTTACTAAGACAACTATCTTCGCTTTCATCAGGTATTTCTCTTACTTTCATGAAAACTGCATCAGCAACCTTTTTTCTACTTCCGTAAAACTTAGCAGGGTCCATGGTCTATAAATAAAAAATAATAACATAAATAACGGTAACTGTATAGCAAATATTAGTCCTGAGTATACTTTCAAAAAAAATGTTATATGTAAAACGTATTATTATATTATTTCGTTATTGCCGGTTAGTGCATATTCGTGACATACATGTGAGTAGTAAATTTAATTATAAACAATTTCCAAAACAAAAAAATCTGTAGCTCACATCATTTTATATAAAATACGATAACTAACAGTAATATTTTCAAAGTTTACTTACCGTTGTTTATTTACTATAAAAATAATTGAAAATGACGCAGATGATAACAAAAGCACGTGCATTGACAGGAACAAACATTTCTATAAAGTTACTTCAAAATAAGTCCGATAGGTGGTAGCACTAGTATATATTGGTAGTAGGAATGTATCCTATTTGCTACAACCGACACTTTTATGAAATTCTCAATTTTAAACCCATATGCGACATGCGAAGCAGTATGTCGCGAATTATCCTCATTCGTCGTTAAGGGGTTAACCAGCAGTCTTTTATATTAGATTGCTCTGTAAAACCAGTAAATGCTTGCGGTGCTTCACTTGTTGTCGTCTTGTTGGTGCTGCGTTCTCCCTTCTTCGGACAATAGTTTGCAAAATGATCCCTTGCTCCACATTTGAAGCAACATCTGCAGTCTTTACGTTTGTGGTCCTTTTTCCCACATAGAAAGCAACCAATCTTCTGCCTTCCACTAGCCATATGCGTTTTTTCCTTTTGGTAATGTGCTGGTTTCTTCGATATAGTACCCTTAGTGTTACACTTCGAAATGAGAGCCACTGTTGAGTCCTCTGTTGCGTTGTTGCCCTGCATACGTAGCTCCTCCGTCATGAGCCTCGCAGTAAGATTCTCAACTGTTTTCTTTGCTTCCTCGGTTGAATCCCAGGCACTGTGAAAATGACTAAATCTTAACGGTAACGTTGAAAGAATTCGCGTGATTATCATCGACGTCGGTATTTCCCCTCCGAGTGATTTCATTTTGCTTGCCATACGTTCTAGCTTCGATATGTGCTGCGCCACATCGCCTGCCGGATCCCACCGAAACTCGAAAAATTCCTTTTGTATTAGTGATAAGCTCTCATCGGATTTTAAATCAAACACGCTGTGCAACTTTATCCACATATCTCTCGCGGATTCGCAATTCATTATTATTTGTAATTGCTTCGATTCAAGAGTTGTGACTATTAACTTTTTCGCTATTTTGTTTGCATTTACCCACTGCAGTCACGCCGCATAATTTTCGGCTCCCTCCTCGGGTTTAAGAAAAGTGCCATCGCATACCAGGAGTATGTCTTCGCTTTCCATTAGCGTGCGTATAACGAATTGCCACTCCTGCCAAATGTCGGCGTCCCGCAGCTTCTCTACACTGATCCTTCCGATTTCCATTTTGTCGACTCGGTCGCACTTGATTTTTCCAGCACTGAATAGCCTTTCACTACTCTGCCTAGTTTTCGCGAAAAATCACCTTGTGCAATCTGATCACAGTAGTACTTTCTGCCTTTTCAAACAACCTTTCCTTTACGATTTTACTGGGCCCATAACCTGTTGAAGGTATTACGCAGTATTTCTAAAGGTTGCTTTATTAAGTTGCGTGTGCACTCTTCTCTAACCCTTTTCGGACGTATTAAAGTTGGTCATGGGTGTCGTACTGGTCGGAATTAATTTCCGTTGAAAAAGCAGTGATACATAATATGCAAGAATATGAAAGATAAACAAGATTTATTAATTCTTTTCAGAACTTTAGTTATATGTTTATACAATAATATGTTTTAAATTAAAATTATATTTTATAGTTCTCCATTGTGTGGTATTTTTAAAAACAGTAAACTTTTGTCGGTAACTTCCTTTGGCCATATTGCAATATTATTTTGAAATATATTATTTTAAGAAGCGGAATGACTAATTACAGTTAAATACAATTTGGGAAATATTATTTGGAATTTTACAAAGTATCTTCAAACTGTGTCCATATCTTTACGCACAAGACGCGACTGTAAGAAGTAACAGCTATTGTTCGCACTGGATTTCGTTATCTCAAATTGATAAGAGCACCGCATAAGTTCGTCAATAGGTCCATTAGATATTTATGATTGTACAGATAAATTGTAAACTGATAGATGGATGAATACAGTATAAGATTAGTACGGTTTCTTGTTGCGGTGGCTGAGAGCAGACATACCACCGGAACGGTAAAAAGGCTTTGGTGGCTGAGAGTAGACATACGACCGCAAAGGGCTAATGGCTCGTCACGACTGACTCGTTGCGTATGAAAATGACAAAAAGGCATCGCAGGCTCACAGCCTCTCCGCCAGGCGAACTTAAATAAAGTAGGCTGTCGTGGCCCACCATAGGAGTGTGTGGTTATTACACATACATTGACACTTCCAACACGCATTTAAGGTTGATGTTTTTATTTCTTTCAGCCACAAAGATATGATTTCGATACAGTGCTTTATTGAAAATTTCTTCCAAGCTTTCATTACGCTAATTGATTTCGAATCGGTTGCGTCTAAAATCCACTGTAAGGATCTTCTTATAAAATACGTTTTAAAGGTATAAATAATACCTTGATCCAATGTTTGGAGCAACGAAGTAGTGTTAGGTGGTAGGAACACTATTCTGACGTTGGGATGTGTCAAATCTTGTGGGCGGCACGGAGCATTATCTAACAGTAATAGCGCCTTGAAGCTCAAATTTTTCTGCCTTAAATAACGCTCAACGCTTGGGACAAAACAATTTGAAAACCAATCTTTAAATAAATTTCCTGTTACCCAAGCTCTTGAATTTGCTTTCCAGTATACCGGCAAGGTGTTTTTATTTACGTTTTTCAGTGTACGAGGATTCAAAGATCTATAAACTAGCAAGGGTTTTGTCATGAAGTCCCCCGATGCATTACTGCACAAAAGGAGCGTTAGACGATCTTTGGACACCTTAAATCCGGGTGCAGTTTTTTCTTTTTTTGAGATAAAGGTTTTACAGGGCATTTTTTTCCACGAAAGCCCAGTTTCGTCGGCATTGAAAACCTGATCCGCTGTGTATCCTTGCTTGGCTATAATGTTTTGAATTTTTTCTGGATACGTCTTAGCAGCTTCATGATCAGCCGACGCAGACTCTCCTTGGATTCTTATGCTATGAATTGCGAAACGCTTTTTGAATTTTTGAAACCAACCTTTACACGCCACAAAATCTGGGTTGACAGAGGATTCTCCTTGTTCTTTAAGATGGTTGTACATTTTCAGTCCTTTTTGTTTTATGATATTGCCATCTAATGGAATTCTGTTTTGACAGCAATCGTGTTTGTAACTAAGGTTTCGTTACGTAGAGTAGTGTATATTAGGGTGGATGTGGGTGCGCAGTAACTGTACAGATAGCAGTGAAACTAAGAAATATAATTTTAATAAACCAGAAAAAACAACTATAACAATTCGGAAAATAACTTGACTAATCGAAAGGCGACGGTGTAATGAAGGAAAGCAACAGTGTGATGGCTGGCGAAAGACTGAGCTGGCAAGGCGGTGAGGGATTTATTATATAGTGAAAAGGAGAGAGAAGAAAGTAGTAGTGTGAGGAAGAGAGTCATAGGAAAACTTAGCGGCGATGGGTCATACGCACGGAATATGAAAGGACAGGAAGCGATAGCAGGACAAAGGGTAACGATTGAGGATTAGGCTCGGAGGGAAGAGAACAAAAAAAAAACGATTACATTTATTGCGCAGTCCAGCGGTATTTCTAGAATACCGAACATACCGCTCGCCTCGTCCGATAAGACGAAATAGTAGCAGAGAGAAGTCGATGAAGCGAGAAAGTAACATTCAAAGAGGACAAGTATTCTAACAAAAACGAAAAACTTAAATTAATGATAACGGAATGTTGATGAATTTTGTTAAATTCCGCCCGCCGTGACAGAGTTCATCATAAGTCCGTATCCTTGTGTGGTGTAAATTGACTCGCGTCACGGCAGCTTGAAACATCGTCTGTTTGCTGTGGCAATGGGCAGATCCTTGATACTGGTCGTCGTAGAGTCGACGTCGCAGTTTTTACACTGACGACTCGCACGAACCCATCTTTTCCGGGATGTGAGTCAATCACTCGTCCTAGCAACCACTTAGTGGGTGGTAAACGTTCATCCTTAAGCAACACTAAAGTGTTCACGGGGATGTTGGGACATGAACGGGGCCACTTGGTCCTTTGCTGTAGATGGTGCAGATATTCGTTTCGCCAGCGCTGCCAAAAGTGTTCGCTCATGGTTTGCACAAGTTGCCAACGAGATAGCCTGTTGACAGGAACGTCGAGATATGTAGGCTCCGGAACGCTGGTAAGAGCGCTTCCAACCAGAAAATGCCCAGGAGGTAAAGGCACCAAATCTTCCGGGTGGTTGCTGAGTGGTGACAGTGGTCTGGAATTAAGACAAGCTTCAATTTGTGTCAATACGGTGGTCATCTCTTCGAATGTTAACGATCGGTCCCCAATGATTCGGCGTAGGTGATGTTTCACTGATTTCACTCCGGCTTCCCAGATGCCGCCGAAATGCGGTGAAGACGGAGGAATAAATCGCCATTGAGTGCCATCGTTAGCTATGAGAGGTGCAAGGTCCCGAAGGTGAGCTGCGGCTGTTTTTATTAGGGATTGTAACTCCTTGTCCGCTCCCCGAAAATTAGTACCGTTGTCACTCCATAATTCTGAGCAGAGTCCTCGACGAGATGTGAAACGTCGAAAAGCAGCAAGAAAGGCTTCGGAGGTGTAATCGCTTACCACCTCGAGATGAATCGCTTTCGTAGAGAGACAGATGAAGAGTGCTATATAGCCCTTAAGAGGGCGTTCGCCTCGTCCCTTTACGGTTTTCAGGGAAATCGGCCCTGCGTAATCGACACCGCTCCGCAGAAAAGGCCTGGAAGGAGTGACGCGAGCCTTCGGTAGGTTTCCCATTAGTTGAGAGCTGGTGGTAGCTTTGGCCTTGAAGCAGGTGACACATTTGTGTACGTAACTTCGTACTGCGTTTCGGCCTCCCAGAATCCAATGTGTCCTAAGCAAGTAGCTCCAAGTCAGCTGGGCTCCTCCGTGCAGGGTGGACTGATGAGCAGCGGCTATTAAAAGAAAAGTGTAACGCGATCTTTGTGGTAAAATAATAGGGTGTTTCTCTGTATAGGAAAGAAATGTGTTGTGTAACCGCCCGCCGACACGAATTATTTGGGAATCGTCTATGAATGGATGAAGGCGTAATAGTGGGCTTTCTCTTGATAGCGGTTCTTTCTTGCGCAGCCGATTCAAGTCGTCCGAAAAGAAATGGCGTTGAGTCTGTTTAATCCACACAGCGCGAGCTGCGGTTAACTCCTCAGTTGTCAGTGCGTCATACTTCCGTTCTTGATGGTTGTGTAGAGCGTTAAAGGCAAAACGGCGACAGTAGGCTGTGACTCTTGTTAATCGGCGTAAAGTTGAGAAACGAAAGTGCAGTTCGTCTTCAGGTTTAGTGGACACGAGGTGTACTTGACATGGTCGTTTCTCCGGAACCGTGATATTGTTTTTGTCGGAGGGAGTGTCCTTTGGCCAGTGTATGGCAAGTTGCTTTAACCATTTTGGGCCCTCCCACCATGTAGCACATTGCTCCAATTCGGTAGATGAAAGTCCTCTTGAAGCGTGGTGGGCAGGGTTATCTCCTAAAGGAACATGCCGCCAGGAGGCAGTTGGCAGGGATGTCTGTATTTCAGAAACTCTGTTGCCAACGAAACAATTCCACCTAGCCGGGTGATCGCGCAACCAACATAAAACAACCTTCGAGTCTGTCCAATTATAAATATTAGTTGTCGGTATAGTGACATACTTGAGTACTGACTTAGTAAGTCGTGTCAGGAGGACTGCTTCACAAAGTTCCAGCCTAGGAATACTAATTTGTTTGAGCGGAGCGACTTTGGTTTTGGCTTGTAGTAAAGTGATACGTACGTTCCCAGTTTTGTCGGCCACTCGAAGGTATACTACTGCGGCGTATGCTAGCATTGATGCATCTGAGAAGCCATGGAGCTCGCAGTGTTTCTCGTCTCCGCGTTGCCCTGTCCATCGGCAGATGCGAATGTTTGACAAGGCGTTTAAGTGTTGACAATACCGGTGCCACTCGTTGACAAAGTCATTTGGAAGATCGTCGTCCCAATCAACTTGTAGAAGCCAAAGTTTCTGCATGAGTAGCTTTGCCGTTATTATGACGGGAGCCATCCAGCCCAAAGGGTCAAAGAAGCGGGCTATACATGATAGTATCAATCGTTTTGTCGGTCGAGCTTCCAGAGTTGGTGGAGTTACAAGAAATTGAAAGGAATCAGCTGACGGATTCCAGTTTAACCCCAAGGTGCGAACTTGATTGTCCAGCTCGAGGGATCGGAGGCTCTCTTGCAGCCTGTCTTCAGTGGGAAGGTGCTCCAGCAATCTGGGATGGTTAGCCACCCACTTCCTTAGTTTGAAGCCTCCTGCATCTAAAAGCTTGATGAGCTCAGTCTGACTTTGGATAGCAGTTTCTATGTCATCGGAGCCGGACAGTGCGTCATCGACGTAGAAGTCCTTTTAAGATTTCAGCTCCGAGTGGAAAGTTGGCCTTTTCATCTGCAGCTAATTGTCGGAGCGTTCGGATAGCGAGATAAGGGGCACATGCTGTGCCGTAAGTAACCGTGAGCAATCTGTATGATGTCACTGCTTGTACGACAGATTCCCGCCAGAGGATTTTTTGCAAATGAGTATCCTCCGGGTGTACAAGAATTTGGCGGAACATTTTCTTGATGTCCGCTGTGAAGACATACCGGTGTGATCTCCATCTCGTGATAAGACCCGGTAAGTCTTGTTGTAAAGGTGGGCCGGCATGAAGACAGTCGTTCAAGGATTTTCCATTGAGCGTTCTCTGGGACGCATTGAACACGACGCGAACCTTGGTTGTTATGCTGGCCTCTCGAATAACTGCATGGTGTGGAAGATAAAAGTTATTCACATTATAATGTAGGATCTTGGGCGGGCAGGAACAGTTTAGTGGGGTAGGTGAAAAAGGAAAGCCACAAACTGAATTTTACAAAAAAAAACTGCAATTTAATGTTTAAGAGGGATAAAATATAAAAGGGAAAAGGAAAAAAAGAAGTAAACGTCAAAACGCAAAAGGCTCGTCTAGCCTACTTAAAATTCGTCTTCTCTCGAGCTCGGCTGCTCGTCGACTGCCGATCTTTGCGTCGCTCGCACGTGAGGTCCCGAAAAACAGAAGCCCCTCGTCCTTTGTCGGCAACGCGCGACGCGCTCATCGCACTTTGCCCCCGGGCGGGGAGGAACATGCGGCCCAATGCGTCATCGACCAAAGAAACTCGCAAATTTCCGGGAATAAGCGCTCGGCGTCTCAATCCCTTCGGACGCGTCGCTCGCTATACGCACACACGCGCATCCACACGCATTTCGCCGCACGAACAAAAGGACGAAGGGTACCGAGAAAAATTTGCTTCCTACATTCGGCCATCCTGTTTTAGCATCTGCCCTCAGATGCTAGTTCTTCAGCGCTTGACGTCACCTCTTCAGGGTCGTCTTCATCGGCGGTTTCATCATCTGCAGTTGCCCACGGCTTCATATAATCAGCTACCGTAGATGTTTGATATGGTCCCTCATGATCTCCGACCTTCTGGACCATGTATCGGTCGTTCCGTAACGTCTTGACAATGCGATACGGGCCCAAATATTTTGGCGCCAACTTCAAGCCGGGGCCCAATTGAGTCCGTTTGATCGCCACCCAGTCGTCCTCTCGGTAAACGGCAGCCTCCTTCCTTTTTTTATTAAAAGATCTCTTATTTTCTTCTTGGGTTTTCGCGATACTATCTTTGGCTTTAGCTCGCAACTCATTCCGTTCTTCGTCAAAGGCTACTGCCCACTCTCGTTCCAATAACTCACGTATTTGTGGATCGTCTTTTGCTCGCATCCGGGTACCGAAAAATAATTGAAAAGGCGTGGTATTTATACTGCGATGAGGCGTGGCATTTAAATATTTCTGTACAGCATCCAAATATTTGTACCATTCTCCTGGCGTCGGTGCTGACAATTTCGCTAATACAGGAATGAGCGTCCTATTGATTCGCTCCACCTGCCCGTTTCCCCTCGGAACTCCTGCTGCAATGAGCGAATGCTGTATATTCTCTTCCCGACAATAGTCCTCAAAATCTCCCGACGTAAACGCGCTTCCCCGATCAGAAATAATGCGTCGTGGGTTTCCAAATGTCATCGCCTGTTTCTTCAAATGCTGTAAAACTTCATTGGTGCTCGTGGTTTTGGTAGAATACATCCAGACGAATTTGGTGAACGCGTCGACAATCACCAAAAAATGCTGATAGCTTTTCTTGGTTGAGGGCAGAGGCCCCAGATGATCGATATGGTAGGTGTCGAGAGGGGTCTCCCCCTTCTCGATAGGCCTAAGAAATCCGTCGTGCTTGCCTGCCTTTCTTTCAGCTAGGATGCAATCGATACAATTTTTAAGAACATTCTCGATTTTACGCCTCATTCCTTGAAACCAATAATCTCGTCGCAAAAGATTTTCTGTCTTGGCTAACGAAAAATGCCCGTTGTTGTGCACGCGTCGTATTACTTGCGATTGCAAACTCTTTGGTACTACTAGCCGAATATCGTCGTCGATGATTTTGAAAAGAATGCCGCCTCTCGTCGAATATCCGTCAATCTTGCCGCACTCCGCTAATTCAAAAATTTTACGAATCAACTCATCATCGCGTTGCGCTCTTCGAATCTTCGAAGTTATGGTATCGCGATCCTCATCTAACAACAAACAGGTCGGCAAAGGGTTCCGGCTCAACGCGTCTACATGAGCCATTCTACTTCCCGGTCGGTGTTCTATGCTATAATCGAACTCCTCTAGTAAGAGAGCCCATCGCGCCACACGTACACACAAGTCACGCTTGCTCATTGTCAGAGAAAATGCCTTACAGTCCGTTACGATCTTAAACTTAACGCCTAATAAATAAATTCGGAATTTTTTGAGCGATTTCACTACTGCTAGTACTTCTAGCTCGTAGCTAGTGTACTTTGTTTCGGCCGGCGTCGTTTTGCCGCTTGCAAAGTATACTGGGTGCATCTCGCCGTCGTCACTACCACGTTGTAACAAAATTGCTCCAAACCCATGCATTGACGCGTCCGTATGCAATTCGGTTTGGGCGTTTACGTTATATAGTCTCAGCACAGGCTTTGCGACCAAACTAGCTTTCAATGCTTCGAATGCTTCCGTTTCTTCTCGATCAAATTTAAATTTCGTATTCGCCCGTAATAAATTAGTTAAAGGTCTTGCAATCAACGAGTATCTTTCGATAAATTTGAAAATATCCGGTTAGCCCCAGGAAACTTTGCACTTGCTTCACCGTCGTGGGTTTCGGAAATTTCGCGACCGCCTTCGTTTTGTTTTCGGATGGTAGGATCGTACCGTTTTCAATTATATGCCCTAAGAATTCGACTTTAGGTTGCAGCAATCTACACTTCTTCCAATTTATGTTAAGACCGAATTCACTTGCCCGCGCTAACACCGTCTGAAGCTTCCGAACTCCACTGTCGATATCGCTCGATGGTACGATTAAATCGTCCATATACGTCAACACGATCTTATCTTTAATCAAATCTTTGAATACGGCGTTAATAAATTTCGCGAAAACCGCCGGCGAGTTGCATAACCCAAAGGGCACGCGCAAAAATTCGTATTGGCCGTTGGGCACAATAAACGACGTATATTTACGACTCTCGTCTGTTAACGACACGTGAAAAAAGCCATTCTTAAGGTCCAGCGTACTGAATAACTTTGCACCTTGCAACGCATCTAGCTGATCTTCCACTAGCGGTAGCGGATACCGATCTTTAATAATCTTCTGATTTATCTTTCGATAATCAATACAGAGCCGCGCCGTACCGTCTTTCTTTTTTACTAAAACAACGGGGCTTGTATATTCCGAGAGCGACGGCTGTATAACGTCATCGCGCAACCACTCATCTATTTGCGCGTTCACTATTTCCTTTTCCGCCGGTGCTAAACGTCGCGCTCTCTGATAAATAGGTTCGTCGTCTTTAAGAATAATATTCATCTTTATATCTACGTCGCGCGTTTTTCGTGGAATGTAATCGGTAATTGTCTCGTAAATATCTTGCTTAATCGCGGCGTCTTTAATGTGCGATAGATCGACGTCATTACTATTCTCAATGCACTCAATGCTACATATCTCGGGAATATCATCATTAACGGCAAGTTTATTATTCACGCTTTCAATTACGATAGCGCCCTGATTCATAGCGAGATTCACGGTGTTAAGAAAATCACGCCCTATGAGCATATCGTATTTTAACAGGCAATCGGATACTACATGTGTTGTAATCGAATAGAGATTCCCGTCTATAGAAACGTTTGCTACGAATTTACCCATCGTCTTATTATTGTCGGATCCGATACCTTTAAACGTCGTTTCGACGCCTTGCAATTGCGGCGCGCCTATTTTTATGTAACATTCGGCTCTCATGAGTGTCAAATCGCTGCCCGTGTCAACGAAGGATACTATATTGTGATCGTTTACTCGTACCATTTTACAGGGTTTCTCCACGTGCGATTGTGATACTAAATTCGATTCTTTCGCAGCGTCGGTACGCTTCGGGCATGCTGAAGAAACGTGTCCGTACTCAGTGCATCGAAAGCACTTCGGCCCGCGCTGTTTCGCCGGACAATTCTTGCTAATGTGATTTAGTTCACCGCAGTTGAAACACTTCGTTGACGTCTTCTTTGATGCGCCTCCAGCTTCGTATCGCTGATCTTCACGATGATTTGTCCGTGTCGCCTTTTCCTGCTCCTTCCCGCGCCCCTGCCCTCCAGCACTCGTTGACGGCAGCCTGAGCGTTTCGAACGCTCGCAACAATGACTCGGATGAGTCGAAGCGTTGCATTTTAGCCTGATTCTTCAGCGTCTGATCAGGAATTCCCTCAACAAGATGATCGATCAGCTCATCTTCGTCGTCAATCGGTACGCGATTCGCCTTTATTACTTTGTCATGAAAGTAATCCTCGAACGGTTCGTCTCTTTTCCACTTCCGATCTTGAAATTGCTGACGAACAACGATTTTGCTCGGTCTGTGGTAGAACATGTGTTCGAATCTCGTTAATAATTCGTCCACAGGCATCTCGACGAGTTCGGGACGAGACTGCATCCATTCTTGCGCTTTATCTTGAATTCGCATTCCTATCAAAATCCTCGTCTCGTCGTCATCCAGCCGATAAGTCGTACGTAACACTCGCACCTGCTTAGACCACGTAGGAAAGTCTTCCGATTTTCCACCGAAACATCCGAGCAAATCCGCGATCGTTCTTACACTGATTCGCGCATTTTTGTTTTGCACGAGAGGCTGTTCTTGTACGGATACACTCGAATTTCGTCCGCTTTGCACTAACTCGAGCTCACGTCTCGCGATTTCTAATTCGCGTTCCATTAATGCTTTCTCCCGTCGGAGCAGATCTATCTCGCGAAGGTTATGCGCCAATTCGTCATTCGAACCGGGAACCGCCGGATTCCTAGCACTTACGAGCGTTTCGTTCTCGTCCGTATTTACCGCGTACGCACTGTCTTTTTTTTGCAATTTCGAGAACCTCATTTTTCCACTGTCCCGTAGGATCGTGTTTATCCACCCGTAGCACCAATTCGGCTTTATTGCCCGCTGTGCTCAAACCGTGGCTCTTCAGCCACTCTTTCAAGTCCACCACAGCGAAATCGTCCGTACTTTTCGACGCCATCGTCTCTACGCGTATTCACAAACAGTTCGTCAAGAAAAAGAAACACTCTGCTCGAATGTCTTTACGCGTGTATTCACTTCACACGCAGCGCGTTATTTCACGTTACCGCACTGTTAGTCCTGCTTCCGATGTTTTTTTTTTCTATATCCCGGACGAGCCCCCAAAAATATGTAGGATCTTGGGCGGGCAGGAACAGTTTAGTGGGGTAGGTGAAAAAGGAAAGCCACAAACTGAATTTTACAAAGAAAAAACTGCAATTTAATGTTTAAGAGGGATAAAATATAAAAGGGAAAAGGAAAAAAAAAAAAGTAAACGTCAAAACGCAAAAGGCTCGTCTAGCCTACTTAAAATTCGTCTTCTCTCGAGCTCGGCTGCTCGTCGACTGCCGATCTTTGCGTCGCTCGCACGTGAGGTCCCGAAAAACAGAAGCCCTTCGTCCTTTGTCGGCAACGCGCGACGCGCTCATCGCACTTTGCCCCCGGGCGGGGAGGAACATGCGGCCCAATGCGTCATCGACCAAAGAAACTCGCAATATTTCATCGGGCGTCGCTCGCTAATAAGCGCTCGGCGTCTCAATCCCTTCGGACGCGTCGCTCGCTATACGCACACACGCGCATCCACACGCATTTCGCCGCACGAACAAAAGGACGAAGGGTACCGAGAAAAATTTGCTTCCTACAATAATCCGATGACGAAACAGGATCTGGTTCAGCCTTCATGTGTCCCAATGCCAGATAGTCCTTCATGAATTCGGAGTACTTTGTTGCTAAAATTTGATTCTTGGCGTGGCGCCGCTCCAGACGCATAAGTTGTTGTTTTGCTATTGTCTTTGAATCCCGAAAGTCGGGCAACGGTGAAACCTTAAATGGAAGTCTTACGATATACCTTCCGTTGCTATCACGAGTGTGTGTTGATTGGAAATGCTCTTCGCAATGTTTGTCCTCCTCAGTTGGAATGGGTTCTGACTCGATTTCTTCCATCTCCCAAAAACGCTGTAAGAGAGCGTTTGTGTTCTGATCCTTGTAACAGTGCAAGGCTGATGTGTGCGGTATGGATCTATTGATGTTGTTGGCTGCAGTTTTTGATGTAGGGCCGAACAGGATCCATCCAAGTAGGGTCTCTTGAGCGGTCGGATGTCCAGGCATACCTTTACGGACTCCTTCTAGCAGTAGGTAACCGTATGCGTCTGCTCCTATGATGAGATCGATGCGAGCCGAGGACGCAAAGTTCGGGTCGGCTAGTCTTAATCCTGCGATATGAGGCCAATGGACCGTCTTGTCATGAGCCAAGCCTCCAGCGTGGGTAAGCTTCGGCAAAACGTAAGCACATAAGGTTAATTCATTTATCTGTTGTTGTGGGGTGAGGAGGTCAACGTTAACGAAAGACTTGATTGTGGCCACTGGAGTTGCCCCCACTCCATAGATAGAGAGGCTTGCACGCTTTTTTCGCAGGCGAAAGTGTTGCACTGCCGTTTCTGATATAAAGCTGGATTGCGCGCCTGGATCGAGTAGCGCCCGGACACGGATAGTGCGGCCAGTGTCGGACTTGAGAGTTACCCAGGCAGTTGCTAATAGTACTGGTGTATCGCCAAGTTGCCCTTGTGCGAAGTGTGCATTAAGGGATTCGCTTTTACTAGGCGAATTTTGCGTTGGCGGCGATATTCGTTGTTTCGTTGCGGGTTGGCTACGGGGCCTGTGGTCGCCTTCTGGATGTAAGAGAGTATGATGGTTGCTCCCGCATAGCAGGCAGGAGCGCGTCGAGGTGCAACCGCTCACGGCATGGTCCGCACGTAAGCAATTAGTGCATAGCTTTAGTTGCACCACGATCTTTCTTCGTTCTTCCGCTGTGCTTCTTCGGAAAGTTGGACAATATGCTATGTAGTGCATTTCTTTGCACGCTGGACAGGGTGCTCTTCCCGCTGTTGAAAGATGGGCTCTGGTGCCAGTATATCGTATTCTATTGTGGCTAAATGATGGTTTAGTACTTGTCATTATTGCTGTTGATGGTATCGATGTTTCCAATGCTCGGATATTGATGTCTATAAATTGCACAAGTTCGTCAAACGTTGGTGGGTTGCTTTTGTTTCCCAGGGATTTTTCCCAATCCTCCCGCAACGTTGGGTCGAGCTGCTTTACTGTCAGGTAGACGCACAGGTGCATTACCTAGGTGTTCTTGCCGTCCTAAGCTTTTGATAGACCTTAATGTTTTGGTTACGGTGTCCCTAAGTGATTTTAGGTCCGTTGCGGATTCCCTTTTTATGGCTGGCAAATTGTAAAGATTGTCTAGATGATTATAAAGAAGTAGGGTAAACTTGCCTAACTCGTACCGGTTTTTTTCAAAATGTTGTAGAATTCTCATAAATGCATGAAATGCAATAAAATTTTGGTAGTGAAAACTTTATTAATACAAGAAACTTTATTTATAAGTAAAAATTCCACAAAATGTATTTTAATATTAAAAATAACATATTTAAAAAAATTTGCAAAAAGTACAATTTAGGAATATGTGGCTTAATTCGTACCGCATTATTCCTAAATCGTACTTCTGCAATTTTCGCAAGTGTAGGAATATGTAGCGTTTCCTACACCTGCACAGTTATCGTGCACCCATACCATACAATTGATGCATTGAATCATGGATTTCTTCTCATTTCTGCTACATAAAATGCAATACCAAGAAGTACTTTGTTCAGGTTGTCTCCTTGGCTTCTTTGGTTTTTTTTGTTCAT
The DNA here is from genome assembly GCA_033815515.1 of Cryptocheilus praepositus. Taxonomy (NCBI): domain Eukaryota; kingdom Metazoa; phylum Arthropoda; class Insecta; order Hymenoptera; family Pompilidae; genus Cryptocheilus; species Cryptocheilus praepositus. The sequence goes on along the minus strand of JAWWQZ010000084.1, from coordinate 26,743 downwards.
TTATTTTATTCTCCAAACTACTCTTATGAGGACTCGAAGTTAGTAGTACAGTTTTTGAGGTTCTTTTAGATGTTCGAGCGGGAATTTGATAAATTGGTGATAAATTCTCTATATCATCACGAATTGGTGTGTCAGCTTGGGCAGTTTGATTCGTTTCGGAAGGATCAGGATACGAAAGTTGCGCACTAATTGGAGCTATTTCATCTTCTTCATCAAGCATTACATATTCTTCATCTGGTATTTTATGCTTATTGCAAGGCCATAGTCCACAAGCTTCAAAACCTTTCATGGCGATGTCCATACAAACCGATTTAGGATATGCCAATTCCAAAATTTCAGATATGTTTGATTGCATGATTGTTGCACCAGGGTGATTTCTCATCCAAGTTGAACACTCTTTGTTGAAATTGCTTTTTAAAGACTTATAGAAAGATCTATCTAATGGCTGTAGTTTGTGTGTAGTATGCGCCGGCAAAGAAAGCATTAGAATACCGTATTCTCTAGCTAGGTTTATGGCTTCTAGATTTTTAGTATGTGCGGTATGTCCATCAAGTATCAATAGTATTTTATGATTCGACTGTTTTTCTAATTTTAAATGGTTTATGAAGTGTTGTAACCATTCGACAAAGATTGAAGCCACAATCCACCCGCTGTCCGAACAAGTGTACACCGTATTAGGCGGCCCACCACGTTTAAGGGCGTCCGTCATTCTTTTGCGTTTAAATATCAGCATTGGTGTAATGAAATCTCCCGTGGCATTCATGCAACAAATGCATGTAGTATTAATTCCGCGTTCTCCGCTAGTGATAGCTCCGACTTGATGTTTTCCTTTCAACGCTAATATTCTACCAGGTTTATGAACGGTATTAAGGCCTGTCTCGTCCATGTTAAAAATTTCGTTAGGGCCAAATTCGAAATTATCCAGAATCTCTTCGTATTTATCGAAAAATTCTGATACATTCTTTTTATTAAATCCTTTACATCGTGCCATTGATGTTGGTTCAGGTGTTCTTAAGGCAATTTTTGGATGGTTTTTCATGAATTTGTAATACCATTTCCAACCGGCTAACTCTTGCACCTTATTAAATCGATGCGGAAGTTTGTATTTTTCAGCCAACTGAAATGCGAGATGCCTTAAATCTTTGATAGTTAAACCAAAGAATCTAGATTCCAAATTCAAAATATGGTGTTTCAATTCAGTTTCTATTTGCTCAGGTAAATCCTTTGGTCTCCCCATTTTTTTCTGAGTATTTAGACCTGTTAAATGACGTCTAAACGTTGGTTTTGGAATACCATATGTCCTGCATACTTCATTGAAACGTAATTTTCCATTATTATAATCTTCTATCGCAGCATTCATATCTTGCATACGCCATTTGTTATATTGTCGTTTTGCCATTTTATGCTATAAAATAAAAAAAATAAAAAATAAAGAAGTTGAAAACTTGTCAAATCAAAATTATTCCAAATCGTACCGGTACGACTTAGGGCGAAATGTAAGGTACGACTTAGGCGCAAAGACCGTTACGAAATTCATTTACTGCTTTTAGGTTATAAGAACACGCTGCACAGCAATTATATCATCAAAACAGTCGTAAAGAAATGTAGTTTAAGAAAACCTTTCGAATCACAATTTACTGTTTATGGAATGCCCAAAAATCGCTTATGAATAACACTAAAATTTTAGAAGAAAACTCAATAAAACTTACTTTTATGCTTAAAATAATATTCACTTAGGTCAACCAGCTCTTTGTAGCCTCACAGCTGTTACTGTAGCACATACTCAAATATTTAACAGCAGATGCCGCTACATGTTTCATAAATTCGGAGAAATGGGGTAAGTACGATTTAGGCGCAGGTACGAGTTAGGCAAGTTTACCCTACACGCTTATTCTCGTAGCGCTCTCGAACGGCGGACCAGGCTCCTGTATATTCTTCTTCCGTCACTGGTGAGCCGTCGATGAGCGCTAAAGCTTCCCCCTCCAGGCAGGTGCGCAAGTAGTGTAGCCGTTGTACATTGGATAATGATCCGTTATTATGAACAACGGACGCGAAAAGGTCGCGAAATGCCTCCCACTCTGTGTACGCACCCTTGAATTTAGGCAAATTAATTCGGGGAAGCGGTGTCGTCTGCGCTGCCACGGTAAGTGGTGATGATGGCGTCGGTGTCGCGCAGCCGTCGAGATGATGGTAAATCGTATTAATCGCATCGGAATATTGCGTCTTAAACTGCTCGCACCAACCTTCTTTCATATATCGGCTCGTCATTGCGTGTGGATCGTCTAGTATTTTGAAATGGTTGGTCTTGAAGGTGGTCTACGCAGACTTTATTTCCTCTAATTGTTCCTCTAGCCAACCTCTTGATGGTTTTTGCGTGCGCTTGATGTCTCGGACGCACATGGATAGATACGCCACTTGGTCTTCCTGCTTGGCGATAAGCTTCTGTGTGGTCATCTTGATGTCCGAGACGGTTTGTTCCGAAGTCGCCATTGTTGCGTGCTTTAGCGGTAGTTTATTAAAACCGTTCACTTTTAATTATCACTGCGTTCGCGCACTTCACGATCCGGCTCGAAGGACCAAAAAATGTTTGTAACTAAGGTTTCGTTACGTAGAGTAGTGTATATTAGGGTGGATGTGGGTGCGCAGTAACTGTACAGATGGCAGTAAAACTAAGAAATATAATTTTAATAAACCAGAAAAAACAACTATAACAATTCGGAAAATAACTTGACTAATCGAAAGGCGACGGTGTAATGAAGGAAAGCAACAGTGTGATGGCTGGCGAAAGACTGAGCTGGCAAGGCGGTGAGGGATTTATTATATAGTGAAAAGGAGAGAGAAGAAAGTAGTAGTGCGAGGAAGAGAGTCATAGGAAAACTTAGCGGCGATGGGTCATACGCACGGAATATGAAAGGACAGGAAGCGATAGCAGGACAAAGGGTAACGATTGAGGATTAGGCTCGGAGAGAAGAGAACAAAAAAAAACGATTACATTTATTGCGCAGTCCAGCGGTATTTCTAGAATACCGAACAAATCGTCAATCCAAATGCTGAGTGCCTTTCCCATTTTCTCAATTATTGGCGCTCTGGGGCGAGCTGAACGTTTTGCGGATGTCCAAGATCCTGCGGCAACTGCACTTTTGATTTCATTTTCATTTTTCTTGATGGTCCTCACTGTTGCTTCAATCAAATTAAGGCTTTTCCCAATGTGGGATGCTTTTTCTCCTTTCAATAAACGATGCAAGATTTGTATCTTTACTTCTAAAGAAATAAATTTGGTCTTGAACGTTGTTTTATCTTTATCTGACATTGCTTGGGCTGAAACTTAATGTCTTAAAGATGAAAAAATTGTTCTTTAACACACCGTGACTCGACGTAGACTACCGACTAGCAGCGTGAGACACTTTTGTTTTCAGGCCACGGAGATGAAAGTAAATAACGTAGGCAAAACCACACGGAAAACTGACTGATGTTACGTCCGAGGGTATCGGAATACAGTGCGCAACGCGTACGTCAATTGCGCCCCAAGGTAGTGTTGAAGGTATTACGCAGTATTTCTGAAGGTTGCTTTATTAAGTTGCGTGTGCACTCTTCTCTAATGGCTCGTCACGACTGACTCGTTGCGTATGAAAATGACAAAAAGGCATCGCGGCTCACAGTCTCTCCGCCAGGCGAACTTAAATAAAGAAGGCTGTCGTGGCCCACCATAGGTGTGTGTGGTTATTACACATACATTGACAGGTAGCAATTAATATCTCGGTTTTTAGGCCACTCTGGTTTCCCCGAGTATAACCTGGGAGCCCGAGAGGAGAGTGAATTGTCACCCTAGAAACGGATGTACTGATAGTGGGATTTATATAAGGCGATGGCTAATATACGCAAGGATGAATGTACGTTACTGAATAATGCGTTGTCACGATTTAACCTCGTTTATTTAAGTTAGACACTCAATATCAGAATCCTCTAATACTTCGTTAATGAAAATGGTTGAAGGTACAAATTCTGGCGCAGGGGAAATGAAACGGTATATTCTACCTAGATACTCCGCCTCGCGGACCTCGTATGGAATGTTAGGATCAATTTCGAGAGGGGAGGAAGGGTACTCAGTCGTTGGGTATGGGTCGGAATCTGGTAATGAGTCTGGGTGTTCAGGGACGTCCCCAATAACAGTGGACTGGTCGTCCTGGTCTATCGGTGAGTAGTTGGGACCTGGGGAAGGTGATTGAGGTGACGGATTTTCAGTGAAAATGGGGAATGGGGTTTGCTCGACTGTCCCGCATTGTTTCTTTCGCTCCTTAAGTAGGTAGATTTGGGCTTTATACTCTTGACGAGCGGCGTGTAATGCGCGTGCGGCCCTGGCTTTGGCACCACCGCGTCTTGTCCGTTTTCCTGATTTGATAGGAGAGCCCGGTGGCTTTCCTAAAGGAAACAAGAAGGATGTTCTCTGGGTCGACACTTCTTCTGTAAATTCAGAAGTTAGCACCTACCTTTCGGTGTGCTCGTATGCCTGATGGATGCTGGCATCCTATTCCGCTATGGATTCTGGAATCATGCAATACAACCGATTTAAAGCTTTTCTCGGATGAGATAGCTGGTTGTTTCGCGGTGCTCTTCGTATAACGAGAGCGACCACGGTGCACTTGTCCAAAGGACAGTTCACTATTACTGCACCGATTCCAAGCCCCTTTCTTTGATGCAGAGCGGGCAGACAGAACGTATGTTCTGGTAGCGTTTACAGGAACAGCAAGGAAAATCAGAGAAAATGCTTCGCTAACTTTAACAATAATCGCGTAGCAAAAACCGAAGGGTGGTAGGATTAAATGAAGAGATGATAATACAAAGGAATACAAAATATATCGAACATGTGGTACATACAATTAGGTAAATGGTGACAATCAATGAAACGCTTGCGTATACTATAAGGGTTAGTAGGAACAGAAATGTGTAGTCAGTGAGAAGGCCCGAGCCTTGAGACGCTCACCTATTCAGGTTGAAATCGGCTGGAGAGTTGCGCACTACTGTTCGCGTATAACTGCACTTAGCTACTATGTCGATTTGCACAACAAGTTATCTCTCGTAGGCCGTTGATCTCTTGGGTGGTTGGCTCGTACGTTGGCTTCGAAACGCAATGTATACTTTCTTTATACCTTCTGTGTTATTCTTGTCTGACGCTTTTCTATTGTAATGAATATTCATACTGAATGTGCTTGAGAATAGAAGTTCAGTCGGTGGTCTCGCATCGAGATAAGGTGTATCGGTTGTCTTAATATGCAGGTTGGAAGATAAGAGGTGTGAGAAGCGTTGTCCTAATCTAAGATGTGCGGCTGCGGCTGCCAATGCTCCTTTTAGCGTTGTCTACGGTTAACGTTTAAATTCTCTTCTGAGTTATCACTTGATTATGGTAAGGAACATTCGCTGCCTTGTCTTATGCTAGTTAAAGTACTTAGTGCTATATGTGTTTTAAGATGGCATGTGTGTTTTAAAATGGTATCGCGCAATCGGCGAGGCGTCACTGTCAATATTGGTTGAACTGGTATGTAAGTAATTGAAATAAGAAAATTTGAGCGCGCGTCGCGGGACGTGACACTGACTGACACCTCGAGGAAAACACACACGCATCTTAAACTAGAACTATTGTAGGCGTTGCCTAATTATTAAGCAGCAATTGTGTGTTCCCACCCTAACTGGGCGTACCCCAATGTCCTACGGGGGACAGAGGCTTCGATAAGAGGAACAACCGTGTTATAGGATGCTGTCTTGTAGGCGTATTCTCGCAATTTACGAATCCTGTTATAGCAAAACCGTGTAATAAGATACCATGTTATAGCAGGGTTACCTGTACCTTCTGGTAAAGATCCAGAACAATTCTAGAACTAACGTGTAGATCAGGTCGCACAAGATTTTCCGTGGTCAAGCTACCGTAATAGGGTAGAATAGCTTGTACATATCCGATGTTAGCATCAGCTAACACATATATACGTATCTCCCATTTTGTGGGCTTCTTAGGGTTATACGTTATAAAACTTATTTTTCCCTTGAATTTGACTACTGCTTCATCAATAGACAATTCTCTACCTGATACGAAATTTTCTCGAAACTTCGTATCAAGGTAATGTAAATAATTACTGATTTTTTCCCTTCGTGTTCTCATATTTTGCGCATATGCTGCTTTCTCATTTGCGTGGAGCATCCAAAAAATCTGAAGAAGTTTATCTCTTCTAAGTATTTCTCCAAAATACGGTATTTTCGCGTTACGCGCAGTTGACCAATATTCCTTCAAATTTGGAAGGGGTATCGTACCCATATTCAATATCACTCCTAGAAATGCCGATATTTCAGCCTTCGTTACGTCGACCCATGTATTCCAAGTTGAATGTACTGAGATATTTTTGCTCACTATTTTAGCACGTCCGTATTTATTGGTTTCTTCCAGTATCTTATTCATTAATTGATCAGTGAAGACTAATTTGAAGAACTCAATGGGTTCGTTATATTAGTGACCCGCCTGAGGACCAACAGGATTTATCCCAGTCGTAAATGGGATTTTGACACCCTCTATGTCTTGGTTCACGACGTTCGTCCTGTCGTGCCGGCCTATTAGCACTAACGTTTTACTTAAAGATACACCGGAACAACGCGAGGTGAACAGACCAGAAAGCGTTTAACAGCAAAAATAGTATAAGTTTTATTATGTACAACAACGGGAGAGGTCCTTCTTGCAACTTCGGAGTCGGGAATCTATCTAACTAACCGGAGTCGAGACGTTGGGTTTTATATGGGGTGGTTTTTGGGTAGAATCGTGAGTGGGGAAATACGTGGGAAAGTTTGGAAAAGGACGTTTTTGGGCGGGAACAGTACCAGGATCGGTATTGCACAGCTGCGTACAGTATATCTGCGTTATCGTTAGTGTCCTTAAGGATAAGATAGCGGGACGATTTGAAGTGGTCGGGCTCGAAGGGTACGCTGGGTGGTCAGGTCAAAACCAGAGCCTGAGAAGTAACAGGCGCATGACAGTCCACGTGAAATCGACATTTGCTTCGTCTCTTTGCCGTTCATCTTCATCTTCGCTATCCATTGAAAGTTGAAACGGTGGAATTGTTTTCGTACAACATGTTATACTTCACTTCCCCTGTCAAAAGAAGAATTTTCCATAACTTCATCACTGTCACTTGATGCAACATAAAACTCATCATCACTGCTGCTGATGTCACAAAATGTAACATCCTTCCTGCTTCTTTTAGATATAATGTTATAGTAGGGTAATTTTCATATGTAATACTTCAAATAATAATATATAAATATAATCCACTTTATATGGAAATCTGAACTGTAATATGAGAGATGTGCTCGTTTGAAAGATTCGTACAACACTGTTTTTCTCATGCACGAATCCAGCATTTCAGATTAAGGAAAGATAAGGCGCAAAAAGAAACCAATCAAGAGCATAGAATATACGGATGCATCTGTAATATACCAAAGTCAGATGTCCACGTTCTAAATATAACGTAGATCCTATTTGCTTGGGCTGCTCTCCGCGGACAGCCGTCCGCAAAGGGTTAAGGGTACACTCGAATAATAGCTATTGGTATACAAAATTCGCTCGTCAAGTAATAAGCCATTCCTTAGTTTTTCTACATCATATGAATATTCATTCGTCGAAGTTATTAAGCTTTTTCCGCTATGTACATTTAAATCATACATGTAACCGTTTGGTAAACGCAACTTGTATTATTTGATCCCATATTTATGGCGTTTCCCTTTTATGTATTGGCGGACACGCAAGCGTCGACGCCATAAAATCATACTTTCATCTATGACAACAGTTTTCTCTGGTTTAATAGTACTCTTGAATGCGAAGAGAATTTCTTTTATAAAGTCTCTAATTTTGTACAAGGGATCATCAGCTCTGCATGTTTCATTATCGACAAAATGTAAATGCTTTAGAATGGACAAGAAACGATCGCGCTTCATGATCCGCTTTATATGATCGCTGCCATACATCAGTGTTGTCGAACTCAATTTCGTACGCTCGGAAGAGGAGAAATGAGGTACCCTCTCTCCTACACGCAATCAGTCCCACTCGTATTACGAACGACGCGTTGGAAGGCATAGCCAGTGCCCCAACATGCGATATCGACTCCCACGGTTTTATCGTCTTAGAATTTAACATTTTTAAAAAAAGGGAATAAAAACAGGAAACAAGAACAGTAACAAGAAAAAGACAAGAAAGACGAAAAAATATTAACAAAATGTAGCAAATAATCAAGGAAAAGGAAAGCAAGAAATAAGAATACAGTAAAACCTGTTTTTGTGCGGTGGATAGGGACCGCATAAAAGAAATCGCACAAAAAAATATTCGAAAATTTTATAAATTCTCCCATATAATAAACAATTTTGTACGATATACTACCTAAAATTTTTTTTATGCGGTGGATAGGGACCGCATAAAAAAAGTCGGACTTAGAAAATACATCAATGATTTATGAAATAGATGTGAGAATGCTTTCAATTAAATTAAATAATTAAATTAGACCTAAAGAAATTGTAAAAATATTTAATTCTTCATTGTATACATACATGGAGAAGTTTTCAAATTGTACATTAAATAGTTTGCTGCTACTCGTCGTAATCCAAAACGCGCATCTTCTTGTGATGAATTGGTTGAAAATCGCTTTCGTCGCTTGAAGATAGGATTTCAATTGATTTGTTTTTTGGTACCATAAACTCAGTGATCAGTTTTTGTGACGACGGTCGACTGGTCAATTGCTTGTAAACGTCACGATAGTGAAACATGGATGACCTCAGCTCTTTTTTTTTTTTAAGCGCCTTTCCGCATTGGTATCTATTTTAAGAAAATGCGTTTCCAATTTTTCGAAATCTGGATCCCTGCATATATTTTATCTGCTGTAATAGATTCCGGTTCTTCTTGCCAATTTTCATAATCTATCAAACTATTGATAATGTCACTATCATCGACAGTTTGGTCCTCAATCATCTCGTCCAGGTCATTATCGCCGAAAGAATCAAAGCCTTCTCCGCCGATGTTATGTGTGAGCGCACTAGTTTCAGGTAATAACGTTGGCGCGTTTTCGGTAACGTTTCGATTAATTACACATTCATATATTTCGTCCACAACATCTATATGTACATTGATAGGAAACATTAAACTGGTGCTGACGCCGCTAAGATTCATATACCGCATAAAAATAAATCGCACAAAAAAAATTGCACAAAAATTAAATCGCACAAAAACAAAATCACATAAAAAATACCGCACAAAAACAGGTTTTACTGTATAACTTAAGGGGACATTCTACTTTCTCATCGAGAAATTTTACTGATTTTCAATCATTTTTTTCTTATCGTAAATAGAAACGCAGCAATTTGAAACGTTCACATTGTATCGTATGGACCTTTATTTATACAAAAATATTTTCTTTTTATGTTTTTTAATAAAATTTTTTCATATAAAATCTTCTTGATTGCTGGATACACCTCCAAAAAATTCATACTCAATGGCGTGCGTGATTGCGGTCGTTGGGATAATCAGAATAAAAAACAGAACAGGAATTTTAATTTATATACTAACCACTATCGCATGAATCACGGAGAAAGAGTTTGCATGAAAACTTTCAAAATGACTGACTTTCCAAAATTAGGTTCATGAAAACAGCATTTTTTCCGTCTTTTTATGATGGAAAAAAATGAGAAAATATTGATTAATTAACACACCCGTGGTTCATACGATAGGCATAAGTATGTAGAATAATATATTAAAATCTCGGACCGATTGATCGAATAGTTTTTTTGGAATCGTGCACGCCAGTTCAAAAAATATAGTACTGAGAAAAACGCATTTAAAGTTTTGCATATCGAATTTTTGTATATAAAAGATTCTTACGCCTAATCAGCTATGCCTGCTGCGTACAATATGCCTTCCCTACGAGCTATTCTGCCCTCCCTTGAGGCGTCGGTGTTGCGACGGTTGCCTTGTGCGATGCGCTGGCTGTTTTGCGTGTGAGCTTGTTGTTCGGCTGCGGGTCCAATTGTAACTCCCATGATCTCCATTATTTTTATCAGAGTGCAAAATCCTTCGTTGAAAACACAAGCAGACATATAAGTCGCAATTTCTAAAACTTTTCGGCCGGTAAAAATGTGTTTCGGAACTAAATGCCACACGCTCGCGTTGAAACTTTCGTTGTTATTTTGTGTGTTGTTTCCTAAACACAGTTTCAAAAGTTCATCTGCCGTTAAATCCTCGCAAATGGGCCTTAGCACTTCTTGCACGTCGTCGCGTAATGGAGGTGGATGTGTGAAATCACACAAAGTACCCGCAGCTTCGTGTTGGTCGCCATTTACACCAAGAGTCTGCGCCAGAAGACAGTGTGAATGTTGCGGCTGTTCATCAGTTGAAATCTTGTGGAAAAAAGTCGCCCAAATTTCTTTCTTCATATTTTCAACTGAATCTGTGTGATGACGTATTGCCAAACAATAGTACATCGATAAATCCTTCATTAATTTATTCGTTAACTGTACTTTTTTAGGTTCTGTTTTCGTTGTAGTACGTGATTGTGCATTCTTTTGTTTTTCCTTTCTTTGTTGCATTAGTCATTTCTTAGCTTCTTTCGCTCTTCTGTACATTCTTTTTTTAACGTGTAAAACACATTCTTTTTTCTACAACGAATTGTTTTCCATAAGGCTGCTCGTCTAATATAGCTTTGAAGGTTTTGGTATCACCATCTCCAATGTAATACCGATACCTTGCATTATGTAAATCTTCTGAACGTCGAAACATTTCAACCACACCATCCACCTCCATTTTCCCGGCGCTTCCCTCATGGTTTGCCATACAGTCTTTAGTGTGTGTGTCATAAAATGCTTCATATTCGACTGTATTTGTATTATCTTTCCACATAGCGCAAGCCTTGCAGAAACTTGATTTTAAAACCACATCTAGAATTTTGTTGCTGTACTTTCCGATAAGGGAAACGATGCCCAAAAGAGAGGTAAAATCACGCTTCGACCAAGATCCGTCTCCTGATACCGACAATTCATTTTCAATATTCCCCGCATTTTTGTTTTTACGTTTTTCTTCATTTGCAGCTTTATTAATAACGATTCTGAAAACAGCGTCGACTGCCACTTTTATGTTTTCTATACAGTCGTAGTAAGTTTTGACGTTGAAACCTGCTCCCAAATTCATAACTCCGCAAAAATTGTTTATTCCTTGCAGACCGACGCCAAGTATTCCCATTACGAAAATGAATCGTCTATTAATCTCGTAGGCTTTCATAATTTTTGGACAGGAATCAACAAATATGTCTTTGTTGCACAAACACACGGCACTTATTTTAAAACCTAATCCTCGTTCGTCACGTTTGTAAAATTTTACATCATTGTTACATGTTGTACACTTCAGTGGGCCTTGCAATGCGGTGAAAACTAAAGTAAATTGTAATATACAATAATTCATAGCCGGATCAATGTTTACATGCAGATCAGCATTTTCTTTTAATTTTTCTGCCGATGTACTAGCGTACTCTAAACTGCATTCACTTGTATGCTGATTTCCAATAAACTTTCTTTTTCGCGAACGACAGGGTCTCGAATTGACAAATTTACTTTGTTTTCGATCCATATTAAAACGATACGTCTCTTTTGAAAACTGTTTGAATACTGAATGCATGTTCGGAAAGCAATAAACATAACAGACATCGTCAAGGTCAAGGGTAAGATGATATTTAGATGTTATTTTGGTGCGCGGAACACACTCCTTCGTAATGTTTACCAATGCAATGTTTACATTTGGGTGATCTTCTCTTTTAAATCGTTTCCAGAATTAGATAATTTCTTAGAATAAATAAAGATCGCCGAAAGAGAAAAACAGCTCGACCGGTCAAGCGACGTTACCCTTCTATCTGCGCGAGGTGCGTTAGATGCAAGGCCTATAACTTTCCCAATTTTTGGAATTTATCGCCGCAAATTGAAGGACATAATCTCGAAAGTATATACTTTCGAATAAGGCAATAAAAAATAAGAAATCTTCTGTAAGACACCCCCGCACTTCCAAGGGAAAGTGCAGGGGTAGTGCCGGATTTTTACCGACTAAAACCCCATCGATGCCACTTCCCTACACCGACTTCTGATGAGCTTCGGGTTCTCCTAAGAATTTCACCGAAACCTATCCGGCGCTGCGAGCCGAACTCGCACATTCCCAACGGGGATCTCCGACAGACCACCCGGGGTACGCAACACACGCATACTCTCGCCTTTAGTTACACAGAAAATTTTTTGGTTAAAGAAAGGACACACTCGTACATGCACGCAACATTCTTATAATGTTACATACTAATACCCGGTAACTGCCGACGACGGGCCAGGCATCTGCCCGCCGCCATCGCTTGCTTGTGCACCTTATTGGTTGGACCAGCCCCTGCTCGTGCCAACGTGCACCATTCTACCCAGTCGCAGGCAGTGTCCGACGGCTGCGACCAGTGCGGTAGTCGGAAGGAGACGCCATCTGTGAGCTTGGCAGCTCCACCGACCGCAGCCGCAGTTATCCACCATCGCTTCGCGCATTGAAGCGATCGATGGCCGGGGCACGTCTCCGATTGTACCGCCCGGAATCGGGTTGCCTATCGCGCTCCCGCTCCGCAGACTCCTTCTGGGACATAACGTCCTCGCAGAAGGAGTTAAACGCACGACGGCACTCCTCGCTCTCAGATCTCGATCAAGAATCAGAGATTCATCCACACATACAATTTCGCCTGAATCATAACACTTCTGAAACTTTTCATTTAACATATCTAGCTGCGTGAGACGGCTTGTGGTGTGGCGAACGGAAAGGCGTTCGCAAGGTGCAGGCGCTCTTCCTGCGCCTTCCTCGGCGAGGGCGCCACGGTCGGTCGTCTCTCGGACGATTCGATTTCGCTGCTCCATCGGCAGCGGTCCCAATTTTTCAACCACCGCTGACAACTCTGTGTCCGTGGGCGGTTTTTTCGACACGTGGTTTTTTTTTTTTATTTTATGCGATCATTTCCTCTTTTCTGTACGACGACAGTTTCAAAAACGCGCAAATAAATGAGTGATCGATATTCGATATGCGCAGTTTGAGCAAAAAACAGTAAAAAAAAGTGACTGCTACGCCGCCGCATGAGGCGTGCACGCCCCACGACTTTATAAACGCGGTATAGATGATATTAAGATGTCAACACTCGACTTTACAATAGATTTTTGAAAAATTCTTCGTTTTACAATGAGAATTCAAAATGGCATGAACGCAAAGTTGAGCGTGGGTCGAATACGCCCCACGCGGCACGGAACGTGTTAACCCTTTCGAAACTGTTGACACATATGTTCCAGTCAAGTTTAATCAGAGATTCTAACTATCAATCTACTAAAATTTCTTGCACATTCCTTTATTATGAATGGGCTTGTATTGTTACATTCCTTAAAATCTAGTACCACAATTTCTTGGTGTCAAAAAGTCCGTTCACTGTAAAAAATCAGCACGGTAACATATTATCTATAGGTAGCTTTCAAAAAGTGATTACGGTATATAGATAAAGTGAACCGGCAAGTTTTTTGGTTTGTATTTTATTAGCTCTCTTTTGAATATTTTTATGTAGCCAATTCAAATGACTTAGTTCTTTATGTACAAAAAGCGATGGGACACATATATTCCAGTCGTCTTTTAAATCGCGATAAATGTTCCAGCAGTTTTATAGGTTGCAAACGCTGTTTTTATATTACTTTGTTTGTTATTACATATAATATACTACATGTGTATGAATTCAGAATAAATTTTGTCATAATTTTTATAAATCTAATTGGACATATATGTCCCAGGCTTTAACTTTGCGCTGATGTAAAAAAAATCTTTTTTTTTCTTTTACCCTATTATAATGAGTAAATTCTTTCCCTGAAGTATTATAAATTTAACCTGCCTCTTTTATTTTCTTAAAAAAAAATATCCGTCTCGAAAGGGTTAAGCGGTACCTTTATTGCCGTACAAATTAACCAGTCAGGTGTTTTTGACGAGTATACTCATTCGTATATTCGTATATTCGAAGATATTTTGAATATTTGGAAGCCAAGACGAACTAAACGAATGAATGCGTAAATATAAATTATTATCACTAAGACAACTTTAAATAGTGTAGGGATTGGATTAGATGCCTTAGTTAACACCTTATATGCGGAAAACGTACTTCTATGTTTTTCACAGTTTGTCAATGGAGCGCGGGTTACGTAACACATACGTATTAATAGATTTGTGTCGAAGAGCCGATATCGTATATGGTAAATACGACGGGCATTGTAAGTATGCTGTTTGTATTGCAGAACTACGGTTTGTATTGTTTCTAGAGAACTCTAGTTCAGTTTGAGATGAAAACCGCCCGCTACAAACGTAAGTCCGCGGCGAAAATATACGCATGCAATGTGTTGATACATTGCGTACGGGTCACGAGACATCTGGTTTCAATGTTGACTGGTATGTTACTAAAGTAATGAAACCTTACTGCAATTTTTGATATTATAATTGCGAACTAAATGAATATTAGAATGTCAAAAAAGTGTAAATGTATTAATTGGTATTAAAAAACTTGTATGTATTGTATTCAATTTTTAAGGACGTTTAAAAATGTGCAAGGTCTGGGTGAGCAAGAACGCCGTACGTAATGTGTGAAGATAATTATACTCCGTACGTCTTTGGTGGAGTACTATATTATAACATGACTCTTAATAAGACATACTTCAGTGAATAACTTTATCTCTAACCAATCTCTTTTCCACACATTCATCACCGCAGGACAGTTATCATAAAACCTTGTCAGGAATAAAATTAAAAAATATTGCAGCAATTTCCTTAAAACTTAATTCAATGTGTAAAAGCATCCATATGTAAAAGTTTAAAATCAAATAAGGTATTGCGAAAATATATACTGTGCACGGAAAATGATAACGGGAAAAGAACGCATAATGAATGTCGCGAATGCGGGATATGTGCAGTTCGATGTTTTCAAAAATGTCACACAAAATTGCATTATTACAAATTAAAATGTTCATGTTTACACTATATTGTTGAGGCGGCATCCAGTTTTGTGTATAGTGTTATATACACAAAATATTTGTAGGAAATTGGTAGATGGTGATGAAGAATAAATTATAGCGATGGTGGAAAATTAAATAAGATGGTATATTGTAATGAAAGGTAAAAACTACAGAACAAAGTATAACCCGCTCGCTCTCTTTTCGTGGATGCGTACTCTCGTCACTTTCATTCTCGACTGACCCATTCTCATCCGTCCCATCGAAGGGTCCCGGTCGGACACTCTTATCGCTTCACACACATTCTTAGTCACACTTTTCGGTTCCTACCTATTATACCGGTTTTAAACTTTCATGGATCTTGCGATAGCATTGAGATCAGCATGACCAAGGTTGGATTGATAAGAAAGGGAAATAATCGAGTAAAGGGGTATGGTTTAGATGTTCGAAAAGGAGAATACGCGAAATGCTAACTCTGGTTACGCATGTTAAAAAATAACTATGAATGTAGTAACAAGAAAATGACTTACAATGGAAGAAAGAACACCAGTGAATGAAATATTTTGGATGATGTGGATTCAGGCCCCATTTTCACCTAAGCTAATAATGATTTTTTTTATCTTAACACTAATTGTTCTCGCAATTATTAACCACAGTTCGGATGTTAAAGATTTCGCTATAGCGTTGAACCCTTGCTTCTAAAGGACTGTTTCCCCAACTTTAGTACAAGGGTCGAAAAGAGACATCGAACGGGAAATCGGCTTCTTAAGCCTAATCGGTCCTCAATAGGGCTTACCACGCCACTGTTGATGTTTCTTTACGTCACTATACTACGATAACTAGTTTTATTGTTGACTGAATCTAATTTTACATCAATCGTAAAAAATGTTCGAGATGTGCACGCACTATGAATAGGCCTTTTTTCCCTAAGAGATGTGTCCTCGTGGGGGTTCCCCAAGTCTCTCTGGCCCCCCCCCCCCCCCCCCCCCCCCCGACACGCCCTGTCCTAACTGCACCATCATGCAATGGGTAAAGTGGGATCCAATTATCCCCAACAGCTACCACGGTTCCAGCCCATAACGGGCGCTGAACCCAATGGTTATGACATGGGCGTGGTCAGAACCCCCATCGAATCCCAGTCTCTGACTGGTGGGACCTACGTGGTGGAAGGAAGGATCATTCAAGTCTAGTAGTTTTACCTCCTCTCCCTGGCTTGTCCCTTACCTACAGGGCATCTTAGGCGAGGCACTGGGTTACGCCCAATAAGTGCGCGAAACCGACACATAGTACGAAGAGACTTGCTACCAGTTTGCTCAGGGTGCAGGCCCTTACGGCCTGCTGGTCGAGGCGCGGCACTTTTCCGCCTCTACTGTCTATCCAGGACAGTGCCGGAACAGTAATGTGGGATCAATTAACCCTTAACGGATGATGACTTTTTCGACCGGGTGAGGTAGCAGGACGAAGCGATTTTTGCGAATGCGTTGAGTGACATACATAATATAATAAAATGATCTTACATGTAAATTATCTCATAAAAACGTTATATTTCGATTGTTTATCTAGATTTACACCTTTAAAACTTTATTTTTACAAAAATTATGTAGGATTTTTGATTGGAATGATATATTAAACGGTTTTAATCACAAAAGTAATGGTTATAATACTACTTGCACTGGACTCTGCATTAAACGCTGACAAAGGTTCGCTCAAAACTCGCTAAACACATTCGCTGATATTCTCTGAAAATTTGCTAAGACGCACACATTGTTACTCTTGAAAGATTCGCAAAAACTCACTTATTTTAATATCGCGCTCAACACTTTTATACTGTTTGGTTTCCATGATAGTAAATTCTTTCGAGAACTTTTCTAATAACAAATATAGACGCATGCATTCTTTTTCACTCTCTCACTCTCGCTTTCTCTCTCTCATACGCACACTTTCTCATTACTCGTTCATACAAAATCACACATCCTACAATTACGTTCTGTACTTTCGCTGTGTGTGATACTTTACGAAGCATTGACCAAGATGCATCCGTGGCTTTTCTGGACATCTATCACAATAATATGAGGTTTCATGTCTCCCACCTGGCTTGTTTCGGGTAGAACAAACTTTACAATCTTTACTACAAACTTTACAAAAAATTCTTCTGATGCTTTTGCCACGCTTGCCAAGTCTCAACTGATGTCGGAACCACTGTCAGAGCTACACTCATCGAAGAATGTTTCAATATCTTATCTCTGTTATGGTATGTCATTTCATACATTGTATAAGAGACCATCGATAGCTAAGAAACCTGTCCCAGAACCAATAGTGCGACCCTGTTGGTCGGACATAACAAAATCTAACATATACACCGAGTGTCGCCTCTCACTCGCCACTCGTCCTGCCGCGCGGAACACCGTGGCGAATGAGAGTCGCCTCTCGGCCGTTAAGGGTTAACTGGGAACGATTTGAACAAATATGTGGTGTACTTTATTAGGAAATAGAAACGTATACAATAATGAAAACAATAAAACTCGTCGTATAATGAGTCACTTATTCGCGCGCGCTCCCTTCTCGTCGACTTCGCCATACGTACTGCTTTTTTTTTACCGCGGAGGTCACATGACCTCTTCTCCGCTATCGCCGCGCTACCTACCTTAAATCGTTGTGCCGTTGGTATTAAAAAATCGGTTACCTACAGTAATATGCCCTGTTCAACAGCTGCGACGAAGTGTTAATCCGAGCGATAGGACTTACCACGATTCCAGCTCCTAGCGGGCGCCGTGCCCAATGGCTATGACATGGACATCGTCATAGCCCCCGTGGAAATTCCGGACGCACAGTCTCTGGTGGGACCTTTATGGAAGGATGGAGAGATTGTAAGATCAGTATATCCTACTTTGGGAGTTTTTGTAAGAGAAAGAGAGATTAAGAGAGACATCCCAAAATATCTATCCCAGAACCGGAGTTTTCTAAAATATCGTAGGTATCAGGATCTGATGCAATAAAAGAATGGCTTCACTGGCCTAACTGGGTTGATGTGAACAGAGGCGATGCCCGTGCAACGACAAACAAGCAAGTACTGACAACTGATCGGCAATCATCTAAGTTCTTCTTCGACAAATGCGACGTAGCGGTGCGTTGTTGTCTTAAGGGGGGATTGCCGTCTAGAGGCGTGATTTTTAGGTAACTTTTAGAATTTTTTTTTAGGAAAAACGATGAGGTCTTTCGGATTGCGGTTTTTTTCTACATATTAGTACACGTTTTAACTATTCAAAAATATTTTATGTTCTCTCAAAATTATAAACGTGAACACCGTACGAGAGGTTTTATTAAACAATAAAAAAAAGTAGTTCCATGGTACCCATGATTCTGACCGTTCCGTTCATCAGAAACAAAAAAAAACAAAGAATATTATTAAAATACATGAGTATGGCTATCGTGTGAACTACAACGAAAAAAAATCTTGAAAATTAAAAATATAGCATGACTTTGAAAATTAAGTATTGATTTTGTCACAATTTTTTCAGCTTAAAGTATTGTAAAAATTGTTTAAATAAATATATTAATTTGATTGTAGTTCACACTAAAGCAGCATATGTGTTGAAGATGTGTGCGTTCTCTTAGCGCAATCGGTTCGATAGATTTTGCGATATCGTGGGTACCAATTGCAAAAATGTAGTTTCGAGAAAAAACGCGTTTAAAGTTTTTGAAGAAATTACTCAGACATAACACGCAAATAATTCCAGTTACATTCAATTTCCTATTCCGGGACCATAAAGGAGGCCTTCCTCTTCTTCGTACATGTTTTGCAGAGCCGATTTTTTGACTCTGAGTAGCACTCGTTCGTTTTGAGCGACATTGAACGATCGCTGCTCCGATCGGCTGACGCGAGTTTGGTTACGGGAGTGAGCGTATATTTCCGCTTGTTGGCCAATTGCAATTTCCATGAGGTTCATAACTTTTAAAATGGGTAAAAAGCTTTCATTATAGTTTATCATGGCCAAAAAGGTCGCGATTTCTATCGTTTTTGTAGCAAAGTGCAGGTGTTTCGGGGCCATGGTCCAAATCAACGAATTCAATGATTCGTTGCTATTCTGCGTTTTTGCACCCAAACAATGTTCAAGCAACTCATCATTCGATAAATCCTTGTAAATAGGTTTTATAATTTCTAATACGTTATCATTGAGAGGCGGATTTTTGTGATGGAAGCCAGCAAGCGTGCCGGCCCGTATGCAGCCTGTAACAAAGTACGAGCACATTTAGAGCGCGCGGCAGGAACATCTGCATATATGTGGCTACAACTTTGTTAATTTAAAGAAAAATTTGGGAAGTCAAATTCTTTTGCTCACATATTCTCCATGTCATATACTATAAAAATATACAAAAAAAATCGATTTTTTTTACCGTCTAGACAATGGTGTCCCCCGTAACAAAATACAAAGGAGCGCGCCGCCTCTTAGTGGCTACAACTTTGTTATGCGATGCACAGCTAACGAAAACGCAATATGCAAGGTCATTACAGAATAGACATGTTAATACTTCAAGGGCCGCTTACGAGTTTTCTTGTGGTTTCTACACGCTGTCTTCAGATGTGACTTACTTTGATACATTGTATCTATTTTGTTCATTTAAGAATTTACATCAATATTCAATGTATTAAACTCGATTGCCTTCATGTTTTTTTTTCGCTTATTTTGTATAGTTCCTTGTCACAAAGAAAAATGCTTCACACAATATCATACTTTAAAAAACTACTAGGAACTCTGATAAAATTGACTTTTAAATAAAATTTTATGATAATTTCTTTAAATAATTTTTTTAAATAATACCTAAATGCATCCTATTTTACAATTCCTATAAATTTCATACAAATTTATTTTTTAAGTAAAAGAATTATGATAATTATTACAAAACCTAATTTTTTCTAATAATACCTAAAATATTTCCAATTATATAATTTCTGAAAGTTTCACAAAAATTGCTCTATAAACAATAAAGTTATGATTTCTTGTAACGTGCAAGTTTCCCAAAACCGTGTGGTCCCAGGCGTATTTCTTACAGATTTCTTACCATTCCTTAAAGTGTTATAATAAGTCCACTACCAGTGGTCGCCCTTGCAGGCTCGGTAAAATTGGCGTAGCAACTAGGGGCATAGAGTCGTCACTCTCCAAGGTGGTGGGGGAAGAAAGGAGATGGTTGTCATGAACCCACTATAAGTGGTCTGTTCTTACAAACTCAGCAAAGCTGGTATATCAACTGGGGCTGTGGAGTCTCTCTCTCTCGATGACGAAGGGACAAATGGGGGTTTTACAAATAAATATCCGCAAACTTTTCTTACAGTAACACATATGTCAGGAAAGTATTCATTCTGTTACAAGATGAGAAGAATTTTAATTTTATATGCTCAGTTAAAGTATGCATGGGTAATATTTGTTAGCAAATTTGTGAATTTTTTCAATTCCTGGTCACTGTTTTGCCATTTGCATCGTACGAAATATTTCAGTAGTTCTATTTTGGGAGATTTTAATATTTTACTAAACGATTTGAATGAATTTTCTATAAGATATAGTGGGTGTACGTTTATTTTTCTTTTTTTCGACCCTATCTGATCCGATAGAAAGCAGTGTTTCGTAGACACATCACACATGTATCGAAGACATCCAAAGCAACCCTACCACCTGAGTTGAATTATGGACATTTCTGAGGGATAACGATACTTTGTAATGCCCATATTGCTCCATTAACGAAGGATTCCTAATTTCTTAATTACCATATTAATACCTACATTTTATATACGATATATCAAAGTGTTACACTCTGTTTTCCTTAAAACCACTAAAAGTATAAATTTAATATTTCATAATAAACGAAGGCAAAAGGTTAGCTATTCTATGTATGAAAATGCTGCAGAATTGATCAGGAAAATTAAATTAAACCACATGAGCGTTCAAATTAATTCGGGAAAATAAAGTCGTTCTGTACTTCTGTTTATTAGTATTTAAGGTGATAGTTCTTACATTGTTCTTGTATATTATTTTACACCTGGACTTAATATGTGAAATGCCATGTCAGTTGACAGTGATTGACAATATATACTTTATATTTAAAATTACAAAATTTAAAAAATTATTTTCTTTGTTGTAATTAAATAATTGAAGATTATTATATTTTTGCGAGTGATATTTGAGATTGGATAATAATTAATCTTGGTATTGGACCCTAGATTTATGGTGCTTCGTACTTTGATAGGTTTTGTGTTTTATGAGCTCAGTTACAGAACTATATTATTGTTTCCTAGCAACTTTACTGACTTCTACCAATGGATGTATAATATGTATTCAAATTTATTTAATCTTCATTCTTCCAATGTTCACATTCTGTATGCCTAGTACTTATATATTTCTCAGTAAATCCAGTGTTCAATACACCACACGCAGGATACACGTACTACCACTGTAGATAATTTTATTCGATAATTATAAGTTTTCTAACAATGTCTGCACAATCACACTCGCGTTACTTCTATTCACTCGTTATTTCATGATAAGTACGTGCGAAATTAAGAGCATCAAACACCAGAAACAAAAATAGTGGCAGCATTGTTAACTACAGACATCTCGAGTGGAAACTGGACAAGTGTGTGATAATGAATATTATGTGAAGACATTTATGGTTCAAGAAAACCGAACTTTACAGTGAATGAACTGAGTGCCACCGAAAGAGTGCATGTCGATAAAAGTAATGGAACCCGAACAAACGATAAACGCCAATTTGGTAATTTACACAAATTACAATTTAGCAAACGTTGCCTATACTGCTGGTGATTGGACACTTATGTGATTAGTTGTTACATTAGAATAAGTGCTACGCTTGCAAAGTAGTGTAAGATTCTTTCGGTCTACTGAATCTGGCAGTAATAAGATCCTTACGGGATTTTTCATGGGTGTCTCCATTAACCGATAATGCATGTTCCATTGCAATATGAGCAGTGGTCCACATTTGAATAAGATATAAGCTGCTCTTAGAAATTGGTCTTTAGAACGTGGTGAATGTAAAGTAATTTAATGTACCGTATTAAGCAAGAATAGTAACAGAGAATTTGTAGTCAAAGGAGACACTCTAGAAAAATGCCAAACATGTAAAAACTTTTTCGGAAATTATAACGACACCAATGCGTCGCAAATTAAAGTTTACAAAGCAGTACAGCGTTCTGTAGATAATTGCTGGTTACGGTATCGTGAAAGTGCGAAGTAGATATACAAAATGTATATTGTTTGAAAAAATGGATGACGAATTGAAAATAGACAGATCAGTCGATACCATAGTGTCATCAGTCTCCGAATATAAAAGACCAATTATTTCTAGAGAAAAGGATGGATGATGATTCTTCATTCCTTCGCGTATAACAAAAATTTTAATGAGAGAATAGCAAACATTCGGTGTCTGTTATGATTTATAAACCAATAATTACATGCGTTAGAAGGTACGAAAATATTTACTTTGGTGAGCAAAGTTTTATTTACATGTGCCGTTAAATGATTTAATGCATATATGGACCATTGTGCTCTAAGCCATTAAGCATTTTTGTGGGCCGCTTTCGGGTTCTTTTAATTGTCAGTTTTGACCAATTTTGATATAAACTGAAAAAAGTGCATCTTTCAAACCTAAGGATTTTTATTTGAAGCACGTAGAGAAAAAGTAGCATTTGGTTATTTTACAATGCAATTAATGTTATCGTAAAGCTTCTGAATGTTCGGCAACGATTCGTAGAGCCAGTCAGGTGATCTTGTGAATTTATAAAAGGATATTTGCAGGATCACTTCGTTATTATATAATCATTATTATCATAATGTGTGTTAGATAGGGCACTATAGAATTTGGTTCAAACGTACATACGCATTTTATTTTTTAAGTGGTACAATGATACTAGTTATGAATCCAATGAGGCTGCAATAGTGCAGGTTCTTATGAAATTAAGTTTTTATTATAACTCACTATGACAAGATCGTAAGGGACTGTAAAACGTTTTTTCGGTGCGCGCGTATAACAAAATGGACTCATATAATGAAAGTGCTTAATTGCGCTACAAAAGACTACGGAGGGGACAATATGCGTGAGTGTTATGCGAAACCCTATTGCTGACGTGTTTATGTATGGTTGAATGTGTAACGGCAATAATTTAGAAAGTTCAGTACGACAATACGGTGACAAGAAAAAATTGCCAACTGACGGAGCAGAGCAATATCGACCTGTACGTGATACGAGAAGACTTCATCACTTCATTCGTCAGGAACAATATTCAGATGATACTACAGTTGGAAAGTATCTATACACATTGATGGTACGACCAATCCCTTTGAATAAAAGGTGTTCACTAGCCAAAATTGCAATGTTGAGCGAGAATTGTTGGTTGCAGATACGATACGATGTATGCAATTGAGCAAACTCTTACAAAAAGGTTTGTATATTATTAATGTATGGATAGTTCCAGGCAATCCACAGTTGCATGTGATACAATTAATCCTTGTGAATAACAGCACTTCAGTTTTCAAATCTACAATATCGAGGAAGAATTGTAGGTTTCAAGAGATGATACCTGCCATTGAGAAGATTCTTAAGAACTGTATCTGCAGTGAATTGCACGAAGAAAAAACGATATAGTGATTTTTGAAAGTCGTTTAAAAAATGTAACTTACCACTTCATTCATCTTTGTGGCCGCTCGGGACATCTGTTATCAACAAATGAAAACCTTCTGTGGTCAGTGATTATCCAAACGTTCACCAAGTTTGTGTGGTTATACTTCACGCAGACAATAATTAATAATTGCTGATGCGTTCACTAAGTTTTAAAACTATATTCGATCAAAATAGCGAATACCAGCGAAGCTTCGCAAAAATATGAAGCAAGTTCGCATCTTCTGAAATCCACAACATACACTGCAGTTTCTGGCGGAGGAACCGTATTCATGACTGCCATCTGGTTTATTGTAAGAGAAACCGCAGCTTTCAGCATATTTTGGCAGCAATATCAACGCCTACGTCAAGGTATTCGTAAAAACCCTTCAGCATCTAGTCCACGGCCTTTCGCTTCTTTTTACGAATTGCGGATGTAGACTGTTGGGCCAAGAATCAGCAAATATGTTTCCAAGGAAAAATGGAGCAAGTTGTGAACGAAGGAAAATCAAACGAGGATTCAAGTGAAAAATAGAAAATTCATTGTTTCCAAGGAAAAATGGAGCAAGTTGTGAACGAAGGAAAATCAAACGAGGATTCAAGTGAAAAATAGAAAATTAATTTCTGGAAAAAGAAAGGAAACCTAAATGAATTGTCAGGACTACATAATGGTGCTTAAATGTATGCAGCTGACATCAAAGTATCCGGGGCGAAGTCGCAGGGGTAAAATTGCAGAATGCTCCAGACGTGATCCAGAATATTGCAGGACAAGAAGCCGTATCAGTCAAATATGGTGATACATGATGTACGCGTCGGTGATTATAGATAATGTTAACATTAATGTAAAAGACGATCTTGAGCAAGAGATGGCTTGAAGACAATTGTAAATATGTGGGATGCAAGTTTTGTTTATATGTGTCTCGAGTGAACTGTCTCGTATACGACGACATTGTATCGAACCAAATACTTCAGGCATGTGAAAACGGATGTGTGTAATCCTTACCGCGTATGTTCTCAAGTACTTAAAACCATACATTAGGTAGTTTTATTAACCGCGTGAAGAGAAATAATGATTTCCATAATCGATTTTTACGCATGTAAATTTTTAAGCAAAAGTCATTTTCTTTAATGGTTTGAACCTACTGTATAATGACTGCGTCTGTCTACGAATAATTTTTTTGTATAAACTTGTTATGAATGCTTATTACATCAACTAAATTTCCCAAAATTTGGTTAAAATTACTCATACATGCAAAAATATCTACTCCGTTCCGTAAAGTGTAAACGTTTAATACAGCGACAGCTGGTTTTTAAATGAGTTTTCTAGCTTTTTTATGCATAAAATCGTTAGCTGAATGTACCGTTTTAAAACAAACAATTCGGACTAATTTTGGTGGGAAACACAACGTGTAACACTTTATGCGAAATACGTTGTATAACAGTCTGTTATAAAGATTACGTTACTAACATATTAATGATATTGGAGGACACTCTTCTAAAATTATATTTTCGTGCGTTAAGAATTTCAACATCTAAAAAGTGTACTTATTGATGGTAACGTACAAATTGTACTAATGTATAAAAAATCAGCTGGTTTAGAATTGCTTAGAAGACACATGTGTTTAAAACCCGTGGACACTGTGGGCGGTTATTATGGAGGAATTACCCGTTTATTGTGGATAGTTTTTTGCTGCAAGGAACCTAGTGGCGTGAAGCTATTTTGATAGAAAGCTCGTGAAATACATTAATATATATATATATATATATATATCTTACAAAATACATTAAAGTAAACAGAAAAATAAATCATGCATAAATTGATCGATACGACTCGTATTTCAATATTTTTGTCATTTCACTCCGTGCTCAACTAAATGTGTAATATCAAACTTTGCACTTTTGGTTTGCGTGGTATTTTATTATATAAAGCAGTAATTAGCACGCGGTGTTGGTTTATCACTTCTTAGATGCGTTCTGCCTTGTTTATTACTAGGAAAGCAAGCTGTATAATTTTCTGCTTTGGTTATTGCTTTAGTTACTTGTAAAAATACAACATTGTGATTTTCTTCTGAATTATTACGGGATACAAAGCAGTCAATACAATTTTCTAAAATTTTCAGACATGATGGCATCCTTCTAAACCTTCTTCCTCTTCCGTTAGCTCTCTTCCCCTATGTGCTGCATTTCATCCCATTCTATGTTCCCCTTCATATCTCCATTACGTTTTTTGTTACCACTACATTATCCTACCATTCTATTTTCCACTTAGACTTTCTGTGTAACACACCTTTGCCTGCATCGTTTATTTTCTCAGTCTGAACTTTCCCAACCTTTACAGAAGAATACCAAGATCTCTTCTACTCTTATCTCCTTTTACCACTTATTATATTAACCCTTAACGGACGACGACTTTTTCGACCGGGTGAGGTAGCAGAACGAAGCGATTTCTGCGAATGCGTTGAGTGACTTACATAATATAAAAAAATGATCTTACATATTATAAATTATCTAATAAAAACATTATATTTCGATTGTTTATCTATATTTACACTTTCCAAACTTTATTTTTACAAAAATTATGTAGGATTTTTGATTGGAATGATATATTAAACGGTTTTAATCACAAAAGTAATGGTTATAATATTACTCGCACTGCACTCTGCATTAAACGCTGACAAAGGTTCATCTCAAAACTCGCTAAACACATTCGCTGATATTCTCTGAAAATTCGCTAAGACGCAAACACTGTTACTCTTGAAAGATTCGCAAAAACTCACTTATTTTTAATATCGCGCTCAGCACTTTTATACTGTTTGGTTTCCATGATAGTAAATTCTTTCGAGAACATTCCTAATAACGAATATAGACACATGCATTCTTTCTCACTCTCTCTCTCTCATACGGACACTTTCCCATTGCTCGTTTATACAAAATCACACATCCTACAATTACGTTCTGTACTTTCGCTGTGTGATACTTTGCAAAACATTGACCAAGATGCATCCATTATAGCTTTTCTGGACATCTA